>CM032634.1:31507090-32707090 GCA_019097785.1 Fraxinus excelsior | reverse complement strand
TCTTTCTTAACCGTGATTGTATCTTTCTTAATTATGATTGTATGTGATCATGTCTCTGTTAACAGAGCTGCTTGTGACCTAATCTGTTCACAATGACTTTTTGCAACCAGTTATGTGTTAACTGTAACTCTATGTGATAAGGTTAGTGTTAACTATAAATATTTTTTACCTGTAATGAGTTGAGTGTGACATGTTATTGTCTGACTGTGACCTGCTATTACAAATACATTATCAACAATTTTCCATGTACAAAAAATAACATAAATGACATAATAAGCACAAAAAATAGTTTATCATCCATGTGTATGTAGCAAAATAGCAATTCTTAATATTAAGAATGTGAGAAATATTCATCCACATGTACATAGCAGCCAATATTTGTCTACATAAATTTCCACCTAAATATCATAAACAGAAAATCATTGTCAGAGCAATTCTGTTTAAATTACATCAGTCACTCGTCTTTGTTTCCCCTCCCCTCTCCTTTCAGCGTGTCCAACTTGTTTGCTTTTTAACAACAAAAATGCAATTTAAAGCCTCATTTTGGTAGCATCAAATGACAATGACATGTTTGCGAGATCATTGTGGAAGAAGTATTGTGCATACTTGATGACATTTGTTATAATGCTTGTTGTAATTTTCCCTGAAACCAAGAGCGTTCATATATATTTCCAATCCTGCATAAATTATTGTTAGATATATGACTATGACCTCGATCACAAATAGAAAAATGTAATTGTAATATATTATTCTGTGACCGTGATATCTTCTACAGAATAAATAATAAAATGTGGCATATGTAATCACCTGTGTTTTGACATGCAAATTTATAATGTCATGTAATTATGACTTGCATGTATCTTAATATAAATCTATGGTCCTGAAGTCACAAACAAATAAAAAACTAGATGGTAGCGTTCCTTATAATTGTTTTAACAAATTTCATGTGCAATCAAATGGATATCATCTTCCATATATCAAACTCATTCACAAACAAAAAAAATGTGATTGTGATATGTTCTATTGTGATTGTGATCTCTTCTATAGAATAAATAATAAAATGTGGCATATGTAATCACTTGTGTTTTGGCATGCAGATTTATAATGGTGTGTGCTTATGACTTGTGTGTATCTTAATATAAATCTATGGTCATGAAGTCACAAACAAATAAAAAATTAGATGATAGCACCCCTTATAACTGCTTTGACAAAGTTCATGTGCAATCAAATGGATATCATCTTCTATATATCAAACTCATTAAGTTTAAACCCAAACAAATTTAACATGAATTATTTGCAAAAATTAACATTAGACCACAGTAAAAAATTATGTCAGAATTTATAGATGTTAAGTCACACTATATCTAAAGTCAGGTCATAATATAGCAAAATCCGGTCACAAAATATCAAAATCAAGTCACATTCTATCGAAAGGGGGTTACAAATTACCAAAAGGGGGTCACAAAAACTCATTCACGTCATACCCATATACTATTTGACACTGCAGAGCATATACATATTAATATTAACTACAGAAGCAAGATTAAACGGGGTTTTTTTCATAATCAAAAATAGGTTACAAAGCATACCCAACATACACATATACTACAGTTTATACTAAAAAGAATTTGAAAGGAAAAAAATGAATGATGTTATGCCTCGCCTTCGAGGCTCAAAGTAAGGGGCGCCACGTAGCAAGTCATGTAAGCAAAAAATCAACAAAAAAGTCAAATAAAGATCCATAAGGTCAAATATGAAGAAATCAAACAAAATCGAAGTCCTTGCATTGCAAGGCCGAAGTCCATGCTGAGGCACTGCCTCAAGGATGAAACACTATAACTTGGGCTGGACCACTGCCTAAGGAAACAAAGAAATGAGTTGAAACTCTCCACTTGGAGAACCACCTCAAAGATCTCTCTCGTCCAAAGCTCATGAAGTCAACGCTATCTCTTGTAATAGATTTGAAAATCTCTTAGAAGTGATTGATGTAACATTTGTAATAAAGTTTGTCAACGTTTTAGCCTAATGTATAGAACGGTTGACCCATTTTCAATGTATTAATTGAATGAGGAGATAGTGATGTGACATCCCAATTTAGGAGATGATGTCACGTGGTTCTGATCGTACGATCACCACGTCGATCAAGACAGTATAAATAGGTTCTCCTTGTAAGAAATGGGGGCTTCTGGGCAATCAAATATTGGAAATACACATTTGAACTCTTGAGAAATCTACAGAAAACCCTTAATAGAATATTCATTGGTTATCTTTACAATCTTGTTGAGCATTGATTTCAATAGACAACATGGATACCTCAATACATGTTTTTATCTATCCTTCCACGTATTCATATTGATTGTAACATAAGTCTATTTGGTTCCCGTCCAACGATCGTTGTTAGTGTGATCGCTCTCATTTCACACCGTCGGAGTTTGAACATTTTTGTCTCTCGTCGTAAAGTGTCTCCCGTGTTGATTTTCGCCTATTTTCTGTCGATAATCTGGTAAGAACGCATCGAAATCGTACTTGACTTGGTAAGAGTGGGCCCGACGTCTATTGAATTCATTTTTTGAGGTCAACAAATGACGGATTAAAGATTCACCTTATTCTCGGATTTTTCATCGAACGCGGATTTCTTTATTCTTTGGATGAAGATTCTTCAACTTTTTTCTTTCTTTTCCTTTTTTTTAGCTTCTCGTTTTTATCTATCTACACATCAAATTATTACCATTTTAAACAACAATGTGTGGTAAATATTGCTCGGACAAAGGATTTAATAGTGGGAGTCTTTAAATTAATCTTTTGCAAAAAGCTCGATGGTGATAATAGGTGGTATTAATGGCTGATTCCAGGGATTTAGGGTAGTGAGAGGTTGAGGATAGGATTTGAGTTGAGGAAGAGACGGGTTTGTAGAAAAAGAAAGTAGTTTGGTGGCTATGGTAATGTAGTTAATTGAAAAGATTTTGATTTGGTTTTAGATAATGATAAAAAATGGTAAATGCATGAATATTATTTTTAATTTTGTATTAATTAATTTATAAATATTTTAATCTTACTTGAAACTTATTAACACCTGATTTCTGATACACCACAACAAAAATAGATATTTGCAACACTAAAAATGCAACATTTATTGATAAATATTGCTAAAATGGTCTTTCGCAACATTTGACAAACGTTGCAAAAGACCTACTTTTGCAACGTTTTTTGAGCGGAACGTTGCCAAAAGTGTTACATATAAATTGCCACACACAGTCCCTTAGTATTCTTTATTCCTTCTTGCAGGCTCCTCTCTTCTCTTCTCTCCTCGACTCCGACTGAGTTTAAGAGACACAGGAGGACGCGTGGGTGGTGATCAGTACCTACTTTTAGGAGAACGATTTGGTGCATCAGCTTCTCGACTCATTCGATGAGTTTATTCATAACACGATGCAAGAAATCGTGGATGAGCCCGCTGATATTGAGATCCGACCTGAGTCCCAGCACAACCCTGGTCACCAACTTGATTTCGTCGAGGTGTTTTCTTTTTATGCACTATATTAATCTGTTGAAGATTTTTAGTAACTAGTTAACTGATTGGAATTTCTAGGGTTTGGAAAGGGATTTTAGGGTGGGCTTGAGTTAATTGGCAAATTTAGATGAAATTACTGGAAATAGTTGCCCATTGGGTCATAATTTTCTCTATATAATGTAGTTATCTTTTTTGGATACTTACAGAGCCCGAGATTAATTGCTCAAATCAAAGATGGACAGTGAAGGTTACTGTAGCGAAACATTTATAGAACACTGGAAATCAATTACTGGCGTCAGTTTTTATTTTTATTTTTGTTGAATTACCAAGTTGAATGTTATAACGTATTGAAGAATAGCAACATTAACTTTACTTGTTTGTTGTTGATATTTTATGCATATCTTCTTTTGAGCAGGTGGTGTCACATTTTCCTCCTTCAGACAAAATTTGCATTAAATCAGTACAGAGGGAGACAGAAGAAATTTTGCCTATGAAACAGATGAAAATGGACTGGGTTCCATACATCCCATTGGAAAATAGGTATTAAATCTTGGTTTGATTATGTTTTGCTTTCCTTCTTCATGTCGGTGACAATTCTTCAATTTCACTGCTCACAGGGATTCTCAAGTTGAAAGACTTAAATCCCAAATTTTTATTTTGAGTTGCACCCAGAGAAGGTACAATTCTATTTCTTGCTTCATCTTCTTGTTTCCTTCGTCTTTGAAAGTCTTTTGGACTATTTGCTCTGTGCTAGGGAGCGGAGATTACTTGTCAACATGGTTTAACCTACATGAGTACTATGGTTTATTTGTTTTTGCTACTTGGTTGCATTCATTAACTGTGTTCAGTATTACGGTAAATACTCTCTTATTTATCATCACCATAATGGTCTTATAAATCTTTTTGTGATTTTGGCTTCCTTATTTCTTACATATCTGGAAATTATATACGACAAGAGATTCTATTGTAAAAGTCAGACTGGCTTCCTTTCTTGACTGCAACTTTTTATCATGTTCTTGAGGCATATATGAGAAAAAAGGGCTCCAGTGGAATTTTATGTTAAATTCCTAATATTATTTAGTTGCAGTGCTAGTTTAAAACATTTGAAGTTGGACCGTGTCAAGAAGTTTGAGTACTGCTTGCCTTGTGAGTTACACACTTTCCCTTTTCTTCTATTATATCTTGTTTTATTACAAATTTGGTCAGAAAATTATAGAAATGACCTTTGGAAATCCTGATTGTGCAATAAATATGCTCAAAAACCTTATACATTTCTCTCAAACTTTCATAAGCGCATGTAATATATAGATTAGTAGTAGTTCTCCCCAAGCTTTGATATTTTATTTAATTTTGGAGTGCTTAGCCAAAGTTTTAATTGTCATTGGCCGGAAGCCATCTTATTTGGTTTTCCAGATTGAAATACCATTTTTCTTTTTTCTTTTTATCTTTTTAGCATGCCACGTGCGATAGTTAACTTGATATTAAATGTTTTAGTTTTCTTCTGATTGTATTTGAGATACTAAGTTGAACGCTGTAACGTATTGAAGAATAGCATCATTAACTTTGCTTGTTTGATCACATTTTTCTCTTGTAATGATTGTAAAACGTTCGTTTGTTATAGCAAGATCTTAAATTATTTGGATGCCTTCTTCCATCCAAATGGTTTCTCACATTTGAATTGATCTTTGAGAACCAAACTTTCGTTTGTTGCATTCATGAACACATAGAGGGATGAGATGTTAGCTAAAAAAGGAAAAAGAAAACCAAGCAATTGCGGTTTCTTCATGTCCTTGTGGCATTAGTCAAAAATTGAATCAGCTTGCTCATTCATTAGTTACTTCAAAGCCTGGTCTTGATAGTGAACCAGCTATTTCAGTACTGCCTACTTACTGGCTTTATGTGCAGGATGAACTTGATTTGTTCTGCTGAAGTCATGAGATGTACATTCTCTATTATCTTTGTTGCCTTTTGAGATCTAAAAAACATTTCATTTTGAGTGTCAATTATTTACCTTCGAATAGTATGTTACCCTTCTCCCCCCTCCCATAAAGAAAGAAATAGAGAGAAAAAGAAAGTTGTGCAATATGTTGGTATTTTTTAGATTTTAGCCATTTCGAATTTTGGTTGCTTGCCTAAAGATGTAGGGGTAATTAACTCATTCGGTCAAAACATCTTGGATTCTTTTTCATATTGAATATGTGCATCTGGGAGAAATTATGGAGCTGAAAATGGAGGAATTTCAAATTTAGTTGATGATAATATTTCAATTAGTTTGTGGATGGCTCTTCATTTGATAGTTATAATTACGCACTCTATAGGAGGTTTTAGGGTCTCTTTCTCTTGATTGCAAACATTTAATTTCACGACTCTCACTTATCAGCATTTAGACAATATTAACTTTTCCTACAATGGAAATTCAATGAAAGATATTATCTTTCAAAAGGAAGGCATACTTTTTTGGGCAGCTCGGCTTGGAGCCTTTGAATCAGAAGAAGAAATTATCAATTCATGTTCCATTTTCTTGTTTTCAATTGAGATCTCAGATTTATGTTGATAAACACAGCCATCAACTTAGATAATTATTCAATTAAATATTAGGAATGCCAATGATACGCGAGAAACTTTCTATTATATGGCATTCTAAGTCTTTTAGTGTCCTCCCTTGTAGGCTTGATAAGACCAAGTTTTATGTTGTTGGAGCAGGGAATTTTACGGGTCTTACAGTTGCACTTTATCCAATTTCGGTTGTGAAGACCAAGATGCAGATTGCTTCACATGATGTTATAGAAAGAAATACATTTTCCGTCATTAAATGTCTACTAAAAATAGATGGGATTCCCGTCATCAAAGGTTTACTAAAAACAGATAGAAAGAAATGCATTTTCCGTCATCCAATTTTGGTCCATCTTTTTGTTGTTCATTAATTTTGTAAGTGTAAGCATAACCATGAATTGGTTCAAGATCAACTAGATAGGTTATGTTGTAACATATTCTAATGTTGTATTGATTCAACAATTTATAATGAAATTATCAATTTTTATGCAATTTCGAAATTTGTTCACATTTATATGTTTAGATTCTAGATCCAAAAACCTCTGATTTCTCTAGTAAGTTCAATTTTACTAAGATCTCGTCTAGAAACTTCAGGTTTCATTAGTAAATTCAATTTTAGTATGATCGCTTCATTTTATTTGGCTAATCGTTACTTCGATCAATATGTTTCAAAAAAATTATTTCTTCCTTACTATTCATAATATGACGCAGTACATCGTGTGCAAAAGTGTTATCGACAACTTTTTCTTTTCGATTATGTTTCTTTCTCGATAATGGCATAACTTATTGAAATATCTCAATTTTTAACATTTCAGGTAGTTGAATCTCTTCTAGAATTTTATAATTGTTATGTCTAAATAATCACCAAGAGTATATGTCACTTTAATGTGACCATCTTTATTAATTGCTCCATTTTCGATTGGAGATTTTTATATTAGAATCGAATACATCATGCTTCAGGCGTGCCATAAATTTATCAAATATAATATTAACTAATTGTCCTACAAGACGTTAATTCAAGTTGGAGCATTTAAAGCAGTGTATGAGACTTTGTTGATCTTTTTGGTCAGTAAATGTATCTAAATAAATTATCTTTTGAATTTCTGATTTAAATTATCTTTTGCGAGGATTTAGATTGTAATGTACTTGTTAATTCCTCCCCTATTGTCGGGAGAATTGTCTAGTCAAAATTGACATTCAGACTACGCATTGTTTTCTTAGCATTCTCTACTATTCATCTCAATGTAATGTGGTGGAATAGTTGTGTATATATTGCACTATCAAATAATTAGATGAAGAAATCAGATTTTAACCATAAGCCAATTATAATATGGAGAACTTGATGTTGACATGATGCATAATAGCATTCCCTAAGCAGAAAATTGAAAACACTTTGTTCTCAATTAAATTATTTAGACGCGTTTAACAAACAATAGTGTTAAATCGTTAATCGAGTCTCAACTAACACTTATTAAAGATTGAGATTTAGGATAACCAGCATTAACAAGACACAATCTTAATTATATAATCTAAAATTATGCTCATAATTTAAAATTTGAGCAGTAATTTTGCAAACTTCAAGTTGTGAATACCATGCAATTATCTTGTATATGCATCAAATCTAGTAGATACAAATAATATCTAGATGAGCAACGTGGAGGATGATAAGATCACATATATCATCCTAAATAATTTTTAGAAATATAGGCAATTTAGTCCTTATTTAGCTAATGATGACCCATTTTCAATAAAGAGAACAAATAACATATAGGGATTCATTGGATTGAAAAATCTTCTTGTTATTCGTTCAATGTACATTTGAATTTCTAATTTTGCACCATTATTGATCCTATAATGGTCTAAACACTATTAAAACCTTTGTAGGTTTCTCTTTTATTTAATGAAGAATAAATTAATAGAAATACTAAGTTTATTACTTCATATCACACAATAGTGATTCTTCTAGAGTCTCAAAATAATATTTACATTGAAATGTCTAAATTCTAATTCTTAAAAAATAACCGCATAATATTCTTTAAGAATATTGATTTGTATTAATTGATTCAAGTAATTCTACAATATTCTTTCGAAATATTTAAATATCCGCATCGTATTTCGTTCTAGAATAACAATAATATCATACTCTTCAATAGTAATAACATATTATTGTTTAGAATAATAAATTATATAAGATTTTACTCTTTAGGAGTGAAAACATAATTTATGTTAGATTTTATATTATTATACTATTTGAAAGCAAATAATATCTAACTAGAATATTAATGGGAATTAAAATGTGATACATCGAGGGCACAAGGCCGTACCTGTGATTTTCGGGGCCAAAGATGAATTCCCAAAATTGGGCCCCCCAAAATCAACGTAAATGCAAAATCCAACAGTGTATTATGCAACGTATTGCTAACTTAAAACTGAACAGTTGAACAACAAACAAATATGAAGTTTTCAATACAATTACTCGTGCGCTTGTGCAATTGATACAATAACCATTCATATAAACCGACTAGGCCACAATTATATAAACCGACGATGTTTCAAACATTTTCAATATCAAGTTAGGGCAAACTATTACTTACTTGAGAAGTAGAATTTCGGCAAAAAATTTGGAATCGCACCCTCGAGGCTGTAGGAGCATTATCAGCATCAAGTGCTCGAAGTGTTTCATAATCTGCATATAGCACCACAACCATTATTTTTCATCCAAATGATTCAAATGATTGCTCATCTTAGAGAGATAATAGCCAATATAACTTATGATTGACAAATGGGAAACAAGACATTGTATAATCTCAAGTAAGATTTAAAATAAGCCAAGACCTGAACAAGAGTTTCAACCTGAATTTATACCTAAATCTATCGAGAAGTGCAAGGTCTCCCTCTGGTTGCAAGAGCTATGGATGGTGGCATGTGCAGGTGTAATTCAATGTGGCCAAGAAGGCCACTAGCTGCAACAGCATCAGCTTGTGCCTGAGCTTGAAGTTGCTGACAAGTTACATACATTCTCAGGTTTGTTGCCATCAAAAAGACAATGAGCACCAACCAAAGCTTTAAACTTACAAAAAGAAATAGAGAAATGTGTAATATTTCTTAAGCAATCCACTAAATATTACTTCTTACTGAAGTAGATGAACTCTAGATTCGTCGTGACGATAATACTTACTAGGAAGTTAGGCGACATTTGATGTGAGTTCAAAATCATAATCAGCAAAGGCACTGATTATAAAATGAGCAATTACATATTGCAATCAATGGGTCAAACAATGTCATAAGAAAATAGCAATAAACGACAGATACCCGTGGCAAGAAAATAAAACGAGTTTGTATTGATAGGTCGAGCTGCATTAACATGCTCATCGAATAACCAGGCAAATGACATAAACACGTTCGGGATCCAAAAATATTAATAAGCATTTAAAAATTGTAAATGAGTAGTAGGCTCATAAAAGAAAGATTACTAAATAGTAAGAAATTACCACTGCATGCCGCTCAAGAATAAAATTTGGAAATCCAGTTTCTACATCTCCTCTTGTGCCTCAGAAGACAAAACTCATGATTTAAAAAATAAATGTAGCAATACAAAAAGAAAATTTGTCCTTCTCAAAATTCCAACAGGAACAACCGAACAAGCTTGCTACCAGAACGTGGAAAAAAAATGAAACAAACTTCAATAATCAACAAATCCAAGAATGGACTCATAGTTGTCGTTCCCGCGGTTAGGGTTCTTTTGAAAAATGGACCATAAGATTTGTGAAAGAGTGATGCCTAAAAAGTAAAAGGGAAGGAAATGAAGGAAGGAAGGAAGAGAGGGAAAGGAGTAAGGAGTAAGGAGAGATTGGCATCGACGCGGTGCGCAGCGATTCACGGTTGGTCTTGGAGGAGAAAATACGTGGAAACGAAAGGGAAAGAAGGGGTCTGAAGGCCACAAGGCCTCAATGTTTTTTTTTTCTTTCTGTGTGTATTTCTCTCTCAGTGATGTAAAGTTTTAGGTTTAAAAAGAAAAAAAAGAGGAGAAAAAATGGGCCCCTGAAAGATCTGGGCCTGAGGTGGCGATCTCTTAGGCCTCTCCTTAGGTCCGGCTCTGCAATGGCACATTATATTTTACTATTATTTTTTTAAGAGAAATATATCAATATTCATCTGGAAAATTGAAAATTAAAATACATGCTCTTTAGGAGAAAATAATATTCTTGTAAAATATTAATTATAATGTTGTGTAACTTCAGGAACAACAATACGATGGATTATCAATTTAAAATTTATAAATGAATGTCTAAAAATATTTGACTAGGTTAAAAATATTAATTATCATACAGACGGGATGTGATATAAAAATTAATTACAAAACATATATTAGGAAAAAAAAATCTCCATATATAGAACTTAACATAATTGACTAATTTATTTTTGTTTTTGTTTTTGTTTTTGTTTTTGTTTTTACCAATGTGCTAAAGATACCAAAGAAATGAATTCACATACATAGAAGTTAAAAGACATGAATAACTTCAAAATGAATTTCACACACAGAAGTTAAAAGCACAAATTCTACATATCAAAAGGCATGAATCAAAATGCAATGATTGAGGTAGAATTAATGCATGTGTAAAAAAAAATAAAAAAAATTCACATGTATATAAAAAAAACTGGAAATTAATGTATGTGTATTTCACATGTCACCAAATTGATTTTGATACAAGTGACATATGACTATACTTAAAAAAAATTATTATATTCTAACTAATTCGCTTTGATATTTAGAGACTCATGGTGATAACGAGTTATAAATTAAAGAGAAAAATAGAGAACAAAATAGAAAGTCAATATAATTGTGTGTATTTTATTGAAAATCAAAGTCTCGTGTTTATAGGAAATGATTGGGGATATAATAGTAATAATTTTTAGGGTCGTAGAGGTAAAATTTTCATTTACTAATAAACTTACCGGTTACAAAAAAATAGAAATTTTGACACTTTCTTAAATATATATATATTTTTTAATAAAATAATTTTATGTATAAATTAATATTTTTTTCTTACTTTTAATCACATATTTTTAAAAACCATTTTTTTCTCAAAATCACTTATCAAAAAATCAATATTTTCAACAGTTCAAAATAATTTTAAACTACTAAATAAGCTGGAAAATCCAATAGTTTATGCGCTATACATTTTAAATAACTATAATAATTTATGCGCTATACATTTTAAATAATATCTATAAAAATAGTTGATAAATGATAAAAAATATTATTTATACTAATATCTATCGTGCTTTAATAATATTTTTATAAATATGAAATAAGCTCGAATTGAAATAAATTTGAAACAAGCTTTAAAAGTTTTTACTTTGTGGGACAATATATTGTTATTCCTTTTGCATTCTCCTACTGAAATAAAAGAAAAATTATGAGGTTCATATTAATTCATTTATTAAAAAAAAAAAAACTTAATTTTGAAATTCAGAAACTTTATGCACTAAAATTCTTTTTCTTTTTCATTTATTATTATAGATGTTTTAATGGATTTTGGAAATATTAAGGGTGTGTTTGAGCCTCATTATTTTGGAAGAATGTATTCTGGAATAGTAGATTGATGGAGAATATGTGGTTGAAAAAGAATGAAAATATTATTTTATTGAAGATTGCGTGGTTGAAAATGAGTAGAAAAATGAAAATGAAAATTTTAATGTGTACCAAACATGGGCTAAGTTGGACTAGGAGTATGATTTTGGCTATGTTATTCTAAATATACGGATTTATAAACGAGAAGAAGGAATAATATATGGAATAAATACCTAACTATTCAAAGTACGGTGGACATGATACAAAACGCACAAAGTTGGAGGATGGGAGGAGTTGGAAAATGAACAGTAACATCTCATTGGTTACTAGTGCATCTACAAATCTACTGTACCTACAAACTGCTTTTTTTATATAGTAGTGATTATAGACGTTTTAATGGATTTTGGAAATATTAAATTGGATTTTGGAAATATTAAATTTATATAGTAGTGATATGATGTGTATGTGGGCAATTTTTTCTTCTCTCTCTCTCGCTATGATGTCCATAATTAGAGGCTCATTTAAGAATTGTCGAGGTTAATGAAATGTTTGGTGTTATCTGGAACACTTTTTGCTTATATTGTGATTTTTTTTTTTTTTTGAAATTGTATGGAACATGGAAAGGCTATTTAGTTTAAAATGTTATCTAGTACTTGAGTTTCTTTGTCTTGCTTTTGTGTAACTCGATTGATTATTTGTATAATAAATGTTTAGAATGAATTGAGAAATAGTAAATTAAGAGATGTACTTCTTAAAAAAAAGTAGCTTTTAATCACTTTAAAGCAAATATAAATATGCTAGTAAGGAAGGAAACTTACTTAAAAAATTATTTTTTAAGCTTAGTGTGACGTGCTTCTTAGTAATTCACCTCCTTTTTACTCAATTTTTCTAAAATTTTCTTTTAACACTTTTCAAAGCGTTTTGGGGTTAGCTCTTTATTTCCTTGTTCGTCCGCGACAATTTTAGACCACCAAAATTGCAAAATCATATGGCCCGTGATGTATTTTCTTGTAATGGTGTATTTGGGTTGATTTTCATGTGAAGTGGATTGAAATACAAGTAGTTTTACATAATTGATGTATAGGAATGAAGGGAAGACTAAAATCATGAGATGCATTAAAGAAAAAAAAAAAAGTCAACTAGCTCGATTATTATAAAGAGAGTGAAAACAACAATGGATTAGGGAGTTTACATTAAAAGTATAAAAGATGTCTAGGTCGAGTTTGAGTGATGCATAGTTTGGATTTGTGAGTTTGATGAGCATCATGATACATAAATACGGACATGAAAAGGGAATGCCGACACATGATTTTTTAGAAGAAAAAATAGTACATATGCACATTGAGGACACGTCAAGCCAATATGCAATACAATTCAGAACAAGATAATTGAGAGATGCGTTGTACTAGGTTGTAGCTCTAACATACTGTAAAAGTAAAACTTTGAATCTAATAGTATGTTTCATATACTAAAAAAAAAAGAATAGTATTGACTTGGTTGATTGATTGTGTTTTTGGCACGTAAGGTTGAAAAAGTACATTACATAAACCTTAAATGGACAAGTATGAAGTTAAAAGTGGATCATGAAGTTCGAACATTTGTCTATGTGACACATTATTCAACCATTGTCTCATCTGGTGTGGATAGTCCAGAGCACATATAATTAGAAGGGCGGTTTCAAAATTATCGATATCGCATTATTAGAGATAGAAAAGAAAAGTTGAACTTGATTACATTATTAAAGAGGGTTGAGACTTGAGAAAGGCATGAAGGCTTCATATCCACCCATATTAGTGTGTCTATCTTCTTTCCCCTTTTTTCTCATGTACAAAGAAACAAAAAAACTATACTTTGTAATCATTCATTTTACTAGTTTTAATGAAAAAGGGGGCTTAAATATCTTACCTGAAATTAGGCAACTAGGGCTATGGGAATCTTTGGTTGGTAGTCCATTGAGTGGATGATCTACTCATGTAATCACCCTAACTTTTCCTCTAGCATTTCTCTTACTTTAATTGTCAAAAGAGATGGTAGGTCTAGGAAGATTAAGGCCTGTTTGGCAAGGTATGTATTTTTGCTTTTATTTTTGTTTTTTGAAAACTAATTTCTAAAGAGTTCTCTTCTAAAAGAAGTTTTAGAGGAAATGAGATTGAATTAGTTTTCTCTAAAAAAAAAATTTTAACTACAATAATAAATTTTATAAAATTAACCAAACGAATTCAAAATCAACTTTTGAGTCTCAAAAGTTCATTTGACTTTTCAAAAACTATGCTAAACAAGTCTATAAAAACTGAACGAAAATTATACTCGGGGAGAGATTATATTTTTCGATTTCGTCTTGTAGCTAGGTTACGAATCAAATCCTTCATATTTCATTGTCATACAAGATCAACTCGGTATGGAGGTGTCTAATCTTGGAAAAACCCTCTCCCTCACCCTAGGCAAAAGAATGGGTTGGGATGAAAAGTAAGAGATGAATAGGAGAAGAATGCCTTTTTCTAGTATATATATTTGATATTTATGTGGCACTTTAAATCGAAATTTAAAGACTTAATCCTTATATTAATAATAAGATTTCGAAAGGAAGGTCGACTCTACCGTTCACAAATCGAAAAAGATAACTTCGGAGAGTTGATTTATAATGACTAGTATTAATTTGGTGCATTAAGGGCGCGTTTGATATGAATTACTGCCTGACACTACATGAGATAACAAGAAGATTTTAACTTCTCAGTTTTCTTTAATTGAGTCTGTTGTCCATTACTTTTCCGCTACAAAGTTGGAAATGTAAAATACCTTTACAACTCAAGTGGAAATCACTTTTGCTTGAAGTTGAGAATCTACAAGCTGCAAAAACTTAGATATCCGTAGCATCAACTGGTAGAGAAATGGCCCTGTGAAGTGAATTTTGAAACGATGAACCAGAATAGAAGCTTTTGGCAGTGATCATATGATCTGGACAACAAGAATTATATGCAGACTCGTAGTCGTGTGCCTTCTGATTTATACGATTTGTTTTGCCATTTATGGATTTGAATGTAGTAAAATGTTTCCCGGATGCAAAAGAATTAAGTAGAACATCATCCTTCTCTTCTTTCAGCGTGCTGGAATCAGAAGTAGAATAATTTGACAGAACCCCAAGTTGTTGATCTTTAAGCTCTCTCAACTGCATTTGATACTTGGCCTTGAGCCACCTCAGCTCCTGCCTTATCTTGTTCTCATAATCTTCTGCCAGAGTCGAAGAATTTTTGGTCAGGGAACCTCTCACATTGGAGGACTTCTCCTTGTCAATCCTCGTAGTTCTGTCGTCCTTCCATGATTGGTCAACAGCTTCGTACTTATCATTATCACCAGAAGTTAATTCAGGACCCTCATGTTGCGCCCAGATATCAGCATAGTGCATGCCATTAGACTGGCTCGACGCCATTGGAGCACCTTCTGTAACACATTCCTCGGGCGCCTCAAACTGGTACGTGATCTCTTCAAACCGTCCATGTACTTCACCACATCCGTGCTTCGAGCATTGAAGAACTTGAAGGTTTTTGCCTAGCCCGTGTGAGGATAAATAGTTGACAAGAGAACCATCTGAAGCACAATTTTGACAGTAACTATTGTTTGCATCATCGAGAATTTCTTTGCCCCTTTTCCACTCTGGAACCAAGGAAGCCATCTCACTGTCAATCATCTCTGCTATCTTAGTCACGTCTTGGTCGGTGATATCCAACTCGGCAACCATCTCAGCAGCAACACTCAAAGCCGTGTCAGTTTCAATGTCAAAGGAAAAATAAATATTTCGGATGCAACCTGCAAAGACCAGTGTAAAAGAGTTGAACATGATCTACTAGACTCCCTAGTTCTATCCAGTAGTACATGTAAAGAGATGATAATTGGACTACTATAATTAAATGAAACTAAAACGTACCTTCTTTATCTGCAATTCTTAGTCTTAAAAAGATGTCATTGTCTTCTTTTCTTCTCCCTTTGATAGCAATATCTAGATTTTCCAAGTGATCATCTTCTTGACTCGTGAACAAATCTATTTCATTTGCCTCGTATTCAATAGAATGGCAATCCAAGTCATTCTCTTGTTCATAACCTAGATAATTGGAGTAATCATTGAAACTGTTACTATGATGAACACTCAAGACCGGTTGCCTTAACCTAGGATCGACTCCATCGTAATCTCTGTAATAATCTAATGGCCTCAAATCAGAATTATAATCATCAATCTGGAGGAAAGGGTCATTAAGAAGCTCTCTCGCTGATAGCCTGTCGGCCACTGTAGCTAAACATTTCTCCACAAATCGATGTATCTCAGGATTGTTAACCTTGTAATGAGCATCTGGCTTCTTTCCCTAGATAAAAAAGCAGATCAGTTACCTCAAGTTTCAGAGGGAAGTTTCTTGGAACATGGTTGGCTAAGCTTACTTCTAACTTTTTAACTTTTTGTGCCGGGGTTTTTCAGAAGTTACTCTTTCGAAATTTTAGTACAAAATTTTACTTCCATTTTTTTTTATATGACAAAATAGTAAGTGGGCCATTTTTTAAAGCTTAGCCAAACATGCTGTAACTGACAGCATAAATACAAGGTTCAAGTTCTTACAGAGATCACTTTCTTATAAATCTGGGCAGGGTGAGTGCATTCACTATATGGATATTCAAACGTCACCATTTCCAAAACGCACATACCGAATGAATAAATATCAACTAATTCATTGTATTCCTCTGCATACACCTCTGGAGCCATGAACTCTGGTGTTCCTGAGAGTTACTAATACAAATCAAAACTAATGAAACGTCAAATTTGAAACATGGAGTTTGTCCTTAAACAATTCCATCATTATTCTTATCAAAGCAAATTGAAGCTACAGAAAAATACACGCAATATGCTCCTATTTTGTATGAATTAAAACTCAAAAACTATTAAATAAGAGTCCAGGAAATTAGGGAAGATTCAAACTTTACCTACACAATGAACAGCGTGGGATTTCCTAAGAATTGCAGCAAGGCCAAGGTCACCAATCTTCACTTCTCCTTGGTTCCCATTAATAAAAATGTTATCACATTTGAGATCTCTATGAATAATAGGAGGGTCATGGCTATGGAGATAAAGAAGACCCTGCAAAATCTGTCTACACCAATGCTTTACTGCTCTAATATTAACTCTCTTATGTTTCAGCCTATACCTGTAACAGATTAATGAAAATGAAAACACTGTATTAGAACATAAAATTTGGGAATACCCTGTTTATAGGATCTCCAAAAGTAGAAGAATTTATTTTGTAGATACTCATTAGCACTTATTTTCAACCATCTCGTCTAAAAGTCTAAACTTACGGAATAGATGGTTCAAACTTGCATCGTTGAGCAAACAAAGATTCTGAGTTCAAATCTCATCATTTACGAAAATTGAGAGCGTGACAACATACCTTTGATGAAAAATAAATTCAGCCTGCGTGTGAAGGGGAGACTAAATTTTCACATTAAAATTTATATAAATTACTTTTAGACGAGATGATTCAATAACTTACTGTCTGAGAGTACCGGAGGTGAACTTCTCTGTCACAAAATTGATGTTCCTATTTGCAGTATCGACCCAAGAAGTGTAGAACTTCATAATATTTCTGTGTTTCAAAGTCTTGAGCAGATGAATTTCACAATACAACCTCTCAAGGTCTTCAGGACTCTGCAGAAAATCATAAAGCTTCACTTGATTCCAGGCTACCTCAATCCCTTCATACTCATCAAAAGCTCTATAACTGCAGCAAAAAGAACCCAAAATTATAATGCTAAAAATATCATATTTTGCAGAAAGGAAATACAGGAACATAGCTACTTACACTGTTTTTGAAGCCCCTTTTCCAAGAATCTCATTGTACTGCAATTGCAAGAAGCAAAGAAACAGCTTTAAATTCATCAAATTAAGGACAAAACATCACATTAACAATTAGTTGCAATGAAAAGCACAAAACCATACCCTTCCATATCTTCCAGTAGGATCAATTTCAACAAACTCAGAATTATCTGAATCAAGATTTGGTTCATGCCCAGTGACACCATTCATCCCTTTTAGCTATTTTATCAAACAGTTCTTGGGATATAATTTCTTGGTTTCAAATAGAGAATGCTTTCAATCAATCTAGGATCAATACAAGAAAACCAGTATACTATTATATATTATAATTAATCCATATGGTGTAAAGATTTCTCGGACTAATAGACTACTCTACTCCACAGGTAAGTCCAGACAAAATACCTCTCTCTTGATATTTTACTTTCTGTGTTCACTTTCTATCTCATCACGAGCTGTAAACCGCCCCACGCCAACACCCCACTAGTGTATGCGTCTGTATGCATTACAGAAGACCCAAAACAACTTGCAAAACAGGGACCAGCCCAGTATATTATATAGATTTATCTTTCTTTGTGTGGCATTGTCACAACTTGGTGACTAGATTTTAGTCCAACTTGGTACTTGCCTGCCTACTTGGTACTTGCACGTCCCAAAAAATAAATAAATAAATGAAAGAAACTTTCATATGTGGCCTGTTTTTAATCAAATTAGAAGCTTCTAGACCTTTAGGTTGAAGCATTGAGCTGGTCAACTATGAGATGTGTAAAATCAGAATTATTAGATAATTTATTAAATAGCCCCCACCAAACCCTAGAGACTTGCTTTCAGAAGGTCGTGAAAGGTGCCGTGGCTGACCATAAGTTTGATATTTCAACTACAAAATTTTTAATAAATTTAGAATTCCTTTTATTTACGTGAGACTTGGATGGTGAAAGTCCATATATATTATATATAGTGGTCAAAATATGATGTTAAAATAATAATAAAATGAAAATTAATATGAGATGCCCAATAATTAAATCATTTTTTGTATTGACATTCCTCTCAATTTTATAGTTTAAATAATTTCTCAAAATATATATTATAAATTGCAATTGACTCATATCCAATTTAACTTTAAACAAGTGAGACAATCCAAGACTCCAAACTTTTAGAAATTTCATCCCAATTTTATTATTTATTTTTAAAAAAAGTGATCGTAAAAAGAATTTAAATAGAATAAATGATTGTAGAAGGAATCGTGATGGTACTTCACGAAAATTAATATCCATCAATACCATCAGTTATCACTAATGCATATTCGTGAGTGACTTTTCAATGATAATATCGTCGACAATGCTTCAGTTGTTAGTTGCCAGCATTCACTATACATTTATTTTTAAAAAATAGTGAAAGAATAAATGTTTCGTAGTTGGGGATCTATGCCAAAAGCACCGACGTTATTGCGACATCACATGAGTTGATGGATGTATTCGTTGATTATTAATTGAATTGTCTTCAATAATATTGTGTGTATCACTTACCGAAAAATGATTTTGTCATGTACCATGTACGGCGATTCCATTGATGATATAATTTTTCCAATTACGGAAGGAAAAAATATAAATATTACTTTGAGCATCACTTTGGGGCTGATTTTTTTTTAAAAAAAATTATTTGGTATTGCTTAGTATATACATACAACCACAATGAATGCGACACTTTTGTCATAGTAAAAAATTAAAATTTTTCATTGAATTTGCAAAGAAAATTGGCGAGAGAAAGAAAGTGACCTTTGATCTTATAACAAAATAGACTATATAAAATCTTAATATGATTGAGAAACAAAGTTGCAACAGTGATGCTACATGAATATTAATGTTGACATAAAATTTGACATAATATCACATGATATTCGATCATTGGACAATTTAAAATATAGTCAATTTTTTTATCCAGTCATCAATGTCCCATGCAATTATATGAA
Source organism: Fraxinus excelsior (assembly GCA_019097785.1). Classification (NCBI taxonomy): domain Eukaryota; kingdom Viridiplantae; phylum Streptophyta; class Magnoliopsida; order Lamiales; family Oleaceae; genus Fraxinus; species Fraxinus excelsior. The sequence goes on along the minus strand of CM032634.1, from coordinate 32,687,631 downwards.
ACTTTCTGTCAAATCCTTTTGGCAAAGTAGTTTTATCCAAGTCGCAATAGATATTTGTAAGCTTTCTCATTTTAGAATTGCATGTCCTATGTCAATTAATCGGTAAGAGTTACCTTCTCATAAATTTCAAATTTGTTAAATATGATTTTTTATATTGAGATTATAGGATTCTGTAGCCAAAATTTGAATAAATTTATTGTACATTTTTAAAATTAAATAAAAAAGTGGATTATTTTAATTATTTGAATGATAATTTCTCACGTTTAGCGGAGAAATGGAAATTTATTTGTGAAAGACAATGTAATTCCTTTAAGTGATAATTACATGAAATCAATCATTAAGTTTGACATTTAAAAAAAAAAATCAGGTTTTTGGGTTTATTTAATAAAAAATCAGGTTTTAATTTTATAATTAATATTAATAATAATATTTTAAATTAAATTAATCTATATAGTATATACTCACCCCACCAAATTTATTTTAAATAGAAACTCTATCCAAACTCTAATCCATTTCATTTCATTTCTATTCCTTATTTCACCTAACGCCTCCCCCTCCCCTGTTGCGAATCGAAGCAGCGGCTGCTTTCCCTTCCGTCCCCTTCCCATTCCCATTCCCATTCCCCTTTCCTCCCCTATTGAACAGTTGACACACAGCGATGCTGCTGCCTCACAGATCTTGCATGTCTGTGTTTTGATTTATTATGATTTTGTGTTTTTCTTCATTCTCAGATCTTGTTGTTAGTGATTTTCACATTGTGATAGTTTTTTGAAAATGAAAATGGTGAGGTGGTGGTTGTGGTTGTGGTTGTGGTTGTGGCATGGTATAGATAGAAATAGAGATGGATGTCCAGATGTTGGAGGTTGCGTGGTTGTCGCGGTGGTGGTTCAGCGATTTTCAGGTTGTGATTTTGCGGTGGTTTCTCTGTTGTGGTGTGGCGAATCTGTGGATTGTGTGTGCGGCTGTGGCGGCCGGATCTCTGTGTATGGCTGTTCTTGGTTGGCGATAGTGTTATTGTTGGTCGGTGGTCGGGGCGATGGAGATCGCGTAGATGTTAGGTGGATGGGACGAAGAGTTCCCGTGACCAACTATTTGGTCGATATGTGACCAAGTAGTTGGTGGTGTTTTGGGATTAGGGGATGTGGTGTTTGGGTGTATGTGACCAACTATTTGGTCGATATATGACCAAGTAGTTGGTGGTGTTTTGGGATTAGGGGACGGGGTGTTTGGGTATATGTGACCAACTATATCGATCTGTGACCAAATTTTTGTGGTGTAGTAAAATTGGGGGACATGTGTTTGGGTGTATGTGATCAACTATATAGTGTTCTGTGGTTAACTATTTAACTATGACCTTAAAATTTGTTAATCTGTGACTCAAAATATAATCTGTAACCAACAAATTTGAAACTCTGTGACCAACAAATTTTCTTAATTTTTGATCAATTGAAAATCTGTGGCCTATAAATTTTTCAATTGTGACCTCAAAATAATCTGTGACCAATTAATTTGATAAGTTGTGACCGAAAATTAACTTTTTAACTACTTAATGAGATATATGTGACCTTGAGATCGGAGAAGTTACTGGAATTAAGCGATGGCCAACAGTCACCGAAAAATAGTCACTGGAATTAAGTGTGGCTGGAGAAGTCGCCGGTCACCGGAATAGTCGCCGGAGCGGTGGAGGTGGAGGTGGAGGTGGAGGTAGGGTGGAGTTGGTCGGTGAGGTGGGTCAATTATATAAATATTATATTACAGTTAAATATTTAATTTAATAGATTAATTGTAAAATATAATTAATTAATTCATGGAAAACCTGAGTTTTGTAAATTTAAACATTGAGGTCTGACTTTTGGTTTCGTAAAAGATAATCCATGACCTATGAATTTTTTCCTTCCTTTCAACACTTGATGCCTTGGGCCTTTATGTGGGTCAACCCATCTAACATACAGAGACATTTGCGAATCGCAGCAGCACCGTTGCTGTTACTGCTTCCCCTCCTCCACTGCAAATCACAGCAGTAGTTGTTTTCCCTCTTTCCCTTCCTTTCCCTTTCCCTTCCCCTTCCCCTTCCCCTTCCCATTTCTCTCCCCTCCCCCTCTCCTGTTGAACTGTAGCAGCGCTGCTGCCTGTGACGCGCAGCGATGCTGCGCTTCACAGATCTTGCGTGTCTGTGTTTTGATTTGTTGTGATTTTCTGTTTTTTTTTTTCATTCTCAGATCTTGTTGTTAGTGATTTTCACATTGTGATGGTTTTTTGAAAATGAAAATGGTAAGGTGGTGGTTGTGGCATAATATAGATAGAAATAGAGATGGATGTCGAGGTGTTGGAGGCTGCATGGTTGTCGCGATGGTGGTTCAACAATTTCCAGGTTGTGATTTTGCGGTGGTTTCTCGGTTGTGGTGTGGCGGATATGTGGAATGTGTGTGTGGCTGTGTTGGTCGAATCTCTGTGTGTGGCAGTTGTTAGTTGTCGATAGTGTTATTGTTGGTCGGTGGTCGGGGCGATGGAGGTTGCGTCGGCATTAGGTGGATGTGACGAAGAGTTTATGTGACTAACTATTTGGTTGATCTGTAACCAAGTAATTGGTGGTGTTTTGGGATTGGGGGACGGGGTGTTTTGGTGTATGTGACTAACTATATCGATATGTGACCAAGTTTTTGTGGTTAATGAAATTGAGGGACAGGTGTTTGGTGTATGTGACCAACTATACAGTATTATGTGGTTAACTATTTAACTATGACCTTAAAATTTGTTAATCTGTGACCAACAAGTTTTCTTAATTTGTGATCAATTAAAAATATGTGACCTATAATTTTTTTCAATTGTGACCTCAAAATAATCAGTGACCAATTAATTTGATAAGTTGTGATTGAAAATTAAATTTTTAAGATATCTGTGACTTTGGAATCGGAGCAGTTATCGGAATTAAGCAATGGCCAACGATCACCGGAAATAGTCGTCGGAATTAAGCGCGGTTGGAAAACAGTTGTCAAAGAAGTCGTCGGTCACCGGAGTAGTCGTCGGAACAGTGAAGGTGGTGGAGGTGGGACGAAGTGGGTCGGTGAGGTGGGTTAATTATATAAATATTATATTACAGTTAAATATTTAATTTAATAAATTAATTGTAAAATATAATTAATTAATTCATGGAAAACTTGAGTTTTGTAAATTTAAACATTGAGGTCTAATTTTTTATTTTATGAAAGATAATCCCTGACCTATGAATATTTCTCTTCCTTTCAACACTTGCAGCCTTGGGCCTTTATGTGGGTCAACCCATCTAACATACAGAGACATGATATGCTCACATGTGTTACTGATTTGTGATTGGTGGCGCACCAACAAGGACTTGGACCTGGCCCATATAAATTAATAAGCTTCGAACTAGCATGTTTGAGCCCATTTTTGTCTTTTTAAAAAAATATTTTTGAACAATGTATTGATGAAAACCTTGAGGTTAAAAAATAAGAATTTTTTTTTTTAATTTACGTATAATATTATTTTATTAAAAAATGTGTGGTTGAAATCAGGTAAAAAAAAAAAAAAACAAGGGCAAAAGAAACCTATTGTGATTGAATTTGGACACAATCTCGATGTCCAACTCAAATGTTACCAAAACCCATTGTAAATAGTGAATATCCCAACTTCTTTTTGAGTTTCCAAAAATAAAAAATAATAATAAGAAAATGAAGGAATATTACACAATTTTAGACTCGACTATGATATTGAAAAGAATTGTGTCCGTGTCAATTTGTTAATGATTTAATAGGTTTAGTATCCATCATCTAGTCTATATTTTTGAGTTTGATGAGGATTTTTCGAAGTTTCGGTGCACGAGATCGAGATTGCTCGATCATGTCTACATGTTATTCTTTTGTTGCATTTCCTCTCCTTTTGAGTTGGACCTAGTCGTATTATTCCATCTTTTTAGTTGTTAGTGACCCATTTTGAGTGTTGTTTATGTGCTTAATTCTATCTCTCGAGGATCCAACGACTTTGATTTAATAATATTATTGATTTATGATCATAACTAATTCAATTGATTTTAATAACATTACGTATTCTACCATATCACTTTTAAATTCCACATGGTATGTTGGTTTCTTATGGGCATTATAGGACAAAAGTATAAATAGACAGCTTAATACATCCATACTTATGACTCAAAATTGAAAAAAAAAAAAAAAAAAGAAAGAAAGAAAGAAAAGGAAAAAGAAAGACATAATAATAATACATAGTATAATAATATTCTTGTGAATAAAAAAGCAAAAAAAAAAAAAAAAAAAAAAGTAAAGCTAATTGCTTTCATTGCAAGCCAGCTTTCATTTCAAACTTTTCTGGTTGGCAAAATTTTTTATAAAATGAAATTGGATTATGGTATGATTAAGGTTTTTATATTATTTTGCCCATCTTTTGTCTCTTACACAATCACTTTTTGACCTTTAAAATAATTATATTGGACTTTTTTTTTTCCCTTTTTATTAACTTTTTAAAACATAGTAAAGGTCCGTTTGACAGACAAAAGTGAAGAGAAATTCCAATTTCATGTTAATTTGAAACACATATGAATTCGTTTTTCATGGGTTGTACCTTGGAATTCAGTTTCCATTTGTACGTTGCAATCAAACGGTCAAAGTGAAATTATTTTTTATTGGACGTGACATTTTTTTATGAAAAATGTGGCAATGATACGTGGTAAGATAAAATGTACACATGGTGCTTTAGTCTCTAATCTCTCTCTCACACAACATTATGCTCCTTAGCCTTCTATTTTCAGAACAACTCGGTCCTTGTTCATGGCTTCGTTTGTTCTTCTCCTTTAAATTTCATAAAGATCTCCTCGTGCATAAACTGACGAAAAATAATCGAAACATCAAAACTCAAAGAAAGTCATTGGCGACGTGAAAATTTTATTTGTCAGCAATTATCAGCTAAAGTACACTCTTTGATTGCCGAAGACAGTGATGTTAGTATTCGTCAACGGAGGTGTGTTAATGATAATCGACGGTATAGTTGTTGATAATTTTGTTTGAATTATCGACAAATATTGATTTTTATCACGATCGCCGACTATAATATCTTTTGTACTTATTGACAGCCCGTCGACGATTATTTGTTTCGTTTAATTTTTTCATTTTCATTTCTTCAAGGCCATTTGAGAAATTTTGCCTATGATCTACAGATTTTTTTTTTTTTTTTGGGTATGGTCTTTATTTTAAAGTTGAAAAAAAAAATGACATTTAATTTATATTCGTCGTGCATGCGCAACTTCATATTGAATCACGAATTTTAAAACGGGAACAAAGGAGAAACTAATCTGAAAATTGATGGACCTTTCACCTTGAGGACCTTGCATGGAAATTTTCTACTACTACTATACATAAACTTAAATTAAAAATAAATAAGAGCATGTTTGATGTAGTAAAATTAAACTTATTTCTGAAATAAACAATCTTTTTCTTTTACTTCAAAACATAAAAAAGAACAACACATCGTGCAAAATACTTTTATTTTTGTTAAGCTTAGCCAAACAAACATTCTCCTGTTCATATTGTACAGGTCGATTGGTCAAATATTTTGGATTTAAAAGCACATTTCATTTTCCTTATTTTCGCTTCTAATTTTCCATAACACGCGCAGTTAGCAATAGCATGTGATGTGAGTATAATTATTTACAAGAAAAAGTAGTTTCAAACTCTAGATATGGTTTCCAGTTAGTAAAAAAGACAAAGATAGCCTGATAAAATGATTCCACTCCTCTGCTTTTCTACGTCCCCACAAAACTTAAATATATTCCCCCAATCTAGAATTTCATTTCTCCTATTTCTTTCAATTTTTTTTGGATTACTGGTACTTTAAAATCAATGCACTTTTCTTCATTACCTCCAAAAACTTCATAATTTCCGCCATTTGAAGTGATAATTTCACATTTGAGGACATGAGTTCTTGATTTCACCATCTGATAATTCATATCTGGTATGTTTTTCACCTGTCCTTTTCCATTTGTCGAGGCTCGATTCATTAAGCGTTCATAGGGGTACATAAAGATCAGATTTTTTACAAGATCTTGAATTTCTTGAATATATTGAAAAATGAGGGACTTCCCATCTTGTTTTGGTGAAAATGGGGTTCAAGTTGCTGATACTTCTTGTTCAGGTGTAGGTGTTAGTAAAGCTTCTCAAAATTTGGTTACTTGCACATATAGGTGTAAATTGCTTGGTAAGTCTTATTTAGTGAACTTTGTTTGGAGCAAGAGTTTGATGGGTCAATGCCTTAGTGTTGAAATAGATGATTTATCACATCAATTGATCTGTAAAATTGATATAAAACCCTCTTTGTTCTCAAAATGGAAAGGATCAAAGTGTTTTGAAGTTAATTCAAGGAAAATTGAAGTACTTTGGGATCTTTCTTTGGCAAAATTTGGATCTGGGCCGGAGCCGTTGGAGGCCTATTTTGTAGCAGTTGTTTGTAAAGGGGAAATAGTTGTGTTAATTGGGGATCTGAGGAAAGAAGCATTCAACAAAACTGGTGCAGCCTCTTCAATTTCCAGTTCTATATTCCTTTCCAAAAGGGAACATATTTTTGGGAAGAGGGTTTATGGTACTAAGGTGCAATTCTACGATAATGGACCGATTCATGATCTCAAAATCGAGTGTGATACGAATGGAGGCAATGATCCGTGCCTTGTGATTCGTATTGATACGAAACAAGTGATGCAGGTGAAGCACTTACAGTGGAAATTTCGTGGAAACTATACCATTTTAGTCGACGGGCTCCCTGTGGAAATCTTTTGGGACGTGCATAATTGGTTATTCTGTCCGAGCCTACGCAATGCAGTATTCATGTTTCAAACTTGTTTGTCTGCCGAGAACCTGTGGACAAGACAACCAGCGTCTAATCCCGCCATATTTTCTCGGAGTGGCTCGGAGAGTTTCCTGGATTCTAATTTACCAGGTCTTGGTTTTTCGTTATTTTTGTATGCCTGGAGGACTGAATAGAATTGTCTTTGTTTCTTGATTGCTAACAATATTTAATAAGTAAAATGTCATTAGCTGGTCTGCCTTGTTCAACTGGGAATTTGTCTTGTTTTGTAGTCTTCTTTTTCTGGTGAATGATTTATTTATAAGTAAAATGTCATTAGCTGGGCTTTCGACTTAAGCCTTATACAGCAAGTAATTTTATGAGTTGTGCTTTAGCTCGTGACATGACTATATTGAAACTGCAATGCAGCTTTATTTACTGAAAAAGAAATGAAACATGCTTTAAAATTCAATATATTTAACAAATCAGTCTGTGCAATAAGTATTTAAGCTTCGATTCATGACCCTTTGGTTTTAGTTACAACCTTGAAGGATAACGTGAATGACTGACCGAATACCAACCCCCCCCCCCCCCCCTCCCCGCCCTACTGAAATTGGTGAGATGGCATCAACAGTTAATTCATGTTTGTTTCCTCGAAATTAAGGCTGTTGTATTAGTCCCGAGAAGGAAAGATGAATTGCTCGCATGCCCTTTTAGCTTTCAACATCAAATCTATGAATAGGCATACTTTTGGGCCTTCTTGATTGAAAGGAACATGTGGTGTGAATTTAGACTGATCATTAGACATTCTATTAGTAAATTTACTATACATTGATGAACTTGTAACTTCGGGTCAGGAGGTCCCTTAATTTTGACAGCTGTTTCAAAACTCCTTCACTGTGATTGTAATTGTTTTCCAGTTCGGTTTTTCATGAAAATCTGCATTCCATTGTCAAGAAGTAGGTCGTTCTGAATATGGTTAGCTGTCCACCAGTTGTTTGCCCAAAATTAGGCATTGCTGATTCGGGAACCCCATCTTGTTCTAAATATCTGAATTTGAAGTTACCAACTGTGTAGGAACCTTTGTAATCTGTGTTGTCGATCAGGGTTTTTAAAGATCTGAATGGCTCTGTGGATACAACGACGAGGGTGGAGTTCTTTCAAGAAACTGTGGTATGTTGGGATTCCTTCTTATCTTATACAATTTTAACCTCTGGGTTGAACTTGCCCTTAGAACTGGCTTGTAAGGGGAGGGTGCCCAAAGTATTTATATCATGAGCAATATGGAATTAAATTAGATTGTTAAAGATCTCAAAAGAGAAAAACGTAAGACTGAGAGGGAGGGAGCGGAGGGAAAAAAGCAGTTGTTGAAAGCGGATTATTGGGATGAAATTAGATTGAACGGATGGAAGTGAAGGCTTATATACAAGTAGGAATCTGACTTGGTGGAATGATGTGTATGCATAAAATAAGGAACCTAACTAGTTAAGAATTTCTGTTCTTTTATTCTGCACTTTCTAGGGCTCTTTATTAGTATCTACAAACAATCAACTGAAAGTGGATGCAGCCGAGTGCAATGGCCAGCTTGTCGTTCAACATCTTACATCTTTTAGTTATTTCTTTTCTAATGTTGTAATTGTCCTTGACATTGTAGCTTAATTAAGTGTGGTTTGATGTGGTCCTTGTTATTTTGTTCATTGGAATGGGAACAAAGTAGTCACATTCTTGCCTCCTTTGCTACTAATTCCCCGATTGTTCGAAACTGGGTCGATTGTATTCCTTGGTTCATAGTCCCATTCGTTCACGATGATTTGTCATAAGAAAGTTCTGCATGGTGTTCCCCCCCCAAAAAAAAAAAAAAAAATGAATCCCCAAAAAGGCGAAAAACAACTGATGAATTGCTTTGATGCTTTTTTAGCTTTCAACATCAAAATTTGTGAATAGGCATAATTTGACAGTTAAGGTTTTTGCATCTATTAAGATTTCAGTTGTCCTACTTTGGGTGCTTGAATTGGAGACATGATGTTGGTTTTCATCATTTAAAGGAACATACCGAGCGATCTAGACATTTTGTTAGTAAATTTACCATACACTGGTGAACTTGCAATTGTGCATGAATTGTGCATGATAAATGTTAATGATTAAAATTGAAGTGGCAATTATAGAGTGTAACGCCCCAAATCCCATTAACTCAATGCGCTACTTAAGTCAAAATATCATGTAAATAATCTTCCTCAATAAACGCCAAAATGCGTAAATATATTTTTTTCTAAAACTATAGCAAATTAGAACTCAACGCGGAAAGATCATTTGAATAATTTACTCATCCAAGAGTCAATGTTAAATATAATAAGCAAAGTGCCACAATTTGCAGAAATACTAAAATTTAAATTAAATTGACAAAATGGAAACCGGCTATTAAAATACTTGTTTCAAAAATTTATAAATTTAATTGTCTATTATTTAATCATTATTGCCCCACTCATTGCCTTGCCTTGCCGAGCTCCTTAACCCGAAAGGGTAGGAAAATATTGGGGTGAGCATAACGAATTATACTCAGTAAAGAAACAGCAATCAGTCCAGGTTAAATCTAAACATGAAATCAAATTATGAATATAATAACAATACAACATACCGTAAAAATATGTATTGTGGGACATCCCCAATGACCCAATTACGATCCCGGACCTATTTACGTCCCTGACAACATGTTATAGTGCTTAACAATTTTGCACTGTGGGACAACCCCAAGGATCCACTTTCGATCTTGGACATATTTACGGCCCCTGGCAACCTTTTTCATATGTATAGGTATAATATTACAATCAAAATCACACATCAAGAATTAACATAGACAAAATAACCACAATTGCTTAAATGTAAATTCCACCTCAAAGTCTTGAAATTTTCTTGAAATTGAACGAATGTGATGTTACCGTGCTTTAAACATTTCCCGCGGCTCATCTAGCAAGAACAAAATTAACATAATTTAGGATATTAAGTCCTAATTAATACTTTAAAACTTTTAGGGACTTGATTTGACTTTTTAAAAGTGAAGAATGACTAATTTGAGAATTCATTAAATCTTTAGGGTCTAATTATGAAAATTAAAATGTTTAGGGTCAATATGATAAAATTAGAAAATATTTTATATTTAATTTGAAGAATACATAAACTTTAGGGGTGGTGAAAGAGTTAAAATTAAATAAGGGACTAACTTAAATGTTTGGCCAAACTTTAGGATTTAATAAAATGTATTTTCATATTTAATGTCTAACCCCCCATTCCCAGACCATTATTCACGCAGAGAGTTCGGCTGGTTTGAAAACAAGCTTTGCTAATTTGGGTTTTTTACATTTTAATGATTTTCAATCAAAATTGATGTCAAAGAATGAAGTCTAATGCAAATGGTGGTTCATGCTACAGTATTTCAGGCGAGAGATGGAGAACAAAGGCTGGGATGTGTCTCTTTGGCAAGAAAAACTATCGGTTAACTCGGGTTTCTACTGTCCTTCGTTGCTCCAGAAAATCCAGTCACAATAAGAGCAAGATTGGAGAGCAAGGATTGGAGAACAATGATTGAACCGATGGAGTGTGAGATTAAATTCACAGATTTCGTTTTTCTGAATTTTTTTTTTTTTTTTTGGTTTATGAATATATGTTGAAAAGAAACAAAGATTAAGGAATTCCGGAAAATCGAAAATAAATTTCGAGTTACCTGAACAGATTTGCCGATAGTGATTTACTGGTTCTAGATTGCAACTTGAAATTTGGAGAATGAAGAGCTGTGTAGTGGAAAACGTGGATTAAACGATGATGATGATGAAATCAATAAAAGAATAGTTGTTCAAGTGTTGAAGAATTTACCTAGTTGAATGCCAAGTTTTCTGAGAGATTTTGCAGCCGTGAGAGTTAATTTTTTGGAGATGGAACGACTGTTTTTTAGGTTTAATACTATTGAGCCCTACAAACTTATGCTCCAAAATTGGGACAATTGATTTGGGCTGATAATTGACTTAAACTTGGGCCAAAGATGAATATTTGACCAAGAGAAATTTTAAAATAGATGTTGGGTATAAAATTTGACCTGATGAGGAAAATTTGAATTTTTAAGATTAAAAATCATTTTTGAATTCTTATATTAAATGTTTTTGCTAGACAATTCGACGGACGTAAAATAAATTCTAAAATTTGACGGAAAAGTCGTAGCGACATAATTTAAGTTATAAAATTTGCATTTTAAAATTCGGGTTGCTACATAGAGCAACTCGAGAAATTTAGTCGAATAACAGTGTTTGTTGTTGAAATAGTGTAAAGAAAATTGTAATTTTCATTGAGTGTTGTTTTTTAAGTATTAAAGAGAAAAGCTTAGCTAGGCTTTCTTTGGGGGTAGCCTGTGACCTAGGTAGTCATTGCTTTCTCTTGATTGGTGGGGATGATGGTGCCAACTTCATATGTGACACCTTGTCTTTGATTGGTTGTAATGGATAGTTTTGACGTAGTTGTGAAACATTTTTTCAATTTACTTGATGACGGTGTTTTTGGCCATTCGTAACTGACTAAGTCATGTGCTTCAACCTTGAGTTCTAGTTATTAAGCTCCTTTAAATCACTTTGAAGTGGGTCAACACACTATTTGAGGTGACCCCTTGATATCGGACACCAATAGTTAACTTATTTTTCCTTTTTTTAATATTTTCAAGTATCTTTTAATCTAACTTACAATCATGCCATGGATTTATTGATGACAAAAAATAAAGAACTATCCTTACGTCACTTTTCTATATACTTGTAAATTCGCTATAGAAGCAATGCCTTACAATGTATACACTCTTAACATAAACAGAGAACTAATCTAGTTGATCGTTGATTCACTTCTTTTTTACTTTTTTTTTCCGTCTAAATTTGACTATCAAGGCTGTTAGGTTTTAGCTGATTTTGTAATTAGCAAATCCTGTGAATAAAATGACTTAATTTGATAGGATGTAAAAGTTCAAGGAGTAATGTGCAATTTGTTCAAAAGTTAGTTAGTAGGTCTAGGGTTTCGAGTTTGAAACAAGGAGGAAAACGACGCAGATTTTCGTTGGACTGTCGTTAAGGGTTAGCTCGAGCTATAAAAGCAGAAATATCGTCGTTAGACCGTCGCCCTCCTTCGCCTCTGTCCGGAAAATTTTTATTTCGCGATTTTAAGGCTTTTTACCCGACTCATTCGTTTTTTGACCTACTTATAAATATCAGAACTCACCTGCACGTTTTTTTTTTTTCTAAGATTGAATATTGAGAGAAAAAATCTAGAAAGTGAATCCTTCACATTGTTGCTTTCAACATTCATCTTGTGTGAGATCTTTTAATAGAAAAACATTAGATCCAATATCCAAATACCAAAAATCACTTTCTATTCATCTGGTCAGAGTTCTGAAGATCGAAGGAAGTCGACAGGAGTTTCTGTCTGTGAATAACGGGTCGTTTTTCGTGATTTAAATGAGATAAACAGTTCTACAAGGTTGGGAGTGTTGCAGGGTAGCAGATTTCTCGGTGAGCTTTGGCAACACAGCTAAGAATTGGTGCAGGGGAGCACGGGATCCAGGGAGAGCTGTAAGGAGTGCAGTTTGGTGGTCAGATAGTACGGGTCGTCTAGTCTGATTGACTGTAAATTGTTAAGATCGTTTATAATGGATTGTCTGGCAAAGTACCCGAAATTTTTCCCAATTGAATTTCTCTGTGAACATCCCGATGTTTGATTTACTGTTTTACTATTTATTGTTTATTATACAATTGCGATAATTCAACTTAGGACAAATTAACTTGTATGTTTAATCATCTAGTTAAGAATTAAAAGTGACTTATTGTTGTTTAATTCAATATATTTTTAAATTTCGCATATTACACATATTTACCCCATTTTAGATGTTGTTAGGGTCGAACTTGCGTTTCTCAAAACTCCCACCACATGTTTCTCTCAAAAGAAAGTTTCCCAGGGAAAAAAACTAAAAAGAACTCCGTTTTAGTCAAAAGTTTTGATCTCACTTTGAGAAGGTTGATCAACAATTCTGCTCAAACGAACAATTTTTTACTTTTTTTTCTTCTCTAATGTTGTGCAACGTCGTCCCAAACACGTCAGTTTTCGAGAAATTGTTGACTGGCTGCTGCTTTGCTTTGCATCTTTAAAAGTGCCCATGAGATGAAGCGTAAAGAACAATCTCTTATTAGTTATTATTATTATCTAACAAAGGCACAAATCAAGTATTCTTAGCCCTCACACCAAGAAAAGGACATGAAACTTATTGATCAATCAACATTAATTATGAAAGACTATTATTTCTTAAAAGCTGGATCGAAGTAACACGGGATTATCGAGAATTGTAAACAACTGTATGTAAAAAGAGAAGTGCTGCACATACAGAAAAAATTCCACAGAATTGCAACAGAATACTCACACAAGGGTAGGGTCCGCACATTTTTTTTCTTTTTAAATACATAGTGGGACCTACCGTTGTCTCTATTCTGTTGCATTCCTGTGGATTTTTTCTGTACAAATTGATTTCTCCATGTAAAAAAATGTAGTTCCATTTGCTGCAATCATGATCATCATGCAATATATATATATATTCACAACTGTTCTTGATTCTGAATGCATCAATAATGAATCAAATTTGATGCAGTTAGTATTGATACAGTTAGTGTCCATGAAAATTCCTGTCCTATTTCTTGCTATAATTTGGATATGTTCATTAATTACCAGCCTTTCTCACCCACTAGATCCTCTAACCCCGACTGAGATCGAACAAATTAAGCTCCTCGTTCAAAAGTCTCGCCTTGGAGCCCTTTCGAATTTAACCTTTCATTTTGTTGACATTGAAGAGCCAGAGAAAAATGATGTCCTCAGGTGGCTATCTTTGCATAAAAATGGATCTTTTCCTTACCGTCAAGCTAAAGTTGTAATCCGCGTAAAGCATAAAACACACGAGCTCGTTGTAGACTTGGTAACTGGTTCGATCGTTTCTGATAAAGTTTATAAATGCCATGGTTACCCTCCTTTCACATTTATCGAGTTTTTTCGGGCCAGCAGGCTCCCTATAAAGCATCCCGAATTTCAAAACTCGATTTCTAAAAGGGGTTTAAGCTTATCAGAAATCACTTGCTTACCATTAACAACAGGTTGGTTCGGAGAAGTTGTAACTCGAAGAGTTGTTAGAGTTACGTGCTTCTATCGTGGAGGTACGACTAACATTTGGGCAAGGCCTATTGAGGGCATAACTCTACTAATTGATGTAGAGTCGATGGAAGTTATCAAATATGTGGACAGATTAAAAGCTCCATTGCCGAAAGCTGAAGGCACTGATTTCCAAAGCCAGAGGCCTAATTCTGTCCTCTGTAATGGAACAAACTCTCGGATAGCCATTGATGGACATGAAGTTCGATGGGCTAATTGGGTTTTTCACGTGGCATTCAATGCTCGAGCAGGACTAATTATATCGACAGCTTCTATATTTGATGAGACAAAACACAAGTTTCGACATGTGCTATACAGTGGGCACATATCAGAGACATTTGTTCCGTATATGGACCCTACTCCAGAATGGTACTACCGGACTTTCCTGGACGTTGGAGAATTTGGTTTTGGCCGGTCCGCCAGTACCCTAGTTCCCCTTATCGACTGTCCAGGCAATGCAGTGTACATGAATGGATACATGGCTGGAGGGGACGGGCATGCACAGGAAGTTCCGAATGCCATTTGCATTTTCGAGCGATATTCTGGGAATGTTGCTTGGAGACATACAGAAGTTGGTGTACCTGGAAAAGTGGTAAAGTATAATTCTTAAATTGAGCTAATCTTTTGCAGGCTTAATAGAGAACTTTTTTTGTGCTGAATCGAATTTACTTCGATCTGCAGATAACCAGTGGAGAGGCTGAAACTAATTTGGTCGTAAGAATGGTGGCAACTGTTGGAAATTATGATTATATACTTGATTGGGAGTTTAAGCAAAGTGGTTCCATTAAAGTTGGGGTAAGTAGCCACCACTTGTACAACTTTCCATGGTTTCTCCTTGAGCAATTTCTCTTCGAAGGAAAATGTATACACGGTTTTCTTGCATCGCTCTTAGAAAACAGGTGATCAGCGGTCAAGGATAGGTGTATAGTACGTTTAGGTTCTACACAATCCAACAAGTTCATCTTCTTAAACAGTAAACTGAGTATTTAGCTTTCCTATGGACATTAATTCACATTTTCATTGGAATAACTAACTCTTAGACACGTTGTTCATTTATTTCAACGACAGATCCGTCCTTTTATGGCAGGTAAGTCTAACAGGGGTGCTAGAGATGAAGGCAACGGAGTACACGAGTACTAATCAAATAAATGATGATACTTATGGAACCTTAGTAGCAGATAACACAATTGCAGGCAACCATGATCATTTTCTTACTTACTACCTCGACCTTGATATCGATGGTATTGATAACTCGTTCGTGAAATCTAAATTGAAAACTGTTAGGCCAATGCCCACTGGCATTTCATCGAGGAAGAGTTACTGGAGAGTTATTCAAGAAACTGTTAAAACAGAAGCTGCTGGTAGGACTCGACTAGGTTTGGATCCGGTCGAGCTCTTGATTGTTAATCCTAATAAGAAAACAAAGCTCGGAAATCACGTAGGTTACAGGCTGATCACCGGACGACCAGCTGAATCCCTGCTCTTAGACGATGACTACCCACAAATACGTGCATCTTATACAAAGTATCAGGTGCAAGTGACCCGCTACAACAAGAAAGAGAGGTGGGCCGGAGGTTTTTATGCCGATAGGAGCCACGGAGATGATGGTTTAGCTAAATGGAGCCGAAGGTTAAATCTAATTCTGCAATTTTATAACGTTAAGAACAAAAATGATTCCTTAGGATCCAATATGACGCGTTTGTTTTTCTTATGCTGAGCAGGAATAGGCCATTGGTAAACAAAGACGTAGTTATGTGGTATACTATCGGCTTTCATCACAATCCATACCAAGAAGATTTTCCAGTGATGCAAACACTATATGACGGTTTTGAGCTCAGACCAGCAAACTTTTTTGAAAGAAACCCTTTGCTGAAAAACTAAGTGCATGTTTGGTACAGTACTCAAGATGACTCGACGGTAGCAGAAACAACATTTTCACTTCTTTTTCTTCCATAATATTATCCCTTGATATTGCTCTATTTGCCAAACATGCACTTATTTTTCTTTTTTCATTGGGATAAGTTTTGCGTGTATGTTGTAATAAACCAACAATCATCAATGTTAGAATGCTAAGTTTCATCAATTGCAGCTTAAAAGTTCCTTTTTTCCGAAAGTACTAATCATCAATATTAGAATGCCAAGTTTCATAAAAAAGTAGCTTTTAAGCTGCTTATAAGTGTTACTAGTAAGAACTGAGTAACCGCTCGGACTCCAACCTGTCGTGTCTGGGTGACGTGCCACAAGCTGCCGAGGCGATTGCGCAGAGGACGAGCTGTTTGCACCCGGTCCCCTTTTCGCTTCGCCCCTCCGCGTCCCGGCAAAGATCTCCCGTACAGAGATCTTTGCAGTCAAGTCCATGATTGATTGGATATGTGGCAGGAACCAAACGGCCAAATCAGCCAGTATGTGGCAGGACCCAAACGGTCAAATCAGCCAGAAGCACTCAATGCCAGCCAACCTATGGAAAGACAAGTTGACGCCTACGGTGGGACTGGCCCCAATAATCTAGCTACACGTGTCTCCCAATCCAACGGCCCCCCTCCTCTTACACCCGGTATAAATACTAGACCCTTACGCCAAAAAGAGGGTACGCACTCTTTTACTCTCGATATATGAACACTTGCTTTCAAGAAGATCAAAAGAAAAACGGCCTCCGAGTGAAAACTTGGGGATCGATTGGATAATTTCCGGCCAACCCTACGCTGACTTGACCGTCGGAGTGCCCGTGGCCAACCCCGCCTCCTATGGGAACGGCCACGTGTGACTGACGTTGTGTGGTTTATGCAGGAAAGGACAGACTCGAAGGTATCACCTGTTGGCTCGGTGACAGATCCGTTTTTTGAGGTCAACAATAAGCACAGCCAATAAGTCCTTAAGAGTTGAAATACAATAGACCATATTGATATTCTTAAGACTGCAATATGCAAGCTTGATAGTATCGTAGAAAGCAAAGTTCCAATAGAAAACATACAAACATTAATAAATAGTCCAACCAATATTTGTGGAATCGATAAAAATAAACAGAAGACAAAGATCAGGTAATTACGAGATATTATGTCACACAATTAATTTCCCTCGCCTCATATGTCATATACTTGCTTACCAGTAAACTTGACCTCGATCGGGCTGATATTTTTACCGATGGATCGCATATTCTGCCCAACTCCTTGGCGACCGGGGTTCACTTTCTCGGGGTAGACACCATCCTTAGGGTGCAAATATTGCACCTCACCATTAGGAAAAACTCTGTAAAATTGGTACTTAATCTTGTACTTGGACCTCAGTCTAGTCCCAAGAGCCAAACACTGTTCTTTCCTAGCCAATTTCAATAGATTCGGCCCCTGCCGCATAATGGCGGCGCCACCAGTCGGCATTTCAAAAATTTGTTCCTTAGGTGATTCCCATGTAATGACATAGAATTCCTCCACCTGGGCTTTACGCAATAGTCCACCGGTGCTCCCACCAAATATTGGTGATGGAGTGCTCGGGTCCAGTTCCGGCGGGGTGAAGCCGACCGGAGCCTCTTTCTCCACCACTTTCGTGGCAGGCGCTTCCTCGGCCATGGCCCTTATAGGACGGTGTGCCACGGTGGACTTGATCGGCCTAGGACTAATGAATGATGCAAGTGAGGATTGCTTCCACGGCACTGCCACCCGGTCGCCGCCGGAGAGAGCTGGGGTGAAGAGGGAGGCTTGAGTTGCCATGGCCATAAGAGAATTTTGTGGTGTTTAGTTGAATGCGATGAGAAAAAATGATTAATATTGGATAACAAAAAAGGTTTACATTTTTGTGTTGGATTTTTTTATTTTTCATAGGTTCGGACAGTAGATAAGGAGATATGGTTTAGACCAATTAGAGTGTACGATTTTGATATGCAGTCTTAGCCATAGATTGCAAGCTGCCTATATTGCCACATGTCATTCTTCAAATGATCGGCTGGGTACGTGGATCTTAATAAGAGCATCTTGTTACTTGTTTTGATATTAAGTTTCATGTAACAATAAGGTGTCAAAATGGGTTGAATTGCCCAATCCCGTGATAATCCATCACCTTAAGAAATTGGATCGAAATCTGCCCGTTTTGAATTAGAATAATATTATCTAGCTCCATTAGGGTTACAACCCTAGTCTATGTGGCGCTATATGTTAAGTTAAGTGAAAGATGAAATTAAATGACTTATTTAATTTCAATAATCATGTAATGACACGTTAACTCAACATAGACTAAGGTTGTAATCCAGTGTGGCTAAATAGCAGTGTTATAAAACTCGGTTTGGAAACCGTCGAATTGGACCCATGTTCGGTCCGATTCATTCATTTTTATAATTGAAGATTTAACTCATTAAAAACTCGTAGAACCATCGGGCCAATATTTTGTCGAACCGTTTGGGCCAATGCTATTCTAGATTACCCACTTATTTCACATATCACACACAGTTGATTATATATGTTACTCTATTGCAAGACATACAGAATGACCTTCTGAAATTTTGTTGTTATAGTAGACTATTATTTGGGTCAGTGTCCAGTAGGAATGTCAAAAAGGCTCAACGACTCCGGTTCGGCTTAGAAAAAGTCCGAGCTGAGCACCATTTTGGGGCATCGGCTCGAGCTGGGCCGTTAATAATGAAAAAAAATTAAAAAAATAAATACATTGCAGGCAACTATTTTAGGCTGCCCGCTTGCAGCGGCTACATATGCCTACACTACTTGTGCCTGCAAGTGCAGGCAGCTATAGCTGCTAGCAGCTCGAGCCGAACTTTTTAGCTGAATTTTTGTTCTGTTCGGGCCAAAAAAAGTTCGAACCTTTTTGGCTCGAGCCGAGCTCGAGTTTCGACTCAACTCAGCTCGTTGACATGACTAGTGTTCAGGTTGGATTTGGCAACTATGCGAAATAGCATTACTCTTTGAATTAAGTCAGTTCACGAGTTGAATAGCCATAATGAATGAGTTGTACCAGGCTTAATTATGTGCCAAAAGATCCATGATGTCCAGCCAATTGGCCTAGTTACTAAAAAATCAAAAGTTACAAGTAAATTAAAAGAGTTTTTGATGTCTTTTTCAGTAATGGGTTTGGACGATTATTGCACTATTCTCAAGTCTTGTCAAACCATAACGGTTCGGAGAAAATCCAAATTAAACTTTCATTCTACAAATCAAATCAAACTATTTTTTTTGCGGTTTGATTTGGTTTCAAGCCATGATTTTAGCGACATAAGACAACATTTTTCAAACAAGTGACGAGACAATGTATTGGTCTGGAATTTCACTATAACGCTTAAATTGAAACATTTTAAATATAAACGTGACAATACTAATATATTTATCTCGATAAAAATCACACCAATAAATAATACAAGTCATTATTTAGATAAGAAAGGCAATGTCATAAATAAATCATTATTTTCCTAAAGAGTCAATAACTACAAGCCTCGTTCAATTATAAATTGATCTAATAAATAATATATATTGGGTAAAATAACATTATTCGAAAAATTTGGTTAACGGAACCGATTTGGTTTCAAATGATTTTTAACTATCAAAATCTAAACAAAATCATTTCAAAACAGTTTGATTCAGTTTATACACTGTCGAAATCTAAACCACACGTATCCAAGCTAACAATTTACACATAGCGATTTCATTCGATTTGATGGCTTGAAGGTTTTTTTTTTTTTACCCGAATTTTCTGTTTCCCACCCAATGACTCTTTCCTTTAAAATTCTAACAATTTTTTTTTTTTTTTTTTTTTTTGTAAAGAATCAGTTTTTTATTCTAAATACTTATTTCTTTTCTAAATTTTCACATAATATTTATTGATCTCTTTTTCCAATTGTCATAATCTGAATCTCATTAAATTATAGAAAAATGTAAAACTAATAATAGAAAACGACACGCTGGATGGACTCGACTTGCAATATTGGCCACTCCATGAGCTAGGTTGATTCTCAAATTTGTGGGGTCGAGTTGATTCTTGAGTTTTGAAGATGGGACTAAAATCATATTATTAAACCAAAACGGTTACCGATGTGACAAAATAATGATTGCTTGTAGATGAGATATCTAGTCAACCTATCCATTTTGATAATCCTAAATAATATCAACACGGTGTATGAATTCATGTTCAATATAGTAGGGCTGTAAGTAAAAATCGTCAAATCGGAATATCGAATCGAAACCGCATTTTAGGAACCGTCAGTTTGGTGCCATGTGGACCGGTCAACGAAATGGTATTGAACCAAACCAAATCGGTCAAAAACGATTTGGTTTAGGTTTGAGAATTTTAATTGTGGTTTAAAACCAAATTGGACCGGTGAAAAATATAAAAAAATAAAAATAATGATTTTTTTTTTTGAAAATTCATCCAAATATGTAAAATTTAATAGTTTTGTCATTTGTATGTATTTTTGT
Source organism: Fraxinus excelsior (assembly GCA_019097785.1). Lineage (NCBI taxonomy): Eukaryota > Viridiplantae > Streptophyta > Magnoliopsida > Lamiales > Oleaceae > Fraxinus > Fraxinus excelsior. The sequence continues at coordinate 32,667,205 of CM032634.1, read as the reverse complement.
CAATTTATAATTTTCTATTACATATATATTATTATTACCAAATAATCCTAATTTATATCTAATAATCTCAAGACTAACATAATCTATTAAAACCCTTTTTTCTCTTTAGAATTCAAATTTCTACAGTTGCTTCTGAGTCTGCATTATCAAATGAAGGTCAGATACTTGATTCTTTTAGGAGTTTATTAAGTGTAAGGATGGTTGAGACTTGTATATGCGGAAAGAATTGGTTGCAAATTAAAAATGGACCTATAGTGTTGTACCAATATTTAGATGAAGTTGAAGTATTTAATGATTCAATGAAAATTGTGGGTGGTTTATATTTTCTATTATCATATTTTTAAAAATTCTCTTATCTATCTAGTATTCAATATTATGATGATATAACAAATTGTTTGACAATGGAGACTGAATCATGTGTGACAACAATTGGTGTTTGAGTATATGTGAGAAACTGAATTCGTAACAAAATATAACGGTAAGCTTGTGTAATTGTTATATTTAAATATTATAAACAATTAATTTATTATCATGGTTGGCTATTCTCTCTATCTAATCAGTAGTTTTGTTTTTCAGATATGATGATCACGAGATCTTATTGAACATCATTATATTTTTTGGATTTTATATTTAGTTTAGTAGACTTGTATTGTAACGTATCGTAACGTCTTAGCCTAAAATGACAAATAAAAAACTATATTTTAGTTTATTGTGATTTCATTTTGATTTAGTTGGTATTTAAATTTGTAGTAGATATATTTAGTTTGTTTTAAATTTATTGCTAGTAAGATATGGCTCCGTTTGATTCTCATTAATGTAGAATGAGAATGAAAAATATAGCTGTTATTGGATCCCACACAAGAGATATAAATTCAAAATTGATTGATTGATGTGATGGATAACGGTCATATTGTTTATTTTTATGAAGTTTTAATGAGAAACAAACGGAGGCATAAATATATATTGAATTTAATGAATTAATGTCATAAAAGTAGACAGACAAAAAAATACACGGTGAAACCGATGGTTTAAAATCGGACCAAAACCGTTAGGTTTAGGTGTGAGTTTTTTTCAAACCGTTCAAAATGGTTTTGTTTAGGTTTGAGTTTTTCTCAAACCGGTTTAAACGGTTTGGTTTGAAAATTCGTTAAAAATCGTAAAAATCGGACCGCTTACACCCCTACAATATAGGACAATTTTTCAGGTCAAATATCATATTAAAGCATGCTAATTTATGTCTATACGAGTAGTCCCTAAATACATTGAAATTAACAAATATGTCATATTTTAAGACATAGTAAAATTTGAGGCGGACTCAACTTTGAAATTCAGTCCAGAGGGATGTTGATCAATCAACGTCGATAATCACTGATCGTAACAGGCTAACAGCGAGATAGTTTATTAATATTTAAAACTTAACATATATTATTATTTTAACAATAATATACAATTTGGCAAATGCCGTAATGGTCAGGATTCTAATAATCTTTAAGGATGATCACGGGTTCGACTCCCTCCTCTCTATTGTCATAAATTTTGGTAAAAACTGGAGAACTAAAAATATATGAATTGCAACCTGGGGAATCGAATTAGAGACATCTCATAAAAATTGCAAGCTCTAACTAATTCAACTAAAGAAAACATTTAAAAATGAAATGAAATAAAATTTATATAACCTCAAAAATTTATCTATTGTTAAAAAAAAAAGTTCCCGACTGATCCAAGAAGGGCGGCCGTGGGGATTCTCCGGGTGCTGGATCCGCACCTGTAAAATCATGTTATCTACACAAATTTATTAATGACAAAGATATGTGCTTGTTAAATCTAATTGTTTAGGTATTATATTGTAGGGGTGTAAGCGGTCCGGTATTTGCGGTTTTTGACAAATTTTCAAACCAAACCGTTTAAACCGGTTTGAGAAAAACTCAAACATAAACCAAACCATTTTGAATAGTTTGAAAAAAACTCAAACCTAAACCTAACGGTTTGGTCCGGTTTTAAACCGCCGGTTTCACCGTATATTTTTTTGTCCGTCTACTTTTATGACATTAATTCATTGAATTCAATATATATTTATATCTTACTAGCAATAAATCTAAAACAAACTAAATATATCTACTACAAATTTAAATATCAACTAAATCAAAGTGAAATCACAATAAACTAAAATATAGTTTTTTATTTGCTATTTTAGGTTAAGACGTTACGATAACGTTATAATACAAGTCTACTAAACTAAATATAAAGCCCAAAAAATATAATGATGTTCAATAAGACCTCGTGATCATCATATCTGAAAAATAAAACTACTGATTAAACAGAAAGAATAACCAACCATAATATAAAATCAATTGTTTATAATATCTAAACATAACAATTACACAAGTTTGTCGTTGTATTTTGTTAGGAATTCAGTTTCTCACATATACTCAAACACCAATTGTTGTCACACATGATTCAGTCTCCATTGTCAAACAAATGCATTCGTTATATCATCATAGTATTGAATACTAGATAGATAAAAGAATCTTTAAAAATATGGTAATAGAAAATATAAACCACATGCCACAATTTTCATTGAATCATCAAATGCTTCCACTTCATCTAAATATTGGCATAGCACTATAGGTTCATTTTCAATTTGCAACCAATTCTTTCCGCATATACAAACATCAACCATCCTTGCACCTAATGAACTCCTAAAGGAATCAAGTATCTGACCTCCATTTGAGAATGCAGATTGAAGTAATTGTAGAAATTTGAATTCTAAAGAGGAAAAGAGTTTTTGATAGACTATGTTAGTCTTGAGATTATTAGATATAAATTAGGATTATTTAGTAATAATAATATATATGTAATAGAAAATTATAAATTGACAAAAATACATACAAATGACAAAACTATTGAATTTTACATATTTGGATGAATTTTAAAAAAAATCATTATTTTTAATTTTTATATATTTTTTCGCCGGTCCGGTTTGGTTTCAAACCGCAATTAAAATTCTCAAACCTAAACCAAACCATTTTTGACCGGTTTGGTTTGGTTCAAAACCATTTCGTTGACGGGTCCACGTGGCACCAAACCGACGGTTTCTAAAATGCGGTTTCAGTTCGGTTTTCCGGTTTAACGGTTTTTGCTTACAGCCCTGCATGCATATGCAATTGAATTATATCTATATGAGTTCATGCTTTTGAATAAATCTAAAACTTCAGCGTCGTCATCTATCATATTAGTGGGAGGAGTAGATGTAGGTACACGAATAATATGTGTACACATTCGTAAAGCATATAATTCATACATTTCACGTAACATTTTTTTCCAAATTCCTATAAGTAATAAGTACATTAAAAGTTAAAGCATTTGAAATTTTATCAATTACAAATTTAGTACCCGATAAATTATATCGATGGTTCATGACGCATGCTAAAGGAAATAACATAGGTAAATCTTCCCAATATTTTCTAAATTTTAATTCCATAGAATATATAACCGCTTGAAAATTGAGGTCATTTTAAAATTTTTTAAAAGTTCTAGCAATTATATAAAGATGTTCAAGAACCATACAACTAGTGAGATAATAAACACCAGACATTATATTTGTAGACTTATAAAAATTTGTCAAAAAAATTTTAATTTTAAAAACTATATTCTAATCGGATTCACTCAAGATAATGCCGTCTTCGTCTCTAACATGCCTATTGTTATAAAATTCAGTAATTAAATGTTCAAAACCTTCACATGATTTTAATAATAAGTAAATTGAGTTATATCTATGGCATACGTCAGTAATAAAGGTTTTTGTATTCATTATCCCAACTTCTTCACAAACGTCTTCAAATGCTTATTTTCCACTAAGTGTAATCGTGATATATATAAGTGCATTCTTAATTCGGTCAATTTCATCTTTAATGTGTTTTAAACCGTCTTGTACTATTAAATTAAAAATATGACATGCACATCAAATATGAAATAAATAATCACCAAAATCGGATTGAAGTACTCTATGAAATTTATCGATAATAACCTTATTTACACTAGTACTGTCGAACGTAAAAGAATCGAATTTTACTCTCCATTTATACTGTCTAATAATGTTCATGATAACATTAAATATAGTTTTGACGTTGTGCGGGTACTCAACAATTTTAAAAGTAATAATTTTTTTTATGCATGACCCAAAGTGGGTCGTAAATTATGTGTAGTTGCAGCTATATAACATCTCTTATTAATCCATTCCCACATGTCAGAAGTTAAAGATATCACACCCTCATATTTTTCTAAATCCTCAATTAATAATTGTTTTGCATTAAGAAAATATTTAATTGTATCAGAACGGAGAGTATTTCGACTTACTCCAACGTATTTCGGCTAAAGATATGTTTTGACGTAGTTCACGAAATGTTGGTTGTCCGCTATTGCTAATGGCAACTCCGCCGCGGCAACGAACTTCACAATTCCAGTTCGAGCTTCTTCCTATGAATACATCCATGTAGAAAGTGGCGTAGTAGTACCATCGGAGCCTAAAGTACTAAACTGTAGTTGCGTTTGACTAGTTGAAAGAAACTCATGTTTGACCACACATGTTTTGTAGTGACGGTTGAGGTAAGTTATTCCAATGCCTTTTTGTCATGCCGTCGTTGCTGACAGTATTTACATACTGCTTTGGTTTGCGGGAATTCCATCGACCAGACAACCAGTTTGAACAAATTTAAAATGGTCCGAACGTTTTGTTTGCTTCTTCTCCCTTTTCTTCCCTCTTGCATCAAGAATATTTAATGTAGGGTTTTCATCTTGTTCCAAATCAATTGGAACACTAGGATCAACATCAACGTCATCCAAATCGATTGAACGACTACTTTCATGAACGTTAAAATCTTAAATATTTTCTTGAACTTGAATTGAGAATTCATTCCCAAATTAATTTTGGGCAGGTATTTCGCCTTTCAAATCGAACAAGTTTTCAACAAACGATCATGAATCCATTTGTGAATAATAGAAATTGAATATAGAAATATAGAATTGAGAAGTGAATGAAGATTATGTAGTAGTGTATAAAATGAATTGTAAAAGTAAAATAAAGATAATAATGTAAAAAAATGTAGAAGATGAAGATGATTATAGAATGAATGAATGATGTTGATAATTTGTAAATTATAGAGAACGGAGTAGAGAATGAGAGATTGGTGGGGGAAAAAATGTTGATTAAAGTGGATATTTATATAGAGAGATAAAAAACAAAAAGAATTGTGACCAAACGGTTACTGAATTCAGTGACCATTCTGGTCACTGAATTTAACATTTTAATTTAGCTCGTGTACAGTACAAGCTGAACCTGTGAGCCAGCCCGCTCGGCTAGCGACTCGTGGGTTACTACAGTACGAGCCGAGTGATCAAGCCGCTCGACTCGATTGCCGCCATTTCTTCTCTAACAAAGTAAAAAAAAAAATGCTTCATTTTTCATTAGGTATAATAGGCAATTTAGTACTAAATTTGATCATTTTGCAAAAATTGTCAAAATTAGACACTTTTTAATTGTTTTTGTGAATTCTTCAAATATTATATGTACAGTTAAAGCTTTCCTTCTTGATGTTTTATATAATTGTACACGTTTTCGAGGAATTCTAGTTTGTTCAGTTTTCTAATCATACGTTTGATCTTTCGCACACGGCTCACCCAACCAGGTTGGTGTTTTTCTTTTCTTATCCCATTCGCTTAAGAATCCGCAGATCTCTCACAAAAACTCATTGCTTTTACTCTCAATAATCATACTCTTCCTCTCTCTAACCCGATAGTCTTGGATAAATATTTATATGGTCAAATTAATATATAATCGCATACACAGAAGCGTGATTGCGTTTGAAATGGCGTGTGAAAGATTGTACAAAAGAAAGGGGGTCTAAGAAAAATTCAAATTCCAATAAGAATTCTCTCTCTGCTTCTGAAGATAAAGACATGTCTATCTCAGGCAAGTTTTTCAGTATACTAATTTTTTATTTAGGATTTTGTTTTAACAGTTGGATCTGTCTTATATTGTTGATAGAAGAAAAATCCGATTCGTTCTTAGGAGCTCAATATAAATCTGAATTCTCGATTGCATGATTTGAATTTGATAGTTTGTGTGTTTGATTTTCCTTTTGTTGTTGTTTTTTTTTATAGGGAAAGGGAGCACCGTGGATAATGATTCCAAAAATGATCTTGATTGTTTGGGTATATACTATAGTTGACATTATACTGATTTATGTGTGCATTACTCATATACCGTTTTAATGTGGTCGTTTTTCAGCTGTTCAATTGACATGAGCATAGCTATTATTAGGGTTCCTTTGTCAGATTTTAGGGGATTCAAATGAACACACGCACACGCACACGCACACGCATATCTGCAAGACACGTGTTCACTCATGACTCATGAGTATTTACCAAGAATATGGGAAAAAAAGATTTCGCTTACCCCAATGAGGTAAGTGAATCTTATTCCTCTACCTCTACATTATGACACGTGGCTGTGGGGTATGTCCCATTGACGATCTCTAGCTCCCGAAATTTGAACACCGTTGATTCTTGAACTATGCTGTTATCAACTGCATTTAAATAGGTCCGAGGTTGAATCCTTCAAAGTTAGCCATACATTTCTCTTGAGCACTTATCAAGCTTGGCCAAACATGAATGCTCACTAACACAATTATGCCAGCCTTTGTAAAAGTTTGAAAATTGCCAAACCATTCCAACAATGAGAAAAATAATACTTTGTTGTTTTTCATCATAAGTGTGTCAGTGAGAGTAAGGGAAAAAGCTATGCTGGTGTTTACAATATGGCTGCAAATGTTCTTGGACGATTGCTTCATAGGTTCATGCTGCCCCTTAATGTAAAATTGGTTTAGTTTTTAAAATCTCATCATTATTCTGTTACAGTTGAATTAATAAATTAACACACTTAGTTTCTAGCTCAGAAGCTTAGAAGATTGGTAGGTTGTATTTGATATCTATCAATATCAAAAGTACAATTGAATTTAGCATAGTCCATGGAGAAAGTAGCCCTTAGGAGACTTGATTTTTATTTTTTTTGTAGAAAGGAAATACCTGCAGAATGTCACTTTTGATGCAGTTATATAACTATTGCGACACTATATAACTACAGGCCTATGAAATATGAGAGATATTGAGGATATATGTAAAACCCAAAAGAAATTGTTTTTAAGTGCATGCCTGCCTATGGTCAAAACGGTTACTTATAAGCAAATAAGTAAACTTAAAATTACATTTTCAATTGGTTAATGTTAGAAATAAGTTACTTTTTTGACATTAGGTTGTAAGATAAGATTTACTTTCAATACGTTCCTTTTTTTTTTTTTGGTTACTTCAAAGTAAGTTATCCAAATTGAAAACAATAAGTTATTATAAAATAACTGTACTTCTTTTTAAGCATGCCAAACATGTTCTTAGTCATCCCTACTATTATCAAATTTCTGGGAAATGAGATGAAGTATTTATATATTCCTTTTATCATTGAGGATACTTTTTCATATTATTTTGAGTTTTCAAATTTTCTCTTTGCAGGACTTCGTGTTAAACATGAAAAAGAACTAGAAAATTTGACTTTGATAACACAACCTGTCAGAACACTGAAGTTTTTCGTTCTGGCTGTTGTTAAGTACCTCAGGCGCTCAGTAGCATATCTTTTGTCACATGGTGGTTGGATTATGCTGTTCAGTACCATTATTGCGATAGCTGGGGTACTACTTGTGACTATTGATGGTCCTCATGAGAAGGTAATCAAATCGGTAGTAGTTCACTGGTTCTTTGTTATTCTTTATATATATTGTTCTGAAGGGGCTGAAGATTTTCCCTACTGGTAAAGAAGCATCTATCCTTTGTTTCCTTCGGAACCATGCAATATTACGAGGCACGATTCTAGGATGCTCCCTGAAGAATTCATTACATAACTCTGAATCAGTATTTAAGAGCTTTTTACTTCACTTGATTGTTGTTTCAAGTTTAGATTCTGTATCTCTATTATGGACAAAGGAGGATCATGTCCTCGCTAAATTGTTGTTGCTTCAACCTCTTGATCTTAGATTAATTTTATGATGGTCTTTCATTTTTCTATGTTGCACAGCATGTAGAGGAAGTTCTACGTTATATACAATTTGGATTATGGTGGGTGGTTCTTGGTGTTGCATCTTCTATTGGCCTTGGTAAGCTATATTGATTTTAAGACAGGCATGGTGTTTTCTGATTCCTTGATAATCTTGATAGTTGGTAATAATGTTAGAATTATACTTTGGAAAATTCTATAGTGCTGATGTTAAAATCTGAGAATGCTGTTGGTTGATTATTTTCTTTGAACCAAATCTTAAATAACTAACCATGCCAATCAACCAAATTTTAGTTGATAGTAAGAAACATATCGTGTTGCCACAGCTATATGACTTAAGAACCACTCCCATAAATCACCAGAGTTGGCAATTGTGAACCAAAGATTCGTGGCTTCAGGGATGAGCTGCCAGTTGGAAGGGAGGAGTGTCCAATCAGGTTGACTGGTGGGGAATGGAGTTAGAAGTGTGATGTTTAGATTGTTGGCATGAAACTGTTGAGTGGAGTCTATGTATTTACGTGAGCTATATTTTAGGAATAATCCTAGAATTAATTTTATTTCTAGTTTTAGTTAAGATCATGGATAAGCTCAGGGTAGGTTGACCTGTACCTGCCCCCAAAACTTTAAACCCTATTGGTTTCAAAACGTTGGAGAAATCTCATCCTTTTATTGGAATCAACCTGAGGAATTTAATGCATCAAAATATATAATTTGGTGAACAGTCTATTATTTGAATTCTTCTGAAGTATAATAAGTACCATTGCTGTCTTTGTAGCAACATCTTATCCAATATTTATTGAAACACATCATTGTTGTTTTATATTTCATAGGATCTGGGTTGCACACTTTTGTTCTCTATTTGGGGCCTCATATTGCTTTATTCACCATTAAAGCAATGCAATGTGGCCGAGTAGACATCAAAAGTTCTCCGTATGATACAATACAATTAAAAAGAGGCCCTTCATGGCTTGGGAAGGATTGTACAGATTTTGGACCCCCTTTGTTTTCGTCTTCACATGGTACACGGGTTCCGCTTGGTAGCATATTGCCTCAGGTCCAATTAGAGGCAATCTTGTGGGGCCTTGGGACTGCACTTGGAGAACTTCCCCCTTATTTTATTTCTAGGGCAGGTATGAAATTTATGCACAGTATACAATAACTTGAATTATTTAAGTAAATTTGTATTTCTAAAAAAATATTTGAATTAATTACCTTTCTCACACTTATTAGCAAAACAGGTAGTTTTCATGTATGTATTTAAACTCTGATGCTGATTGTTAATTTTACATGGATCAGTGTGTCTTCTTTTTAATTCAAAGAGTCTTATCCTTGCTATTAGTTAATAGTGAACATGTTCAGGACTTCTGTATATTTTCTTTTACAGCGAGCTTAGCAGGTGACAGAGTGGATGCCATGGAAGACTTGGATGTGTCCACAAGCGAAGAGAATGGCATTATATCTGCTAGGTTAAATCAAATTAAGCGCTGGTTCCTGTCACAGGCCCAATACTTGAACTTCTTTACAATTCTAGCTCTTGCTTCGGTTAGTCTTGAGATTCATGCTCATTCTGTTAACGATTGATCATATGTACTTTTTAGATTATATTGTTTACTGTCTGCTATATTTAGTTGTGCATATAGATAGCATGTAGTTATTTATTCCGAATACTCACCTCGATCACTCTGTTGGACAAGAGCATGTTTCACTGTGCTTAAAAGTTACTTTTCTAAAAAGTGAGCTAAGATTTAGTGAAAAATGTCATTTAAAATCATGTCATGTTTGACTAAACAAGTAACTTAAAAGTAAGTTTGACAAACTTACTTTACGAACCAGCCTAATATGCTGAGAAAGCAAAGAAAGTAGATGATCTTTTCCTCCTTGGTGAAATCCGAGGAAGAGTTAGCTATGTCAACGAGTCGAGCCTAAGCCGAAAAAAAAGATCGGGCTCGAGCCGAGCCCGGTCAAAAAATGAGGCTCGGCTTGAGCTTTCGACCCGAGCCTTAGCGGGCGGGCCGAGCTGGCTCGGGTATTTTTTTTGGGCACCTTATAACCTAATATCGAATAACATGTTAGATTTATAAATGAGTGACTATCCATTATAACAAAGTAAGAAATCTTTTTAATGATCGATTTGAAATTTCTTACAAATTTTAGTGGCCATTGGTGAAATTAGATTAATTTTTAAATGTAATCAAACAATATATATTACTAATAATTTCACTTAGGCCGTGTTTGATTAGCCGGATTTTCCAGGGAACTAGGAAAATATTTTCCACTTTCCACTTTTTTGACTGTTTGATAGGCGAAATTTTCTACGAAAAATATTTTCCACCTTACCCCCACACGTGTGCATTTTTTGGTTAATTGATGAAAAAAATTTCCCACCTTTTTGGTGGGAAAAATTTTCCAGGCTGGCTGCAAAATTTAATTTTTTTTTTTTTTTGGCAATGGAAACAATTGTCATATCCAATGGTAAAAAAAATTTCACTTTAATGGACAATTTAAATGTAAAACAAAGGCAAACGAACACTAAACTTTGATAAAAAAATGATTTTTTAGGAAACATTTTTTTCCCCTTTTTTTTTTTTACTTTTTGGCAATGGAAACAAATTTTATAACCAATCGTGGAAAAATTATCACTTTAATAGATAATTTACATGTAAAACAAAGTCTAACGAATAGAAAATTTAAAAATTTTCCGGGTGAAAAATTATACCAATCAAACATTCTTAATTAACAATTCCCTGCAAAACATTTTATAGGTAATTATTTTCCCTGAAAATCATTTTCTTTCAACTCATTTTCCACCCTTGCAATCAAACGCACCCTTAATATAGAAGAATAAACGTTTGTGTAAATGAGAAAATGTTTACTTTAAATATTTAGGCACTTGGAGAAATGAAACAGCAATAAACTAATAATGCAATAAATATTAAACAAACATCAATCATTTTTCAAAATAATCTATCTGATAAATTATAAGATAAAATTGTCACTTATAATTAGTTTATTGGTTTCATGATGAGAAAAATAAGTTGGCAGTTTTTTTTTTTTTATTTTACGGGCCGACTCCTCAAAATGAGGCTCGGTGGAATAGAGCTCGAGCCGGGCCCGGCTCGGGCTTTTTCCGAGCCGAGCCGCCGAACTTTTTTGCCTTCCCTAGGAAGTGTGTTCGGTTTGAAGATTTATTTGCACTTGTTGACAAACTGGTATATTTTGCAGGTTCCAAATCCTTTATTTGATCTTGCAGGAATCATGTGTGGACAATTTGAAATTCCTTTTTGGGAGTTTTTTCTGGCAACATTGATAGGGAAAGCAATCATCAAAACTCACATACAGGTTTGCAAGCACCCTGCCCAAGGGCAGTTAGTAAATAATTTAGGGGTGGTTAAAAAATACAGGAATAAAACAGATTGGCTGATTTAGTGAATATATATATATTGTTCGGGCAAATGGCTGTGCTAAACTTTTATCATTGCTGGTTTTAGTGTTCTCTGAAATGATAAGTGCACTGTTGCCTGTTTAAAGGACCGGACTAAGCTTGGGTTTGGTTTGGTTTGGTTCGGATCATGTATACACATGGAACCAATGGCTCCATGTGTAAAATTTCCAATTATTACAGATTCAATCTGGGTCTGAAGAAAACCGGATGGGTCAGAACCAGACTGGATTGGTGTTTGGCCACTACTAATAAATATTCTATTGTTCGTCATCACTTCAGCTTCTAAGCTTTTAAACTTGACAAGAATTCTCATATATGTTACTTAAATCTTCTGCAGACAGTGTTTATTATTTGTGTTTGCAACAATCAACTTCTCAACTGGATAGAAAATGAATTGATTTGGGTGCTCAGTTTCGTACCTGGGTTCGATTCTATCCTACCCAACCTAATCACCAAGCTTCATTCCGTGAAAGACAAGTACATGGCAATGAAACCAAATGTTTCTTCAAAGATTGAGGTATTCCTCGTTCCAAACTCTTCCAGTCAGCATGCTGTATTTACATTCATGCTAACAATTTATGTATTCTTATCAGGTGAAGAAATGGGATTTCTCAGTTGCTTTCATTTGGAATACCATAGTATGGTTCATGCTAATTGGTTTTTTCGTTAAGATTGTGAATGCAACTGCACATAGGTATCTTAAGAAGCAGCAAGAAGAGGAAATAGCAGCTTTGAAGAACAAGACATCGAATGATTCTGATCATTAACCTAGATGACCTTCCAATTCTTCTTTTTCCCTTTGTTATGATTAATAGGAGTTAGAAGGTTTAGTGACAGATAGTCACCATTGAAGTTTCTAAAAAGAATATTCATCTTTAAGCCTGCAGTTGGAATTTGTAGAGAGAACATAAATTGCAGGAACTATTAGTTCGGGGGACTGGAGGAGAACTTACAAGCAAATGTTAACAGTTTGCGAGTTCAGATTGGAAACTTGTGATTATTTTTTTGGCATTGGATTGGAGGATAAATTACCTTCATTCTGCTTGATATTTGGACCAGGATATTGTTCTTTGATGGTAGGATGTTAAATGGTCGAGTCGCTCGCTCGCCCACCTTTGAGCTCGGCTTGGCCCACATAGTGAGCTAGCTCGCTTCACAAAATCTCGACTGGGTTCATCCACCAATTCACCTTTTGGTGGGACGAGTCAGCTCGCGAGTCGCTTCTCGTGTTTGTTTCTTTTAACTGAAAATTGAATTTTCACTTCTCAAACAACGAATTTGTATGAAAATAGTTAAACGTAAAAAAATCTTTTTACTCAAAAAGAATTATATAATTGTAAAGCTCCTTGATAAATAATTCACCATTGGTGCATGCGTATGTGAGCATTTCGAGGTATAACATTTTCACAACTCGTAAAATTCACTTAAAAAACCGAATTCAAAAGTAAAAATCTTTTCCAATAACAGAAATATCTTTCAAGGAAAAGCACTCGAAAATTCAAACACAAAACCTTGCAACAAAAAGAAAAGAAAATCTGCAATGTTCTTAAAAGCTCACTCAAGTTTCGTCTAGACGCGAAGTTGCAAATCGAAGTTATGACATCTCCAATGACTTATCGCAGTGTTTGATCTGTTCTAAAACTCCTATTTTTCAATCATGATTTTACTCTTCGCTTATGTTTTTTGGATATATTACTTTACTTATATGGACACACACATTTCCTGGATGGTAAGTCCGTAAAGGTATTTTTAGTGAATTGATTATAAAACTCAAATGGCTTTTTCGTGCAAAGCCCATGGATACATCATGCTCAAGCATTTGACGAGTAAGATAGTCAAACAAAGTCCTCAACTTTTAAAGATTACGTATTTTCACATTTTTTTTTCTTATGGAAATTGTCAATAATTAATAGCGTTAAAAAGTAATTAACTATTTTTTAGCTAGTAATATTAAAATACAAAGTTTAAATAATTTAATTTAGCAAATAATTTTTTTATCAATAAATAAATTATTAAATACATAAAAATTGAACATGAATTGGAAATTCTAATTGGGAATATTTGAAAAGTTAAAAAAGAAAAACTTATAAGTCAATAATATTGTGAGGAAAGAATAAAGATATTTTTAACTTATTTATTAATATCTTAACATAACAAAATAATAAAAAATTATGACACAACGACTTTCCATTGGAAACCAAATTACAATTGATGATTTCAGACATCATAGACGATATTTTCATTGATAATTGTTTATGAAAAGGAAGACGGTATATTGGTGTTCGTTTAATGAAGAGGTACGAGTGAAATTATAATAAAAAGTAAAGGTAAAAAGTATATCTTTCAAAGATAAAGGACCAAGGGTGAAAATTATCCCAAAAAATAAAATTTGGTCGATTTTTCACTTATATGAGAATTGAGTACTAAATTGCCCTCTTCTAAATTTAAGAATTAACTTGCTAGTTGAACGATGGTTACCAACATTGCAAATTACTTTTTTTCCAAAATGGTTGTTGACATAGAATACACACCTATAATGAGAATTAAGTACTAAATCGCTCTCTTTTAAAATTAAAAGGATTAATTCAATATTTGGACAATAAGTCAGGGACGAATTTTGCAAAGTACTTTTTCCCAAAAAAAAAATGAAAAATATTGAAGTTCGAAGTAAAAACGCTAGAAGGAGGGCTTGAACCTCCGACCTTGTGGTTAACAGCCACATGCTCTAACCAACTGAGCTATTCCAGCCTGTTGGAATCTATTGTATTCTTCTAGATTTTAAACATTTGAACAGGGTAAATTACCAAGAAGTAAAATTTGCATTCCCTCTTTTTTTGTTCAAGATCTTGTCATGGGCCCCACAAAATAGTATCATAAATAGGAATTTTATTATTTTTGTTATTACACTTTTGAATGGGCGCCTAAACAATCCTTAAATCTTGCTAAAATAAAAGGTAAAATTAAAAGAGTTAATACATCCGTCCAGTAAACCCATATCTTATACTACTAGTCTAATACAATAATAAAGTCAAGAGTAGCATTTGCAAACTGGTTAATTCTACACAGTTACTAAAGAAAGTTGTTGCAGCCTTCATGTTCACATCAAATAAACTTTACGAATTTCCCGTCCCATAAGTTCCGAGTTTTCCTCCACCCTATAAGAAGCCTATATAATCGAATCACATCAAGCTCGATCTCCTCCTCCTATATGCTCTCCATGTCAATACATCCAACCCTCCTTCCACACTTTCAGAGCCACTTCTTTGAGAGCTTTCAGCTTCAGACTTGTTGTACCTTTGAGATGTCCAACCAATTGTATCTTCACTCTTTTCCTCGCTTACAAGAGAACCAGTTTCACTCTTCAATTCCGCAACTTTTTTCTCACCTATGGCAGTATTAGTTCCGATATCACTTGGAAATTCATTATTCGAGACCATAGAATTCTCTCTCCTTCTTACAGGAGGCTTAGATAAGTCTACTCCATTTTCCACAGCCCTCATCCACTGCAAATCGGTAAGTGTATCATGATGGATTACCTCTTTCCTACGTCTCTTTCCAAGAACAGTGAAATTGTCAAATCCTTTCCCCCTGCTCTCTTTCATATCAGGCACGGCATATACCCAATCTGGTACCTCATGTTCTTCCATGAGACGGGATCTGTAATTCTCCTTCTGCCTTCTTTCTTCGTCCATTTTCTCGAACAACCAAAACTCCTCATCTGTTCGTGCTGCAAGACGATTGATTTCTCTCTCACTCGGCACGTCCGTTCCAAGTGAGCTTGTACCTCTGCGCATAATCTCTTCCAACATCTCTCTCCTGTCTTGAGCTGCATAAACAATAAGAAAGTGAGAAAATTTTCTTACAATAACTTCCTAAAAGGAAAATTGAGAAGTACATTACACCCGAACAATGATCATCCACATCACTGGTATACAACAATTTAATAGTCCAAAAGTCAAGTAGATATGTCAACCACATCATTTTATCTTCGGGCAAAATTACACCATTGAGACCTTGCCTATAATAATAATTGCACAATCAGTCCCTAATGACAGAAACCGTCCAAATATCTGTTTAATCGTCACGTGAACCACATGTCAAACTCCATGAAGCTACGTTTAACTTCCCAACTTGGGCTGGTGGACAGAAATTTGAAGTGGGGTATGTTTTCATGAGGGTCAACTAACAATTTAATGAAAATTTGGACAGTTTTGTCATTGAGGACTAATGGTACAAAATGTATAGAAAGTTTGGCGACCAACTTCCCCCTTTTCAAAGGTTGGGGGAGAATAGGTAAAAACCAATGGTGCAAGTTTCCCTTAAATCTTCATGATGGAGAAGATATGCATAATATGGGAAATCCATCTGTCAATTCTAGACCAATCTCAGTTGCAGACAATCTAATAAACCAGCTCCACTCGTTTCACATCTTTAAACCCATTTTCCATTCTCAATAGGAGGTAAAAAGAGAGTAGGCCAGATCTTCACAAGTGACAAACCTGTGGAAGTTGTATTGAACAATCCTGCCTGGATGACCTTGGCATCAATGCCCATTTTCTGCTTGGCTCGTTCTAAGATAACCTCTTCAATTGATCCAACACTGACCAGCACAAAAACTGCCACCTCCTTCTTCTGACCAATGCGATGTGCTCTATCCTCAGCCTGTTGGTCCATCTGAGGATTCCAGTCACTGTCAAAAATTATCACGGTATCTGCAGTCTGCAAATTCAGACCAAGTCCTCCAGCACGTGTGCTTAGAAGAAATATGAAGTAAGGAGAGTCTGGAGCATTAAATTTTTTTAGCAATTCCCCTCTGTCTTCGGTTTTTGTTGAGCCATCAAGTCTAAGAAACTTGTAACCATGTAATTCCAGATAATATCCTAGAATGGTCATGAGCCGCGTCATTTGAGAGAAAAGGAGGACTCTATGCCCAGCTTTACGAAGCTTGGGTAGTAAGCGATCAAGAAGCTCAAACTTTCCAGATGATCTGAAAATCTCATCTTTGCGCAGCATATCATAATCACCCAAAAATAAGTATGGGTGGTTACAACATTTCCGGAGCTGCATTGTCAGGTTCTGTAGGCTTTTGGACTTCCCAGTTCCTGCAAATTCACACCGTCAGCAATGAAATTCGCTGATAAGAAAAAGGTAATAACCTCAAGAGAGGAAAGTGCCGTGTCCCAGCAAAGGTGGCACAGATTGTAGAGTTCATCCTATTGCAAACTCCCCTAACCAAAAAAGGAAAGAAAAAGGTTCAAAAACAACATATTTTCTCATCCTCCTTTTATGGGGAAGAGTGGAAAGTAGGAAATCCAAGAGAATTGAATGGACATAACAGAAAAATACAAACACAAGCATCGGAAAGCAGCATAGATTGGTAAACATAAAAATTGACGGAACAATGTGTATGTAGATTGACATTACAGTTCAAGTTAATATTGAGACGGACTACTGGAGCACCTTTGGTTCTTACAAGAAATGAAGCCAATAAATAACATGCAGCATTTTCTTGGTCCATAACAATGTAGGGCGGATTAATTAACACAAATATTCATTTTTATTTAAAATTATAACAAGCACAAGTCTACCAATACTCTTTCTATTTTCTTGGAACACGAGTGTTTACTGCTAACCAGACTTTCATTTTTATAATGATTATACTTGCCTCAGGGCCACTGAGGTGAGAAACAACTGTAAACTTTAGGGTCCCGTGAGATTAGTCGAGGTGCGCGCAAGCTGGCCCGGACATCCACGGTTATCAAAAAAAAAAAAATAATAATAATAATAATGATTATACTTGCCAATCAATTCAACTGGAGCAAAAGATGCCCCTTTGGTCAAGTATTTCGATATGGTATTGAATATAATTATATATCATTTTTAACACCGTTAAGAAGAATTACATTTTACACTCTGATGGACACAGGCGGCATTGTGCAATCAATGCTAGGTCTTGAAAAACACTTGTCTTATATAATATTTAATAATCATTACACTTACAGGTATTGTAAATAAATCCTGCCTCATTTATACAAACAAAACAAAAGATATTAAAATGATAACGACGACTGGACAGGGTGTGAAAGAGAAGTAAGGAGAAAGTAAAATGCATGCAAGACACTTAAATGATGACGGACATGATATTGCATCAAGACAAAGAGTTATAACAGTAAAACAATCCTGACACAGGCCATTGCGTTAGAGATAAAATAATACCACAGAGAGAGAGAGACTACTTACCACTAGCCAATCCAACCCTTCCCACATCTGTCACTTGCTGATAATATAGTTTCTGCCAGGCAGACATGTCACATTTAAGTATGACTTGACGTTTACTAGGAAGGTACTTCTCCACCTCATCTTTCTTCCTCCTCAATATGAATGGCCTTATAACCTGGGGGTATATTAGAAAAAAAAGGAAAGGAAGAAAAACGTTCACATCAGAAAGTCAAACAGTATAACAGATAACACACGAAAAAACCAATACCTACATGGTGCAATCGCCGAATGACTAATAGTTGTTCTTCGTCCGTCAAACTGACATCACATTTGTCCGCAAAGGGGGCATTAAACCACTCCTCAAAGTTTTCAACTGAATTAAATATAGTTGGAAGGAGAAAATTAAGCAAGGACCATAATTCCTGCAAGCTATTCTGTATGGGAGTACCAGTCAACAGAAGTCTCCGCCGAATTCGATAACTGTCCAGATCAAGAATTGTTTAGAAAATCATTTCCTTTTGAAATTAATCATGATATTTGATGCTGCTATGCAATTAAAGTATATTAAATAATTGGGTCAGGGACAGATTAAATAGGTAAAATCTTTAAAAAAAAAATGTCGTTAAAATAATTCAGCAAGGAAACAAGTCCACAATCTCTTTGATTAGACAAACATACTCAATAGGCATAACTTGCAAAAGTAAACTCCTACAATACTTGTGAGTGCATTCACCATCGGACACGAGATAACTGGAAAACAAATACCAGTAGCCATCCAAAAGATCTAGCACAATCATTGAAAGGATGAGGCTTGAGAATAAGGTGGTTGCTGCAATTTTAATCAACAGAGGGAGATGCAACATACCCAGAGACAAGAGTCCGTGCAAGAACACAGTCATAATTTTTAAGTCGATGTCCTTCATCAACAATCAGGTAGTACCAGTGAATTTTCTTCAAGAATGCTTTGTCTCTAATAATAAGATCATAATGGGTGATCAAAACATTGAACTTTCCCTCTCCTGAATACTCTTCTCTCATTGCCTTTCTTTCATCCAGTCGCCCATCATAAAGAACTGCAGCAACACTGAAAGCAGAAAGTCTATGAACACTTATGCATTTATACAGAAACTGGTCGCAAGGGTCGGGGGCAGAGAGGATGGTGGGACATGCATACCTAGGAGCCCAAGTTGAAAATTCATTCATCCAATTTGGTAGGACAGCCTTTGGGGCCACAATCAAGTGGGGTCCAGTAACACCTTTGTTTTCGATGAGATAAGCAATCAGAGATATTGTCTGAATGGTCTTCCCCAACCCCATTTCATCAGCTAAAATTCCATTTAAATTGTTATTGAACAAAGACAACATCCATTGAAGTCCCTCCAACTGATATGGTCTTAACTCACCACCTTGAAGCATAGCTGGTTGCTCAGTCACCTACAAAGATTCTTGTAAGGTTAGATCAGATATGCATAGAATAAATACTATATGAAATAGAATAGTATATCCAATTACACAATATCATGAACAGGAAAAAAAAGATGCGGCCAAACTTTGGCCATCCAAGACATGTCATGATGCTTGAAATCCAGAAAATACCATTGCAGTTTGGAATAGAGGGACAACAAGTGAGTTTGTAAAATTTCCCCTGCACTTTGGCTCCATTTGAATGAGATGAAAATTATATAGGAAATTGTTCCTAAGGAGCCAGAAAAGGCAGGACATATTTTGTTGCAACAAAGTATTTCTCATGATATTTGTACTCAACCAACACAAGGAAATTAAAAATACTATATTTCAATTTCCTTTTTTGCTATACAAACAATAACTTTAATGAGAACAGAAAAAGAGAATAAGGTGGAAACATTAGTTCTTTCCAGGATCCTCATCATGGTTTAGTCTCCCCCCAACCCCCCTTCTCTCTCTCCCTGCCTCCCTTTCCCTCTCCCTCTCTGAGCATTTTCATGCGCAATAACCCATTCATTTCAGGATATTAGCAAATTGATGCAAAAGCAGTAAACCCAAAGTCATAAATTTCAATAAAATTATGAAGACAGTAATAGAATACCTTCTCCTCAATAGAATGTACAGCAGAATTATACTTTCGCTGGCCTTCCAGTAAATCACCTGTCTTTACTTGACGATCAGAATCATTATCAACATCTTCTTCTTCCTCTGGAGGTGAATGCCCTGGTGTATCTGTCCTTGAACCAGATAACTCAAGCAAGTCATTGCCTGAATTTTGCAGGGCTTCAATGCCATCATGTTCAGCATCTTTTTGACGTTGGACAGCAGCACCCAAACGACCTAGGAGCTCATTAGTTTTTCCTAGAAGCATTGTCAATCTTTCATTTTTGCTCTCTTCAACCATTTTCATGTAAGCTTCTTGATCATCAGCTTTTAGAGCTTGGAACCTCAATTTCTCAGCCCGCGTAGCTCGTTGCCTTTGCCTTCCATGCCAAGCCTGTAAAAGTAAGAATGAATTGAATCTTATCCTATAACATAACTTCTAATCTTCTATGATTTACCATTCATAAAAAATCCCAGGGTTAGAATAAGCCAAGGACCCAAGTGCGACATGGATGGAAACTGCGAGTGTTCGGCAGCATCACTAATTGGTCAGATCCATGGTAGAACTCAAGAATTACAGGGCCAAAGTGGAAAACTCCTCGAACGGTATAACACAAAATGTGGTTTAACATCTTAAAAAATAAAAACTCACTCAAATTACATGCCATTTATTTGGAGTAATAATGAGTAATAGGCTTAACCTCTTAACACTAACAACCAGAAGCCATGCACTATTAAACAAAACAAGAGGAACAACCATTGGGATAACATTTTTTAGCTTCCAATATTTTCTGTACTTTTGTGCAATATCTGTTTCAATATTACATTTATTTACCCCACGGGAAGATGTTAGTTTAAAGAAAATGATTGGAAAATAAATAGTAGAAAGTAAGGCAGCATACCTGGACACCGTCACTTCTTTGTTTCCGACGTTTTTGGGCAGCCTGTACTTGCAATTGGAGTTCCCGTGCAGCATTAAGTAAGTCAGCAAAGAATTTCCTTTTACTGGTTTCTACACGGTTCCTCTCTTCTTCCTCTAATCTTGACAACCTCTGCAGCAGATATATTGAAGATATTTGCAGTTCAATTAATATTGTTTTCCCAGGCAGTTAAATACATGTCATTTCGCAGGCAGATAACCTACTCACCTCAGCATCTCGTTTTTTCTTCAGGGTGTCATCAGCTTCCATAGCGAAAGCATCTCCAATACCATATAAAGGACGGCGCAATCGCATCATGCCCCAATCAAACAACTGTTTATCAGGATTTGCGCAATGCAGACGAAGCCAATATTCAGAAATCACTTCAGACCGCACTTTGCTCTGCAGCGCAGCTAACTGATAGGAAAAAGAATTCAGAGTCAAAGATGATAAACCGCGATATAAACCACTAATATCTGACATATAGGTGAAGAGAGCAGCATTAAAAAGGTGCTTCTGCGGGTTAACATTTCATGGAACAGGAAATGATACACTACTTTTTGACAATTTTTGATGGATTAAATGAGATGCAGTCACCCTGCAAACAGATTTTCCCCTTCAACTTGTATGCATGCAGGAACTTGGCAATGAAAAATCGGTGATTCATTAGTTTCACAGCATCTGGTTTTCTATTACACGTCCGAGTTGCAAATTTATCGAAAAAAATCATAAGCGTGATAATACTTTGGACCAAAAAGAACAACTGCAAACGTCTACTTTACTCAAAAAAGATAATGCTATGTTTTAAATGAAGTTCTACTCGCACGACTTTGCTTATGGCGGACACATTTTCAGGACAGCAATTAACCCCTGTTTGACCCCCATTTTTCAAAATTCATTTTCAACCACACATTCTTCCATATAATAATTTTACACATAAAATAAATAAAAATAAATCCTTATTTTTTAATTACACATTTTCGAAAAAAATCATATTCCAAAACACATTTTCTCTAAAAAAGGGGTCTCCAACAGGGGCTTATTGTCACGAAATACATCTACCTTCTCCATTTCATTTAAATTTAATGATTATGGTGGACCTAGTTACAATTAATAATTTAATATAACTTCATGCACAGTAAACAATTAAACTCTACCTTAAGCCCGTAGAGTTCAAGCAAGCACCTAGACTGGAGGTCCTCACCTCTGCTTGTTGGCAATCCTGTTTCAAAATGAAAGCACAAAAAATCATTCACAAAGAAGTATGGCATAACTCCAAAAATAAGTTAAAAGAGATGCATCAAAACAGTTATCAGGCACATCCATGAAACAAAAGATAGGTTGTAGAAGTATGCCAGTTTAGGATAATAATAATTATCTATTGCAGAAGAACAGCATATAGAGATTGAATAGGATACATGCATATGCATATGAATAACTGTAATCATGCTTGCATCCCTACCCAAGTCAGGACCCCAATATACCCACCATCAGTTACAGGATGGACAACGACAAACATATTACCACTTCAAATGTGTCTTTCAATAAAAAAATATGATAATACCATTTGAGTGACTCGTTTTTCAACCATTCAGGGTGGTTTGAAGGTATAAACATAAAACAAGATAGATTTTCAAGTCATTGTTCGATATAAAGCTTAGCTTGTTGTCGCTGTTGTACTCCTAAAAACAAGAACCGTATTGGGAGTTCATTTTCCAACCATCCTGATTTTCAACACAAAAACAGGGAGAGGATAGAGTAAATCAAGTGATTATCGTGGAAATATGATGATCAAATGATTGTATAATTGAAAGGTAAAACTCTTCTTGTTCAAAGTAGCCGAGGATATCTTTTTCAGGAAAGAAGGGAATAAGAAACAAAAAAGAATGAAGTAATGAGGGTTTGGATATACACAATTATATCAGGCGATTTAAGTCAAAATACACTGCATATTAAGATAAATTTACCACCAAAAAATGGAAAAATATCCATAGCAAAAGGCCTTTGAAAAGCTGAAGGAGAGTAAGAATACATTATACATGCAAGGCGGTGGTTAAAAACAAAGAGAAATTGAGCAAAACAAAGTATAAGGTCAACCGACATTGCTCTGATGAGTGCTTTCAGGAAATTTTTCCACAATGTGCAATAGAAGATAGAGAGGGCCAGGACTACAATATCATGAGAAACCGCACAACCACACAAATTGGGCTTAAGTCATGCAGTAGAAATAATTTATTTGTAAAACAATGTCTAGAATAGAATTACTCGTGAAAATAGCTACCTTCAAGTTCGGCTAATCGGTGTTGGATTTGGCTTTGAAAGCGGTTTTCCTTTAACTCATTTAATCTAGAACCAGACATGCAAGATTGTTGCTTTAACATGGCATCCTCGAAGTCCAACATTAAATCATTGTAACTTGAACCACCAGAACCATCCTGTATCACGACGTTGTTACAAATCCAATTTTGATATGAAGCAAAAGTGGTACTCCAATAAGGAAAAGAAAAATAGAGTTTAGAATTATATTACCAAATTAGTTTCTGCATCGTGTATATATATATATATATATATATATATATATATATATATATATATATAGCAATATGGTTAAACCACTGATATGGTCCTAACAGAGAAAAGTAGAAGAGGGACACATATCAACACAGATGATGAATTACTTAATAAAGTCATGTAGAGATACTACTTTGAAGGATTGGAAAGAAAAGTTTCATTTACATATATATATGGCTATGGGTCAAGACGGTAATTTTACTTATATCTCCCTCTCTCATATGATATACACAATCAATTCTCGATATGGATAAATACTTGTAAAACTTATTCCTGAACTCTGAATTATTCTTTGGTCAAAATTTGCCCAAATAAAACAATTACAAACAAGAAATTGAGCGTTATCACCAATAATTGCGATCGGGTACATGAATTCTTTTGTTTGTTTCATTCCTTCTGCCACTACTAGATACTTAGCAACTACAACAGGCCACGTTAGCTGAAATCTCCAAAGAAAATCGGTTCTGAGTATACAAGGTAGAATTTTTCAACAGCACTCAGTGGTCTATCCTTTTAAGAATCGGCCCTACCCAACCACTATTTGATAGATACAGCCAGATATCAATGTCGGAGAATGTCGAGTTATTAAATATGGCCGTTTATGACAAATCAAGTTCAATCAATAACCAATGTACACGTGGTACATCCTGATATTTGTGCACGTGTAGCACTAAGAAAGTCTCACAAAAATGAATTGAAAACCAACCACAAAACATATTTGAATATAAAAAGAAACAAAATCTAGAAAAAGTTGAAAACTTTCAATTTGTCCCAATCCCACTTTTCTCTTGACCGCCGGAATTAACTTAGAGAATATTTGTTCTTTTTCTCTTTAACAGAAAATCAATCTCATTGGTCAAGTTTCTTAAAATGAGGAACATAGTCAATGTTTTCACTCCTATATGCTGCTTATACCATTTCGTTCACGAGCAGAACATCCGCATCTCAATCATCCATACATTAACGTATATAACTGAGAAATATCTCACACTCCCAAAGCATTAGATCAAAACAAATACATCGAAAATCACAATTTCAAAAGTATAAATTAGATATACTCCTAAACCCATGACAGTTCAAAATCCGAAAGAAACAAATATTCCAAAACACTTTATTCCCAACAAATAGCTTCAATCACTAAACCTAATTACCAAACACAGAACTTCAGAAAGAAAGAAAGAAGCAGCTCAAAGCTAAAATCTTTTACTCTTTCAAAATATATAATTAGAACCAAATAGACTCGATTACAAAACCAAACTGCCAAATACACACACACACACACAAAATAAAAATAAAAAGGATCAAGAAAGAACAAGAAAATTAAAGCTGAAACCTTGATTTCTCTATAATTAGTTCACGAGAAAATAAAATCAAACAAACTAAAAATACTTCTAAACCTATTAAAACTACTCACCATTCTCCGTCGAGTAGTAATCTTATCCATCTGGAGACCTTCCTCGACTCCAACCTCAGCACTTTCGATGACGTCATCGACTGAAACACCATCACCGCCTCCATCGTCGGCGGCACAAAGGTAAATAGAGGAAACGGCGTCGTAGACATGTTGGGGCAATGGCAAATTCCGGGAGAGAAAATTGAGGGCACAGATCAAAGTTTTGGTGGTATCCAAATTGGAATCTGAGTGCGGGTCGGGTTCTTCCCCGTCGAGCCCATTTTGCTGGGAGAGAGAAGCAGCGGAGGAGGTGTGGGGCTCTGCTACCTGGGCTACCATGGCGGGAAGAAGAAGAACAGAGCACTAAAATGGCGCCGTAAACTTAAATTATAAGCAGATTTAACAGATTATTTGTAAAATCTTATAATTTTAGCTTAAAATAAGTAATTATTTTGCGATGTTTCGACGAGAAGTTCTCTCTGTGGGGCTTGAGGAGTCGGGTTGTGATTTCGTGGACTCAACTCAACCGGGTTTATATGTACAGCGTTTTGTTTTTAAATTACGAGAGGTCCTTGCGTATGGCTTTCAATGACTAATTTACCCCTAGTTTGTATGGTATTGAGAAAAGAGTAAATTACCTAAAACCCTTCTTTTTAAGATTACAATTCAAAAATAAGGAGATAAAGTTTTACAATTCGAAAATCAGGTGTCAAATAGGATTATTAATTAATATTATAAAATTAAAAATTAATATATATACACCCTCACCTCACTCCACCCACCCCCGATTCAAAATCGCCTTCGCTTTTCTCTCTCTCTCTCTCTCTCTTATTCGGCGGTGTAGAGGGGCGGTGGTGGTGGTGCCTTGGTCGTAAATTCGATGGTGGCTAGGAGGCATGGGCTGAGGGAAACCGATGACATGGTGAGACAGTGGAGGAGGAGAGACAGTAGGTTGAGGCCGATAATTTTCCACGCCATCCGCCGCTCGCTGACTGCCGTTGTGGCGCCGCTCGCTGACTGCACAATCTCGTAAGATACCACCTCCACAGATGGCATAGCCTCGCAAAATACCACCTCCACAGACGGCGCAACCTTCTCCTTCCTCTATGCCGACAGCCCAACCTCTCTCTATTTTCACAGCACCGACGAATTTCCCCCTCTTTCTACCTTCTCTACTAGCGGCACTTTCTCTCGCTCGATTTTCACAGTAGCATCGCGACAAATGCTGCTAACACTATTGTTCGTAGCAAAACCAGTGTTGCTACTAACGCTGTCGTTTTGGCACTACTGCAGCAGCGTTGGATTTGGGTTTATAGATCAGTGGTTTTGTAGATCATCATTGGATTGGGTTTGCAGATTAGTGGTTTTGCTACAACAGTGTTAGATTTGGGTTTGCTGGCGAGGGTGAGTAGATCAATGATGTTTGTGGTTTTGGTATCAGATTTGGGTTTGGGTTTGGAGATGATTTTGGTGTTGGATTTGGCGACGAAGGAGATGGAATCGACACAACCTTTATTGGTGGCGTTAACTTCAATTATGGTGGCAATTCTTCAATTTTGGCTTGTTGGGTTGTGTCTATGTTGATTGCGGTGCATCTGTGTTATGTTGTCAAGCTGTGTTGTTGGTGGTGGTGGTGGTGGTTTTGAGATTGAAAATGGTAGTTTGGTGGCGACAGTGGGGACGGCGGTGCATGTAAATTGATGGATGAAATGTGACCAATTATATGGATTTTAGTAGCCTCACAGTCTCAGCCTCGCTTTGTGGCAACACAGATGAATTGTGCAATGAGATTTCCATCGGACAGAAATTTGAATTTCCTATTGCTGCTGACATGATTTTTCTTCTTTTTTGTGTTTTGATAAAATAATAGTAGTTACTTTCTCGTGTTATGTTGTTGTTGTAACTTTTGGATGAATCGATTGTATTTAGAAATTTGTAAACAATTTCCGTCACTTCTTTCTGGTGGTGGATTGTGGTGTTGGTCCGTTGTGTAAGCAGATTTGTTTGTGGTGACCATTTGTGACCAAATATGTGTATACTGTGACTGGTTGTGACCAAATGTGACTCGAACATATTAAAGTCACATTCGGTCACAATAAACACAAACTTGGTCACAGACGGTCACACTTAACACGAATTTGGTCACAGTTAGTCACATTGAGTACACACTTGGTCACAATTAGTAACAGACAGTTACATTGCACAATTTCTTTTTTCTGTAATTTTTTAGGAGGTGAAAGCAGGGATGAGGCTGGTGGTAGGTGGATCCATGGGGTGGAGGTGTGATTTCCAAATTTTTTTTCTGGAAATTTTTTAAGTCGTCGGAGCGACCGCCGGAATGATTGCCGGGAAATTCACCGGAGCCGTCGCCTGAAAAACAACATCTAAGAAACAAAAAGAAAATCATCTTTTATAGTTTTATTGTGGATGAGATTCTCAGACTAGAAGACCAATCAACAGTAATTGCGACTGGTTGTTAACGGAGACATTGCCTATGTCTCCGTACTTAATTGTGATCGATTGTGACTGGTTGTGACCAATTCTATGTTAATTGTGACCTGTTGTGACTGGTTGTGACAAAGTCTGGGTTGAGGGTGTGATTTCTCGTTTTTTATATTTGGAAATTTTTTGGAATGTAAGGTGAGGTGGATCCGGGTGGGTGTGAATTTCAGATTTGAATTTTTGAAAAAAAAAAAAAAAATTGTGTGGGTGTGGGTGGGGTGGGGTAACGCGGGTGGGGGTGGGGGTGGGGGTGGGGGGTGGGGTGGGTCCGGGTGGGTGTGAATTTCAGATTTGAATTTTCTGAAAAAAAAAAAAAAATTGTGGGTGGGGTGGGGTGGGGTGACGTGGGGTGGGGTGGGGTGGGGTGGGGATGGCGTGGCTGTGTGGGGGTGGGGTATGGATAATTAATTATATATTTAATTGGAATTAACACCTGAATTTTGAAATAATTTAAAAAGTTTGTTAGTTTTGAAATGTAATTTTAATATATAGGATTTATGTATTGTTCCCTTGAGAAAATTGTCCTGGAAGGAGTGAAGGGCCATGTGTTTTGTGACATTCCAAAAAAGTTTCCAAAGTCCTTTTTTTTTTTTTTTCTTTTGGATTTTGGTGTTAAAAATATTAAGAATTTTAGGGATAATAAACTTAATTAAGCTATTCAAAGTGAAAAAAATAGTTGTGAAATTAATGTGTAATTACTTCGTAATGTGGATAAGGATGACTGTTAGACACACAACAATATAAATAATTTTAAATAATTATGATCAATGAAATTTCTTCTATGGATGGTAATTTTATGCTCTGACTCGCCAAACATTGTTGTGGGTCTAAGGGTCCGTTTGATTGCAATGGTGAAAAGAAAAAGTTTTACAGGGAATTGATTTTCTTAGAAAATGTTTTACTGGGAATTGTAATTAATTGTGTTTGATTGGTATAATTTTTCATGAAAAATGTTGAAAATTTGGTGTCCATTTGACTTCATTTTTTATGAAATTTGTCCATTAAATTGATAATTTGTTCTACTATTGAGTCAAAAATTTGTTCTCATTGTCAAAAAAAAAAAAATGAGAAAAAAAATTTACCATACCGAATATCATTCATTTGACTTTATTTTGTATGAAAGTTGTCGATAAAAGTGAATTTTTTTTACCATTGTGTCTAGAATTTATCTCTATCCTGATTCAATGAAATCTCCGCCAAGACGGATACTATTTTCACCAAGCGGAGCAATAAGGGCAACATATTATACAACTTTTTGAAATCACATTTTATACCTTGAACGGTCTTTGATATGCATTGTATGTATAATATTACTTTTTGGAGCTTGAGCATTATAATGCACAAGGATATTTCAATTTTATTCACAACAACATTTATTTAAGTGATATTCCAAGTATACCTACACTTCTATCCTTTTGCCGTAATATTTTTTTGGTTAACTCACCACGTTTAGTTGCATGCAGCGTTCATCTCCTATATGTCCCACTCCATTTCCCTTGCTTGCCTCTTCCATAAGGTTGGCTCACCTTAGCTCGGCTCACTCACCCATGGTCTCAGCTCGACCAAATAGGTGAGCCATGCATGAGCCGCTCGTGACCGATTTTGGGTCGACTTGCCCTATTGGTTCACATATTAGTGAAGCCAACCACTCTGTCCAATTAATATATTTGAACTATCAAGAAATTTATTAAGATCCTCATTGTTTTATATTTATTATAATCTATTCAATAATGTAATGTAGAACACAAATTTTAGTGTCATTAATGACAGAACGCTTTAAAGGTTAATTATTGACCCATTTAAAGTTTACTATCAATTTATGACACTTGTCCCACACACACTATTAAGACCATATGTACTAAGAAGTGGGAAAAAATAATTGAAACATTACAATTGCGGAACCGGCTTTGCTACCGATACGTCAAGGTGTACACAAGGGGTTACACCCCTCTCACACGATAGGACCCAATTTAATTTTAAAAAAAATTATTCAAGTGGATCTCATCCCTATGTGAGGGGGGTGTAATCCATTGTGTACATTTTTTGTAACGTGCTTGTGTAAAATGGAAATGATTTTTGAAAATCATGTTTGTCTCTAAAAAAATCACTTTTCTCATAACATTTTCATACTTTTTAACCATCCGTCTCTAAAAATTCACTTTTCAAAATAATCCCCGATGGGGCAAGATTATTCTAAAAATTTGTCTTGTAATTTTTGTAAAAGGTCCCATGAGTTTAGATGGAGTTCTTCAATTGTCTATTGGTACAGTGCAAACGAGCCATTTAGTGCTCTATACAATCTAAATATGTACTAGGAAGAAAGAGCCAAACTAAGCCATTGCTTGGGCCCTATTTTTTCCATCAAAATACATTGTTGAACAGTTATTTGACCACATTTCAACCACACATTCTTAGAAAAAAAAAAACACGTAAATCAAAAAAAAAAAACTGTTATTTTTTAACCACACATTCTCTATTATAACAACTCCAAAATGACATATATTGAAATGGTAAAAGAAACCAATATCTGCTAGACTAGATGTGTGGCTAGAAACAGAAGACAAGAACACGAGGTACAATTTGAGCAGACAAACAGAAGCACAAAATGCAGAGAAAGAGAATATGATACATTCATTTATTCAAATTTAGCCATCAAGTTTACACATGAAACAAAACTCTGAATCCTTTCTATATCGTATTTTATATTCTGCAAAGATACATAATTTAATAATAATCATCATGCGAACCTTACATATATATAGCCAAATCGGAGGATGTCATGAGGCAATATTTTCAGCAAACCAACACTATGCACAACTCTTAACAAGAAAATATTATTATATTATTATCAGAAACACCTCACTGATACAGTCTCTCAAAAGGCATGACAATCCTCAATGTAAATCTTCATTTGTCGGCGAAAGCCAATCCTCTCTTTCAAATATCGTTGCCTCAACGTATACAAATATTAAAACTTCCTGTAAATTGTTGCGCTTGAGAAAGGTAATAGATTTTTTAGACAGCAAAAGGAGCATCATGTTTGGCTAAGCTTGAAAAGCATGCAAAAATACAGAAGAGTTACTTTTAAGCTTCACCAAACACGTTACAATTGTTAAGCCACAAGAAACTTACATTTAATTTCATGGAGATGCAAACCTTAATCGTTCCTTGTGTCGATTCACAATTCGGTCTATTGGAGATGATGTTTTTGCTACGCCTGCCTGCCTCATAAGTTCTGCAATATGAAAATGGATCAGAAGTCCTGAACAGGCACTTAAAAAGTGCATCCTGTGACAACATCCATCCATCAATCAATCAACCACTGTTCACACCTAGAATTATTTTCTCGTTAACACTGGAATATTTTAGCAATAAAATTAGAAAAGTAGACCTCATTTATACAAGAAGTTGAGGCGGTGTACCACAATATAAGAGCTCCCAAAGCAGGATTTCCAGCCCAAGCATAGAGAATCACTATTAAAAAATTGATGCAATCCACATATGGAAATTATGAATTGTTTCTAGCAGTTTTAAGGTTTTATTATTGTATGGTAATTTCAGTTTTTTCCTTTGATTATACTGTAGTTTTTCAATTATTGCCTTAGATCACTATTTATTTTATACTAGTTAAATAATACCACCCCTGTGATTTAATATATACAAAATTGAGTGTTCTTAATTATACATCCAAATTCTTGGTATCCTGTGGAATCAACGAGTTTTTGATGCCTAGCTTTCTATCATCCATGAGTGAATCAACATAAAAAAATTCAAATCATGTGCTTGTTTATGATTTCATTGTTCTCCCGCTTCCGTACTTGCTACTCTACATAAAAAATTCTAATCATGTGCACATAGAACTTGCCTCGTTTCCTCTCAAGCTCTTCAACAAGCTCTTCTTTCCACTTCTTTTCTCTCTCGGAGAAGCTAGCGCTACAAGCAAAAATACACAATGTCAAGTTACAGAAGAACTGAAAATTTAACAACAAATATGTTTTAAAGCAAGCATGGGTAGTTTTCACAGACCGTGGAGTAAGAGGGTCACGTTGAGAATCAGGTTCTTTGTCTGGAGAAGCTCGACAATTTATATCTCCAATGTTTGATACACGCCTGGAACAACTACTGGGGCTCGGGCTATTCTCAACATCAAGAGCAGTAGAAAATCTTCTGCTAACCATTCTACTCGGTGACCTGCTTTTCAGAGGCAAATTGCTATTACTTGAAACATTTTCCTTCCCAACAGGACTTAGAGGACCGGCAACATTCAAGGAATTATAGAATTCTTCATATAGAGGTGTTTGCAGCTTCTTGAGCTCTAGAGCCTACAAGATTTAACATATCATAAGTAAGATCTCATTTCCACTACATTCCTCAAATTAGTAGATGCATCAGAGAACTTGTCAGCTGTCTCTAGCTAACTATGGAAGAAAATCTATTCATATAAAATTAGTACCTTTTCATCAAGAAATTCCCTAATCCTTGACTCAGTTGCTTCATCTTCATCTTCAGATGCTGGTCCTCTTGGAAATGTGAAGCCACAATCCATATCACCAGAAACATGGGATCTATTTCTAGTCTCGATAATTTGACTGGAAAGCAACTCATTTCCACTTCTCTTCAGCTCTGGACTTTCATCAAACTTACACGGCCAATGATCACTAGGTTCACACATAGGGTTAAAGCTCTGCACGCAGAAATAATACACAATCTTCATTAGCTTCAAAGGCAGGAAACGTCAAAATATGTGGTATATAGAGACATTGGGAACCATATCCCGACAACTTGCTACCTGATTATAATCACGAGAGAGTAGAGTTGGTGTGGATTTAGCTGGTGTACCAAAAACTAGATCATCACTGTCATCTATTAGACACATATCGTCATCGGAGTTCACAGGCTGCCAAATGGACTGACTTTCTAATAGCTGGTTAGGATACACGGTTGAGCATCTCACACCATCCACATCCTTTACATCCTTCAGACCATTGTAGGCCATCTTTGTCTCTACATTCATTCTGAAACATGAAAAGAAACCCCAGGAATCAAAATTGAATCCACTGACATCTATAAGTAATCCAAACCCTTCGCAAGAAAAATGCTTACGACTTCTCAAGGTCAACTCCAAGTGCTGCCATTCGCTTTCCAGAGCTGCCCTGCTGATCCAAATGAGTTGATATTACCAAAAAAATAGTGTCAATAAAGCTATAAAACATAAACCAAGAAACAAACATCTGCTTACCACAGGTGAAGGGCGACATAGAAGACGAGATTCCTGACGTTCGCCAGTAACAAATGGATGCTGCAGATGACAATCAAAAAGAAAAAATGCAGTTAATAGAAACTTCATGGCATTATGGTTCAGGTATTGGAACACCAAGAACTATTGCACCACAGCATAAAGTGCAAAGATGTCTCCCTATTCAAGTCATTTGTGTAGTGGTCACTGTTAGAAAGTAAACCTGCAGATCAACATTACCTTTAATAAATCTGATGCAGTAGGCCTCAGGTCTGGTTCCCTGTCACAATTAAATGAAGAGTGAAGAAAAATGAGGGAAAAAAAGCATGCAGAAGGACTCAACAGTCACTTGAATCCTTCCAAGCACACAACGACTACAACAAAAAATCCCATTAAAGCATTTCAAAAGGATAAAATGCTAAATAGGAAGAAGAAACTAAATCAAGAACATACTTCTGTAAACATTTCAGTAAGAAGTCCTGTGCCTCAGCAGAAAGATGCTCAGGTATCGGTGGATGAGATTTGGTTGTCCCTATGTAAAAGAGAGCAGCAACCTAAAAATGACACAATTGTTAGAGCATAAAGTAACTGACAACATATGACTTAACCAAACATTAGGAACAGTAGATTCACTACTAAATTTAAAAATAACTTGTATACCTCCTGATACTGCTGGCTCCATGGAGCTTTTCCAGTAGCCATCTCGATTACAGTGCATCCAACACTCCATATATCAGCAGAACTGAAAGTTTATGTCAAAAATTTAAATGCAGCCTGGGATAAGCGCTAAGTTGAAATATTATGAAAAGAAATTGAAGAATGTGATTCTACAGATCCAAAAAAAAAAAAAATTTACTTGTGTAGTCTACTACCTACCACAGATGATAGGAACAACATTTCCTAGCTACAACTAGGCCTATTTTTTAATAAGATTTTTACTTAAAACAAGTTTCCTGACAAATACAGTCTATATATTTCTCAAGATTATATTATTTATCACTGTTTCTAGTAGCCATCTCGATGACAGTGCATCCAACACTCCATCTATCAGCAGAAAATTTATGTCAAAAATTTAAATGCAGGTTGGAATAAGCGCTAAGTTAAAATATTATGAAAAGAAATTGAAGAATGTGATTCTACAGATCCAAAAAAATAAATGTACTTATGTAGTCTACTGCCTACCATAGATGATAGGAACAACATTTCCTAGCTATAACTAATCTAGTTTTTATAAGATTTTTACTTAAAACAAGTTTCCTGACTAAAACGGTCAGTATATTCCTCAAGATCATATTATTTATCACTGTCAAATTACTTTTCCCTCATAATCAATCCATCTAATTGAAATAATTTTCCCGTCCTCTTAATCTCCAAGTAGCTAATAGTTTTCTTATTTATAAAGAATGGCTTTCAACTTATTCATTTCCTTGTAATAATTGGGGAATGGTGATGTTTCATGTTATGATGGAAAGGCGAGATAACCATCAAATAGTTTTATCAAATCTTATACCAAAAAACAGAAAGAAGAAAAACGAAGTTAAAAACATTACCTAAGTTCACCTAGAACATATTTTATCAAGATGGGCACACTTGATGAAACCATGAAAGTACGAAACAATAACCAAAATAGCCACCAATATATATCATTGATGCGACCTTTCACATTGACAAGATGAGATTTACTCAAAGATACGAAATTAAATTACTTCAAGTAGATATATAAATACCATTATATCTCATAGATGTGACTTTTAATAATGACAAGATGAGATTTACTTGGCCCCTATTTGTCATCCATTTTAATGAGTGTTTTTTTTTTTTGGGAAAAATGAGTTTTAAAATAGTGATTTTTTGAGAATGAATGGTTAAAAAGTAGGAAAAATTTTGGGTTTACGTGCAAAATATTTTATTGTAAAAATGTGTGGTTGAAAATGAGTTTGAGAAAAAAAGAGTTTCGATTTAATGGATGTCAAACAAGGGCCTTAGCATGCGGAAGTAAATTAGTTCAAGTCTGGTATAAGACCACAATCATTCATATCCACAACATATAATTATAAAAGGAAAAAGAAAATAAATAAATAAATGTAGGCAAAAAAAATTATTATTTTTTAAGCAATCTTAACTTGAGCCACTAGTGTGAATATTTCAGTATCATCATGGCATTACAAAATAGCATACTACAGCTATGGGAGGAAAGCTTTTTTCTTTAAACAAATAGATAAAGATCAATAAAGATGTATGGCTCTACTCACTAGCTATGACCACTCTGGACAATAACTTCAGGAGCCATCCAATATGGAGTACCCTTCATGGATTTGGCGCCAGTTACAGTAGCCTGCAAAACCATTCAGATCCTAGTTATGATAAATTGTTCAGCCAAAGGAAAAACTGAGAGTGGAAGACAAAAGCATACCAGTGCTTCAACTTTCTTTGATGCACCAAAGTCAGCAAGCTTAATGCACCCCTTATTATCCACAAGAATGTTCGCTCCCTAATAAGAATGCATACTACCACATTCAAAGACTTGTCAAGCATGTAATGCATCTTTAAAACAAACATTTTAAATAAAGAGGAAGTACCTTAATGTCCCGGTGCATAATTTTATATTTGTGCAGGTATTCAAGTCCCAACAAGAGTTGTTTTGTATACATTCTAATGACCTGGATTGAAAGGAAAAAATCAAAAGAAGGTCATCAATGTATGGTTGGTTTGAGAACAGATGATGTGGTATCGACCAGCTGCTCTGCATACATTTATGTAACCAACTTGCAGGGCAGAATGGCAAGAATTTCAGCGTAATAACAACTAACAAGCCAATCCATAAAACTTATAAGCAAGTAATTATTTCCCAACTAAGACATTATGTGGTATGATGATAACCTAAGATCCGAGGTGGACATTTATAAATTTCTGTTGGTTCTTGGATTTAATCAACAAAAGAAAATTATTTTTCCTTTGAAAATTAAACCCAAATGAATAATAGCTATTAGATCACCTTGAGGTCATTGTATTTTGTTTTTAAATCCTCTCAAATAAGGGAAAGATAGTAATCTTGAAAGAGCTCTAAATGGCCTTCCAACTTTCTAGCCAAAGCTTCCTCCCTTAAATCTTCTTCTCCGTTCTCCACCTTTGGGTGCCTCCCTTTTTGGAAAAATGAGAGAATGTGGCTAACCCTAATATTTAGAAAATGTGCCCATAAAAAGCATATTTATAATGCTTAATTAGGGTTTTATAATTGCACAATTTCCCTTGGACTTTATTGTAGTAGGTTAATTAAGTCTCACACCTACATTAGAGGCAAGAGAGGGACGTAACTGAACTCACAAGACCTAAGTTCCAATAGATGTTTCTAATTGGGTCGACTCTTGACCAATTAAGATACATCTATTAATCCTGGCTTATTATACCAAAAAGTCGAAATGCACTCTCGAGTCCAGTGATAATTATGGAAGAAATTGTGATCCGATAACAATATCATCCGATCATCATTTCACAAGTAAACCCCCGTTTGACCGTCAATATGTTGAAATAAGCAAAATGATTGTTTTGCCCTTTTAACATGTATTGTCCTCCAAGTCCCAAATCCATTGTGAACTAATCACAACATAGAGTCCAACAATCCCACCATCAAACTACTGAGCTCAAGTTCAAATGCATATAGAAAATGCCTCGAAGTGATGATCGTCTCATCGTGATGATTAACGGATTCCATTATTACAAGTATATAATCTCTAACTGTTTCGCCCCGATTTTCAAAGCACCGAGATCAATCTTCTAATTAAGACTTCACTCATTAGAACCTCAAAGAACTTGAACTAACAATTAAAGGTACATTACTCTCTCAGGATTTAGATGATTCTTTCAATAATCGAGTAGAGTATCATTCATATCAGTCACAAATAAGTTATTAAAGCTCAATTAGCACCAAATTGTATCGATGTTAGTTAGCTATAATACTTGTAGTTAGGTAGTTAGTTGAAGTAGTTAGCTCAGTTTCCATTTCATCTATTTATGTAGTTTATTGTAATACATACAAACACTTGAATTGAATAAGAAACTAGTTTTTCAACTATTCCTTCTTCAATATAGTATCAGAGCTAGTGCTCCGCTGTCACTATAGTCTCTAGATCAGATTTATTCTGATTAATTAATACATTTTATTTTGGAATTTCAATCATTCACAACTATGGAAACTTCGATTCAATCACTCTTCTTCATCATCAATGAGCAGTTCCGCTGTTGATGATGGATCCAGTCCCTACTTTCTTCATCATTTAGATAGTCATGGTCTCGTGCTAGTTTCACAACCCTTATCAAGAGACAACTACGCCTCTAAAGTCGAGCTATGATGATAGCTTTATCAGTGAAGAATAAATTGGTATTTGTTGATGGATCCATTCTGAAGCGTGAGGGTTTTGATGATCTATATAATTCATGGATTCACAATAACAATATGGTAATATCTTGGATTCTTAGCTCTGTATCTACGCGAGTTGATGAATCTTACACAAGGACAATTATCGGTGGGTGCTTATTTCACAAAATCGAAGATTATCGGGGAAAAGCTAAGCAATTACAGGCCCATATGTTCATGTAGAAAATGTATATGTGGAGGTAGTAAGAAACTTGTTGAACATTACCAAATGGAATATATTATGTCATTCTTAAAAAGATTGCACGACTCATTTGCTCAAATAAGAGGTCAACTACTATTAATGGATCACATTCCTCCTATCAACAAAGTATTTGCACTGGTTGCCTAGGAAGAGCACCAAAGGAAGGTGAATTTAAACACTGATGCATTTGGAGTTGCTAGATCAATGGCATTTTATGTCAAGAACGAGGCTATGGGACAATCATATAACAAATATCCAACAAAGAAGGAAATACCTATTTGCACATACTATGGATATAGTGGTCATACAGTAGATAAATGTTATAGGTTACATAGTTTTCCTCCCGGTTATAAGCCTAGAAAGAAGCTTAGAACTAGCAATCAAGCAGGCTCAAGCACCCAAGCAAACTTTGTAGTTACCAATCTAGTTTCTGAATCCGCTCCTGATCAGACATCAAGCAAGGTTGGGGATTTTATGCAAATTTTGAATCTTGCTCAATATCATCATTTGATGAGTATGGTGAACACTCATCTAACAGCTGCAAAATTTGATACAAAAGTGGGTACAAAATATGGTCATGTCTCATGTACTTGTTTTTCTACCATATCTATTAATCCAATACTCAATTCATCTAGATATTGGGCAGTGAATTCAAGTGCTACAAGTCATATTCGTTCTCATCAATTAGTCTTTCACACAATAAGGCTTGTACATAATGCATTTGTTACATTACCAAATCATGTGAAAATCTCAGTGATGTCTATTGGAAATGAGAAGCTATCTCCTGACTTGGTACTTGATTGGAAATGAGAAGCTATCTCCTGACTTGGTACTTGAAGATGTGTCATATGTACCTCAGTTCAAGTTCAACTTAATATCAGTCAGTTGTTTAACCAGAAAACCTTCTCTAAGTATCAATTTTCTTACTGATTCATGTTTTGTTTAGGATCTTCACTGATTGAAGATGATTGGCAAAGGTAAAAGGATTGTAAATCTTTATATCATAGATGAAGATCCACCTATTTCAATGCAAAAAGAAAGTGCATTTTCTGAAAATGTTTGTAATTATGCTTATTTGAATATCAATAATGTAACTAATCAGACTTGGCCATTTGTCATACAAAAGGTTGAGTGTGTTGAAAGACCAGTAAAAACTTGCTTGTAATTATCAAAAGGGTGAAGTGTTTGTTCCTTGTTCAATATGCCCTTTAGCTAAACAGAAGAGACTTTCATTTGTTTCAAATAATCAACTCTCACTTGATGTATTTGATTTAATACATTGTGATACTTGGGGCCCTTATAATGTTCCCACACATGCTGGTTACAAGTATTTCTTAATTTTGGTTGATGATTGCACAAGGTTTACATGGGTTTACTTGATGAAGCAGAAATCTGATGTTAGTTTTATCATTCCCAAATTCTTCACCTTAATAGAAACTCAAATCCACAAGTTAATTAAGAGATTTAGATCGCAATGCTCAAGAATTACAGCTTTTCAATACAAAAGGGGTTATTCATCAATTAACATGTGTGGAACGTCCCGAGCAGAATTTTGTGGTTGAAAGAAAGCATCAGCTTCTACTCAATGTAGCTCGAGCTTTACTCTTCGAGACATAAGTTCCCATTAAATTCCGGGGAGAATGTATTCTAACAGCCACATACCTGATCAATAGAACTCCCTCCCCAATCCTCCAAAACAAAACTCCTTTCACCTTGCTTTATTATGACTCTCCAGTAGATTATAATTTCCTTAGTCTTTGGAAGCCTTTGCTTTGCTTCCACCTTACCATCCCACGGAACTAAATTCCAAACACAAGCTAAAGCATGTGTTTTTGTTGGTTATCCTCCAGAGGTTAAGGGCTACAAGCTACATAACATCGTTTCAAAATCTTTTTTCATTTCTAGAGATGTTGGCTTCCATGAACATCTTAAACCTCCATCTTATCTTCATGACTTTCATTGTAATCTTCTAACCAACACCGCTCCTCAAAATTGCCAGCCCCCATATCCATTATGCAATTATATTTCATACACCAATTTCTCCCCTTCACACAGAACATTTCTTCTTAATGTATCTTCCAATTTCGAGCATTAATTTTACCATCAGACTGTGCAGTTTGATCATTGGAGAGATGCTATGGCTGCTGAATTAGTAGCCATGGAATTGAACAGAACTTGGCCAATTACTTGTTTACCAAAAGGGAAGCATTATATAGGCTGTAAATGGGTGTACAAAATAAAATACAAGTGGGATGGTAGCATAGATAGTTACAAAGCTCGCTTAGTGGCTAAAGGTTACACTCAACAAGAGTGGTTAGATTTTATTTAGACATTTTCCCCGGTTGCTAAACTTGTCACTGTGCAACTTGTTACTGTGAAGGTTCTACTTGCGATTGCTGCTATCAAAAATTGGCACCTTGTTCAATTGGATGTGAATAACACATTCCTTTATGGATACCTCTTTGAAGAAATATACATGATAGCCTGGGTTACTCTAAGCGGCCTAGTAATCAGGGGGAGAAACTCGTGTGCAAACTTCATAAATCCATTTATGGTCCCAAACAAGATTCTAGACAATGATTTTCAAAATTTTCTCAAGCTCTTATCCTCCATGGTTTTCAACGGTCAAAGTCAGATTACAAAGGGATCTGGTGCCTCTTCTATGCATTGTTGGTCTATGTTGATGATATCATTATAACAGGTTCAGATCTTAAGGAAATTGAATCCTTAAAAGCATTTCTACATAATCAATTCAATCTTAAGGTTTTTGAAAACCTAAATATTTTATTGGCTTGGAAATAGCCAGATCACAGAAGGCCATCTTCTTTTCTCAAAGACATTATACTTTCCAACTACTTGAACACATTGGCTTTCTTGCTCGTAAACCAACTACTTGAAGGAGACCTCCTTGAAGATGCATCTTTGTATTGAAAACTTGTGGATGCTTATTTTACCTAACAATCTCTCGACTTGACATTACCTTTGCAGTCAATAAACTCAATCAATTTGTTGCTGAGCCTCGACAGCCTCACTTGATACAATACATCACCTTTTGTGGTATCTTAAAGCAACTCCAGGCCAAGGACTGATGTTTGCTACTTCATCATCACACTAACTTCGAGCATTTGTTGACACTGATTGTGGCTCATGTCTCGACTCGATGAAGTCAATCACAGGTTTTTGTGTCTTTTTTGGCGACTCATTAATCTCTTGGAAAGCTAAGAAGTAGAGTACCTTGTCTAGGTCTTCTGCAAAGGCAGAATACCGTGCACTAGCTTCTACAACCAGTGAGCTAATTTGGATTCAACGGCTACTTAATGAACTTCAGATTCCTTTCAATTCCCCAGCTCCGACCTTTTGTGATGATCAAGTTGCAATCATTTGCCAATAATCCTATATTCCATGAATGGATGAAGCATATAGAGATTTCCATTTCATTCGAGACAAAATAAATAATGATTTTATCAAACATCTACCAATCCGTTCTTAGCACCAGTTAGCTGACATCTTCACCAAACCTCTTCCAGCTTCTCTCATTTTTCCTCTATTGTCCAAGATGGCTATTCTTGATTTGCATAGTCCATCTTGAGGGGGAGTATTAGAGCTGAGTTAGCGCCAAATTGTATTGATGATAGTTAGCTAGTAGTTAGTTAGTTATAATACAGCTGGTAGTTAGGTAGTTAGTTGAAGAATTTAGTTAGCTCAATTTCCATTTCATCTATTTATACAGTTCGTTGTAATACATACAAACACTTGAATTGAATAAGAAATTAGTTCTTTTTCTACTCTTTTAAATACGAGTCATGTACGCGGTCCCGTGCAATGTGCACCAAACACATAATTATTCTTATTCCTAAGATCTAGATAAATCTAAATAAGAACAATTCAATCTTATCAACATAAAGCATCCAACTTTATGTACTAATTGAGAACGATATATTTTGATCACGTCACAAAAATATACTTGAACCATCAAGTATACAATTTGTGACATCCTATGTGATCGTGGAACTTTATATTATTCTTACAAATTAAAACACGCGAATAATCAAGTATTAATTCATAATATCATTCACAAAATTTTACTCGAGGGCATCAAACTAACAATTTCAACAGACTAATTTATATTATATACACTGATAAAGATATCTATTGCAAAAGGATTTGGTAGATATCTCAATTTTATAACAATTGCCATTTACACAAGTGGCAATCACTTACAGATTCTGGGAAAGACCCAAACTTTCCCAGGAGTGATGAAATGGATCCACCCGGAACAAATTCCAGTAATATATGCAGTGAATCCTCTTCTCTTGCAGTTCCCAAGTATCTCTGAGAAACAAGAAAAATACATCTAATTAGAGATTAGATAAATCACCCAACCTTCCATCATCAACCAACATATAGCTTTACTCACCACGATGTTTGGATGCGAAAGATTTTTTAAAAGATTCACTTCTTTCTCAAGCTCCAAAAGTTGATCCTAGCATTTTCAATACACAAAGGAGTGTGTCAAATTCCTAGAGTGCAGTTCAAGCTTCTGATGAACACCATAAATGAAGCATAAACTAATTATAAAAAATCAGCCGAGTCCAGTGGCAGTACTTGTGCTTTCTTCGAGGCACTATTTGCCCCAATTGCAACCTGCATAAAATCAATGCAACAAACTACATCATCCAAAACCCTCCAAAATCAATTAAACACTGTTCAACACACCAAATTTAACTGCAAACTATTAACCTCTTTGACAGCGAGTAATTCACCAGAATCAAGATTCATCCCCATGTAAACTCTCCCAAATGCCCCGCACCCAATCATCTCCCCTTTCCTCCACCGGATCGACGACTCCTTCCTTTTCACCGCACCACTCGTCCCCGCTGCCTCCTTCTTCTTCTCCTTCGCCACTCTAGCCAACGGTACCATCTCTTCTTTCTTCCTCTTCAACGGCGCCTCGTCTTCCATGCATTCCTCCATCGGCGGCAATGCCTCATCTTCCATCATCGGCATCGGGTACTCCTTCACGTACTTCCTCGGCGATGGCGTCTCAGCATTTGGAATTGCCGGCAATGCGTGAACTGGCGGCTTATTAAAGAGTCCAATTCGAGATTTTCTGATACTTGACCCAATTTTATCAACAAATCCTCCGAAGCCACTGGTTTCTTCGCCGGAGGGTTTGAATACCAGAGATCGACGGACGGAGCCGATGAAGTCCTGCATTGGAGAAGGAGTCTAAACGCAATTTACAGAAAATTTGGGGGTAAAAGTAAAACTATTTAGAGAGAATCTAGGGACTGAGAGACTGAAGAGACAGAGATAAGAGCGGTGATCTGAAGTTTGAAAATAAAATGAGGAAAGAATTTTCACTTTGGTCCTTAAATCTTGTTGTATTTGTATTTTAATCCCTGAAATTTTGAAAGTAATGGGGAAAATAGCCGTTATGGTACGAACACGACAACAGTGATACTAATATGCAGAATCTATCGAAATTTCAGGGATTAAAATATTAGTAAATGTTTTAATTCTTATTAATTATTTTTAAACAAGATTTTATCCCTCCTCGTTATATATTTTTTATTCTAATTATTTTGTTTTTATATTTTTAAGCTAAATTATTTTTATAAAAATAAGTAAACGGAGCAAGAAATATGAATATTTTAATCACGATCATCTCCTTAAACTTTTGGACAGAGAGAATTTTGATGTAATCTCTATCAATTTCACTTAGGGTGTGTTTGGTATTGATTTTGCTTCTCCATTTTTGTAATTTTTTTACAGTTAGCTTTGATAGGAGGGCCTTACATCACTCACACGCGGTCAAACATTGTGGTTTGAACACGATCCAACGGCTGGAATTCTGCTTTTCAACGACTGGAATTCTGTTTTTTAGCAGAAGCAGACACACCCTTATTTAAATCAATATCTTATAACTTATACAAACAGGCACAAAATTGTAATTTTCACTCTAGTTCTGGTTCTAGTACTATAATCGTGATATCTAATGAATAGAAGGTCGGGTCTAAATTTGATCACCAACGGATTCATCTATATTCCAATATTTCCATCTACGTGTTTTATAAATATTAAAATAAAATTATATGGGGAAGAAAAAGAAAGTCAATATTCTAAAAACATAACAAAGAATCAATCAAATAATTGAGTAAATGTGTCTAATAGAGCATCTAAATTGACAACTAGATAGTCTTTTTTTTATGTATCATGTCAACTTCACAAAATCCTTGTCGCTTGCTTGGAGATTTTTTGTCACAAAACAAAAAAAAAAAAAAAAACGTCCGTCTACTTCGTTTGCGTAACAATTTTTTAGACAATCCACGGTTGCGTCGAAAATGCTCTAATCAAAACCAAATTTGCTCCTCCTCGAACTTTTATAGATCTATTCAATTCCCTTGAAGAATGATGGGTGATATTTTACTCATGTTATCAATGTCATTAAACTTGTTATTTGGTTAATTTTTATGAGTTGTTGATGTTTTAATGCGTGATTTTGATGTTGTGATGTATGTTGATGAGATTGAAGAAAATAAGCTAAAGTTGAAAAATTTGGATAAATGGGCTAAATTGTAAGATATCCAACAAATACTCAAAAGTTGTGTCGGACCTCAAAATGAAAATTCAAGAATGTTAGGAGTTAATTGGATGAAGAAATAAGTCAAACAGATCAAATATAAGCAAAGTATGATTATATATCAATTTTTAACCGAGAAAGTTATGCTCCAGATTCGTAGTCTCATATTGAGACTCGTTTTCGACATAGCAAACGTTTGAATTGGAAGATGATATCTGAACCAACGTTGTAGCCCTTTGAATAATCTTTCCAAAGAATCTTGAATCGCCTCAATCAGACATCCAAAGTAAACGTTATGATAACAATATTGAAGGATG
Source organism: Fraxinus excelsior (assembly GCA_019097785.1). NCBI lineage: Eukaryota > Viridiplantae > Streptophyta > Magnoliopsida > Lamiales > Oleaceae > Fraxinus > Fraxinus excelsior. The sequence continues at coordinate 32,623,241 of CM032634.1, read as the reverse complement.
CACATTGCAGTCTCCACCAAAGACAGGCGCCGAGATGTGGGTGCCGAGGCGACCACGTCTTTGAACGAATACAGAGAGGGCGACGCTGCAGTGCCCAATCTGGGCGCCGAGGCGCCTCCTGTGCGAGAAACGAGTTTTAATATTTTTAAAATCTTTTATTGGCCCAATTCAATCATAATTTGTCCCAAAACTCTAAAATACTATAAATACAAGTGATAAGACCTAATTCTAAGGAGGGGAAGAAAGAGAGAAAGATACAAAAATGCTGAATCTCCAAGGACAACAACAAGAAGGAATTAAAGAAATTAAGTGAAGAAATGGTGAAAATCATGAAAGGGGCTTCAATTTGCACTTCAAAAGAGTTCTTTCTTACCTTTTCTTTTATGTTTTCCATTATAAATTGTATGAATTTTATGTTCTATTTCATGAGCTAGACAATTTAGTTAGGGTTTGATATAGCCAACTTGAGACTATGGTTTGATGAATATATGAATTATTTCTTTTGGAATTTCCCACTTATATTTAATTGTGTTATGATTATAATGCTTTCAATTACCTGATCAATAATTGAATGAATAGATGCTAGTCAATTTCGGCACTCGAGAGATGAAAATGTAAACGTAATCATAAGATTGACACACTTACGATATATTTCACGTTGTATAAAATGGGTAACAAAGAACTAATGAAATTGTTCTTCTCATTGAGCTGGGCACAACTTTCGTTTGAAGGTAGGCAACTGTTACTCCTACTCGATACAATCCAATTCCGATCGACTTTTAATGATTCCACCACGATGGCCATGCCACACGACTCATTTTGAAACCACTCTCGTTATGTAAATCAACAATTCGGTCCAATTCTATCTTCAGGTCGTTACGTGAGTCCACACTCTCGCCATCACTATGCAGAAGATATTAAAAAAAAAAAAAAGGGTCCATTCTTTACAGTTCCCAACACGGGATAGCCAAAGTGACGACCTCCTTTGTCGGCACCACCCGACCCGGGACCCGAACAACAATTATTCTTGAAATCTATTCTTGCATTTATAGTATACCGTGTCTAATCTATGGGCATTTTTTGTTGTTGTATTTGAAAAGATTTAAAGTTTTTTGGATATGGAATCTTTAGTTGAGGCAACATCAGGTGCAGTTGGATCATTGGTAAGCACCACCATTTTGTATCCTCTCGATACTTGCAAGACGAAGTACCAAGCTGAAAATCGTGCTCGCAATAACCAAAAATACAGGTACACTAGATATTTCCGCTTTTTTTTTTTTTTCATTTCATTTGGGAATTCTTCGGTTATCATTAAAAATTGAGAAAAATATTACTGATTTCGGCGGGTTTTGTTGAATTTTAAATTCAATTTAATCTGAGTTTTTGTTGTTATTTTATTTTAGGATTCTGTGGAAACTGGATAACTGAAACAATGGGGTTTTTTTGGCATATTTTGATACTCTATGAATTTATGGAAGAAATTGTATCTTCAGTAGCAATGTTCGTGTAGTCTCTTGTTTGTTACATATTAAAATTTTCATTTTTATTTTTTTACTCATTTTTAACCATATATTTTTCAATAAGTTTTTATTTTATTTTATATTCACAAGTAACATTTTTTAAAAATAAGTTTTTATTTTATTTAATTTTATGAAGTAACGTTTTTTTTAAATAAGTTTTTATTTTATTTTGTTTTTTAAAATAAGTTTTTATTTTAATTTTTTAATTATTTTTTATATATAATGTAAAGTTACTGTTTTGCCCCTTAAATTAATGAAAATTATGAAAAGAAGTTAGATGACCATAGTTAAACCTTATATGAAATTGGGAGCCATGACGACACCTATTGTAAAGTTGGGTGGCCATTGGTGAATTTAACCCGAAATGTGGAGCACTTTAAAGTGTACATTCTTTATGTTGCCTATTTCATTAGGGGGCTTGGGCTGCTCTACCTAAAGTGTACATTAAGCTCAAACATGGATTTTAAGATTGATGTTTTCAAACGAGTCATATCTTGTATGGACATGTTAAGGATTAATCCCGCATTGAATAATGATTAGATAAGGCTTGACCTACTCTTAATAAGGTTGACATTTTTAAAGTGGAACCTCAAGTGGCTCTTTTAAGATGAATTCCCAAGGAGCTTTTTAAGATGGAACCATGTCATAACACCATGTAGATTCTGAAAGAATATTATGATTTTATGATAACAACTTTATTATCTCCTATTGTCTATATGGATTTGATGTTATTTTCGGGTGGAGTATATCTCGCATGTGTGTTCTGATGTTTGATCTTTTGGGGATGGAACATGGGATGGACCAGACGCTTTTTAATTTTTGGGTTGCTATATAATGCTTTAGTCGTTCACCGTTTGTTCTATTTTCCAGCATCTGTGAAGAGAGAATCTTTATCTTGGGACTTGGGAATTAGATAAAAGAAATAAAAGTATGATTAAGATTGAATGTGAAACGGAAAAATAAAAAGACGAGCTTTTTAGAAGGTCCGAGTTGATATCCTTTGAATTGTTGGTTGGAATTGTCTCATGCTTCTCCAGATATTCAAATCTGATAACCTTGTGCCTTGGATTCACATGAATGCTTATAGGCATACGATGTGTTACTCAAGTCTTTTCCAGTTTTCTGTAGCCAATATTGTCCATGACCAGTGCGATTGAACTGATAAAATTATTCTTTACTGAAATTTCTGAGGACCCTTACCGCCAATAAAAGCTAGGCAGGGTTTAGAAAAAGAACAGTTCTTCCTTGAATCATATCATGATTATAAAGATCAATTTTTACTAAGGTAAGCTGAATGATCGCTCTGCTTTGCATGCAGAAAAATCTCAGATGTCCTGTGGGAAGCAATTTCCACAGGTCAAGTACTTGCACTGTACCAGGGCCTAGGGACGAAGAATTTGCAATCTTTCATTTCATCATTTATCTACTTTTATGAGTACAACTCCTTCAAGAGACTCTACCTGAAGAAAAGTGGATCTAAATCTCTAGGAACAAAAGTTAACTTGATTCTAGAAGCTGCTGCTGGTGCATGCACGGTCGTATTGACACAGGCAAGTCATCCTTTTCATTGATCCTCTGATTTAAATCATGAAAATGGCAGTATTCTCAATAGATGTTTGGGTTTATATTATTTTTTATAATCGATATCATGTGCATGAAATTGTCAGTTCAGGTAGTTGAAATTTGAAGAAGGTAATTTATATCAATCTCAGCTCAAATTGAACAACTGAGCTCAGGCCTTTCTTTATACTGCTGTTCATTTACAGTACAGAAGGGGAGATAAAAGAAAATAAAAAATTATATGTAGAACATATCTCCTAGAATAAAGGAGAGGCCATATTTCAATCCAAACCACCATTTATGGCAATCTGAGAAACTGAAGGAATATTATGTGATTTGGTAAAGATGTTGAAAAGTCATGCTTAATGTAAACCAAAGGAAAAATGGGATAGTGCTTGTAACTTGTAGTCGCGTGTACTGTGTAGACACAATAGCAACACCTTTGATAAAATCAAGGATTTGAACGAAATTGGAGCTCTGATACCATCATAAAATCAAGGAAGGAAAGCTGTAAAACAAATTGAAAATAAAAGACAGGAACCGGGATAGGCCTGCTGGAATAAGCAGGGAAGAAGATGAACAATTCATTCAATCTTACTTGAGGAAATTACAATGCAATCTATTCTATTTATAGAGGAAAAGGCTAACCAATTATCTAACAAACTAACAAGATAACAAACTTAAGAAGGAACTAGAAGAAACTAGAATAAGCTGGAAGAAGGAGCTGCTGTTGAACTGGTGCTGATGCTGTGAACTGGTTTGCTGGGCTGCTGATCTGCTGTTGGGCTGATTTGGGCTGGAGAATATTCCAACACTCCCCCCTCAAGATGGAACATCTTGAACCGTAGAGATGCAATCAAGGAGCATCTTTGTTTCAAATCATCTTCAAAATCTTTATCACAGAACTTCGTGTGCCTTGGATCATCTTCATCAGTACCTGTGTTCTCATCACAGATACTTTGCCTTTGAAGCTTCTTGGGAAGCCGTTTTCAATGAAACAATTCCTTGTTTCGAATCATTTCAGTTTTCTTCAATTCCATTTAAAGCTCCATTTCATTTTGAGCTAATGGAGTTTTGTCAGGAGACACATTGTCTGCCTTTTCTCGGTTAATCTTCCTTCTCCTTTGAGAAGGAATATCTTCAAAATCACTTGATTCAGAAGATAAAACAATCAATTTCTGAAGATCTGAGAAGCTGCCATCCTAGCAGGTTCTATCTTCAATTCCATTTCAATTTCGTTTCGATTCCCTATTTAGGAATCAATCAATCATTTTGTGAAGATTCTATCTTCAATTTCTGGTTCAGTTTGGTGAAGAGGAAGAACATCTCTTCAGTTTTCATGGAGTTCCATTTCTCAGAAGGATAACTGAGAAAAGTAAGGTAGAATATCTGTAAGCTGGAAGCAGAGACTGGAATGTGCTGATGTTGCATGGTTCTCTGGTTTGCTGGTGACTGGTTCGTTTTCTGCTGACGTTCATCTCATGTCCGTTCCGACATTTCGTCAAGCATTTAGTGAGCTAACTCACTTTCCTGTTTTCTGGTAATTTGTTTTGCTAGTTTCTGGATTTTTTGTTTTTATTTTTGTTTTGATAGATTCAATTGAGAAAAGAAAAAGAAGAAGATGAATTTCAGATGAAAGGATCTGAAACCCGCTCTGATAAATTGCAGGGAAGCTGCTCTGGAATTTTTTTTTCTTTTCAGGAGATGATAACCTGCTCTGATACCATGATAAAATCAAGGATTTGAACGAAATTGGAGCTCTGATACCATCATAAAATCAAGGAAGGAAAGCTGTAAAACAAACTGAAAATAAAAGACAGAAACCGGGATAGGCCTGCTGGAATAAGCAGGGAAGAAGATGAACAATTCATTCAATCTTACTTGAGGAAATTACAATGCAATCTATTCTATTTATAGAGGAAAAGGCTAACCAATTATCTAACAAACTAACAAGATAACAAACTTAAGAAGGAACTAGAAGAAACTAGAATAAGCTGGAAGAAGGAGCTGCTGTTGAACTGGTGCTGATGCTGTGAACTGGTTTGCTGGGCTGCTGATCTGCTGTTGGGCTGATTTGGGCTGGAGAATATTCCAACAACCTTAGCCTTTACACTGTTACTGTCACCGTTAATGTGTTCTTTAACACTTGCCTTCTTGGCTTTGAAGAGTTAAATGGCTTAAAAAGTTCTTTGCACTTTTCTTGATGATTGGAAACATGAAAATAGAACAGAATAAAGGATTATTATAAAGATCTCAAGTAAAATGCAAATGAAAGTTTACACAAGTTGATAACAAATAAAAGGATTCCGTATGCATCATGATCTTGATTCATGGATTTCTTGAAAATGGTTCTTCTTCCAAGTCGTTATGTGGTTATTTTTACTTTGATGTTCGCATATTAATGTCATCCGTCGGAACCATGTGACCGAAGTACTCTCTGTTCGTTTTGGTTTTTTATCAATTCAGCCTTTGGATACAGCATCTTCAAAAATGCAAACAAGTACTTTTGGGAAATCCAAAGGACTTTGGAAAACCCTCTCAGAGAACACTTGGAGTGAGGCATTTGACGGTCTAAGCATTTCTCTTCTTCTTACAATAAATCCTTCCATTCAGGTTGATGGTTTTTCTTCCTTTAATAATCTGTCTTGTTCAAAATGGATTAGCGTTAATTATGTATACATTTATGTTCAAAAAGTTTGATTAAATAAAATACTAATCTATATTATACCGGTATGCAGTACACAGCTTTTGATCAATTAAAGCAGAGATCATTGAAGGATAGCATGAGCAAAAATAAAGATGGCGTTTCGTCTCTAGCAGCTATTTCTGCATTTTCCGCTTTTGTGTTAGGTGCAGTCTCAAAATGCATTGCTACCTTTGTAACTTATCCAGCAATAAGGTAAATATCTACTCATTCTTTCTTTTATCTAATAGAACTTATTATTTGTGCACTACTCATCCATTCAAGACATGCTATTCAAAGAGAGGACGAACTTGCTGGATACTTATTCTTGACTATAGATCTACCTAATATTTCTACTATTTACAGGATTTTATGAGGCCAGGTTTTTGATATGTGAGAAGTTAGGGGTCACCTTGTATTCTTCTTCTTTGTTATAGTGAAGAACAGTAGCGTAGCCCTTAATGATTTCAGTATTCTCATACTGTTATTAGGCTAAAATCTTCTTTATGGAAAGGTGTAAGGTGATGATTCAGTCAGCTGAATCAGACGAAGATGAGGAGGATAAAGCTCAACCAAACTCCCGAAAAACAATTTTGGGGGCAGTCCGTGCCATTTGGAAAAAAGAAGGCGTACTCGGCTTCTTCAAAGGGTTACAAGCCCAAATACTGAAGACTGTCCTTAGCTCAGCGTTGCTTTTGATGGTAAAGGAGAATATCACAATGACTACATGGGTCCTAATGATTGCACTGAAGAGGTTTATGATCATAACTAGGACCAGGTTGAAGAACTCTTGGAAGTAATGATAATGCAGGAACCTCAGCATGAATCCCATATAAGTGCAGGGAGAGGCTTTAGGGTTTGTCACATTCAGTGTCTTTTGAAATATGCAATAAAGTTAAGGGATAAGAACCCTTAAAATGACCTGCAGAGGGTAATTTAATTAAATTTTTTTCTTGTATAACATAATTTGTAAAATCGTTTCCTAGGGGTGCTGTAGATTTGCAATTAAATTTGTTGTAATGACTCGTTTGATCTCGGTCGACATAGTTATTTGTTTCTTCTCGCGGTTGGTTTTTCCTCAGTTAAACAATTTTCCTTTCGCTTTGATTCTATAAATGATGTGGGGTGCCGTCTTTCCAAGCCTTAGATGGTGCACTCGATCGTACAATATTGTATATAATTAAAGAAGAAAAAACAACCAACAAGTCTCAAAACACCTTTCATTTATTGAACAAATTACATTTCCTTTTATTACCCACCCCACCCCAACCCTACCCCCATACTAACCAAGAAGCTGCGGATTAGAGTCAATCATTTACTATCAACCCACCTGCAAAGACATATTCATTAAAATGAGCTATCTATGTGTTTAGTAAGTTGAATTAAACAGTATTCGACAATGTAAAAGAAGAAAAATATAGTATATTGCAATCTTACACTATGGCCAAACAAGGATTCACTGAATATGGTATTTGAAGTCCTCGTGTGCCCACTTTACTACTTATACGAGGTTTTCGTGCATTTGTGAGTTTTCGCTAATACTGTCACGTGTGGGTCTCTGCTCATTTTATCGTTTGAGGGCTTTTATTTTAGATGACAACATGTACTACATTAACTAGTCAAGACTACTAGACTTATGGTATGTGTCCACGAACTACTTGTTCCTTGTAATGAGTGTGTGCAGAACGAATATTTCTTGAGAAACAAAATTAATATGATCTACTGCATTGAGTAAACATGAGAAATTTATACTATATCAATCATACTACTGAATTACAGGAGAGGCACACACCTTTGGTGAAACCTCTCCATAACGATAAATCTGAAAATTCAGAATTTTTCATTGCTTCAAAATCTTCTACGGTAAAATGAATCGTATGTCGAATTTTTATTACTGTAATTAGCAACATGATGAAGCCCCCTTGAATTATCAGAATCCTTTAGGAATTTAATCCTAGAATTAGCTGTGAATCTTCCATGTCTGTTATTCCTAGAAGGATGCAAAGAAAGAGGTATGAAAACGCCAGTCCCTTTTCTTTCTATTCTGCTTGTCTGATCATATGATGTTTGTGTAGCTGAGGTAATTGCTTGAGTTGAGGCCTGAAGATTCAAGATAAAAAGGAAAATTATGTCAAATATAGGTTCATAAGGCATTGATCTTAGATCTTGATCCCATTTCAAAAAGAACTATACACGAACGCCCGCCAACAAGGCTTGAGTGGTTGCCAAGTGGCGTTCCACATGGAGCCCTCATGGACGAAGCCCCTCACCGAAGTCATGCCATCCAAAGCTCCTAGCTTCTAAGGGCTTCGGACCAAAGAAGGCTCCCAAGATCCTTTGAGGATCTGGCGAGTGAGATTGATGTGACAACCGTTTGTGATGGGATGCCCCAGTGGGTCGAATGAAGCCACGTGCACTTCATCCAATGGTCACAGCTTCAATTGTAATGCTATAAATACCCTTTCTTGTATTACTGTAAAGCTAAGGCAATTCCAAATACAAATAAACTTTACTTCTCTCTCTAGTTTTTCATATTACTTGCTTGTGCGTTGGAATTTGATCTAGTAAAATTTCATCTCGTTATAGTGTTGATTCAACCCAGGAGCTCAAACACTTTGTTGGTTCGCGTTTCAGAGAGCGATTCCTCTTACACGTGGCTTGGTTTCTACTTAAGTGAATGTGGTGGGGCCCGAATTTCTATTGACGCGTTTTTTGAAGTCAACACAATCGACAAGAATTTAGCTTTTTTTCTTTGTTAATATTGTCAAATGTCATTCAAGCCACCTTAAGAGGAAAAAATAAAAATAAAATTAAAAAAGCCACCTTAAGTGGAATGTTAATTTGTTAAGGTAAATTACACAACATCACACATAATTAAGAAAAAAATGGGTTTAAGATTAATTCTCTAGGATGGTTAATTAAGTGGACACGACTATACGGTCCAAAGACACAACATAAGAGTCAGCGGCGGATACAAGCGAGCATGACCCAATATATGTATGTTTATTTTTTTTCTTTTTGCCGTCAGGGCGAGCACGGGTGGTCTTCATGGCTCGTCAAGTGTTAACTCCGCCCCTGATAACAATATAGTTGACAAGATTTTATTTTTTCTTCTTTGTTAACTGGTAGTGTTAGATCATCACAACTTTGGAGTTGCCTAGTTGATCTAAATTTAAACAATTATGTCAGTATATATGATGAGATAAATTGAACAACACAAGACGGAGTTAAGAAGCAAAAACAGTTATAATCCTGTTCATATATTGTTCTATCGTGTATCAAACATGCCTTAAACGTATTAAAACAGGTTCGAGCCAAATTATCTAGCATGGTTAACCAAGAAAGGAAATGAAGGTACCTGTAAATGAACAGATGAACAATAAGCAAGTGATCCTTCATCGTCATCCATGAGAAGGAGGGAGATTTGGTGGCTTAAATCTGCAAAAAAGACATCATCTTCTACTTCAAGAACTGCTGCCATATGTTTGATGAAAGTCCTCAAAGAACTTTAGCCCAATTTGGCCTTTTCTTTTTCCAGTTGAGGGAGATACCCGAGTGCTTTAAATAGGCAAAAAAAGAAAAAAAAGGCAAACAATAATGGGGTATATGGGCAGGGCATATGGGTTGGTGGGGTCATAAAATTAAGCCAATCTGTCACAAAAACCCCACAAGGGATCATGAAGTGTGCTTCATTATGTGATATTATCCAGTTGTGGGAAAGGGATATCTGATCCAAGATAGACTTCTTCATCTTTAGGCATATACTTCTGGCTGTAAACGGAAGAGCATTCTCCTGACATCCACTAGTTATGGTTCACACTTTTAGGACAATATTTTGTGATCTAAGCTGGTTTATTTGTAATCTAGGAGTTTGGGTTGTCGGTGTGTTAGAGCAAATACAGGTCTGAATAAACATGTTGTAAGCTGATTGAACTGTAATCCTACAATCGGATGATGTCGAATGTATCAGTGTACAAATGCTCAAAATCAAATTCTCTTTGTTATCCATTGTGAAAGATAGGTATCGATAACAAAATGAATGTCCTGCATGTAAAAAACGGATTTAAGCGATTCCCATTTTTGGAGTAAAATGTATTACGGAATATTGATTTTTTGAAAAATGTGTGGTTCAAAATGAGTTTTGAAAAAATGGAACTCAAATAGGGGGCTAAGAGGGCATATACACGACTTGGTTCTGCAAGTCATCAACTAGTCATGGCCCGACTTGGCCGCCCTGACCTCAATTTAACAAATCCTTCACCTCTTTCATTAACGAAAAAGTCGGAGCAATAACATTTTGGTTTGGTAGAAATGTGTGTCAATATTTAAAATAACCTTTTAGGGTCCGTTTGATTGTAAAGTGGAAAATTGGTGGAAAGAAAATGTTTTATAAAGAAAAGATTTTCTTAGAAATTGTTTTACTGAGAATTGTAATTAATTGTGTTTGATTAGTATAATTTTCTATAGAAAATGTTGAAAGTTTGGAGTCTGTTTGGCTTCATTCTGTCTAGAAAACATATGAGGAAAATTGTCAATAAAAGTGAAATTTTTTTTTTTTATCATTGTGTCTAGAATTTCTTCCAATTATCAAAAGAAAAAAAAAACCTGAAAAATATTTATCCACCAAAACATTAATAATTTATTTTCCTCAAAAAAATGGAAAATTTGGAAAGTTGGAAAATATTTTTCAAAGAAATTTTGCTTATCAAACACTACAAAAGTTAAAAAATATATCCATGAAAAATAGTGCATATCAAACGGAGCCTAGGACAAAATAAATAAATCAATTCCAACTTTACGTGGATAGGTTGCAACCCTAAGGATTCTCCAGATATGAATGGATAAGCATGTATAGAATTCAGCTTGCTTTTTCATGATAATGGACACAAGGACCGGATGCGACGTCGTATCTTAAATTCCAAAACCCTTGTGAACGAAAGAGCATGGCCATGGGTCGAAAACAAGGGCTTTTATTTCCTTTTGGTTAGACGTGAACTTTCAAAACCCTTTGATCAAAATGCCGAGTTGTACATCTGAAATATTAATAAATTAGGGCAATTGTATTCACGTTACACATTTTATTTGTTTTATCATCATATTTTTAGGGTGATTATATTGACATCACAATTTTTATTTGTTACACCACATTTTAATTGAAGTTAAGCTCGTCGGTCTTTCCTCATTGTAACAAGAATTTCCTTAATTTTTTTTCATTGAATTCTTATCGTCAACATTTCATTAATCTTAACTTCTAATTTTGAAATTTAAACCAATAGAATTGTAAGTGCCCAGAAAATAATTATCGATTACCGACATATTTCGATGAAAACATTATCATCTTTTAAGTTTTCAACTAATGAACATTAATTTATGTTCATTTGTTTCATTTCTTATCACAAAGTACCAACTTCCCTCATTTGAACGGATAATGTTTCAAAAAAAAAAAAATTCGGGGGGCCCTCACCCCATCAACTCTGGGACTTCCTACTTCGATGGGCTGACTCCGCCCCTGAATTATGGCGTGAATAAAATTGCCCTATTTTTATTACACTTAAAAATTTTATTTTTTACTTATTATAATACTTATATCCTTACCTTTTTGTTGCTCTCTTATTCGTCAATTTTCCATTAATTACTAATTAGATCCTACGGTATCTAATATGATAATGATTTTTGTTCCAAAAGCCAGTTTGAAGACCCACAAAGACGTATTTGTATGTCATATTCATATTTTAAAAAAATAATAAATATAAAAGTAAAACAAAGTATTTTTCTCCCATTTTGAAGGATACAAATAGAGTGCGATATACGCATAGAGGGCACACTGGGGGACGGTTCCGATCGATCAGTGGGGATAGAAAGGTCCATTAAGTCCATGTTTGATGCACATTAAAATAGAAAGAATGCGTTTTTCTGATGATGTGATGGTGAATTTATGATTGAAAAAGAAAGAAAAATTATTGATATGATGAAAAATATTATTTTATTGAAAAATGTGTGATTAAAAATGGGTACAAGAATGAAAATAAAAATTAACGTGACTCAATTAGGGGCGAGAGGAGGAATTCTAAAAACGAGTTGTTCCTGTTGGAAATAAGTATCTAATCCTCAAAATAAGAAATTAATTTTCTTTTGAAGATTAAACTCAAATGCATGGTGGATCTTAGAAAACCATTTGAGATCATTGGTGTTTTATTTTGAATCCTTACACATAAGAGTAAGATGATAACCTTGAAGGAGCTTTCAATAACCAAGCTAATTGCTTCCTCCCTTAGGTCTTCTCCCTTGTGTTCTCTAGGTATTTCTCACACTCTTAGAAGAATGAAATTGGCAAATAACCACTAGTGAAAAATGTGTCCTAAGGGACATATTTATAACCAACAACTAGGGTTTCTTATTTGCACAATGGTCCTTGGATTTTGTTGTAGTAGACCAATTAAGTCACACACCTATATTAGAGCCAAAAAAGGGACCTAATCGGACTTACAAGACTCAAGCTCCAATATATGCTTCTAATTGGATCAACTCTTGACCAATTGAGATACATATATTAATCTCGGTTTACTCTACCAAAAACCCGAGATTGCACTCTTGAGTCAAGCGAAAGTTATGGAAGTCAATTATGATTAGATAACAATATCCTCCGACTACCATTCCACAAGTCAACCCCCGTTTGACCGTCAATATGTTGAAGTAGACAAAATGACCGTTTTGCCCTTCAACATGTATTACCCTCTAAGTTTCATTTCATAAGTCGATTATGTTGTGATCACATCACAACACCAAATCCAACGATCTCATCGTCGAACTACTGAGCTCAGGTTCAATTCCCTTTAGAAAATATCTTAGAGTGACGATCGTCTCATAACGATGATTAACGGATTCCACTATTGCATGTATATGATCTCTAACCACTTCGCCCAGATTCCCAAAGTACCGAGATATATCTTCTAATTAAGACTTTACTCATTGGTACCTCAAAGAACTTGAACTAGTAATTAAAGGTACATTACTTGCTCAGGATTTAGGTGACTTGTTCGATAATCGAGTGGTGTCTCATTTCGAGTGGTCACAAATGAGTCATCCACGTGGTCCCGTTCAATGTGCTTCAAAAAAACACATTATTGTTCTTATTCCCAGATCTAGACAAAACTTAATAAGGACAATGCAATCTTATCAACATAAAGCGTCCAACTTCATGTACCGATTGTGAACGATATATTTTTGATTATACATAACGAATTGTGTCTCACAATACCCAGACCTTCGAGTATACAATTTGTTATATTTCATATAATCATGGAACCTTAGATTATTATCTCAAATTCTAACACGCGAGTAAATAAAATGTTAATTCATAATGTCATTGTAATATACTTGCTTAAAAGAGCATTAAACTAACAATCTCACACTTGCCCTTTTAAAGTATATGTGACATATTAATAATACCCATCATTTCAAGATGTCCATCAAAAACCTTAGCTGGTAAGCTCTTGGTGAACGGATCTGCAAGATTATCTGCAGATGCAATCTTGCTAACCGCTACGTCTCTTTGATGAACAATCTCTCTAAGAAGATGGTATTTTCTTCTTAATGTGCCTGCCATGCTGATGACTCATTGGTTCTTTAGCATTGGCAACCGCTCCACTATTATCACAATAAAGTGTTATGGGTTCCATTGCCAAAAGTAACACGTCAAGATCTAAGAGAAACTTCTTGAAGCATACAGCCTCTTTAGCAGCTTCACAAGCAGCAGCTACATACTCTGCCTCCATGGTGGAATCGGCAATACAAGATTGATTAATACTCCTCCATACCACGGCTCCACCTCCCAGTGTAAATACCGAACCCGATGTGGATTTTCTAGAGTCACGATCGGATTGGAAATTGAAATCAGTATACCCAATAGGATCCAGATCATGTCCTGAATAGACAAGCATATAGTATCTCGTTCTCCGAAGGTATTGAAGTATATGCTTTACCGCTATCCAATGTTCTGTTCCTGGATTAGACTGATAACAACTAACAATACCCACAACATAACAAATGTTCGGTCTAGTGCAATACATAGCATACATGAGGCTTCCCGCAGCCGAGACATAAGGAACCTTCTTCATGTAATCTATATCTGTTGGAGTCTTGGGAAAATACTCCTTAGATAGATGAATTCCATGTCTAAAAGAGAGTTGTCCCTTTTTGGAATTTTGCATTTCGAATCTAGACAATGTTTTGTCAATGTATGAAGCTAAGGATAATGCTATCCTTTTGGTTTTCCTATCTCGTAAGATACGGATCCCCAAAACATAATTAGCCTCTCCCAAGTCCTTCATATCAAACTGCTGTGACAACCATTTCTTTATGGATGATAATGTCCCTACATCATTTCCGATGAGTAGAATGTTATCCACATAAAGAATCAAGAAAACTACTTTCTTTCCTTGCATACACTTGTATACACAAAGTTCATCCAAATTTTGGTCAAAACCATAGATCTTAATGGTTTGATCGAATGTGACATTCCTTGACCTGGACACTTGTTTAAGTCTATAAATGAACTGTTGCAATATGCAGACTTTCCTTTCATGGCCTTTTCTTATGAACCCCTCAGGTTGCATAATGTAGATAGTCTCATCAAGACGTCCATTCAAAAATGCTGTCTTAACATCCATTTGCCAAACCTCATAATCATAATGATCGACAACAGATAAAATGATTCGAATAGATTTAAGCATGGCAACCGATGAGAAGGTTTCCTCATATTCGACACCTTCTCTTTTAGGTAAAACCCTTGGGCACTAGCCTTACTTTGAAGGTATCAACCTTCCTATCTATACCTCGTTTCCTTTTATAGACCTACTTGCACCCTATAGAGTTTTCCCTATTAGGTGCATCCACAAGACCCCAAACCTTGTTGGAATACATAGGTTCCATTTCTGAGTTCATGGTAAATTTTCATGATTCAAAGTCTACATCATTCATTGCCATCCTTAAACGAAGTGGGATCTTCTTCTTGTTCAGTGGAAATCGCCTGATAGGACTCTCCATAGAGCAAGTATCTAGAAGGTGATCTAACAATCCTCCCACTACGAGTAATGATTGAAGGTGCCTGATTGTCCAGTCTAACTGAAGATCCTTCCTCTCCTCCCACTGCTTGGTCGTGTCCTTATTCAGGACCAACCTCCTCAGAATCCCTATCGTAATGGGTATAAAGAGGTACATCAATGGGTATCTCGTTCCCTACCACCTCTGGACCTATCTCACGAGGCACTGTAGGCATCATATGCTCACTTACCTCATTAGTGACCATAGGTTCTGTAGGAGGTTCCAAGTCATAACTATTTGATTCTATGCGGAAATTTGGAATCGAGTTATTTGAAATATGTTCTAATAGCTCTTCCAATAGAATCTTACTAGTAGACTTGTGTTCTTCTATGTACTTGTCTTCTAAGAAAGGGTCCATTTGTATTAACAAATACCTTCTTATCTAGAGGACTATAGAAGTAGTAACCTCTTGTTCCTTTTGGATATCCTACAAAGAGACAAACCTTCGATCTTGATTCCATCTTATCAGTCTTTCATTTTAGCATCTGAATATGGTGCAAATAAGGCTTGCGCACATACCATAGTTCAAGAGGCGTTATGGGAACTGACTTAGATGGTACTAAATTCAAGATATAAATGGTTGTTTGTAGTGCATATCCCTAAAAGGAAATAGACAATGAGGAATAACTTATCATTGATCTTACCATATCCAAAAGAGTTCGATTTCTCCCTTCCGATAAATAGACTTTAAACTCTTGAGACAGATATTCGCCACCTCGATCGGATCGAAGAGCCTTGATACCCTTACCCTATTGTTTCTCAACTTACGTCTGAAACTCCTTGAATTTCTTCAAAGCTTCAGATTTATGAAACGTAAGGTATATGTATCCAAATCTAGAGTAATCATCCCTAAAGGTGATGAAATACTCAAATCCATCTCTAGACCGAGTACTAATAGGTCCAAAAACATCGGAATGTATCAATTCCAAAACTTCTTTAGCTCTTAGTCCTGTAGCCTTAAAAAGCCACTTGATCATGTTTCCTTCTATACAAGATTCACATGTTGGTATAGATTCCACCTCCGATTCTCTTAGAGGTCCATCCTTTACCAATCTTTGGAACCTGTTAGATTAACATGACCCAACTTAATATGCTATAAGAGAGTTTCATTGGTACTAGACGATCTCTTTCTATCCTTAGTAGTAGTAGTGTTTTTTTTTTCGTAGAGCCTATCATAGGACTTAAGACATAGAGACTATTAACCATATGACCCGAACATATAACGAAATTATTCATCTTGATAACCACCATAGAACGGCTAAAAAGTTATGAATAATCAACACGATATAAAATGTGCAACGGAAATCAGACTCCGTGTAAGTTCGGGAACATAATAACAGTCATCCAAAACCAAATCCCTTATGATTCTCAAATGGTACCAAAACAACTTTGGCGAACACTACTACTCATATGCCGACTGTAAGAGTGTACTCCCTTTCACTGAGATGTTTGGTTTCCTGGAACCCCTGCAAAAACTTTGCATACATTATTAGTGGCTCCAGAATCTACAATCCAGGTTCTAGTAGAATCAACCACTAATTATGACTCAATGGATAGGGCATTGCCTTTTACCTTGCTTCCCCTTAGCTAGGTTATCCGAGCAATTTCTCTTCCAATGTCCCTTTTTGTTGCCATCTTGCCTTTTGTTTGGCCTTTCCCTCTTGATTCCCTCTTTGCCACTATAAGTCTTAGGATGAGAGTATCCGGCTGTCACAATCAAGGCATTTCCAGTTTTGGCCTTTAGAATAGTTTCAGCATTTTGGAGCTCTTTCATCAATTCCATCAGAGACATATCCATCTTCTGTAGATTATAATCAACTATAAACTGTGAGAACATCTCCGGGAGAGTCTCAAGGATCATGTCAATCTGTGTCTTGGAATCAATGTTAGCTCCTAAAACCTCTACAGCATTGAAGTGACCAATCATGGTTAACATATGGTCCCTTACAGATGTACCTGGTTGTATGCGAGTGTTCATAATTGCCCTAAATGAAGCTAGCATAGCCTGTCGGCTTAGATGTCCAAACATCTCTTGAAGACTTTTCATTATGTCAAAAGGAGTTTTGATATTCTGATGTTTCTGTTGCAACACTTTTGACATGGATGCCAAAATGTAGCAACGGGCCATTTCATCAGAATGACGCCACTTTTCATATGCAGCCTTTTGAGATTCTATGGAATCATCTTTAGGGACTTCAGGACAATTTTTAGTCAGCACAAATTTGTGTTTTTCGGCGGTAAGAACAATGTTAAGATTTCTTTTCCAGTCAACGTAGTTTTCTCCCACAAGTTGATTTTTGTTAAATATCACCGATAATGGATTAAGCGACATTGTTCTGAAAAATTAACGATTCGCGTATTAATTGAAATGACAAATAATCTTTGTATGATGCATGCATGAGTATGAAAATATAGACGTCAAAACTATATTTTTAATCAAAAACCTTAAATCCTACAACTTTAAACATGCCCTCTATAGGAGTTTAATGTAGTTGACAGCATGGTTGGGACCCTCCCACTCATTTTATTGAGCTAGGCATATCATGCCACAATATAATGATGATTGATTATTTATTTGGCCTACGAATAATTTTGTCGGAACATTCTATAGGAAGTCCTCAAAAAATTCATACATAAGTGTAATAACCTTCGTCAATAATTTTAAAAATATCCGAAATAGGTGAGATGTTATCTATAGGATAATCATCCCATTATTTCATTTTTAAAATTTCTATTACAAGATCCAATTTCGATTAATCTAAAATGACGTCATTTTCCTATAGGGAGGCCGATGTGATTCGATATTAAATACACGCATTTTAATAACAAATTGGATGACGGAGGAGGCCACGGGTTTATACATGCCTATAAACCCTCTCCCACTTATTTTTTTGTGTAATGAGTTTTCATTAATAATTACTTGGCCAAATATAAACAATTATAATGGCACAAAATTATTAATAATAATTTCTCGTCACTTCTAATTAATTTAGAGTGATAAAAAATTATTAAAAACAAATGCATATGATATTAGTTCACCGGGTGGTGTTTAATTTAATCTACATGACATGTAATATTCATACATTCATTCATCATCCATAAAGCGTTAAAAGCAATAATTAATGAATAATAATTACTTGTGGCCCATCCTAAAAATTAAAATTACAACAAGAATTAAAGTGTCTTATTGGGCCACATTCCGGCCCAATTCTTCACTTTCCTTGTAGTCCAATCCATGCTTCCAAGTGGGTCAATTTAATTTTGAGTACCAATCTTTAGAAAAACATAAAAGCCCTTATCCATAAAGAATGACCCAAGTTTTCAAGAAAAGCCCAAGATTAAATTAAACCATAATTTCACAAAACCCTACCAATAACACATTGTACCACATCCACCACCACATCCGGTGACGGCGCCGGCGACCCCCAAAAAAGAAGGACACCGCCACCGCAGCCACCGGGCGGTGGCTCCGGGCAGCAGCCTGCTGCTTCTTGGCCGGTTCAATGTGTTTTTCTTGCTATATACTTTGTAAATCTTCATTTTTCATCATCTTCTTACAACCAAAAACTCATACAATGTGTTTATCTCTTCCAAAAAATACATATGTACCAAAAATGAAAGAAGTTTCCTAATGCCTTATGACTTACAAAATTTCTAGGTACAAGAGTAACAACAAAAATGAATTACAATAATAGGAAGCAAAAAATTCTAAAGGCCACAAGTGATTATGTATAAACATTAACTACACATTCAATATATAAAACAATAACATGTCAAATTAAATATCCTAACACCACCCACACTAAAAATGCATTTAAAATTCGGATTTAAAATAAAACATTAATCTTACTCAAGGTTTTCAATAACCATGACTCTGATACCATTTGTTGGAAATGAGTATCTAATCCTCAAAATAAGAAATTAATTTTCTTTTGAAGATTAAACTCAAATGCATGGTGGATCTTAGAAAACCATTTGAGATCATTGGTGTTTTATTTTGAATCCTTACACATAAGAGTAAGATGATAACCTTAAAGGAGCTTTCAATAACTAAGCTAATTGCTTCCTCCCTTAGGTCTTCTCCCTTGTGTTCTCTAGGTATTTCTCACACTCTTAGAAGAATGAAATTGGCAAATAACCACTAGTGAAAAATGTGTCCTAAGGGACATATTTATAACCAACAACTAGGGTTTCTTATTTGCACAATGGTCCTTGGATTTTGTTGTAGTAGACCAATTAAGTCACACACCTATATTAGAGCCAAAAAAGGGACCTAATCGGACTTACAAGACTCAAGCTCCAATATATGCTTCTAATTGGATCAACTCTTGACCAATTGAGATACATATATTAATCTCGGTTTACTCTACCAAAAACCCGAGATTGCACTCTTGAGTCAAGCGAAAGTTATGGAAGTCAATTATGATTAGATAACAATATCCTCCGACTACCATTCACAAGTCAACCCCCGTTTGACCGTCAATATGTTGAAGTAGACAAAACGACCGTTTTGCCCTTCAACATGTATTACCCTCTAAGTCTCATTTCATAAGTCGAATATGTTGTGATTACATCACAACACCAAATCCAACAATCTCATCGTCAAACTACTGAGCTCAGGTTCAATTCCCTTTAGAAAATATCTTAGAGTGACGATCGTCTCATAACGATGATTAACGGATTCCACTATTGCATGTATATGATCTCTAACCACTTCGCCCAGATTCCCAAAGTACCGAGATATATCTTCTAATTAAGACTTTACTCATTGGTACCTCAAAGAACTTGAACTAGTAATTAAAGGTACATTACTTGCTCAGGATTTGGGTGACTTGTTCGATAATCGAGTGGTGTCTCATTTCGAGTGGTCACAAATGAGTCATCCACGTGGTCCCGTTCAATGTGCTTCAAAAAACACATTATTGTTCTTATTCCCAGATTTAGACAAAACTTAATAAGGACAATGCAATCTTATCAACATAAAGCGTCCAACTTCATGTACCGATTGTGAACGATATATTTTTGATTATACATAACGAATTGTGTCTCACTATACCCAGACCTTCGAGTATACAATTTGTTATATTTCATATAATTATGGAACCTTAGATTATTATCGCAAATTCTAACACGCGAGTAAATAAAATGTTAATTCATAATGTCATTGTAATATACTTGCTTAAAAGAGCATTAAACTAACAGTTCCAAACACGCCTTCGAGAAATTAATGTCTCCGTCTATCAACTCTTCCCACCGCCAGCAAAAAAAATAAATAAATAAATCGTCTGCCGATTCCATTTCTACAGTTGATCTTCTTCTTCTCCGTTTAGCCAAATCCAAATTCTGTTAAGTACACTTTTAATTGTAATGCAATTTCCTTCATACATTTAACGCAAATTTTAATATATGTATCATCTATATTAATTTACATATTACATTGAGCATGCTCATTTTATCGGTATAGGAGTAAGGTCATATGGCAGTAAAATGGTTATATAAATATCAAAATTGAATCTTACTCGAAATTTCTTGGACAGTTTTGGGAGAATTTTATGGTGGGTAATTCTGCTGCTGTAATCAGGAGGCAGCAATTCTTGGTAAGGTGTTTGGGAGGAGGAAATAATAGTGTAAACAAGAATCTGCACAACAGTTCTCTCAGAATGCAATCTATCGTGACTGGTGCTGGTGGGCTCACTTCGGAGAGTGATGTTATCAACATTTTGAGATCAATTACTCCTTCTTTAGGCCCTTCTAGGCATAAAGGCCAAGCTGGTGATGATGCTAATCACACATCATAATCTCTATTTTTTTTTTTTTTTTTTTTAATTTCTGTTATTTTGTGAAAACAATTTTCTTTTAATATGCAAATTTTTGGGATGATACAATGTCTTGAATTTATCGGAAATTTGATTTTTTACGATATCCATTTAGTCACATCTATCTCCTATTCAATAGTTTGTTATAATATCTTTTATGACTTGATTTCAGTGTTGTTGATCATTTTATGGCCTTGTTAAGAGGATAGAGAAATATGATATTCATATATGATTCTATGAAAGGCATACGTATTATTGAGATTTTTTGCAACACAAATGAAAACTAAAAGATTGAGTGCTTTTGTCCACCATCATTTGGGCTAGCTTGGCTGGGGAATTTAGGAACCGTGCCTTTGAAGTCACGCTATGTTGTAAGGTCATCCGTTTCACAAATTGGTTTGCCTCCAATAATCTTCTCATTCTTGCACGTGGCTTAGATTATTAGATAAATTTTACAGTGCAAGTATAGGTATCTGCGGAATTTTTTTAATGAATTTGTTCTTTTTAGGAGTTAATTAACCACTAGCTTTATGAAAAATCTGATTTGACATGCTTTATGCTTCACTTGATTGAGTCAGAATTCTGCTACTGGTTAATTTTGATTAGCATTTGCAGCATGTTCATTGCTGGTCATAGGTTATCAATTATCATTGACTCACTATTAATTAGTGATTTATACTTGACTTTTGATTGACGCTTCAACAAATTGGTTTGGTGGAATATAATACATGTCACCTCTACACTGCATGCAGTTGGATTTGAGCTCTTATCTCATTTATTTATTAAATTTCTGATCCACGACCAGGGAAGATAGCTGTTGTGGGTGGTTGCCGTGAATACACAGGAGCTCCATACTTTTCTGCTATTTCAGCTTTAAAAATTGTCAGTTATCCTCACCTTAGCCTCTGTCTCCCATTGAAAATAATGATTCTGTTATTTCACTAGTCAAGGGGAATGAAGAAGTTTTCTTTTGCATCAAAGGCTTCTATTTGGGTATTTTGAGTGAATATTTATCTATTTTCTTAGGGTGCCGATTTGTCGCACGTATTCTGTACAAAAGATGCTGCTCCAGTTATTAAAGGTTA
This sequence comes from Fraxinus excelsior, assembly GCA_019097785.1. Taxonomy (NCBI): domain Eukaryota; kingdom Viridiplantae; phylum Streptophyta; class Magnoliopsida; order Lamiales; family Oleaceae; genus Fraxinus; species Fraxinus excelsior. Next base: position 32,601,475 of record CM032634.1, on the reverse strand, counting down.
CAGCCCAGAGTTGATCGTGCACCCTATACTGGAAGAATCTTATAGTGTTAGGTAATATCTTTCCTTAATGAACTTTATTGTTGTTTAGTAAATTCCTGTTAAATCTATCTTTCCAGTTTTATTATACTGATTTTTTTCTTTGGAGTGCTTATAGTTCTGAAATGATGTATCTAGGGATGAGTATAAAAGATCAACATCAGACATGGTGATCGCTGAGGTTGATAAGTGGATGGAGAGATTTGATTGTTTAGTCGTCGGTCCAGGTCTGGGGAGAGACCCGTTTCTCCTGGTGTGTTTTTATTTAGAGCGAAATATTTTTTTGCATAAATTTTTGTATATATAATTAGATACCAACTATCTGTTTTGGCTATATACTTAATTAGATACTGACTATCTGATAAGTATTATTCTGTTTTTAGTTGTATTTGATGAGTTGCATTGTGTATAACTATTGTTTTTGTTGATAAACCTTCATAAAAGCAAATATCTGCTTAAGTTAGACTAATTTAACAGTCTTCTGAATAAACATCCCAAGAGCCTAATTTCTGCAAGTGATACTCTTTTAAGTATTGGTTTCAATCATAAGGTTTAGAGAATATTTAATGTAAATAGACTTCCATGTGCGTAACAGATATTGTAACTATAAACCTTTTCTATGTCCTCTTCATATGTTGACAAACTTTTAAGTATATATAATTCATGCTGTTCATCTCTTGCTACTGAGCTTCCTTGATTTGTTTTGATCTGGAAGCATCATATCGACCTGCATAGAAAGTTTTAATTGTTCTGCAAAACTTTTGATTTCGAATTTATCTATTGTAATATGTTTATTCTTAAAATAATTCCCTTTCTCCTCCCTTTGAACCAGTTTTGCTACATGTTTGCTCCTTGTCATATCAAATAAAATCTGCCTTATTTATAACTAAAGATCTTGACTAAACATGTATTACATCTTCAGGACTGTGTCAGTGAGATCATGAAGCATGCCAGGGAATCCAATGTCCCGATTGTCGTAGATGGGGTGCGTAATAGAGAAAATGACTTTAGTTTACTTTGAAAGGATTGCTTGTGATATCATCTACCCAAATAATAGTCTTTGAAATGTATTCTATGGGTTTCCCAGGATGGGCTTTTCCTTGTTACAAATTGCCTTGACTTGGTCAGAGATTATCACTTGGCTGTCCTGACTCCTAACATTAATGAGTATAAGCGACTCGTTCAGAAAGTTTTAAATTGTGAAGTAAATGATCAAGAAGGACCTCAGCAATTACTTTCTCTTGCGAAAGGGTAAAATTCTGTGTTCATTTTTCTAGCATTCCTTAATTCTGCGGTTGCTTCATCTTCAAATGGAATTTTGTTGGGAATTTTTTCTTTATCATGTTATTGAGACAACATGTTGCTATCTCATTATCTTCAACAGCATAGTTACTATGTGCTACAGCTCACTGACAAAATGATATCCTTTCTTGATCAGATTAGGGGGTGTAACCATTTTAAGGAAAGGAGAATCTGATTATATCAGCAATGGTGAAGAAGGTACCTTTTACTAGTGTTTGTACCCTGTAAAATACATATGGTGCGAACAAGTCTGATAAATGACATAGGTTAGAAGGAATAATCTGAAAGAAGGATATATGCAGTAAGTATGAAAAGGCTGATGTTGAGATTTTCAGGAGTCGATCAAGGAAACATTAAAATTACAGTGAAGACAAATATTAGAATTATGAATAAGGTAAAACATAATACTGTAAAAAGGTCGATTGTCAGGCAGATTTATTCCAATTTTCGAGCACATAGGATATTGTGTGACCCTGTGGTAGCTTAAGGGAAACATAGTTGGATTGAGGAATGAAGAAAGTGCATTGGTAGTTCAATACGTAATTATCAACCAATTGGCCAATACAGGACCGATGAACTCGAAGATTGCCTGAGCAGCCTATTGAACGGTTGATGGTTGGTGGTAAGTTGATGGTCATCACTCATCAGTCACCTCCAATAATATAGGAGGCTGTTTCAGCATTAGGGTAAAATAAAGAAATTGGAAATATAAAAATGTTTGCAGTGCCCTCATCTTCTATACCCTTAGTTTGGAATTTTGAGGATGCCATGCTATATAGGGGTAGATGGATAGTTGTCAGATATGGTTCTACTATTATATAGCAGTCTTATAAAGTGCTGCTTGTATGGATCCAAAAACTTGTAGGATATAGCATAGGTGCATATAATCCAACATAAAGTTTATTTATCTCAACTACTGATGCCGAACCATTCTATGATAAATTTGGTCAAAACCTATAGGTCTTGCCTCCATTTCGGATATAGTGGCGTGTATATATATATTGTGAAGGTCATCCTTGAAAGAATTCCAATTTCTTCTCTGGTTTATATAGTTAGTGCAGTGAACATTTTTGGCTCTCCTCGGCGCTGTGGTGGCCAGGGTGATATACTCTCGGGAAGGCAAGTATTTCTTAGCTTCACTAGCGCATACTGGTATGTCATATATGGTGTAAGAAATTTCCAAGCCGTTCTTCATTTTCGTTGCTGCAAATATTTTTTTTCCCTTCAGAATGCAGGATGATGTGGTTTTTCCTTTTAGTAAGTTTTCTTTTTCTACAAACTAATGACTTGCTAGGTTCTAGTCTCCACTTGAGATTTTGGAAAATGCAATTGGAAAAATTATTTGATTCATGAGATTTTGATCCAATTGAAACTCATCATATCATCCGTTGGTAAACCATTATGTATATTTTTATGTATATGTAGCACAACCCTGAAATTTTTCGCACTTATCCAGTTTTGAGGGCTTTTTCGCATCTTTCATCTTCTCATGTTTTTGGTGGGAATGAAGAAGCTTAGAATATTTTTGGAAATAATATTGATTGGCGAATTTTTTGTTGCATTTGTCCAAATCAACTACATGCATTTTACGGAGGAAGGAATGAACATTAGGATTTTTTTTCCCCCCGTTTCTTTTCACAAATATCAGCACATGATTCCCTTGCACAACTTCCTCAAATATTTCCAACATAAGAGGTTGTTTTGATCGAATTTTACTCTTAGCATATAGTATTGTACATTATAGTATTAAAATTATGTTGGCCTTTACCACCAGTGTTGCTGTATTTCTTTCCTGGGCTCGTCAGTGTGTTGCTGAAGGGGGGTGGAGCATGAGTCCTACGATTTTGGGGTGCATTTCTGGGTCGGCTATACTGAGAAAAGCTGCGGCGCTTGCATTTGAGAACAAAAGAAGATCTACCCTTACTAGTGATATAATTGAATGCTTGGGAGAAAGGTGATCTTGCCTCACCTAAGTCCTAGTAATTTTGAACAAATGAATATGCTAAGATCCTAACATTTTTTTTTCTTTTTTCTTTCCTGCAGTTTGGAGGAACTCTGTCCAGTTAGTTAATGATGAAGGCTCTGCCCTTGTGTACAATAAAACATAATATTATGCATTGACATACAAATGAAGAGCAACTCTCGTATAGTGTGCAATGAAATGGTATTTCTGAGTTGTGAAATCAATTAGATTATGATTGTCACAAGTTGCCAGTGAAAATCACCACTTCCCGCCCTTTATAATCAAAATAGAAGAAAATTGACGAAAGAAAAATAAACTTGTGGGCTATCGCTGGTCTATAATCGGGCGATGCTTTAATGATGATGTAGAGGGTTTTGATTTATAACTGGGCGATTGCCCAGGTTATCAAAACTAGCCATTAGGCTTTTTTCCAATTTTTACTTATTGCGACATTTCATGAAAGATTTCAATATTTTCATGGATGATGATTGACACTATTTTGTGGTGCGTTTGTAGACATATAAATATGTGATAGTTTTTCATAATCTATATTTTTTAACAATATCAAAGAACCACAAAATGTGTTGTCAATTCAATTCTCTATCACGACACATATAAGCTTCCTAGTGTTCTTCGAGTTCATGGAAGAAAAATGAATGATGAATATGCGTATAGCATATAAAAATTTGAACTTTTTTTTTAAGGATCGGTTAAATTGAAGGGAATTGAATCACAAGCATTTGATCAAATACACTCCCCTTTCTTGCAAGGAATGAAATAGCGATCAAGACAGAAATCCTTATCAATCTTGTGCCGATTAAGAACATCACAGAGCACACAAAAAGCGTCTATAAGATTTCTATGGTTTTGAAAGGGGGGGGGGGGGGGGGGGGGGCAACCTCCCAACACTGCTATTGCTCGATTCTCTGCCACTGTGAAGCTACATACGAGTGTTCAATGTTAATAGCACGGCGTGAATATGCTCGATAGAGAATAGGACTATTAGATGGAGAGAAGCAAATTGCACGACCTAGAATGCGATAATAGGCCGAGATAAGAAAGATCCAGAAAGATAACAAAAAATTAGTACAAATAGTGATTTATATCACTGTGCCACGCTTATTAATAGGTTATAACATAGTAAAGTTTAAAAGAGCCAAAGTCATATCATACAAGACTTGCTAACTGCAGTTCAAGCCTATAGTCGACAATATAAACGTTAGGATAGTTACTCCAATACACATTTGTGAAGTCTCGAGGCCATTCACATAGTACAATCTCACTTCAAAGTACTCTCCCATGCATTTCAAACTCCAGAGAGACCTTTCCAGCAATTACTTCTGCAAATGCAACAAAAGATCAGTCAGTCTGTGCCATCAAAAACAGTAAAAACCTAGAGGAACAATTTAATATAGTAACTGTTTCGAACTCTCTTTAAATCACAATCATATCAGATGATTATTGCAAGAAATAGTGTCCAGGCTCTAAATAAATCAAATAAAGACAAGTTATGGAACACGGAAGCTAGACACTGAACCAAATAATGAATCTGAAAGATCAACAATGGCATTCTACAAAAGAAACTAATGGAAGAAGGGCATATTTCTCTATTTTAGTTTGCTTATTTTCTTTTTCAGTTAAGGGGCGGTGCTGCGCATAATTAATGAGATGGAAACAATAGAGTAAAACTATATATAAAACTCCAAGAGATAAGCAACCAAGAGTTATCTGTAAATGCTATCTTACTATAATAGAAATTAAGGAACAAGAAGAAAATTTATTGGGCCCAAGCAACTCAAATGATGGAAACATGACCCAATATAGAATTGTAGGAAATAAACTAGAACAAGAAACTAGGATTAAATAATCACAACTAATGAACTACTTGTCCTAACAGCAGAGCTTCCTACTAGACAGGAAAAGAACCCACAGTATCAACTTATCAAGCTACACATCACAAGAAAAAGCACTGACTATAATGATCGTATGTGGCAAGAATATGATATATCACAGATATAGCAACCCATGTTAGTGTACCTGCTTAAGAATCTGGAGGTGGTGGTGGTTGCTGTGGCCACATTTGCTGACCCATGTAAGGATGAGGCTGCTGACCATATAGGGCAGGATCCACGGGCTTCCCCACAAACATCCCTGGAGCTGCAAGTGGTGGAGCAGGTTGTTGTGGCATGTAGTAGTAAGGAAGTCCTTCAGCAGGACCCCCAACAGGAAGGTTCTCTCTGGGGATTGAAGCAAGCACCTCATCTTTCAGATCCTCTCTTGGTACAATGTCAACCAAGAAATCAAATATGTCCGTCCTTGTAATGGCTGCTGCAATGTCATTTTTCTGGAGTGTCCTCCTTTTGTTCTCCTCTGTATGGTTCCATGCACGCAACGTCAACTCAAGAATGAACATTTCACAGGCTCGGGCAAAGATAACCGGTGCTTCAGCTGATATCATTCTAACATCTTCATCTGCCTTCATTATCTTCTTGATCCTAGCCAATGGCAGGCTATGGTTCTTAAAATCTGTTACCTGGTCAATTTCTTCATATTGGTTTGCCCAAAAATTCTGGAGTTGCTGTTGCAATTGCTGTTGCTGCTGCTGATGGATGTGCTGATAAGCAAGTTGGTGTTGAGCCATCTGAGTTGGAGAGGTCAAGAGTCCAGCTGTTTGTGAAGATTGAGTCGAACCAGCTGATGAAGGGCCAGAGGGTACTGTCATTTGGTTACCTTGGTACGATGTCACGCTTTGTGGATTCTGAGCAGAGCTACCCACCACTCCCATTCCTTGGGGCTGTCCATTTACTTGGTGATCCATTTGAATTCACTAGCTTATTGTAGACTTTCAACTTTCTGAGTGCGAGTCACCCCATGATAACAAATAACAGAAGTAAAACATCAACAAAGTTTTGTTATGAATAAGCATTTAAATGTAAAACTAAGTATAAAGTAGTGAAACATTTGAATCTGTACGAGTATCTTGAAAAATCTATATTTGGATAACATGTTGATCGACATGAACCTACAAACTACATATTAGTAAACTATAATTCATAATGGGACCAACTCCAAACTCAAGGCGCCCTCCCAAATCATAAAACAAATTAACAAGCTTTTCACAACATAGAACATTTGTCTTCAGGTTGACATGCAGCAAAGTATCTCAATTTCAAATTTCGATAATGAAAGGTTGCCTATTTTTGTATGGAAAAGGTCTATATTCCAGGCAATTGAAGCAATTAGAATACAATTACAAAGGATCATAATAAACATTTATGGAATCAATAATCAAGATATCTCTATCTTGTAATTTTTCCAAATCCTAAAAGAGTAACACGTAGTGGCTACCTTTAAAACCTTAGCAACGAGAAATGGTAAAACAAAAAAAAAAATATGTGACCCAGTACACCAACTACCAAAGCACAAAATTGGCACATGTCAAAAGTTTCAAGAAGGCTAGAGTTTGACATGTTTCCTAGATACTCATGAAGCTGCTGGCAGTCACTAGGAAAGACAAATTGCTAAAAACACAGTGTATTTTATCACTTGTCTTGATTATTAGATGTAATAAGAAAACCAATCATCCACAAACTTGAGTAGGTTTGATTGTGTTGATAAGAAATTCCCACAACTCCTGAGTCCAGAAATAAGGAAACATGGTTGTAGAATCTCGTGAGTGCATTATGTAAACTACACAAAAAGCAAATAATGCACCTAAGGCTTAGAAAGTATAATAAGAACCAAGATATTCCTAAACCAAACTTAGTATCATATAGGGCTACAACAACCTGTATATGTTTAACCCATAACTCCAAAAGAAAAAAAAAAAAAAAAACAGAAAGAAAGAAAGAAAACATACATACAGATAGAAGAACACAAATATCAGCAAAACATGGTAGGAAGAAGTCAAAGTTTAGTAAAGAACTTGGAAAGTAGCTAGATTTTCGATGCCACTCGATATGAGCACAATTAAAAAAATTATAATCACAACACAACATTCATTATATCTGATGCATTGTTCGGACATGAAGAAAGATATGAACAAAGAAGCGAAAGATACAGAAATGGAATTTGACTAACATCATATCAATTAGACAGAGATGCTTCTTAAGTTGTTATACTTTAAACTTAACAACCATCGTACTTTCACTATCACATGAAGAAGTGTGGAATAAATAAAAGATTACATCAGCAAGCAGGTACTTGCAAAAAGCTTGTTTTCTTCCTGGAAACAGTTGCATATCAATAGAATGGAACTTGTAGGCCATTAATTACTTCAAAGTATTAGAAAATTATGAACACTGATATACTGGCATAATTCACAAAGGAAAAAAGAATATGTTTAGAAAGGAATAATAATAAAAAAGGGAGAAAACAAGAACAACAGCTCGACATTACAAATATGATATCACAAGTTGTATATTTACGCATGTCTGAAAAAGAAAAAAATGGCATCATAGCTGTGCTTTAAAACTCACCACAAAGGTCCAAAAGTTAGAAATTGAATCCCTCTCCAAATTTTTAATTTTGATTCATAGATTTCCAAAGGAACACTTTGAAACTGGATATATTCTACAAGAGGAAGTGAACAGGCTGCCTCCTTCGGGGCTCAACTTTTCTGGAAAAAAAAAAAAAAAAAAAACTTACGAGTCATTTCATGACGCATACATGTAATTCATACATCCCCTATTGCATCTATTTTTCAATCCCAATAGTTAATATACCAGCTAATTCAACTCAGGATGAGTCGGTTCTCAGAAGCATTAAATGCTACCAAAAATTCCTTTCTACATTTAACGCAATTAAGAACTTAACTTTCAATTCAGATTATGTAAACTTATTGAAATCAAAAAGTATTTTTGGTCATCACTCTCTATGAAATGCATCAAAGCGCAAGTATGCATGAGCTTGTTAATTAAAAGCAGAATACATTATTGTAAATTTACAGTGTAATAACTATAGAAAATGGAGATCTGTGAAATTTAAGAGAAAATAAAAAAATCAACTTTAAAGACGATAACAGCAACTATAAAAAGAAAAAGTAAATCAAAGCAACCATAAAGGGAAAAAAAAATCAATCTCTGTGAACAAATAATGACAAAGATTGACTCTATCTGAACTTGGAGGAACAAACAAGAAAATAGATGAACTCAATCCCAAGGATTCAAGGAAAACTCTATCCCAATAGCAAAACATATTGGAAAAGTAGTATTCCTTGTGAAAAACAAAATTCACTACAAAGAAACTTAAAATTGCCTAACAATCATATTCAATAACAACTATTCACTAGGCAAAGACAGAACAATATATATAGAGGCATTTCACCCAACATATACACAAGATCAACTTGTATGTACCACAAAATCATATGCTTTCAACTCTATCAAAGTTTGTTTTGACTTTTCATTCATTTCAAACCCAATGTTGCAGCTTCATTATCAGTCAAAAAAAATGATTAAAAATAAAAAACCATTTTTTAAAAGTAGTTTTCCATATTAACTTAATAATTTAACAAAATAATAATCTTCGGATAAAATTTAGTTCTCAAAATAAAATTAGAAAAACACCGGTAAAAGAACTTTCTTATTTAAAAACAATCATCAGTTCTATTTTTAGATTAAACAATTAAATATAAAATCATAAAAGTACACATTTTAATATTTTTCGTTCACATAACAAAACCTCAGATTTTCTCATGTTGGCCAAAACCAATCTGTCTCTATTGAAAATTCAACCTCAATTCTCGACTTCCATTCAACAATCGAAACACTTACGTTTAAAAATTACTAGAGCAAATAATAAAATTCAAAAAGCTAAAAACAAAATCATAATAAATAACTAAAAATACACACACAAATATTTATATACATATGCTGAGTTACATGTGTTTTCATCATACCTGTCTTGTAGTTAGAATCGCTGTATGAATTGTTGAGTAGGAGACAAAACTGAGCTAGGGTTCTTCGAATGAAAAGGCCATTGAATCCAAATGCTATTCGTCACCAAATATTTAATTTATTATTTTATTAGAGTTTGTATGACGTTGTGTGTACAGGTGTACCACGTACGAAGCACGAATTTGGTACGCTAAGTTCCCTGTCCACTACCAAAGTTTTACCTATTTTTAAACTTTATTTGAGAATTAGGGTCCGTTTGATAAAAATGTGAAAAATGGGTGGAAAGAAAATATTTTACAGGGAAAAAATTTTCTTAGAAATTATTTTGTTGGGAATTGTAATTAATTGTGTTCGATTGGTATAGTTTTCCATGGAAAATATTGAAAGTTTGAGATTCGTTTGATTTCGTTTTTTTTATAGAAATTGTCCATTAAAGTGATAATGTTTTCTACCATTGGGTCTAGAATTTGTTCCAATTACCAAAAAAAAAAAAAAAAATTTTGAAAAAAAAAACATACCGAATATCATTCGTTTGACTTTGTTTTGCATGAAAATTGTCAATAAAAGTGAATTTTTTTTTTACCATTGTGTCTAGAATTTTTTCCAATTGCAAAAAAAAAAAAAAAAAAAATTGAAAAGTTGGAAAATATTTTCTCACCAAAACATCAAGAATTTATTTTCCTCAAAAAGGTGGAAAATTTGAAAAGTTGGAAAATATTTTCCCGGAAAAATTTTGTCAATCAAACACTACAAAAGTTGGAAAATGGATGGAAAATAAACCGTATCAAACGGACCCTTAGAAAATATTATACGTAGTTACATTTATAGTGAATTTTTTGAGTTCGCGAATCTTTCTCTATTTTTTCTTCGAGTAATGCTACATAATGATTTTAATCCCAATTTAAATCGTGTTAGGTTAAATGAAATGTGAAATAAAACGAGTCATTTAATTTCACCTACAATTTAATGTCACTTAGACTGACGTTACAATATTTTTCGGTGGGTTTCTTGTCGAACCCTTTGTATGGTAAGTCGAGAATGCAAATATAGAAGGCCAAAAATATTCACACCGCTTTTTTTATAACTAAACTATAATTTAATTGCACGAAAAGTGCATAACGTTTACACATTATCACGTTTATGTTTCAGACATTTTTTTCATCGTATTCTTATTCTCAAATTAATATAAATTTTTTTTTTTATAAATTATGGCTTCTCTTCAACTTTGCATTTCCCTTTTCTTTAACATAGAGTAAAACGACTCATTTATCATTGTATTTTTTTGGAAAAGCGAGATATTTAATGTTGAAAAAAATGCGATTAAATATTTGACCCTGATTTTAAAAAATGTTAACGATGTTTTTGAACAAATATCGTGATTACGGTCAAGATTTTCTAATTAATGAAATGTGAAAAATAAAAATATGATGAAGAAAAAAAGTTAAGAATAGAAACTTATGTTCGCTTGCCTAAAAAAAGATTAAAGCTTTGGATTTCGGAAATAACATCGATGGTTAGGGCAAACAAGACATCAAAGCGAGATTTGGAGCAAGCATCGACAAGGAAATTTTTCTCTACGAATGGGATTACAATGATTTTGCCACACAATTTTAATATATCTCACTTAAATTCTAACTTTGGAGTCGTTGATCTCAACTCCCGAGATCAGTACCTCGACTCGTGTAGTAACTCAGTAGTAAAATGATCGATTTTTAATTGACAAATTATACTAATGAAAAATCCACGTGTTGACTCTTTTTAAATTAAAATTATTTATTTCTCATATTCATTTTCAATCACACAATAAAATATTTTGCACGTAAATTCAATTTTTTCTACTTTTTAAACATTCATTTTTCAAAAAATCCACTATTCAAAAAATTATTTCCCCCAAATTCTCATTATAATGGCAATCGAACATGGGCGAAATTACCAATAGTTTGAATTATTTAATTACTTAGGGCTTGTTTGGTACAAGTTAAAATCAAATTTTAATTTAAGTCAAAGTCAAACAATCAATATTGACCATATCTTTCATGGGTCCCACGACTTTTCAACCATACATTTCAAAAACTTCTATCACAATCTACTAAAAATCTAATTTTAATGCCCACCAAACACCCCCTTAAATACCCGATTGTCATGTATAAGGTTGTGCCTAATTATGTGGATATGTATTTTTGTTGGGCTACCCAATTGGTTTATAAGCCAACAAAAATATGGACAAAGTTGGGCTTTTTAATGCCTTAACGTGGATTCGTCGTGTTGCAATTGTATCTAGTGTTGGCAGGGGCGAATCCAGGGCTCGAGTTCAGCTAGGGCGGACCGCGAACATTGAACGCTTACGGTCAACGGTCAACTTCCGTAATAACGGTCAACTTTCGTAATAACGGTGTTGTTTATTAATATTTAATTAAATGATATTCAAAAAATCGTCCGGACTAGAATTAGAAAAACTAAATACACCACTAGAACTAGAACTAGGTACCAACTTCTATTTCAGATGAAAAAATCGTTATATAATCTATAAAATGTTCTAATTTATTTTTCAATCAAACATGCAATATATATTAACAAAATGTCAATATTCAGTTTACAATTAAAGTTAATTAAACAACCATTATTATATTAACAAAGTTGAAATTATTTATGTGCTTATATCAATTTTATGTGCTTATGTGATTTCACTTTTCCGCAATCGATTTTTTTGTAAAAGAAAAGTGGAACTTTCTATTAATTAAATAAGTTTTGTTAAAAGTCTCCTCATGACACTAAGGCTAATTTTTTTACAAATTCATTCGTCATTAATTGACCAAACTCTCAAATAAATTGATTACAGAAAAAAATAATCAAGAAGAGGGACAAATCACCGGTTAAAATGTTTCTATTTGCATTTAAACCGGTAAAATGAACATATATTATTTTGTTTCATTGAGTGTCGCAAATTAGTGTTCGCCATGATGGTAAACCTATCAATATACCTTAGCAAATGCCACATGATCAAATCCACTTTGCACTTTTTTTTGGTAAAAATTGTTTCCAAAAATTACAACATATTGGGCATTGGAAGGTTTCGAACCCAGGACCTCTAATTTAAAAAAGAAAGCGCCAACCAACTGAGCTACCAAGGATGATTGTAAATAAGATGAAGTATCAGATATATAATATAAATCTTTTATCTATTCTCAAAAAAAAAAAAAATTCTTCTCGACGAATCCAGCTAGGGCGGCCGCCCTAGCTGGCCACCCCCTAGATCCGCCACTGAGTGTTGGTATTGGATCCGACGGCTTGAAGAGTCTAGCTCAAATTTCTGCTGGGCAAGTTGAATTGAGATCGGTAACGAAAGCTTTTGGCTTCATGAGCCGACTCATGGTTTTTTATTTTCTTGTTTTTATACCATTTTTTTTATATATTTTCATGTAGATTTTATTTTTTAAAAATTAGGAAAATCTTCATAGCTACAAATGTTTAAAAATCCACTTTTCACATTCGAAGGAAAAAAAAAAAAAAAAGGCAGTTGTAATTGTAATTTTTGATCAACGTTGTGATCTACAAATTAAAATTAAGCAGCTCACACACATATTACACAATTTTTGAGTCACATACTAAATCACAAATCACACAATAAATAGGTCACAAATTAAAAGAAAATGTTGGGTGGGATGGAATGGAATGGAATGGGGGTGGAGCGGGAGTGGTGTTGTGTTGTGTAATGGGCTACCTGATTTCTGAAGAAAAAAATAATTACAACCTAATTTATGAAATTGATTTAAAAAAAGTAAATTTGAGGTAGTTTGTCAAATAATAATAATAATTGAAAAGCTCATGGTCAACTTTGTCATGGGCGTGATCCGTGGTTCAGTCGAACCCTGTTCACCTTACAAGTCAAACCAAGAAGGGAAAATTACACAAAATCATACATTTAAACTTTCAAATTCAAACATAAGGTATAAAACTATTTTATTTTTTTTCAAAAATCAGGTGAAAAATTAAATTTATAATAATTATAAAATTAAATCAATTATATACCTAACTCATATACTATCCACCCACCATAATTTCAAATTAAAACCCTAATCCCTCTCTTCTCCATATGCCTCTCCCTTACCTCCTCTCTCTCTTACCATCAATGAAGGACCACCACGCCGTCAAGAGAGCTCCGTCAGTAGAAGAGCACTGCAGTGCTCACGGCCTTGCCACCGTAAGTAGCGTCGCTTGCAGGAAACTTCAGTAGACATTGTGAACAGGCATGTGTGCAGCGCGGTGGTGTGTAGTAGCGTTGTGTAGAGGTGTTGCGTTGGTATTGATGGTGGTGTCGCCGCATGGAGGTAGCCGTGAGATTTGTGTTTATTTTATGGTAGTGCGTAGTTAATGGTGAATGATAATGGTGGTGACATTTTCAGATCGGTCTGTAGCTGCCGCGGGGCGCTACTGATGTGACGGTGAGGTGGTGATTCAGCAAGCGGTGACGGTGGCACATGAAGTGATGGTGTGGCGGTGATTTGAGGTGTGGTGTACTGACGGCGGCGATGGTGGTTGTAGTGGATTGGGGTTAGGTGGGGCGTGACGGAGGCGGTAGAGGTGGGGTGATGGTGGTTGTGGAGCGGGGTTAGGGCAGGGTGCGTTGGTGAAGTAGTTTGTGACCAATAATTGACTTATTTGTGATCAATAAATAATATGTGACCGATGATTTGTGACCTATAAATATGTGACCAATAATTTGTGACATGTAAATATGTAATTGTGACCAAAAGTGTGATTTTAATATATTTAATTAAAAATTTTAATTATTTATTTAATTTAAAAAATTAGAATTACCACCGAATTTTTGAAAAGTTGAAAGAAGTTTGTTAAAAATGAAATTGTATTTGGCAAATACCTTATTTATGAAATTTTCCCAACCAAGAATGTGGTAGGCCCATGGGACAACTCAGTTAGGTCCAGTGCCATGTACATGGTGAAAACATTAGTTAAAAATATTAATCATGTTATATGTACATTATTTTAGACATCATGGTTGACACTTTACCAATTGGCTTAATCTATACCATTGATTTAAATTTGGAAATGCCATCACTACACTGCCCCTTCCACGTAGGGGGATGTCACTTTAAGTGTACATCCAGCTTTATCCTATAAATATTAATTTGGAAAAAAAAAAAAGGGAGGGGGTGGGGGTGGATAATCTTAGAACATAAATTATCACAAAAAGCACTTATTAAATTGTAATGAAATAATGTCTGGACAATGATTCCATTCTTGTACAAGATGGCATGGAATGACTTTTGAAACACATTTTCTTTGTCAAATGTAATCATTGTCATAAAGCATGATTTGTATCTCTCAAATAAAAAAGCAATTAACTGAAAAAGTCATTAAGCAAACATCTTATGAATGTCTGCTTTTGTTGATCTCTCTTTCAAATTAATCAACTTTAAGATCAATTAAAAGTAATCGTTCTGCACCACATGTCCAATCTGTACTCTTGCTTAATCATCTAATTCTAGATTTTATTTAACTTAGATAGTCTAAAAGATTCAACACGATTAAAAGAGAATGTCGTGTAAATACTTATCGCCACTAGTCTTGAATTCTACCTCGTCGATTTTTATCCATGTCAATACTAGAAGTACGAGTGACTCACGTATTGTACTATTTCGAAGATAAAAATAAATAAATAAAAATAATAATATAGCGTGCATCTTCTTATTGAAAACGATTGTTTGCATTTTTTCATAGGAAATATGTAGTGACCGTCTCGGAAGAGTTAGTGATCTGTCATTTTACAACTTTCTTGAGAATCTAGTGGACAGTGTATCGTATTACTTGTCCGACACGCATCTCATAAGTTCTTAAATTCTTGATGAATTAAGCTATTGGTACCCTCTTGTTTACCCTTTTGTTTACCCGACCCCACCAGCCCTCTCGCATGGAGGTCGGGTCCCACATCCAATAAATGCATGGGGCCCGACCTCCATGTGAGAGGACGTGTGGGACCGAGTAAACCAAAGTGTAAACAAGAGGGTACAAGTAGCAAGATTTATTCTTGATAGAAGTCGAGTTACGTATTTAACTGAAACTCGTATCAAGATTTGATCTATGTCAAAGAACTTTAAATGCCGTGTCAAGTCGACAAAAGGTAGTATGCTATCCCAACGATTTGCTTGCTTGATTGACCCTACTTGTTTGGGTCTTTCGTGCCATGTTAAACCTACTAACATAATATATGTAACTCCAAACAAACACGTCCCAATTCATTTGGAACCAATGTGGGACATTTCTACCAACCTACCATCTCAAAGGTCAACTTGCCATTTTAACGGATATTTTACTGCAAACTTTTCTGAGAAGTTATTTGTTAGACCACCTGCGGCCACTTATTGTCTGAATTCAAACATGAGTTGACTTAAAAATTGTTGAGTATTTTAATTATAAATAAAGGGTTACGTAAAATGACGTGAAGAAAAAAGATTAGATGAAAACGCTAATTGTGTTATAAACTGACAAATAATAGAGTGTCATGTGGTATTATGTAACTCATTATATAACTTTTGATGTACATATAGCAAGATTCAAATATTGATCAGCTTGTTCCAACTTAAGATTATACAGTATTTACATTAATGTCGAGAACTTATTCTAATAAAGAGTTGGTCTCTAGTTGCACAAATAGTTCTCATTAATTTAAATAGCTCTTCGTTTAATCATCAAGTAACCTTACATACACAAATTTATGAAGAACGATTTTGTTTGTCAACTTGTTTGCGACGGTCGAAAATCTAAAATGAAACATGTCTCATGAGGTCGATGATTTAGTACAATTTTTTATTTATTTGGAAGACAGGTTTCGATGCAACATTATATTCGATCATCAGCTTTAGAATTGATATATTTGTGTGCAAATTGTTTGTGTTATTGTTGCTTATTTTAAATACTAGAAATATCTACACCTTATGTGCATACTCAATTTATGTGTCTCATTCTTTCAAAAAATAGAAAAACAAAAAAAAATTTACTTGTAAATTCAATTTTTTTTTCCTACTTTTAAATTACACATTCTTCAAAAATTTAAAATTCAAAACAATATTTTTCCAGAAAAATGGCTACCAAACTGGGCTTAGGCCCTGTTCGGCAGGGATTAAAATTGAAAATATGTCGTTATTGGGTCTCACTCGTCTAATAAAAGTCAACAATAACGACTAATTTTACAATTTTAATTAGATTTTAATCCCTATCGAACGAGCCGTTAATATGCAACTGAATGAAATTGGACAGTGGAATGAATAAAGAATATCTTAGTTAAGTCAAAAGGTGTAAGACTAAAGCGATTTGATGCTCTTTTCTTTACAAAGAAAGGTCGGAGAAGGAATAGGATAACTTGAAATCTCTATTCTCATAGCTCAACTTTGAGAAAGGTGATTAATTCAGACTTAAACGAGTTCCATTCTTACTCAAAGATCAACTCGAATTAGAAGAAACCTCTGATTTCTCATATCATTTTCAAGCTATACTCTTATAGCTCAACTTAGAGAAAGGCAACCTTATCGTTTAGGCTCGGAAATAATTTTTTTATTTACCTTACTTTTTGAGAGAGAGGACAATAGTTCATCAATGGTGGACCCAAACTTCTTCATCCATTTGAAGAAACTCTAACCATACCCTACCAGAAGAAGCTCCATAATTTCAATCACACTGCAAATAGTAACATACTCAATAAAGAGGGTAATATACATATGGATATTTTCTTGTACCTTTTTTTGTTGTTTACCCCATTTCTGAGAACTCCACATGATCATCAAACATTTCAGTACACAAAAATTAGAATCTAAAGCAAAATAATGAAGAAACAAGAATTGGGAGAGAAAGAGCATATAGAGATGGGATTTGATCTTTGTTAAAACACCCCATTCTCTTTGATTTTATTTATGTTTTCAACATATGAGTATTTCATCAGCAAAACAAACATCCATATGTATGACCAAACACTAATCTAGACTTAGATTCAGAAAAGGAAAATGTAAAACCAAAACCATGTGTATTATGGGATCGAAACTACAACTGAAGCATAAGTTCAACGACCGCTAACGGTCGACAGAAAATTATGCGAATTCAGTTTAATGCTGCTGTTGTCACATCACGGAACAGCTCGAGGTATTTTCATCACTGAACATTGAGTACTGGTCTGGTTGTTCACTGGGATGTCGGGGGTACGGGTAAGGAGGGTAAGGTGGCATGTAACTGACTGCAGGTGGAGGCCGGGCATACATCATTGGTTGAAACCTTTCATTTCCGTTTGCACGTTGTTGGTTCATCATCATTGCCGCCAATTGTTGCTGGTAATGGGGGTTCCCTGCCATGTGCTCGATGCCTGGACCTTGGAAACCACCACCACCATTCATGGCTGAAGTAGGAAGCCCTTGGACAGCCGAAAAATTACGCTCGATGCCCTGACCTTGGAAACCACCACCACCATTCATGGCTGAAGTAGGATGCCCTTGGACAGCCGAAAAATTACGCTCGATGCCCTGACCTTGGAAACCACCACCACCATTCATGGCTGAAGTAGGAAGCCCTTGGACAGCCGAAAAATTACCCATTTGTGGATTACCCATAGGTCTCATTTGGCCCATGGGCATATTCCCCATCTGGCCCATACTAGCACCTGCATTCATAGGATTCATAGCCATCATATTTGGCATACCATGGAACCCATCATTCATTCCACCCCCTTTCTTCGCTCCATTAGCACCATCACCGCCACCGCCACCACCACCATTGACATTGTTTCCGTTCTTGTTCTGACCACCATTGCCACCGCCATTTTTTCCATCTTGTGGTTGAGCACCACCATTCTTACCACCCTTTCCCCCTCCTTGGTTCTGGTTACCACTGTTGTTGTTCCCATTACCACCTTTCTTGCTGAAATTTGCACCACATTTTCCATCATTATTTCCACCAACATTCGCCTGCATCGGTATGTTTCCAGCACCACCACCCTTTTTGCCATTTCCACCGGCATTTCCTCCGTTGTTGCCGCCTCCATTACCGTCATCTTTCTTGATTTGGGAGTGCTGCCCCTTCATCATATTATTCATCATCATCTTGCCATTTCCACCGGCATTTCCTCTGTTATTACCTCCATTAGCACCTCCTTTCATAAACTGAGGGTGCTGCATGTTCATCATATTATTCATCATCATCTTAGGTATCTGACCACCCCCATGACCATTACCCATCACAGGTTTCATCTTATTCAATGGAACGTCATCCATTTCATCATCAAACTCATCATCATCATCAAACTCATCATAATCCGAATCGTCAAACTCATCGTCATCAGATTCATCAATCTCAGGCACGTTGAACTTGACAGACTTCTGGTTCTGGTCCTTGCCATTGAAAGGCATATTCATGTCCTTCATAAATTGAGGGGGCATCATTTTCATGTCCTTCATAAACTGAGGCGGCATTTTCGGATCTTGAATCCCTTTCAATTGTTGATGCTGTGGATTTTGACCACCTTTTGGCTGGGGATTAACCACTTTTTGATTAGGGTTCTTACTTTGACCTTTCCCATTGCCAATTTGCAGGTTCTTGAACTGATTATTGAGTTGATTCTGCTGATTATTATTGGCTTTTGGTGCACTCCATAGCTCTGCATGTTTACCAATCTTTGCAAGCTTCTTGATTAGTGTGATTGGATCAACATTCCCAGACACAGTCACCTTCCCCTGCTCTGCATCTATGTTTGTGGTGTAAACCCCTAACATAAACACAAAATATAGCACAAAATTCCGCAAATTAGTCGAAATAAAACCATATTATACACACAAATATACGTCCACAAGTCTGTTCGACTATGTATAGCCCAATCATACTAGTCTCCTTTCGACCGTGAGAAGCCTAATCTTGCTGTTTTGGAGTTTAATTTTACTATATTAACAAACAATTATTACACAAGTTTTGGATATGCAGAGGCTACAAAAGAAATATTCAGAATATAAAAATGGAATCTTGAATAAAGAAGTATACCGTCAATTTTCTGCAAGATCTTCTTCACTTTATGCTTACACCCATCACAGTGCACATTTACTTTAAGAACACAAGTCTGCAAGTATAAGCAAAGCCAAAGAATGGAACAAAGAGTAAAGTTAGCAACTTTATCACTTATAATCAACATTGAATTAAATTAATTGAAATGCATGTTACCTAAAGAACAATACAAAGATAAAGAAGCAACAAAAATAATGAGATTTGGAGATCTTGAGTTCATAGAAGCAAATCCCATAAAGCAAAAGAGCATTAAAAACACTCACTCCAACCACCTACAAAAAAAAAACACACACACACACACACTAAAATGCACACATTTTATGTCAATGAGCAAGAGAAACAATTACCTGGATCTTCAAGAACTCTTCTTTACTCATTTCTATACAGTCAAACAAAACAAACAGAAGTGATAACAACACAACGAGGTGAATTAAAGGGCAGTCTGGCTATGGATCTGAGAGAAAACAGAGAAGTAGCTAAAATTGAATTAACATTTTGAAATGAAGAAGGTCAATTGTACACAGAAAACGCCAGAAGTAAATAAGAATGTGTAGTCTATTTTTCTTTTCTTGAAAATAAACACCAGAGAGTAAAAATGAGAGACAGAAGCACACAGTGAGCAAAGAAGTTTAACAAAAAAAGGTTCAGTCCCTCAGAAGACTCTGAGAGTGAGAGAGAAGTTTAAGGGTGGTGAATGGGCATTGAAACTATCTGGTTATTAGAGAGAGAAATAGAGGGAATGGGGGGAAGGCGAGGGGTAGGGAGTGCGGTGCGGTGGGGTGGGGTGGCGTGGTTTCACACTCTCACTTTTGGTTTTGAGGCATTATTTATGGGCTTTTTTTGGCTTGACAGTATTAAAAATCGAGGGTTGTCCTCTTCGTATTTCAATTTTGTATTTTGAGTCTTGTGTTTTGAGTGTCTATTTTAAAATTGTTGAAAATATGTTCTTTTTGTCATTTTAAAAAATTGTTTTCAAAACTAAAAACACCCAAAACACATTCTCCCGTCCCCTCCTCTCTCTCTCTCTCTCTCTCTCTCTCTCTCTCGTATCTCTTCCCGCCATTGGGCTCCATTTTGTCGGCCAGAAGAAGTGGGGTGCGATGCGATGATGCTCTTCATCTTCTTTCTTTTTTGGGTCACGATTTGGTAGCAATTTTGGGTCGCAATTTCAATGGTGGTGGCTGTGGGTACGATCTGCTGCGATTCGATAGTTGACGATGGCGGTGGTCGCAACGCTACTGTCCTTCTTCTTTCTTTTTCGGGTCACGATTTTTGTGGTGATTTTGGGTTGCAATTTCGGTGGCAGCGGCTGTGGTTGTGGGTGCTATCTGCTGCGATTCGGTGGTTGACAGTAGTGGTGGTCGCGATGTTGTTGTCCTTCTTCTTTCTTTTTTTGGGTTGCGATTTCGGTGGTGGTGGCTGTGGAGGTGGGTGCGATTTGGTGGGTGGTTGTGGGTGCGATCTGCTGCGATTTGGTGTTTGGCAATGGTCGACGGCGATCGCGGTGGTTGGTGTAGGCGGCAATTGTGATGATTGAGGTGAAAACACTCAAAACGCGTTTTGAGAATTTTGGGTTGGTTTTACTGAAAACACCCAAAATGACGTTTTTGTTTTCAGTTTCTTTGTAAATTTTCAACCCATTTTCAAAAACACGTTTTCTAAAGTAGGAAAGAGAACGCATTTTCGCTGTTTTAAAAAATCGAAAACAAAAAAAAAGGTTGAAAATGATAAAGAGAACCGGCCCTTACAAACTTCAACGAAGGATTATCACTACGCCCCCTGTTTGACACTCATTAATTTCTTTTTCTCATTCTCATTCTTCATTCCAACCACATATTCTCCAAATAAAATAATATTACACACAAATCAAAAAATTTCATCACTTTTTCACCACACATTCTCACATCAATTACTATTCCAAAATTTCTATTTCTCTCAAAATGGGTTTCAAACAGGGGCATAAACCATTTTTATGAATTCTTCAACAAAGAATTAATACTCCATAAGTACTCTTGATTCCCCCAACCCTCACCCCGCCCCCACCCCACCTCAACCACCTAAGAAATACTCACTGCCACTTGGCTTGTAAGTTTTACAACTTAAATAGTTCAAATTAAATTTGAAATGCCACAATTTAAATGGACAATATTATCACGTCGTCATAAAGCATCGCCTCAACAAAATATTTCATCCTGAGTTTGGGTAACATGACGTGGGGTGGTGTGTGGTGTGGTGGGAGTGTAACGTTAACAGTCAATTGCTCAGATTTGTTGAATTTGTAAACATTATTACCACGAGTGTATTCTTATCAGGTTTCTTCAACAAAATGGATTGGTACATTAAATTCCTGTAGATTTTTGCTCGAGTTTTGCAATTTGTACACAGGAGTGTCGCAGTGTCCACCCCCTCGCAAAAGGAGGCTCACATCCAATAAAAAATTTGTAAACCCCTATTCTGATAAAAGCTGTAGACTTGACGTATTGATTGACATAAACAAAACCCTTTTCAGTTTTCTCAATTGGGGCATCATGTTATCAAAATTAAAAATCTTGTATCTATAATCTGTAAAAGGGTAATTTTTTTTTATTTTTTTTTTTAGCACAGTCGTTACAAAACAAAAATGTCTATGGATTATAATGTCATTGCAAAATCTGGATTCGTTGAGATTAAGGTTAAAATGTCAGAAAAATAAAATTATTTCCACCAGATTATAAGATTTTGTATATACTGAACAGATTACACCGTATTTTATTTTGTGTGTGTGTGTGTGTATATATATATATATATATATATTCTTTCCTTTTATCGAAGTTCTTTTTTATATTAAAATAGATAGAAGTGGATAAAAATTCTAGAATTAGAGAAATTGAGCCAACTGATTCTTAATCTAGAGGGAAGTGAATGGAAATGGCTACTAGTAAGAGATGTTTCAAGGAGAGGAAACAAGACATTGATTGGCCAGTTTGATCTAGTTCTTGAACTTCAACCTTGAATTCGAAAATCAAACTATTTTTCCAAGGAATATAATGCAACAATTTATTTTGATTATATTCTTGACATATCCTCTAACGTAGAACATTAGATTTATTTTTTAAAGTTGGATTACATAAAATTTTTCATAAATAATTAGCACATAGACTTGAGATTTTGAGACATTAAAAGATCCAAACCAACACGTGCGCCTAGGATTGGCAAAATGACTCGTCAGCTCGGACTTGGCTCGGAAAAAGTCCGAGCCGTCAAGCCTAATAAAAAATAAACTTGATTGCCACTTCTTCTTTTTTTTCTTTTTCATTTTAGCTGTAATTTTTTCATGTGTTAATATTTAGTTATTATTTATAATATGTATAAATTGCACAAATCTTAAATTTTTTTTAAAAAAAATCCTAGATTTGTCACGAATTAAAAAAAAAAAAAAATTGAATTGGCTTGGGCACGGCCCGACTCGTTAAGGCCGAGCCGAAAGCTTGGGTCGGGCCTAATTTTTTTCGTCAAGCTCGAAGTATTTTTACTCGAGCTGAGCTTGAGCAAAATGTTTCAGTTCGCGGCTCGGCTCGGCTCGACTCGTTGACACCTCTATAATGCGTCCCAATTAATAGGGAAGTCTGAGATTCCGTAACGATGAATTATTGAGATGGTTGTGGAAATGATGAAGATCACGATACAGTCTATAACCATTTGAGGGGGAAAATGATTGTGACTAATTGGCCATGATGACATAGCACTTATTATTTGACATGTACAAGTTTCGTATGGACTACACGTGAAGATAATATTGATAAATTGTTTTAAGATGTAATTCTAGGTCTCGACAGTATCAAACAAACTGAAAAAAATTAAGAAATGAAGATATATGAAAAATTTATTAGTTATTTGGTTTAATTTATCGTGCCAAACACGTCCTTCACTAAGAACATAGATTAAGGTAAAGAAGCAACCTTTTTAAACTTATTTTTCTCTAAGTTTGCACCCTTCTTTTGTGAGCTACAAGTGTTGTCTTCCTTAAAAGCCTAAACCATGATGAGAACCTTGTGCCTTTGTCTATGTGTGTGTGTTTTCCTTTCTTTCTTTCTTTCTTTTTAAATCTGTGGTTTTTTGTGTGCTCTTTTCTTGTAAAGGAAATCAGAATGGCCAGATGTCATTTCTGCAATAATTATGAATGCTACTTTGCTAATTGAGTCTTTATTTCAAATATTTGCTTAATCAATCTGATAACTTTTAGTATTGAGTCCAAATTTTTTACCTATAAGAATAAATAAAAATAGTTGATTATTAGGAAACAATTTACTTCAACTATTCATTCTCCTTATGGAGGGGTCTTTATAGGCTACTGTCTAGGGAGAATATGATCATTTGATTTCCTGATTCCATCAGATTATGATATCACGAATAAGTAATAAAAAGATGAATAAAGTATCATTTCTACGGAGATCGCATACTTAATCTAATGTCAATTAATGTTAACTTTAATTGAATAGCAAAACTTGTTTGGAGAATTTATACTAATTAGTTAATTACATAAACAATTTTAGTTATCAAATTATGAGCTTTTGTAAATTTAGATTGGATGGTTATTAAAACATCGAATCCCCTATACTAATCCGTTTCAATTAATTCAATAACATAGCAATATGTACACATTCTCATTGATCAATGCGTTTGAAAGTCCAAGATTGACTAACTAAGATGGAGGTGAATTAATTTTTAAATTTTTTTCTAAAATAAATTCAAATCTTAAACAATATACTAGCAATTATAACAATTCAACAAAATATGCACAAGTATAAAGATAATTTAACATGAACAATCGAAGAATTAATCTAAATTCACGCAAGTAAAGACTAAATAGATTAATTCAAATAATAAACACAAATATAAAAGCGATAAGTAAAAGGGATAGAGAGTGCAAACGATACCAAACTCTTCGGCACGAGCAAAACATTTTTCACTATGTTGATTGACTTATAGTGCAATCCAACCATTTACAACGCTTCCGGTGACTTATAAGTAAGGAGCACCGATCCTTATACAATGTTGAGCTTTACGAGACCTCAACACGACTCACACTATTGAGCTTTACGGGACCTGAATATGATCCACACGGTGACTTACAACAAGGAGTACTGATCTTTATACAATGTTGATCTTTAAGGGACTTCAACACAACCCACGATTTAAAATAAGTTTACAAGTGAAAATCTTCTCTTCTTAATGAATAATAGATTTAAGGTTGAGAACAAGAAAAGAATAAGACAAATACTTTAATAGATAGCAACGAATGATAGCTCAAGTGTTAGATGAAAAACTTTGATGAATATGATGATTTTACAAGTTTTAGTTCAATCAATCAAAGTTTTGATATGAAGAAGAAGAAGAAGAATTCATGCAATGTAGGTGCAAGAAATTTCTTCAAAAGTATATCTCTCTTTCAATGAATAATTTGTGTTAAATTAAGTACTAAGAGAGAAATTAGAAATTTTGATGAATATAATATTTACAAGTTTGATTTAATCAAAGTTTCACTATGAAAAAGTAGAATAAGTTTATGCAATGTAAGTACTAAGAACTTCTTCAAAAATATATTTCTCTTTTAAGATAGATATAAGTTCAAAGAGAAATGAAAAAATTTGATGAAAGAAATGATTTTCGAAGATAAGATCAATCAAAAGTTTTTTCAAAGAAAATAAATAAAGAGTGAAGATCAAATATTTTATCTCAAAAAAACCTCTCTATAATGCTCTTAGAAGTGTATATTTCGAATGTAAGAAGATGTAGTATTTATAGCAATGCAACAGACAAAAATCTGTCATATCGGACGTACCGTACCGGATGATCAACTAGCTGTTACGTCACAACGGTGAAAAAACTGATCGTTACTGCCATACCGGACGTCCGGTATGACGTATCAGACGTCCGGTTGACCGTTAATTTTTTATTTATTTTTTATTAAAGAAATATGATCCAAGTTCAAGTATCACTTTGAAAAATCAATCTTACTTTGGATCAAAAATATTTTATACAAGTGATATGAAAATAATTTTTTGTGCACAAAATGATTTTTGAGCTATTGTCATTCATTACTAAAGATCAAAGTGTTATGCATTTACATATGATCTCGAAAGTCTAGTTTTTGATCTTGCTTCGAAATTTCTTTCATTGTTTGGCTTTAATGCTTGACTTCGATATTGACATTCTTAATAAGCCCGATTTAATAGTCTTAATTTTGATCTTTTAAGCTCTCGTCTCGAATGATTTGACTTGAATGCTTAATTTTCACTTTGTTATTCATTTCGAGTCCGATTTATGATATATTATTTTGACAATACTCGATAGATTTTAACATTGAACTATCATCATTTAAAATTAATTGTTAAAAACAACATTAATCTTATTTGTTATAATCATAATATTGATGATAAAATCAACCATAGATCAACAATTTTTAATTTAATTAAAAACATCTCTTGATGTCAATTAAATCTATCATTTCATGTGACCTTCATATATCTGTACGAAAGATGCAAACATGAACGCATGCATTAAAAATGTTAGAACATTTATAGAAATCATGCAAAGTATAGTGGTATATCTATATTTCCCATCGAATTTTACAATGGTTGTTATAAAGTGCTTTCCATCATATTATTTCTCTCGAAATTAATAAAATTCACAATCAATCCAATTAGTGATTAAGTAATTGAAAAACCATTAAATCCTATAACAATCAACCAAGAATAAATAAATATTGGACATCAGATTATCAAATTTATATTAAAACATCATAATAATGGTTCATCAATGCATTAATAATAGAAACCCTAGCATAGCATTACGAAATCACAAGAAAACATGTTTAATTGGAAGGGCATAACTTGGATTTTAAATTGATGATGAAGAAGAAGATGTATCCCAAAACCTTGAATTTCTTTAATGATTTCTTGATGAATATTCAATATATCTTCTTTTCGTCTTTCCAAAAATAAAGTTGAAACTTCAATTTTTTTTTGAAAACTTGGCAATTCCCTTTAATTCTCACAAGAACAATGAATTGACCTCAATTTGATAATGTTGATTGATGAATTTAGGCGTATGAGAGGTTCTCCTTTTGATGTATGAAGCTGTTTGGTATTTATAAGGTTTGAAAATTGGATGAAAATAGCGTTAGAATTAATATTTGGGAAGGATTTTATGTAAAACTGGATTTTATTGGCGTCTAGGAGCTTGGACATGGCGCCTGAGCGCCCAGTATGTTCAGCAACCTAGCGCTCGGGAGCTCAGGGATAGCGCATAGGCGCTATATGTAATTTTTTGCAAATTGCAAGTTAGTCCCCAAATTCAATTATTGATTTTTTTTAAAGTTCTTTTCTATTGCAATCTCGGTCATTTATCTTCTAATTGAATACAATTGAATCTATAACATCTCCGATCTTCATTTTGTGGTCCGAATCAACTATTGAAAAGTTTCAATTAGATCCCCAAAATTTGAATTTCATCATTGTCGTTTATTTCTTTCAATTTCACGTCCAATCATCGATTTTTACCTAATAAACAAAATATACAATAAATTAGACCATAATTAATCAAAAAGAATTTCAAAATATCTATATTTAAAGGCTCGAATAAGTGTATAAAATATACTTATGAGACTACATTACTATAAAACACATTATAGGATCACCCAATATTGTAATTAAAACATAACCGTAGTGAGTAACCAATATTAACAAACAATAATACTCTCAATAAATTTAAAATTAGCTAAATGAATCTATTTCTGTCGCTACGTTAAATTCTTTGCAAATTTATTTGAAGTAAAGTAGTTAGATCCTTAACAACTACAACATGTTAATTTTGGTTTACACCTCTCTCTACTAACATCTCCATTGAAATCGCAATTCTCATGAATGTAGGGATGTCCAAGTGGGGCGAGCCGACCGACCATAATGCAATGTTTATTCCTAGAGGAAACTCTTACCTAATGGTGTCAAATTGTATCAAGTTGTCCATGTACAAATATCTTTGCCGGTGCTCCTTACCTGGTCCCACACGTGTTGGGCTGCATTTTACAACCCCATAGGCATTCACAATTGTCTCCATTCACACAAGATTTGGAACTTCATTGTAAAAGTTAAAAGCTAAATTTGTTAATGCAGCGTTTCATCTATGAAACAAGAAAAGGCAACATAAACGTACCTGTACACTGAAGAAAGGAATCTATAAGCATGGATCATTATGGACTTTGGCAGTATAGAAAAGCTAGCCTCTTTGAGAGTGACATTTCTCTTCACATATGTAACAGTAATATGTCACAATTTTAGCATGTCAACTTTTGAAACCAGTCGAGATTCGATTCTCTATGCTCGTAGAGACGTCGACTTGAAAAGTTTCATCAAAAAAGCTAATAGAGCATAGGGCTGGTTATGTCATCAGGGGACGAGCCACAAACCCGAGAGTGGAACACACAAATTTTCTGAATGTTACTGCACATATTTGTATCTCGTGTTCCGAGAGAAACCTACTTTCAAGCTCCAATAGAACTTTACACTTCAGCCAAGTTCGTATCACTCAATGCTAACTTCTATGGCAAATATTCTTTCACTGCCTCCTTTTTGGCTGGTAGCAGCTAGAATGTTCATCCAGTAATGCAGCCCTAATCCCCTTTTCTTGCCTTTTGAAACATAATTTAGAACCTCCCCAACGTGAAATATCATACTACATGGAAATTCTATTTCTGCGGAGGCTAAAAAGAGTCGTGGAAGTCTTTTCACAATGGCTATCAACCATTGTTGAATTGAGGGTCATGCATATCAAATATGCGCAAACTAAAAATGGGGTAGAATGCGAAGGCAAACTCCAATCGCTCTGCTCATCGCACGTCTACTGAAAGATCCAATCCAACAAGACGCCATAATTAAACACCACTCCGTATAAAACCCACAAGAAACGGCCACTGGGAAAAGAAAACGTTTCCCAAAATCAACAATCCTTCTTTCAAGTAGGAAATTAAGTGATTTTATGCAGAAAAATAAAGCTATAGATCATGGTGTGTCACAGAGGCTACAAATGGAGGGAGCAACTTGAGATCAATTTCACAGTTAAAAGTATTCATTTGTTAATATTAATTTGATGACTATCTAAAAAGTACAAATGGAAAATAATCAGTCACCAAAAATAAGCTATTCCTCTCCAGACTAACTATTGTGATCTTATCTGACTATACGGATGAATATCAAGCATCACCAAACAGATGACAAGTATAAATGAGAGACGAAGCCTTTAGAAAAGCAGCACGAGTAAAGAATTTACAGAGAATGTGAACTACTTTTCGTGACTGTCTTGAGAATGGTCGATCTTGATTATAAAAGGTTGGCAGAGATTTACATCATGGTCAGCCGCAATGGGTAATCGTGGTGATGAAATATCACCATCTAAGTCCGCATTTTCGGCCAAAGCTTTGTCTAAAGCAGCTTTCGCAACTCTAGTAACACAAATCATCAATACAACTGCAAGCAGACGGCAAGTTTCCGCATGATAAGGTACGGAAGTTAGAACACGGTACAAAACTACAGTACCAGGCATTGAGATAAGAAAAAATGTCTCCAGAAACTGACAAATTCAAAGAAGAAACTTTTCGCAGTTTGTGTTTTTCCTCATTTCTCATAATGCCTAACTACTATGAAATAGTAAGTAGATTATTATTTTTAGAAAATTAAACAATAAATTGAAATTACTTCATAATGACAAAATCAAATATCTTGAGCAACCGTTTTAGGAAATAAAATCAGGAGTAGAGTAACTTATCCAAAGTATGAGCTTCAAGATCTCTACAAACTTCACCTCCAATAACTTATCCAAAATTGATCCTATGGTCTTTGATATGCTCTTATGTAACTTAGACTGGGTATTGGTATGTGTCCAATACAACCTCTAAATTTTAACGTAAAGGGGATTCAGCAAAATGTTAATATTTTCTTATATTTTGTTTTACAACTAACAAAGTAAAATGAAGTTGCAATTTAATATTTTGATATACTTTCCAAATTATGATCATTTTAGAATATTGGACAAGTCTCTAATTCGCATATCTAGCCAGAGTGAAAAAGTGTGCAATGCAGGTAGGACACATATTTAGAAGCGGGGCATAACATTGGATATTCAAAGGATAAGAAATATGATATGGAAGAAGTTTATGTCACTGAACTTTGGATTGCACAATATTTTTTCAAAGGATCAAGGCAAAAAAGTTGGTGGTATCATTCCTAAGTTACTTATTTTAGTCAGGAGATTCGTGTCAAATACAAGAAATTGAAATGGCCATTAAATACCCACTTGAAACTTACCAGATACCACAAGCCCAACACAATAAATGCCTGCATCAAAGAAGAAGCTAATATTAAAACTATAGGAATTTGGCAAATAGACGAGTTTGTTAAAACAGAGATGGAACAAAGCCCGACACAATAAATGCCTGCATCAAAGAAGAAGCTAATATTAAAACTATAGGAATTTGGCAAATAGACGAGCTTGTTAAAACAGAGATGGAGGCCTTCCATCTCTTAAATGGTCTAGACAACAAAAGACGAAGTAAACCTATCAAACTGAAATTGAACAGAAAAATACACCCCAAGGATCTTACCCAACGGGTTTTGGAGAATTCATTCCATCCATGCGTTACATCAGAAAGATCCTTCAAAGTCGTCCCAACATATACCAAAGCAAGAGTAATTGGCTGCACAAAGTATGGTAGGGGAACAAACAGTAAGGTACACTCAGCAGATCAATTTAGCAAAGAACATTTTAAAGGGAATAAGGTTTTTTATTTTTTTTTATTTTTTTGTGGCGTTAACAATTTTAATTTCCATGAATTCTCTCACATATTAGCAGTAAAGAGGACCTAAAGTACATGTACATACCATCATGCCCAACCATGTAGCTAGCATGTATTGCCCTATTGGGACTGGAGTCACGGATAAGAGGTAGTTCAACATGTTAAATTGAAGTAAAGGAACAAACCGGAGCAGCAACACTATCTGTTTCAAGAAACGAGAAATTTAATTAAGTACATATTACTATATGCATGTATAGATTAAAAGGAAAAATCAATTAAATCAGACAAGCAATCAGCGGGTACTAATCCCATACATCAACAATAAGACACCGATCCAGGACTAAAAGACATACAAACCTTAAATCCAGATCTCTGAATTGCAACTGCAACTGCTCAGAACTGCGGATAGTCTCTTAACTTCGAAATAACAAACGACCTCCCAATCTGGTAATTTTTCGAAAGTTCCTAAAATGTAAAGATATCCGAAAGAGGAAAAATAGTTGAGTAAAAGAAAGAATCATATTTGAACCCTAAGCCCTGATCAACCAGATAATAGGTGCTGCTATTAGATTGCAGAAACTTACTGTTCTTCCAAGAAGAAATGCAGCCCCAGCACCAACAGTAGCACCGACCGAATCAGCAAAAAAACCCACCGGCAAGCCAAAGAGGTAACCGCCACCAAGCTGAAAGATATACCATGTGCCACAAGGTTTCAGTTTCACGGGATAACAGAGACAGAAAATACGAGTCCAATATGAATTCTCAAAAGAAATCTGAAGTCGGGCAAACTAACAGACGTTTGACAGGAAAAATGAAATAGAAAGAAGAAAACGAGAAGCAGAGATCATGCTAGCAAGTACAATAAATAGGAGGATGTTCACAAAATATTTTGCAGAAACTATGTCACAAACACTTGAAATTTAAGCACAACTTGATTACAATCTCATTATAGCTTGCCAACAAGAAGGCGCATATGAAAAAAGCCATTAACCTCAAACAGAATGGGAACTTATGTTTAATGCTGGACTTGCTATAACTAGAGAACACAGCTATAACTAGAAAAAGGCCATATTAATTGAAAATCACAGTGCAAATCAAGCACAAAGTAACTGCTAGAAAAATAAAGGGCGAGATATCAATGAACAAAATTGAGTCATTTTCATTTCCCATTCGCCATCCAAAATATCCAGGGGCAAACACAAAATAAAGAAAGCCACGTGTGAATGCCCATTAATGAAGTCTTGAATGTGAAAATGCTGTTTTTCAAAAACATATGAGAATAGAATTGACATATTAAGAAAAATGATAATTCTTACAGTAAGTATTGAAGCTGGAACTGCCAATACTGTTAGAGGAATGTATGCAACAGCTCTGCAAGGTTCACAAAGCATGTGAGGGTCAATCTGATATTCCTATCTATGAAATTTGTGATATGTTTCATAATTAATTTAATCAGTGATGTGTCCTATAACCGTAGAGTAACTTTGATTTTAATGACCTTGGAAACACAAATTAGGCTTGTTCTAAATTACTCGTGACAATAAATTCTCTAGACTTTGAGGTGAACAAAGTTCAATGGCACTTATGGTCTTAGATAACTCATCACGTGTACTTCTTAGGTCACAACTTTAAAACAGTACATCTCTGTCACGAGAATGAGGGAGAAAAAAGGGCCACTCGTGACTTTATTTTCACATAAAGATGGAAGATTTGAACCAGAAGAACCTCGACTTGCGCCTTCTACAACAAAGTGATACACCTAAAACCCTATTCTTCAGCATTATGCAAAATAATCATCACCTTTGACTACTAACTGACATGGCAATGTAAGCATAGTGATAAGTGTATTTTATACACTTAGGGTCCTAAAATATCGATATTTGGTAGTTCCATTGACAAAATATATCCTAAATCATTATATTTTGTGTTATATAGGTAAAACTCAATGGTTGAACAAGGAATCGAAAGAACGAAGCGAAAAATGGTGAAAAATGGCAAAATCCAAAGTCAGATGACCAAATTGCAAATACTCAATAGTTGATTCGGACCAAAAGATGATACTTGAAAGATTTTTATAGGACAATTGGATGGAATTAGAACTAAAAAAGGAATGGAATATGATAAACATCAATTTCCAATCGCACAAGTTATATTCCAGATTTCTAGTCGTAGATTGAAACCGATTTTTGGTATAGTAGACATCTGAATTGGAAAAATCATATTTCTATCAAAATTATAGCCCTTTGAGTTATCTTTACAAAACACTTTGAATTGCATCAATCGGATATCAGAAGAGAAAGTTATGACCAAAATACTGACTACTGTGTAGAGACAAAAGATCTGCGCGCGAAGACAACTTTCCTTATTTGATTGGAACTCTTTTGGAAACTAATTTGGACATGATTTTCAACCAATTCTCGACTCCTACAAATAGAGAACAACAGAATACATAGGAAGAGCTTTGATGTACATATTATACTCCAATATTCATCAATTAATATCATCAAATGAGGAGAATTTATAATTCTTGTGAGAGAATTGAAGGGAATTTGCAAGAATCCAATCAAGTGAAGATTCAAATCTGATTTTTGGGCAAAGAAAAGAAGGTGCAAGTGGAGATTCATCAAAAAACTATTGAAGAGATTCAAGATTTCAAGATTCATCTTCATCTTCTTAATTTATCAAAATCGGTTATATCTTTTCACTTATATATGATTTCTTGTAATTTCAGATGTTCTAGTACTTGTTGATGCATTTATCATGTTTGCATCTTTCATTGAGAGATAGAAAGGTCACATGAGGGGAATAGATTTGATTGCTATCTATAGAGGCTTTCAATTAAATTAGGAACATTGACCAACATGAATGATTTCAAATTTGTCAATTTAATTGTTACACTAAAATGGAATAATAAGTGGGATTCGACATCTTAACAATATATTTCACAATTTGCAAAACACATTTACTTATTTTCTTTAGTTTGATTGATAAATTAGGTATTAGTATAGAACAAATCACAAAATTTATTTGCTATTCGATTAAAGTTGCAATTAATTTTAACTCGATCAAATACGTAGTTCTCGTGGGTTCGACACTCTATTCATCATTTTATTACTTGTTCACGATCCCGTTCACTAGCAGGAAATCAAACGATCATATAGCAACAATCTCAAAGATAGTAGTTAAATCATAATCTTTTTTTTTTATTGAGATTTCAACAGATGTGTAAACTACAAAATATAATCAATTAAGCAATGGGTGTGAAAGAAAAATTATCATAGTTATGCAGGTAAATATATAGACAAGTTTACACAGACCCTCCATATACAACTAGAATTTAACTTATTTGCAATAAATATAAATCCCCAGATGAACTGGTGAATAATGAAGGGGTCTTTTCTATTTCTCCTTTTCCACTTCAAAATTTTTTAGCGATGAAAGTAATCATGAGCTGTATTCATCCTCTCATCTGTCATCTATGATCAATGATTTATTCATATCCCTTCTCAGACACTTTAGGCACAATATAAAGACTTGATTAGTGTAGGTACACAAAAACTGTACTTACAGCACAAGAGGACCCCAAGGACCAAGATCATGCTCAATCCATGCTAAGAAATCCTTCAGCATCTGCACATAGCAACTCTTTCAGCAACAGGATAACTAAATCACTCATTCATATAAAGCCGATTTTAGTGCAAGGCTTGCTTCTATGATAAATATCTTTAAGTAATTATGTGTTTTACTGATTTATATGTCTTTAAGTGCTTTATGTATTTTTCCAAGAATCAACCCACCACATTCAAATAGTGTGATCAATTGAGAAGAGATTTCATCTGCACATTTCGCATCCGAAGAGAATAGTTCCTCTAATCTGGAAAACTTGACATTATTTTTCGCGATGGAAACATAAACACATAAGAAGAAGAAGAAGAAGAAGAAGAATGTGATGGAAAATATTATTTTATTGAAGAATGTTTGGTTGAAAATGAGTAGAAAAATGAGAATAAAAAATATAGCCTAGCTCAAACACGGGCTAAGTACTAAAAAATCACTTAAACTGCCCAAGGTTGACCTTAGAATCTACATAATGTCAAACGTAGCTAAAATAAGGATGTGTTCGGCAGAGATTAAAATTCAATTAAAATTGAAAATATAGCTTGAGTTCACTCGTCTAATAAAAATCAATTAGATTTAGATCAATATTACCCAAATCATTCCAAGAAACACCAAAACGAGCATCATTAATCAAAATACCACAACACACACACACTTTTTCGACGGGCACAGTGAGGCAAACGGTGGCAATTCCCGCAATGAGAAGTAAAAGAAGAATGATTTTGAAAAAAGAAACCCAACTAAATTTGAAACCCATTTTTATTGAATGTGAGGACAAAAATGAAAATCTCTTGCGCCAAAAGTCTACACTCCTCTTCTGGTTCCCCTGCTAAAGCTTGTTTCAATGAGAAGCGAGGCCTCAAGTTAATTCCCCCCAAATTTGCCAGATTGAATTCAAGAAACTATATAGCATGAGCAGGAAGAGGAACAAAAACAGAATTGAAACTTTAGCCCATTTAATTCACAAATCAGAGTGATATACCCACAACATTGGTTCTTTAGGTAGTTTTTGTGCGAGAGAAATTGAAGAGAGACGTTTTTTTTTTTGTTATTACAAAGACATTGGGATTCTATTTTCCATTTTCCCTTTCTCATTCATGTTTTTTTTGGTTGGATTTTGTCGTACATAAAAATTGTACACACAGAGGTTACAAAATAATAATAATAATATCACCGTGGTGGAAAAAGATTAGATGCAAAATTGTTCGTATTTTAAATTGACAAATGGTGGAGTATCACGTGACATTTTGCACTCTCTAGGGTATATGTAGCAAGATTTTTTTGTTTCCCTGACGGATATGTTTTTAGTTTAGCTAGTAAGATAGAGTCATGCATGATGAAGAAACACGTCCACGTTTCTTGCACGTGCGAGGATTAATTGCAATTTTACTTTTTTCTTATACTTTCTTTCATCGGGGTAATTTGGATGTGTGCAAAATAACATGGACTAACCGAACCGAGTCAAAATTGAAATGAACAAGAATTTAAATGGTTTTAGTTCTAAGAACTAAGAATGAGTAAGTTCCAACTTAGTTTCGATTTTGGTATACATGAACAGGAAAGGACATCTTTTTATTTGTTCTTCAACCTTCAACACCCTAATTTTCTCTTCCAAAATTTCAAATTTTACCATTTGCATTGAACAAGGTATATTGTTTTGATTTTGAATGTGCATAAATTTGCACTAATAATTCGGAAATGGAACTGAACAAATCGTACGGCATTTTAAGATACCCCTCTTCAAGAAAGAACCTAAACACATCCACCTTTAGGGTAGGAATTCGTATTATAAAGTAGATTGGATAATATAGAATCGTACTATGTATAATTGACATTTGATCCACTTTTTATGACTTGAATGTTCGAGTTTCGCCTTACTAATCTTGAAACATTTGATCCATTTCTCCTCTCTGTTGGAGGAGATGGTGTGTTTCAACTCGCATTCTTCAAATTTCTTATAGTTAAAAAACTTAGAAGAACTCTCAAAACTCTTAAATAAGCTTCGCCCGGACGAAGATGGACCGATTTGTCTGCTTGGGATGCACAAATGAAACTTTGCTCGACGGGAAAAATTCTTGTGAATATAGCCATCAATAAATATAAACTGCACGAGACTTTTAATTAATTTAAAAGTACAATATCGATCGATAGTGATAGAAATTGACATTAATAATTTATACTTGAACTAATATTAATATCTAATTTATTGGAGCTTAAATCCTCAGCATTCAACAAGTTCTTCAATGACTTCAAACGTTGATTAATTGTGGGGTTCAATTGTAAGTGTTTAAAAATGAAAGTCCATAAAAGTATACCAAACCATACATAATATGTATGTAGAATCAATAAATGTCGATAGAAGTTTACAAACTTCAAGAAAAAAAAAAAAAGTCTATATCCCACTTAAATGTGACGTGTGACATGTCAAAATTTGATTCAAGAGACAATCAGACAACCGAATAGAGAGAGAACAATAGATATAGACTCCAAAATTATACATCGATATAGGACTTTACATGTCCGTGCAAAGGTGGGATTCCGAAGACAAAAGTTTCAGACATCTTACACAAGTTGGAAAGTACTGCCAATTAATCAATTCTATTCATTCTACTTTCAATCGTGTGTATTAAACAAGCACTGGTAACTTAGTTATTATGACTTCGAGTACACTAAACAAGTCTGTACGAAAACTTGGCTATCTAAACTAAGAACGCGTATTTCTTCTGCAAGTCTCGAAACTGATCAATCTCCAGTTTCAAACGAGTTAACCTAAGTGTACAGGTGTGAAAAATGTAAAACCACAAGGACCAATGCTGGGGGAGGGTGTCTAGGATTCCATGTGAAGCAACTTCGAACGAAATAAATCTGACAAACAGCTGCTACAACGGGAAAATTTCTGCATAATGTATCAATCTCAATAGAACTACACAATGAAACAAATTCAATGCTCAAACCTTTAATGTAATGCATAACAAATTACTTGAAAATTCATACGAAAAGATTTAAGTGCACCGTATTAACTCCATGGATCATCCCATCCTTTGGGTCCGTCTCTTTTTACAAATTCGATTATTGCCTGGACAGCTTCCTCAACTCTGTTAGAGAGCGAATGGTTTCCATATTCGATTTCAACTTTTTCTGCACCACCCATTGCTCTGAACAATCTGGAAAAGTTTATAGCACGGATGAAAGCATGAGTAAAATCTCCCGAAAAACAGAATTCAACTTAGAACGTACGGGTACAAGTTATACAGAGAGTTGTTCTTGCCTATTGACCAATGCTTTCTTGTCCACGTAATCTGGTACGTATTCATCAGCCATGGAGAACATCACCTGCAGAGGGGAGAACCTTCTCTCAAAACAAACATGGCATTGTGCTTGTAAAGACTTATTATGAGGTTCTTTTTATACCCATTCAAGTTTTTGTCCCCTTAACACATGATGATTCCCAGAGTGTCCCAATATATTATCAACTGTACATCATATACTCGGTTTGGTCCAAAAACCATCCAAACTAGACCCTTTAACCCCTAGCAGTATCCACTATCACCGCCAATAGAAAGCCAAAGTTCATTATACAAATCCGAAAAAGGTTCTAGCTCAATGAACTCGAGAATCAACCCACAAATTAAAGCCTATCTCAGAATAAGAAAATCAACATCAACACTGTTTGTCTGTCACCATGTCACTGCATATCAGACTTAGCCAAAATTGACACCGTGATTTAAAATGACTATTTGTAATTGTGGGTCCATAAATAATGCTCCTGTAAGTGCTGTCTTAGCTATATGCACGTATATATCTTCCAATTGTATAAACAACAGATCTATTACGCAGCTTAAATGAACCTCTGGAACACACGCCTTCAAATGCAACTAGAAAGCGGTATTAGTTTGAGAACGTGTTTGGCTAACCTTAAAAGTAAGTATAAGTTCCTTCGAAGTAACCTTTTTGTTTTCGAACACGTTAGGATGAGTTACTTTCTCTTTACTTTTTAAGTTAAAGAAGTTGCACATTTCGTAAGTAACTCTTACTTAGAGTGAAGTATAAGCAATTAGATAAAGAAGTATTTATCTTAAAATTTACTATTCTACTTATTAGAAAACTTCTTAAGCTTAGCCAAACATACTCTAATTTATCTAAACAGTGAATCCTACCAGGCAAGGTGTGTTGGACATGTGTCCAAGTCTCTGTTTCAACTGGTCTTCACTAAAGTCAGAACTGAACATGTCGTCATCGCCATTGTATGCACAAAGCGAATGATATCTGGACAACAAAGTAGTGCTGAGAATTCAACAAATAGATGGAAAATCAAATTATACAGAGAATGATGTGACTTAAGCAAGTTTGGTCACATTTCCACAACTCTCACCTATAGGCCGTTATTGGAGAGTCTGGATTGGATTCCCGAGGCATCAATTCTGATCCTCGACCTTCACTAATCATCATTGAAGCTAAATCAATCATGGAAGCAGTTTCTGGGAGAGTGGCTTTGAATTCCCGGTCACTCACTGGAGCCTGAATAGTCAATCAATGCTATAATAGATGATAATTTGGAAGCTTGACATCGAAGTAATATAGGAATGCAATTTACTATAGGACCATTGAAATAACGGCCAAGATCCACTTCCATGCACCCCACTTCCAATGAAAATCACGCTATTGTAAAGAGGGCATCAGAATTGAAACTAATCAAAATTTTATGCAAGGCTGACAAGTTGATATTGCATAAAGCATTATAAATAACTCTTATCCAAGAAAATTGAAGATCCAATAAAGTTTAGATCCTGATATATCCACCCTATTGGCAACCTTTTTGCTTATCGCTTTAATGAAGGGTAAGGTACTTTTGTGGTCAATAAACTTTTTATTAAGTTTCATAATGATGATTACACTTTATTATCCCAGATTATCATTTAAAATTGAAATGGTTTCAAATGTGAGATTTACTGTAAAATGCTGGTAGCTGAGTAGCATGGAATCTTCAGACATGGTTTGCATGTTCATTTCTCATGAATTTATCTACTGCTAAGTCACAAGTAGGCAGAAATGGAGACCCCATTTATAAGTAGAGTTGGAAAGTGAGAAAAGAAAATTAATTATATTGGCCAAATGGGAACTACTTATGATGACTAAAACGGAACTTGTACCCTAAACACATCAAAGTTTGCATACATCAAAATTTTCCAACATGGATGCAAACTTTTATGTGCATGCACGTATTGAGCATTCATTCTAACCACTATTGCATGCTTCCAACAAAACACTTCACTGCTAAATAGAATAATAGTTCGGATACAATATGAAAGTAGTATCTTCTTATTCTGTAACCTCATCGTGCATCAAGTTTGAGAGCCGATGGCCCAAATTGACTTGTAAAAAATCTGTAACATTTTCTCTCAAGATACAGTATGTTTCAAAAATCAATTTCAGATTACATTGTTTCTGCCTTTACCAATAATCGTTTTCAGCAAACAGTCACCACTTCCCCTTTGTTTCTTCAAATGTAAGCTTAGTTAGATGCAAAAACCAATAGTTCAAATGACTGAAAATTCTAATAGATAAACAACCTAAACACTAATTACAGGGAAAAGTTACCTGCAAAATGGCTGCACGCACTGCTCTTGAACATGCTGCATTGGTACGCATGTAATACACGATATCCTACCCACAGGACGAAATGAGTTTTAGCTATATTATGTCCTCGTAAAGCGCATGCCGTGAATGTCATGTGCCGTCTGATTTTTTATAGATCAGCAGACTTACATCAGAACGCAGGATCTAAGCTCAAAGAATAAATTAATTACCTGGCAGCCAGTACTGTGTCCAAGTAGTACCACGCCTTCCGACTCTTCCTTGTTTATCAAGTAACTTATCAATTGATCAAGCTCCAAGGCATCCTTCAATAGACAATGCAATAACATAACAATTTAGCAAACAAAGTGAGACAACAATATAGTTTTCAAAAGTCACATTTCATGAAATTAGAAAAGGCCAACATTTTGAACAATCGACAAGAATATTTCAAGATTCAAAGTAAAAATTCAGACCACGAGGTTATGAACTAACTCTTGATCATTAGCAAAAACTGGATGATCGAAAGCTTGCACAAATAACATAATGTACCTCTCCTTTTGTACTATTATATTAAGAGAGAGAAATCCAATAACTGATACACTAAACAAAAGGTGGACGCTGATTTCTTTAGAAAAATAAGCTGCTTACTTAACAGTACTATATATGAACTACATATAAAGTAACTATATCCAATAGCATGCAGAATTCTAACTGAGATGTGGACCGAGACACTTTGATATAAAGGTATATTACATGAGTATATAGAGTTTGTTTCCAAGATCAGAAAATTTGTTAATAAATTATATGAATTAATTTTAAAATCAAGGAGTCCTCCATGAAAATGTGCATATGGAACAATAGATCAAAAGGATAAAAAGGAAGATAGTGAAATACCTCGCAAAAAATCCTAAAAAGGGATATTAAAATTTATTCTATCAGACATCATAAAAGTTGGAACTGGAAAGAATAAATACTTGTTTCAAGCTTGAGACGCC
This sequence comes from Fraxinus excelsior, assembly GCA_019097785.1. NCBI lineage: Eukaryota > Viridiplantae > Streptophyta > Magnoliopsida > Lamiales > Oleaceae > Fraxinus > Fraxinus excelsior. The sequence continues at coordinate 32,561,206 of CM032634.1, read as the reverse complement.
ATATCCACTGTATGAAGATGAAAACAGAAATTGAACTAGTGACCAGCTCTCTTTCTCCAATGCAATTGCCAAGGGCTCCAAATATCTGGATAATTAAGAATCATCTACTTTAGGATGAAAAGTGTGATCTTATTTACCTATCAAAAAAATTGTTGCAACCGAATTGGATGGAAGAATTTAACCACTTGAAGCTTGTATAGCTAACACTGTTTATGTATAAGCAATCATGCAAAATGAAAACATGCCTAGTTGAGTGTCTCCAAACACTGGACATACCAACCTTTAATTGCTACCGACCAGGCCCAAGAAAACATAATTTGTAAATTTTGTACGTAAAGGCTGTCTCATAATTTTCCCAAATACCAAAAAGTTACTTTTTAACCTATGGATAATACGAAATTATAATTGATAAAATGATAGATGGAGGAAAAGTGTGGCGATGGCTGCAGGGAAGGTCTGAAAAGCTTAGGGACCGTTCTCTTTGTATTTCAGTTTTATGTTTTGAGTTTTGATTTCATTTTGAGTTTTGTGTTTTGAGTGTCCATTTTAAGATTGTTGAAAATGTGTTCTTTTTGGTATTTTGAAAAATTATTTTGATAACACCCAGAACACGTTTGGAAAATTTTGACTTGTTTATAAATAAAAACACCCAAAACGACAAATTTGTCGTTTTGCGTTTTCTTTGTAAATTTTTAACTTGTTTTCAAAAAAGCGTTTTTGAAAATAGGAAAGAGAACGCGTTTTCACTATTTTGAAAAATCGAAATGTGTTCTTTTTGGTATTTTGAAAAATTATTTTGATAACACCCAGAACACGTTTGGAAAATTTTGACTTGTTTATAAATAAAAACACATAAAACGACAAATTTGTCGTTTTGCGTTTTCTTTGTAAATTTTTAACTTGTTTTCAAAAACGCGTTTTTGAAAATAGGAAAGAGAACGCGTTTTCACTATTTTGAAAAATCGAAAACAGAAAACAGTTTGAAAATGGTAAAGAGAACATACTCTTAACATCTGGTACGACGAAAATAAAACAACAAAGTACATCACAATTCACAAGGTATTAATGAAAATTAAATATTTGAACCAACGGTTGAAAAACATACTCAGTTGCCAAAAAGCCATCTGTGAGTCCACCAATAAAAATAACTTGTTGTTTATAATCACCAGTCTTAAATGCAACCTGTAGAAAAGGAAAATGAAAAAGTTAACAAAAAATAGAAAAAGTTGGAGGAAAAAAAGGGGAAATGTATAGTGAGTATATTTCATAAACAAATTTTAACTATAAAGAATAATATGTTAAAAGGAAGGTAAATACATATTATATAGAGTATATAAAAGATTATTCCACTTTAGAGTTGAAATCTCTATTTCTAGTATAACTTCACATATGAAAGTTTATAGAAAAACGTATCTAAGTTTTATCTGTTCAGTACTGATACTCAAACATACACGTCGTGGTAATAATTAACTCGATGAATCTTGCACTCTACAGGAATGTGACGCTGTCTAAATACCCATATGAAAGCACCAGTCTTATAATAGAATGAAGCGTTATATATTCTAATAGATCGTGAAGCTAAATCAAAGCCTTTCATTGCCGTTATACCATTGGTACAAAACAAACTCTTTTGATTTTTCATCTTTAACACCTCTTTACACTAAGATATCGTGGATAATATAGTCAACAAAAAAATATCCACCTTGCACACACACTTCTATCTTTCCTCAAAGATTATGAAAGATTAATTGATGAGTGAATTTCACTCATTGTTTTTAATGCCACTTAAACTTGATATTTTGGTTGTCTTTTGAGCCATTTAAAGCGTTTTGATGTGTGTGTTCATGTTGTTTTACACGCTAGGTAACTTGGTGAAAGCAGCGAGTTTGGAGCATGAAAAGAAGCCAAAGCTAATATGAATGTGAATGGACTGGAAGTGACTTGAAATTAATCTTATAAAATGAAAAGAAAAATAATCAAAGCAAGAAGAAAAGAAATTCCATAACCGAGCGTCGTAAATTAGGTACAGGCCGTACAGCAGCACCTGGCCACGACAAGGAAGAAATAGAAAGCTGGTGCTACGGTGCCAGCAAAAGTAGCATCGCAGCGCCGAGGCTCCGCCGACAAGGGTAGGGTATTCTTATTTTTTGGCGTTTTAAAAGAGCCCAATCCAATTCCAACTCTTCTTGGAACTTTGAAGGACTATAAATACAAACTTAAAGACCACTTTTAGGGGGGAATTTTTTCTCTTTATCATGAACTAAATTCTAGAACTAGGGTTTATTGTAACCTAACTTGAGACATATTTGGATTTTAATATAGTTATTTCATTCAGTATTTCCATAAGTTTATTTATGTTAATTCTTACGCATTGCTTTCAATTACTTAATCAATTGTTGAATGATTTAATGTTTTAAGGGTGTGTTTGAGCCACATTATTTTGGAAGAATGTATTCTGTGATAGTAGATTGATGGCGAATGTGTGGTTGAAAAAGAAGGAAAAGTTATTGATGTGATTGAAAATATTATTTTATTGAAGAATGTGTAGTTAAAAATGAGTAGAAGAATGAGAATAAAAAATTTAATGTATACCAAACAGGGGCTAAATTTCGGTACTCGAGAGAGAAAATTTTAGGCATAATCTTTAAATAACACAACCCAGAAAATTATAGATTTCGAGAGAAAGTATAATTCCTTTGAAACTTGTTCCACTTAAGAACCACGTACTTGACAATTTCTAGATTTTAATTCGGAATTGAGATATTGGAATTAAAATATAGAGATAGCCAGATAGGTAGTATTCGACACTCGAGAGAAGGAATATGATGAATTTAGGGTTCTTGCTTATAAATTTAGGAAAACTTGATAGAAGCAGCTATAGAATTTGAGAAACATTGTTGATAGTGCGATGATATCATTCCCTAGGCTTTTTCACTTTGATAAATCTCTCATATAACTTGTATTGATTTAGTTGAATTTGTCATCACATCCATCTTTAGAATAGTATAAAAACATTGATTCAAGAATTTGATTTTTTAGATAAAATAGAGGCTAGAAAAATTATAGTACTTAGTAAGAATTAAATATCAATCCATGTGGGTTCAATATCCTTACTTGATCTTATATTACAAAACTTGACACCGTACACTTGCAGTATATTTATGTTATAGAAAATTAATCAAGAAATGAATTTCAACATTATACATGAATTTTTTTAATTTTGTTAAAGTTTTTCCATTCAATCACAAACCATGACAAAAATTCTACAATCGCGATGGATAATTTGTAGGGGTCTCTCCCGAGTTCATCACACTCTTAATAACAACCCATCCGTATTGTCACTTGGTAAAGTCAAAAAAGAGTTTTAGAGCTTAGGAAGTTTTCATTGTTGAGTTAACACTGTTAAATTCCAAATTCACATTTACTGCAATCACGAGATTAAGATATAATCAGTGGCATGAAATATCCATCCACCAAAAATTGAATTTCTTCCCCAAACCATGTGATGGGACCTGCCTACTAGAAGATACTGCAACATCAAATACAAACTAATTACCGTCTCCCATAATTATGAATTTTAAATAAAAGATTTAACCTTGTTTAACACCAACCTCATATTTTCTCACATGGTCACATACATAAATCCATTACAAGAAATTTAATCTCCATTCCAGGAAATGAAGCATGTACACGGCTATCTAATTTAGCCCACTGATGCTTTAAAAGATTTTGTGTTTTTTTACTCCAAGAACTCAATTTTCATCGCAGGTGTAGAGACCCTTTGCCAGAAATTAACACTCAAAACACATCTCATATAATTAGCACTAAGCATCACTTTGCATAGACTGCTGATAAATTTCAAGAATGAATCAAATACATTCCTAAATATATGTAGTAAAAATTAGAACCCACAAAACATTACAATGCCAATTCAAGAAATTATCGATTGCTAAATAAAATCACTGAACTTTCTATTCTAAATACTCTAGATTTATACTATACATTCCTCAATTTCAGGCCAAAAAAGTCAAAAAAAGAAATACAGTAAAAAGGGCGGACCTGGATTGGTTTGGGGCCGTACTTGAACATGACACCACGGAACTGACGTTTCTTGTTAATGGGTCCACCTCCGCCGTTGAGACTGTCGCCAGCGGCGGTTGAGGAGGAGTTACTGGCCATCTTTACGCTGGCGGAGCGGCCGCGCACAAGGCCAGAGAGCCAGGAAGTGGTGGTAGATGCTGATGATGATGCGGCAGATGTAGAAACAGATGTATTCATTTCATAACAATTTTTTTTAGAAGATCCCTTCCTATTTGGCAGAGAGTAATTTTAAATTATTTTTTTTATCAAGAATATTATTTTATGAAACACGAATTATATATATCTTTATGAAGACTAATCGACCACCTTGATTTTCTATTATTACTTTTGTTCATATGTTGGTAACAATTCACTCGAACAGTCGAACCAAGCAAAGTGCCATAAAAACTAAGGGTGGGAAGTGGGACAAATAACATGTTCCACTTATGAGTCGAGCAGGAAAACACTTGTGTGAGTCGCTCGTTAGCTTCATTTGTTTATTTTAAAAAAAAAAAAAATTTATTCGTGTACGATTTTAACTTCGTTTATGTATTGTAGTTGGTTCCAAATTTGAATAAAGGGTGATGATTTTTCAACTTTGTAATACTTTCAAAGAAATATAGAGCTTGTTTGGGAGGGATTTTTTGGGTGAAAAATTGATTTTGAATAGTGATATGATGGGAAATGTGTGGTTGAAAAAGAAGAAAAGATTATTGATGTGATGGAAAATATTATTTTATTAAAAAATGTGTGGTTGAAAATGAGAATTGATTTACTGTAGAATTTGGAGAATCCGTACCAAACGGGCTTATAATGTTTTACGTTTAACAAGTCTTTTATATACTTTGAAAAGTGAAAGTGCAATTTTTCAATTCGAATAATAATAATAAAAAAAAAAAACATTTTGATGAGCCACAAGTGGCACGGGTGTTGTTAGGGGCAAGCTGACCGCTCTGCTCGACCCATTTAATAGCCCTAATAAAAATTGGCTCTTCTACTTGTTTCAAGAGCCAATTTTCTTACGTGAGTACACATGCCTTTAAAGACAATTTTTACTATTTGGACGTACAAGTGTATTCATCTCGCTTATCTATGTGGTTAAATTTCGAGATTAACTGTGATACCCCTCGAAGATACATTATTTTCCTCATTACTAAATCGACTCATGAAGATGAGTAGTCTAATTCCCTTGCAGTTTCAAAATATTCTCGTATTTAAATAACATGGTACATTCTTAAAATATATATATTAAAAACGTATACATTTACAATATATTAAAATTGTTGACTAAGAAGAAACTTTGAATACTAGTTTACCCTTATATCTTTCTATATATAAAAAATGCCTATTTAACGGAATTTGTTGGTTTAACGGAAAAACTAATGGAATTTCTTGATTTAACGGAAAAACTAACGGAATTTCTTGTTTTTAACGGAAAATCTTTTTTCACCACCCCTACTTTCAAAATTATAATTAAATAATAATAATAAATTAACTTTTGATAATTCTTTCAAACTAAAATATCTTGGAGCTAACTTATTCGAATCGACTTTTTCTCGAATCTGATTTATATATCTAATTACGATTTATCCAACGAGACTAATATTCATATATTTACGATAACTCCATCAGTATTGTAGTTGGTTCCAAATTTGAATAAAGGGTGATGATTTTTCAACTTTGTAATACTTTCAAAGAAATATAATGTTTTACGTTTAACAAGTCTTTTATATACTTTGAAAAGTGAAAGTGCAATTTTTCAATTCGAATAATAATAAATAAATAAAAAAACATTTTGATGAGCCACAAGTGGCACGCGCATTGTTAGAGGCAAGCTGACCGCTCTGCTCGACCCATTTAATAGCCCTAATAAAAATTGGCTCTTCTACTTGTTTCAAGAGCCTCTTAAGTGAGTACACATGCCTTTAGAGACAATTTTTACTATTTGGTGAATTCGGCTCGCTTATCTACGTGGTTAAATTTGGAGATTAATTGTGATACCCCTCGAAGATACATTATTTTCCTCATTACTAAATCAACTCATGAAGATGAGTGGTCTAATTCCCTTGCAGTTTCAAAAATTATTCTCGTATTTAAATAACATGGTACATTCTTAAAAAATATATATTAAAAATTGTTGACCGAGAAGAAACTTTGAATACCAGTTTACCCTTATATATTTAGATATATGTCAATTTCACCCTTATATATTAAATATAGTACCATTTAATATAATTTAACTTCATTTAATATCCATTTAAGTGTAATGCTTATTATTTTATATTGGAGTACTTAGAATTTTACATTAATCAAAATAAGTTTAATTACTTAAATTACATTACTTAAAATTAATTTTACTAATTAAAATCCAAACTCACATATATAGATGTAATTTTATTATAATTATGTAATACAATATATTAAATGTTGCATTAATATAGTGGTAGATTAATTACAATATAAATTAATATTTATTATAGTTTTAATATAATTATATATGCCGCCGAAATTTAATTTTAAGTGATTAAACTTAATTTAATTAATATAAAATTATATATATACACGCGCACTTGAGCTTCACTTAAAATCAACGTTCATGTATCTGTATAATTATATTATAATTACAATATATATAAAAATAAAATGTGGAGATAGATGAGAAACGTTTAATTTACCATTCTTTCCTTATGTAACGTACGTAGTCAACATTTTCATTCAAATATTATAAATTGCACGTTTAATTAATATAATAGATAATATAACTATTTAAATACAAGGGACCATATATTGAAAAGAAAAAAAATTGCTTAAATATGATCAACAGTTAGAAGGGAAAGAGTCCTAATAATTAGGAGTTACTTACCCTTCCCATATTTGTATTCACCCCCACTAAATACAAGTTTCGTATCTCAATTACACATTTTTCACTAAAATCAACTTTTTTAAGTATTAATAAAATTTATATTATGTGTTCTAAAAAATAATTAATACGTATTTTATTATTATTCCACGTTGGTTTTTGTATAAACATAAAAATTGATGGCAATTGAGTTACTTATTAGATATAAATATATAAAGAAAATAATTTTTTTTTTATCTCGATACATTTAAACGGAGAATTTTTATTCCTCCATTTGTATTAATCCTATTCAAAAGAAAAAGAAAAAAATTGTTTTTTAATTTTTCACTTCTATAAATTGAAAACTTTGGTATTTAATTTAAAATAAATGCTATAGATTAATACGACGAGCACAATTAGTATGTAATTTGTTTCTAAATGTGTTTTAGATAAGTCACTTTTTTGTTTTTACTTTTAAAGTAAAAAAGTTTAAGTTACACAAAATGAATAATTTTTTATTTTGAAAATCATTCATGTACCTTTAGTTTACTTATAAGTAAATATTTTAAATTCAATCAAATGTACACTCTTCATTCAATTTTTTTTTTCGTGCCCATCTGTACCACAAAGTTGGTATATGTCACTGAAATAGTTGAAAATAGGATCCAACCAATATCTAACATAAACAAATAAGTAAACAGAATATTACATATTAATTTATTCAACATTTGCACATTATGTACGTAATTTCATAAAACTTTTATTCATTTATATATTCTCTAACAATTTTATTTTTTTCTTTTAACATAATCGATTAAACTTCCTTTAAAAATATTACTCATATCATTCATTCCTTAAGACATGTTACACACATGTTTATTACTAGTAAAACTTAAAAGTACATAAATTCATAAATCAAAGTTTAAAAAATCACTATTTCCATTTTAAAACACAAAATGAATAAAAACCAGAAAGACATTTTAACTTTGATCTTCCAAAAAAGTTTTCCTTATCCTTTTTTCTTTCATTTGATTTGGTAAAGAAAAAGTTCCTTGGGATATTCTGGAAAGCTTAGCATATAAAGGCCCACCTGAAACTTATCTACACAAAACTTTGTTTTCACTTCTTGATGGACATAATTATTTGCCTACTGGGTAAAATTTTTAGTAGGTTACCGTTACTTTTAACCATATTAATAAAAGCTACCATCATACATGACACCTAACGAGAGCATGCAGGGGCGGATCGAGACCCATTTTCTCGTGGGGTCAAAAATGAGATTTCAAAAATGTTTAGGTTAAAAAAAAAAATTTTAAAAAAAAAAAGTCAATTTTTTTTTTTCTGTTTTTTGTGGGGTCATCTGACCCCACATGACCCCATGTGGGTCCGCCCCTGAGAGCATGTCCAGTGACTACACATTCACGAGTTAATTTTTAACTTAGTAGTGAGATAGAGCTCAATTAAATTCATTCCTTGTGAAACGACGTTCAAAATGGATTCGACAAACTCGAGTTGTCAAGTCCATAATAAGTATCTCATTCTATACTTATCTTTACAGCTACATTAATAGAATTTAGAATTATTTAACAAAAATGAATTCCTCAACTGAGTTGATCACAATTCAAATTGAATTTAATTGCATGAAAGCTTGTAGTTAGATTCATTCTTCACGTAACCTAACAAGCGATTTAGCGTGTGTTTGAGAAAAATTCTCACAATCCAAAATCAATTTTTCGGTCAAATCAAGTGGTCCCACTTGTTGAACCATTTCACGTGTTCTTTTCAATTTGAACGAAAAATGACCCTTTTATCCTCGATGGGTTGTTGAGGCGTGTAATGAGAGGGGTGAAATAGGGTGTAAATGGCCATCTTATCTATTACCAGTTGTCAAATATTTTTTATTAAAAATTCCATCAACGGTCCAATTTTTAATTTGCAATGGTTGGAATTACCGTACGATATCCCAGACATACTCTTACTACTATTCTTTATTAAACACTTCTCAAATATTTGAAAAGAGTTCAAATCAATAAAATTGCTGCAAGTATTTATCCTTAACTATGTCACACAAACTAGTTAAACGTCCTTAAATTGTTACCTCGCAGAGTTTTAAAAAAAAAATGACAATCAAAACTTTTATTATTACACAAGAATTTTCGAATAGACAAGATTGGTCGTAAAATGTCAAAGATTCCAATTCAAAAAAATCTAGCATTTATCGTCGACCAGTTAACCAAAAACCCAAAAAAATAGTAAAATACTGAATTTCCCAGTTTCGGACCCATAGTCAGCAGCTAGAGAAAAATGTCGTGCTTGGCATCATGCTGTGCGTCCCTAACGTGCGGTCTCTGCACATCGGTGGCATCCGGCATCACTAAACGCTCTGCAAGGATCGCCTACTGTGGCCTTTTTGGTGTCTCCTTGATTCTATCTTGGATTCTCCGAGAAGTCGCCACTCCTCTTCTTAAACACTTTTCATGTAAGACTGAAAATCGATTCTTATTCGAATTCCTATATATCCCCGTTTGGGTTTTGATTAATTTTTAGCTGTCTTGTGTTTATGAGTTCTGAAATTTATGGTAAAATTGGTAATGCTATGAGCTTCTTGAGAAGTTGTAAAATGGGTTTCAGTTTATATTTGCGTCTCTTTGATTCTATCTTGGATTCTGAGGTAAGTCGCTACGACTCTTCTCAAACATTATTCAGGTAAGACTCTGAAGATTGATTGTTTAATCGAATTCATAGATATACCCAATTATGTGTTCTGATATTTATGGTAACATCGGTTCTGTTATGAGCTTCTTGAGAAGTTGCGATATGGATTTAATTTAGTATTTTTGTTCACTTTCTTCAAATCCCAGCATTCAGTTCCATATCTCATGTAAGACACTGAAAATTGATTCCTTATTCGAATTCCTAGATATGCCCAAATCGGTTTTGGTCAATTTTTAGCTGTCTTGTATTTTTGTGTTGTGAGATTTATGGATTAATTGTTTCTGTTATGAGATTCTTGAGAAGTTGTGAATGGATTTAGTTCAATATTTTGTTAACTTTCTTCAATCTTTTGCGTTGGATTCCATTTTCTGCACATATTGTGCCATTTTGGGGGATGATTCAATTCTTCTTAGCTCGATTACGGTTCCTTTGATCGAGAAAGCACTTCGTTGAAGATTTTTCGAAGTGTGGATCCCAATAAAAAAATAGAATCTATTGATCTCAAAATTTGTCTAATCCAGCGGCTTACAAATCCCGTCCACCTCCCCTTCAACCTAATGGTCACCTTCACAATGAAACACACTGTTAGAGGGCAAAGACCATCGTTCTAGAAGAAGTCTTGCGATCGTTTGCACTTCGACGGTCAAATCAACTACTGGAATGAGAAATTGATCGGTGCAAGAGAGACAAGTAAAAGGGGATTTGGCTACGTTTAGATAAACATAGCTTTTGAGTGCCAATCACTCGCATAAATATAGAGAAGGATATGGGTGGACCAAGATAGGTTAGTGGACTTGGTCCAAGCTCATGCCCAAGAGAATATTGCTTGATTTGATCCATTCCGGTCCAATTGACATCGCTGTTGTCCAGTCAACTATGGGACCCCTTGCTATGTGTATCTGAATAGTACATCTGTGGGGGTCAGACTTTGACGTATAAGTTGTCTTCAATTAGGTGAGGACTTATGGATTGGCTCACGAATATGAGATGATCCTAAACAAGTGAAGGCTTACGATTTTCTACTAAATACGAGCCGATCCCAAATAAGTGAGGGCTTGTGAATGGCCTCAGAAATATCAAAAGGTAAGGGCACACGAATTGCCTCCGAAAGTAATACGGTAAGATTTTACAAAATTTGACAGCATCTCCAGGGTAATGTGGAGTAAACCAATATAAAATACAATACAAAATCTTCACTACACAAATACAAAATAAATTGGGGCCCATTTGTCCCCTCAAAATACTCATGACTATAAATTGAAATAATAGATAAAACTTCTTCAAAATATAATATGCAGAGTCCATCAAGCTATATGACCATGTATCATTGCAAATAATATGCTTGCACCAACTTAGAGTAACTTTATTGCTTTGTGAAACAATTAACACGTTGTCGAAAATTAAATGATAATGTAGACAATGTAGCATGCATGTTGGCAATAATGAAAATAGGATTATGACATGCTAGAAGTAATAATAGTCCCCCCAGTTCAGCCTATCATTTATGTTAGGCATTGGACTTGTAAGAGGAATAGATTGAACAACCATCTCGCAAAGCTAGGAATAAATAGAACAATCATCTTGCAAAGTGAGGCACAAGCTGAACTACTATCTCGCAAAGGGAAATAAATAGAACAATCATCTTGAGAATCTCATGAAGCAAGGTATACCAAGATGTCTTTGATGGATGCTATAGTTAGTTGATGGTACCCTTTTAATATTGGTTAGCCCTATGTTGATATATCTTCAAATCAGGCAATATGTCAAGGATGACACCCCCTCCAATAGGTGAATAGCTCCCATATGCCGACGTGTCTTCAAATGAGGCAATAGGTTAAGGGTGACACCCCTTCCAATAGGTGGGTAGCGTCCCTATGCTGATATGTCATCAATGAGGAAACAGAGCACCAATCATTCTCGTATATATAGAAAAGGATATAGTTAAGCCAAGATGGGTTAGTTAACAGGCCCGAGCCCAATAAGAGGATGCTTGATTTTATCTGGCCCAGTCCAATTTGATCCTCCACGTGCATGCCACGTAATTCATTGGTATTATAGAATCATTGTAGAAGGAAGTTAAGTTATGAATCGGAACCACAACTGGAGTCGGATTAAGCCTTTAATGAATATCTGACTTTGAGGCACATGCAAAGATTACTTTTTTCTGTGTTTCTTTAGAATTTGTTAATTTGGATGATAATTAAGGGGAAAAAAAATTGACCCCTTTCTTTTTATTATGGTTTTATGTTCTTGGATATATGAGAAACGAAAAAGGGTTAGGCATTCATGTGGATAATGATATGGACAGATTTCAAAGAAGAATAAGCCTTTCTTACCTATACAAACCAGTAAAGATCTAGATTGACTTCATCAGCATTGTATTTCACTATGAATATTGACTTTAGTGAGGAGCTTATGGTAACTACTTAATTATGGAGAGCTACCTGTTTTGAGAACGAAAGCAATTACCTGAAATCTTATGCAAATGATGAAAAGATCAGATGAACTTTGACGTTCTTCTGAAGCAAACAAATGCTTTAAGTAGCCAGTTTATTTCTTCTCATATTCGCACCTGTCATTTGATTCATGTCATACAAGTATTTTCTGGAGTGGGACTTTCGCTTTCTTTTGAGTGCCCAACTTTTGGCTCTTGGGTTGTCTGATGCTCAAATCAACCGTTTAAGGTTAAGAATCGTTTGGTCGTCTTATGGTTGAAGTTTTAGTTTAAGAGTTTTTATCCATTTATTTCTGAGTTCAAGTGTTTTATGGAACAATTAGTTTAAGATAACCCTAATAGTTCTCCTATGAATTGGTTTTCGACTATAAACGTGAATAAGTTTTTATTCTCTATCATACATGATACACACATTTCTGTATAATTTGTTAACCAACGTGATTATCCATTTAAGTCAAAATTCCAATGGAGTTTTTTTTTTTAACAAAATACTCATAAAAGTAGTTCATTTTACGAAGATATGCGTCAGTTACTTCTGACGAGGCTATGTCATGAATTTCTTTACAGGGATAAACACTTCTGACAACCTCCCAAAGGAATACTTTCAAATACAAGCGGTTCTTCGTGTCAGTTTGGGAAATTTCTTATTTTTTGGAGTACTTTCCCTCGTAATGATTGGAGTCAAGGATCAAAATGACAGACGCGATTCATGATATCATGATGGATGGATCCCTAAGATGCTGATTTGGGCTTTGCTCACCATCCTCATGTTTTTCCTTCCTAATGTCACCATAACAATTTATGGTCAGTTTTATATGCTTAATTGACTTTTTCTTAGCATCTTTTTGATGGACCAATCATGTTAAAAAAAAAATGTTGTTTCATATATGCCTGTGGCCACGTTGATATGCATTCTGGTAGAGTTAACAATGGAGCATTCATATTTTTTCCTTGTAGCGTCAGTTGAAATGAGTTAAAAACTTAATTTCCAGTGGAGTTACCTGACTCGTTTACTTCCTCTCAAGCTTGGTGTTGCTCAAGTGTTTTAGAACCTTTCTTCCATTTTCGCTTTGTAAATCCTTAACGAGTCAAACTCATTTTGATTGAGTAATGGGGAAATACATGAAAATAGCTCAAATAAATGGCCATATTTCCAAAATATTTCCAATTTTGCCTTTGACCATTCTAAAATTTTGAAAGTTCCTAAAATACCCTCAATATAAAAATTTCATACAAGTCATTATAATATAAAACATATTTCATTTTGGTCCTTAAAATTTGATTTGATTTGATTTTAATTAATTTTTGTTCATAATTGTATTTTTATTTACACACCCTCAAAATGGTATCAGAGCCATAGAGATTATTAGTGGTGGTGATTGGTGTTCTGTGGCGGTGATGCAGGTACGGGTTCTGCTGGCGTCGCAGTGGCTCGAATTTGGGGAAGGCGAAGGCGTCGACGACGAGATGGGAGTTTGGCGTTGGGGTGGTTTGATGGTTGTGTCGGGCCGGTAAAGATTGATGTTTTACCGGTTTTTGGGTAAAAGTTGTTCGGTGTAGGAGGCAGTGGCTGTACATGTTTTTTTTTGTGGAAATTTGCAATTGGGGATGTAGGAATAGATGGGACGTGTGGAATTGATTGCTCCTTAATGATGGTGGCAGTGAAGAATTGTGGCTACGGTGCTGTTGCGTTGGGCGATTGATTGGCGATTGAACAGATTACCAGAGTGACTGGTTGTAGGATTTTCGGCTTTGATACCAAATTTGATGCAGGACGAATTGAGAATTTATGGTGAATTAGAATTAAAAAGCTAAAAAAGGGAAGGAGGAGGAGAAGAAGAGGGGAGAAAATGGGCTGCAAGCTACTCTTTATTCATCATATTCATAAACTGTCTAATAACAATGAAAAAAATAATATAAATAGTAAAAACCTAACGGGTTTGGACTAACCAACTACTACAAGCTCAATAACAACAACAATAATAAAAAATAATTCCCAATGTCTTGATGATGTCCACATCAATACTTTGTCAGAAAAAGGCAGAATAGCAAAAAGTGAAATTGAATTTTTAGAAATGATGATAAATAGTGAAGGAATAAAATTGCAGCCTCATATTTCTGAAAAGATAATTTTATTTCCTAATAAACTTGAAAATAAACAACAAATTTAGAAGTTTTTAGGATGTTTTAATTATGCTGAAGGATTTATAGAAAAACTTGCAGAAACTATTAAAAAAATCAAATAAGATAATATGGAATTCGTACATACTCTTTGTGTTAAAAACTAAAAAGAAAATTGTAAAAATTTACCTAAACTTAGACTTCCAGATGAAAAGGATAAATTAATTATACAAATAGAAGCATCAGATTTATATTGGAGTGCTTTATTAAGAATCGACTTAAATGAAATTTGTAGATACACTAGTGGAACATTTAATAACGCTAAAATAAATTATTCAACCAATGAAAAAGAATTACTAGCAGTTGTTAAAAGAATAAATAAATTCAAAATGTTCTTGTTACCTAAAGAATTTATTGTTCAAACTGATAATACTCAACTTAATGGATTAGTAAATAATAGATTACCAAATTCACCCCAACATAGAAGATTGCACAGATGACAAGTATTATTATCCTTTTATAATTTTAAATTTGAATATATTAAAGGAAAAGATAACTTATTTGCTGATTTCTTGAGCATGAATCATGAATATGGAAAAGATTGAAGCATTTACAAAGCAATTGCAATATCTTCTAACAGATTTTAATGCAGATTATCTTGCTGTTCAAGAGGATCATCTTGATATTCGACAAACTTTATACAATTTATCAAACAAAGTTGTTGAAGTGGAAAAAAGATTGAAAAATTAAATGATAATAAAGAAAAAATAGTTGATAAATTGTCAGAATGTTTAAACTTTTGTGCAGCTTGCAGCCAGGAGTACCCTCCTTTGGAAAAAAGGCGAATACAGCCGAAAGGCTAGTCATATCCCATTTCAGGAGATTAATACATCGACTTCAAGTGGAGATTCGAAATCTAAGAGAAATGACTCTTACCTCGCAAGAGGAAAAAGTCATAAAAAAGGGTCCACAACAATTACATGTCAGTATTGACAAATTGTTGGAAAAATTTACAAGTGGAAAAGGAGCCACTGAGTCTAGTATTCAAACATCTTTATCAAAAGGCCCATTGGACCAGTCTACTGTTATTAGTGAATTCCAAGAAAATAAAAAAGCACCGATTGGTGACCTTAAATCACCAAAGGGAATAATTACTACTCATCACATCAGAACTAATCTACATCCTATGGAGAATGAGTATTATGAATTTTCAGAATGGGTATATAATTTCAGAGAAGGAAATTCTCTTCACTTGACAGCCTTTCCAACGGCGATTTATTCAAGGATCAGTGCAGATCAAGGAGCAGATCCTAATATTATTAAAAAATTGGCAACATTTGGATTTTTAGATCGACTCTTCCTAGGAACAGATCTCAGAGAAATTGAACAATTTGATTAAAAAACTCATTAGTTGCGTTACAAAATTCGGCGATAAGCAGCTAGTTGAGCTGAGATTTTACACAATTAGTCATGAATATAAAGAACCAGAATGGTATGGAGAACATCATCTCATCACTATTCGAAAGAATAATGGAAATCCACTTAAGGAGATTTAGATTTTCAAAAAATTATCCACTATTAATAGAAAATTGATGATTTACAGACGAGCTCTAGGAATAAAATCAGTCTGCTCAACAATGCAGTTCTTTTATGAAGAAAGATACATAGTTTATGGAATGTGTTAAAGGGTATTTAGGTCATTTATGTAATACCTAGGGTTTCCTAAGGTTTTCCTAATGCTTATTATAAATAGTAAGAGAGGCTAACACAATAGTTAAGCCTTCTCATTCTTTTACCAACAACAACATGGTATCAGAGCAAGGTTATGGGAGATTAATTCCGTAAGCTTTGTTCAAACATTCTTTTTCTTTCTGTCTTCAAAAAAAAAAAAAAAAACGGTTACTGTTCATCCGTGGTTACTGTTCACCGTGCGCACTGTTCATCGCGGTTACTGTTCACCGCCGGTACTGTTCATCGCGGTTACTGTTCATCGAGGTTACTGTTCACCGCTGGTTTTTTGGTCAATGTTCAATCTGTTGATTTCAGATCTGCTTCTGGTTATAGGTTATTGTTCTATGAAAGTACTACAAATGTTCGTAAGTCTGGTTATGACTCTCATGTTCTTCGTTTAAGCCCTACAGTTGTTTGTATTGTTGGTTTGTTTCCCTTGTGCGAGCTGTTTATTACTTGTTGAATTGGAGGGTACTAATGTCGATGACTACACCTCAACCATTAACAACGCGTAGGTTGAACGGAACTAATTATTTAAATTGGTCTAAAGCTGTGAAAATAGCCCTAACTGGACAAGGAAAACATCGTCACCTTACGGAACCCGCCCCGGCAACAGATGATAAAAAGTATGACGACTGGATTCAGGCTGATGCGCAGATTGTAACATTGTTGTGGAATTCGATGGAGCCTCAGGTGGCTGATCTCTGTACTCATCTAGATACATGCAAAGATATATGGGAGTATCTTCGTGTATTATATTCGAGTAATCTCACCAGGATGTATGATTTATCAGTAGAGTACTTCCAACTTCAGCAAGGCATGCAATCCGTTACAGATTATTTTGCCACATTCAATCGCCTCTATGAGGAGATGAATACTATCCTACCAATGACTATCGATCTGAAAGAAATGCAAAAGCAACGTGAGCAGATGGGTGTCATGAAGTTCTTGGCTGGATTACGTCCAGAATTTGAACCAGTTCGATCTCAGATTCTTTCCAGTGCTACTCTCCCCACCATCACTGAAATGTATTCTCGTGTCTCACGTAGCACTACCAAGGACAATATTTCTGGCTCGAGTTCGTCTACATCATCTGAGCATTCGGCCCTTGTTACACAGATTCCTACACGAAATCGAGGTGATCAACTTAGTGGTGCTCGTGGTGGTTTCTCCCGTGGTCGCCGTGGTAGTGGCCCTCGGGGTGGGGTGGCCGTGGTCGTGGCTCCTTTCGTCAGTGCTCCTTTTGTGGATTGGAGAATCATAGTAGAGACACATGTTGGGATTTGGTTGGCCGTCCACCCAAATTTGCCAATGCAGTGACTTCTGATCCAGATATTCCTACACTTCCAGTATCTCAGGCGGTTAAAGACATTTCTGATGAGGAATATGCTCAGATCCTTCAGTATAGGGTATCTCAACAGGCATCTCTTCCTATTGCTTCTTTAGCTCAACGAGGTACTTCTTCTGCTTGTCTTTCCATTAGTCCATCCCCTCCCACACCGTGGGTCATCGACTCTGCTGCCACCGATCACATGTCAGGTACATCCTCTTTATTTACGCATATTCAGTCATCTCCTTCGTTATCTCCTGTTACGGTTGCTGATGGTTCCACTGTCCCTATCCGTGGCATTGGTACAGTGGACCCCTCACCCTCCTTATCTCTCTCATCTGTCTTGTACATTCCATCGTTTTCCTTTAATTTGATGTCAGTTAGCAAACTCACAAAACATCTTAATTGTTCTGTCTCCTTTTTTCCTGATTCTGTCATTCTCCAGGATTTGAGGACACAGAAGACGATTGGTACAGGGCGTGAGAACAATGGCCTTTATTATCTTAATCATGATGGGAGCCCTGCACATCCACCTACTGCATGTCCTGCTGTTGCGTCTGCTCATCAGATCCATTGTCGCCTGGGTCATCCCTGCCTTGGCAACCTCAAGTTACTTTTTCCTAGTTTCAGTCATTTGTCTTCTTTAGAGTGTGAGTCTTGTCAAATGGGTAAGCATCGTCGTGTTTCATTTGCTTCCCCTGCTCATGTTCGAGCATCGAGTCCTTTTAGTTTAGTTCATTCAGATGTTTGGGGTCCTTCTCGTGTTACTTCTACATTTGGTTTTCGTTATTTTGTCACTTTTGTGGATGATTTTTCAAGGGTTACTTGGCTTTATTTAATGAAAGATCGTTCGGAATTATTCTCTATTTTTCGTGCATTTTGTGCTGAAGTTAAAACTCAATTTAATGTACCCGTTCGTATTCTTCGTAGTGATAATGCTCGTGAATATTTTTCTCAGCCTTTTACTTCCTTTATGTCACACTCTGGTATCCTGCATCAATCTTCTTGCCCTCACACACCACAGCAAAATGGGGTTGCTGAGCGTAAGAATCGACATCTCCTAGAAGTGGCCCGTACTCTTCTTTTTGAGATGAACGTTCCCAAACATTTCTGGGGCGATGCGGTTCTTACAGCTTGCTTCCTAATCAACCGGATGCCATCTTCTACCCTACGAGGCACAGTTCCCCATTCCACTCTCTTTCCCCGTTCACCCTTGTTTAGTTTACCTCCTCGCATATTTGGGTGTGTCTGTTTTGTTCATCAGTTGACTCCCGGCAGGGACAAGTTAGATCCCCGTGCTTTGAAGTGTGTTTTCCTAGGTTATTCTCGCACGCAAAAAGGTTATCGATGTTATAGTCCATCCTTACGTCGCTCACTTATTTGTGCAGATGTTACATTCTTTGAGTCCACTCCTTACTTTTCTGACCCGTCCTCTCGACTTGATCTGGATGTTACACTTCCTTTGCCAATTGACCCTACCCCCACGCTATCTTCCTCCGCTCCAGATCCTATCCCCCCCAATCGTTCTTCGGTCCCTTTGCAGGTATACTCTCGTCGCCAGAAGGCTGCCTCCGCTGTTGTACCTATCGACTCTGTGCCCTCAGATTCTTCTCCAGCAGACCTGCCCATGTCTGACATGGACATACCCATTGCCGTCCGGAAAGGTAAGCGCACCTGTACTAATCATCCTATTTCTAACTTTGTCTCGTATGCGCACCTTTCTCCTTCATACTCCTCTTTTGTTGCTTCTCTGTCCTCTGTTTCTATTCCTAAGTCTGTTTCAGAGGCACTTACTAACCCTGGTTGGGCTAAAGCAATGAAGGAAGAAATGACTGCTTTACATCAAAATGGTACTTGGGATCTTGTCTTGCTTCCGCCTGACAAAGCTCCAGTTGGATGTAAATGGGTGTACACTGTTAAAGTTCATCCGGATGGCACCGTTGATCGACTCAAGGCCCGCTTGGTTGCTAAAGGTTATACTCAGATCTATGGTCTTGATTACTATGAGACATTTTCTCCCGTTGCCAAGCTCGCTTCTGTTCGTTTGTTCATCTCTCTGGCTGCCACTTTTCATTGGCCATTACATCAGCTCGATATCAAGAATGCTTTCTTAAATGGCGATCTAACTGAGGAAGTTTATATGGAGCAACCTCCTGGGTTTGTTGCTCAGGGGGAGTCTGATTTGGTATGTCGGTTGAAGAAGTCTATTTATGGCCTCAAGCAGTCTCCTAGAGCATGGTTTGGAAGATTTAGTGAAGTGGTTACTGAATTTGGTCTTCAGCGTTGTGGGGTCGATCATTCTGTCTTCTACAAGCACAGTGAGGTTGACAGAATCCTATTAATTGTGTATGTGGATGACATCGTGATTACCGAGGATGATCACAGTGGTATTCAAGAACTCAAAAAGTGTTTGCATAGTAAGTTCCAAACCAAAGATTTGGGGCACCTAAAGTATTTCTTGGGGATTGAAGTTGCTCGATCAAGTCAAGGCATTTATCTGTCCCAGAGAAAATATGTCCTCGATCTATTGAGCGAAACAGGAATGCTAGGAGCAAAACCTATTGACTCACCTATGGACCCAAACACCAAATTGTTGCCAGATCAGGGTATACCACTTACAGATTCAGCTCAATATAGACGGTTAGTTGGGAAGTTGAACTACTTGACAGTTACCAGACCAGATATCTCCTTTGCTGTTAGTGTTATCAGTCAGTTCTTGGATCGTCCAATGATTTGTCATTGGGATGCGGTGATTCGTATCCTCCGATATCTGAAAGGTGCTCCGGGTTGTGGATTGCTATATCAAGATTTTGGACATACTCAAATAAAAGGGTACACAGATGCAGACTGGGCCGGATCACCCTTAGATAGGAAATCTACTACTGGGTACTGTGTGTTTGTTGGTGGTAACCTCGTCTCTTGGAAGAGTAAAAAGCAGACGGTAGTGACACGATCGAGTGCAGAGTCGGAATACAGGGCAATGGCGCATACCACTTGTGAGTTAACATGGTTGAAACATTTGTTGGAAGAACTTGGATTTGAACACACTTCACCGATGGACCTGATATGTGATAATCAAGCAGCACTTCATATTGCATCCAACCCGATCTTCCATGAGAGAACGAAGCACATTGAAGTTGACTGTCACTTCATTCGAGAAAAATTGTTGCAGAAGCAGATTGAGACTAAATATGTAAACTCAGCTGATCAGTTAGCTGATATATTTACTAAACCGTTGGGGGGCTCAAGGATAAAGTATATTTGTAACAAGCTTGGAGCACACAATATATATGCTCCATCTTGAGGGGGAGTGTTAAAGGGTATTTAGGTCATTTATGTAATACCTAGGGTTTCCTAAGGTTTTCCTAATGCTTATTATAAATAGTAAGAGAGGCTAACACAATAGTTAAGCCTTCTCATTCTTTTACCAACAACAACAGAATGAGCAATAATTGGATTTTTATTTGTAGAGGAGATAAAAAATAAAAAATTCTTAAAGATAAGATTTGTGAAATTATCAACGAGCAATTCCTTGGAAGTGAAGAATGCATTAAAGAGGCTTGCCGACTTATAGGACACATCCATAAGTAAAGGACGATAAAGAAAATGACATCACTCACAACACCATGTGAGCTTTAAAGAAAAATGAGACAACTCAAAAACTGGAATAAAGCAGTAAATAGATGCTTTAATAATTTATATACTTTTTGAATTATTGTACGAATACTTTAAAAAAGTAAAGCAATTTGATTGGCCAGAAGCTTATCGGCGAAGTAAGTGCCTTCTATAAATTGAGTATCTTCTCTAGAAAAAGAACAAGTTAGAAGTTGGGAGAGAAAAGTTTGAATTACAAACTTGTAAAACAGACACCATCTTAAAAAATGATCTTTTTAATCATTCCCATTAGGGAGTAGAAACCACTCTTCGGAGCAAAGATCATTTTTCAAGATCATTCCCATTAGGGAGTAGAAAAGTTTGAATTACAAACTTGTAAAACAGAAACCACTCTTCGGAGAAAATGATCTTTGTAATCATTCCCATTAGGGAGTAGAAATCGCTCTTCGGAGCAAAGATCATTCCCATTAGGGAGTACAAACCACTCTTCAGAGCAAAGATCATTTTTCAAGATCATTCCCATTAGGGGAGAGAAGTTTGAATTACAAACTTGTAAAATAGAAACCACTCTTCACAGAAAATGATCTTTGTAATCATTCCCGTTAAGGAGTAAAACCACTCTTCGGAGCAAAGATCATTCCCATTAGGGAGTAGAAACCACTCTTCGGAGCAAAGATCATTTGTAATCATTCCCATTAGGGAGTAGAAACCACTCTTCGGAGTAAAGATCATTTTTCAAGATGGTGTCTGTTTTACAAGTTTGTAATTCAAACTTTTCTCTCCCAACTTCTAACTTGTTCTTCTTCTTGAGAAGAGACTCAATTTATAGAGACTCACTTCACCGATAATCTTCTGGCCAATCAAATTGCTTTACTTTTTTAAAGTATTCGTACAATAATTCAAAAAGTAGATGAATTATTAAAGCATCCATTGACTGCTTTATTCCAACTTTTGAGTTGTCTCTTTTTTCTTTAAAGCTCACATGTTGTCGTCTGTGATGTTGTCGTTATCGTCATTTACTTGTGAACGTGTCCCATAAGTCGGCAAACCTATTTAATGCATTCACTTCCAAAGAATTTGTCGTTGATAATTTCACAAATCTTATCTTCAAGAATTTTTAATTCTTTATCTCCTCTGCAAATAAGAATCCAATTATTGCTCATTTTATAAACCATGTATCTTTCTCCATAAAAGAACTGCATTGTTGAGCAGATTGATTTTATTCCTAGAGCTCGTCTGTGAATCATTCATTTTCTATTAATATTGGGTAATTCTTTGAAAATCTGAATCTCCTTAAGTGGATTTTCATTATTCTTTCAAATAGTGATGAGATGATGTTCTCCATACCATTCTGGTTCTTTATATTCAGGACTAGTTGTGTAAAATCTCAGCTCAACTAGTTGCTTATCACCAAATTTTTTTACGCAATTAATGAATTCTTTATCAAATTGTTCAATTTATTTGAGATCTGCTCCTGGGAAAAGTCGATTTGAGAATCCAAATGTTACCAATTTTCGAATAATATTAGGATCTGCTCCTTGAACTGTACTAATCATTGGATAAATCGTCGTTGGAATGACTGTTAAGTAAAGAGAATTTCCTTCTCTGAAATTATATACCCATTCTGAAAATTCATAATATTCATTCTCCATAGGATGTAGATGAGTTCTGATGTGATGAGTAGTAATTATTCCCTTTGGTGATTTAAGGTCACCAATCGGTGCTTTTTTATTTTCTTAGAATTCACTGATAACAGTAGACTGGTCTAATGGGCTTTTTGATAAGGATGTTTGAGTACTGGACTTGGTGGCTCCTTTTCCACTTGTAAATTTTTCCAACAATTTGTCAATATTGACATGTAATTGTTGTGGACCTTTTTTTATGACTTTTTCCTCTTGCGAGGTAAGAGAGTCATTTCTCTTGGATTTCGAATCTCTACTTGAAGTGGATGTATTAATCTCCCGAATGGGATATGACTTTGGCTGTATTTGCCTTTTTCTAAAGGAGGGTACTCCTGACTGCTAGTCGCACAAAAGTCTAAACATTCTGACAATTTATCAATTATTTTTTCTTTATTATCATTTAATTTTTCAATCTTTTTTCCACTCTCAACAACTTGGTTTGATAAATAGCATAAAGTTTGTCGAATATCAAGATGATCCTCTTGAACAGATAATCAGCATTAAAATCTGTTAGAAGATATTGCTATTCATTTGTAAATGCTTCAATCTTTTCCATACTCATGATTCATGCTCAAGAAATTAGCAAATAAGTTATCTTTTTCTTTAATATATTTAAAATTTTAGAAAGTAGGGCTGGACATGGGTCGATTCGGTTATGAAGAGAACCGACCCGACCCAAAATTTTCGGGTATTTTGGGTCCAAATATAATTATGGAACCGTTCGGGTTCGGTTCCGTACCATAATTAAATTTTTTAACATTTACAACAATACTACATAAATACAATTAATGACATTCATTCGCAACTTTTACAAATTAGCGTAGCCCAATTTAAAAATATAAATAATAAGCTGTCCAATAAAATTAAGCTCCCGTTTGACACCCATTAATTTCTCTTTCTCATTCTCATTTTCATTTTTCATTTCAACTACACATTCTCTCAATAAAATAATATTACACACATTAAAAACTTTTCATCACTTTTCCACCACACATTCTCACATCAATCACTATTCCAAAATTTCTATTCTTCTAAACATGGGTTTCAAACAGGGGCTAATTCAATTAACATTAATACCAAAAAGTAGATACTAATATTAAAATATCGATAATCCATATCAATAATTTATTTACTTCAAGCAACCTGCATAAAGAAAACGAAGTATAAATTAAAAGTTATCAAAATAAAATATTTTTTAAGTATTGGTAATACTTACCAACTATTTGATTTAATCATCAATTGCTTGACTTGTCATAGTAAGAAACTCTACAAATATAATTGAAAAAGCACAATTAACAAATACAAATAAACTAAAAATTGTTCAACAAAAAAGATTTAATAATAAAGCTCAAATGTTGGGCTAACAAAGTTACAAAAAAAATAATTTGGTTGGATTAATTTGTTTAAAAGAATTTTAAAAATTTAATTAATTTAATATAAAAAAAAATTTATTTAGATTCGGGTCTTATTCGGTTCTTGGTTTAGAATCGAGAACCGACCCAAACCTATTGGTTCTCAATTCGGGTACTTGTTTGGGTATTTAACTTATGAAGAACTGCTCGGTTCGGTTCGAGACTTTGTTCCAGCCCTAATAGAAAGACAATAATACTTGTCATCTGTGCAATCTTCTATATTGAGGTGAATTTGGTAATCTATTATTTACTAGTCCATTAAGTTGAGTATTATCAGTTTGAACAATAAATTCTTTGGGTAACAAGAACATTTTGAATTTATTTATTCCTTTAACAACTACTAGTAATATTTTTTCATTTGTTGAATAATTTATTTCAGCATTATTAAATATTCCACTAGTGTATCTACAAATTTCATTTAAGTCGATTTTTAATAAAGCACTCCAATATAAATCTGATGCATCTGTTTGTACAATTAATTTATCCTTTTCATCTGGAAGTCTAAGTTTAGGTAAATTTTTACAATTTTCTTTTAAATTTTTAACACAGAGATTATGTTCTTCATTTCATCCTTTCTTATTTAATTTTCTTAATAGTTTTTGAAGATTATTTCTTTTTTCTGCAAGTTTTTCTATAAATCATTCAGCATAATTAAGACATCCTAAAAACTTCTGAATTTGTTGCTTATTTTTAAATTTATCAGGAAATAAAATTATCTTTTTAAAAATATGAAGCTACAATTTTATTCCTTCACTATTTATTATCATTTCTGAAAATTCAATTTATTTTTTTGCTATTTCTGCCTTTTTCTGACTAAGTATTATACCTTCTTTTGAACAGTGTAGCAAAGATTTTAGGGCGTTTAATATGATCTTCATATATTTCTGAACAAAAAAGTATGTCATCAACATAAACAATAAGAAAATTATAAGTTTTAAAAACTTCATCCATTTTTCTTTGATAAATTCGTGGTGCATTTTTTAATCCAAATGACATAACTATCCATTCATAATGTCCTTGAGGAGTACTAAATGCTGTTAATGATATACTATTTTCTTCCAACTTGATTTGCCAAAATCCAGATTTACAATCAAATTTTGAATAATATCTTTTATTCTTAGCTATATTTATTAAGACTTCTTTATTTGGTAGATAATATCATCAAATTTAGTATTTTTATTAAGTTCTTTATAGTTTACAACCATCCTAGGTTTTCCTCTTTTTATTTTTGCATGATTTCTAACCATAAAGGTTGGACTACTATGAGGGCTATTACTTTTTCTTATAAGTTTTTGGTTAAGAAGTTCTTGAATTTGTACTTGAAATTCTTCTTTATCTTCTTGATTATAGAGCATGTGTTTGACTCTAATAATGATTGTTGGTTCTAATAGTTCTATTTTGACTGTTGTTTTTTATTTTCCCCATTTTTCAAGTGGGTTTTCATTATAATTTTTGGCTAAAAGGACTTTTATTTGGTCAAGCGTGATTGTTTTGATTGAATATTTGAGTAATTTTGGTATAAATTCTATCTTTTCACCACGCTGAGCTGACTGAAATCTGAATGGTTTAAATTCTCTAGCTATTTTTAGTAGATGTCCACATGGTGTTTTTAATTGAATAGTATAAATATTTTGACTATATTGACTAAATTATTGTAAAAAATCGTTTCCTAGAATAATATCACAATCATTTATATTATATTGGTAAACATCTCTTAAGGTTACTATTTTGGATCCTATGATAACTTCTATATTTTCATTTTTATATTTTAAGGATTCCCTTGCTCCAGTTATTCCTTGTAGAGTTAATTGTTGTTTGTTTTCTATCCATTTTGATAATAAGAATTTTTTAAAAACAGTTATTTCAGCTCTTGTGTCAATTAGAGCACAAGTAATATTTTTTATTCGAATACAGTTATTTGTATGTGTGTACTTATTGGAAATTTTATTTCTCTATTCATTTTTCTTTAGGGCAATATATAGTTATTTCTTGATGTATAATAGGAATTCCTTGTCTATTTTGTAATTATCAAGACTATCTAAGAATAAATTTCCTAATAATATTGGATGTTCATCAAAATTCATGTTATTATCTATATAACATTTTATATTTAATAATAAACTTTCAAGTTTGATTTGGACGTGTCCTATGATATCACAAGATTTATTTTTCCTTTAAAGTCTCTATAATTATAGGGTTCAACTTTTTTCTTTTTAATTCCTTCATCTATAAGAGAGCAAATATGATTCTGACTTGCTTCGGTATCAATAAGTATTTTACTTTCATTTATCCATTTATTTCCATTAAAAAAATTTCTTTGATTCCATAGACACTGCTATTCTTGTTTTGTTTTATTTTTGAAATATCATATCTTCTTGTATTTTCTCCAATAATTATCTTATTTTCCTTATAAGTTATTTGTTTTGGTATTATAGGTTGATTGATACTTATAGTATCATCATGTCCTATTTCAATTTTTTTTTTATTTCCTATATATTTTGTTCTCTAGGTAGGATTGCTTTTCCTATATCTCTAAATTCTTCTTCGATTTCTATAAAAGGTTTTTCTTTATAAATATTTCCGTAATTACTATTTGTATAGTAATATAATCCTTGGTATAATATGGTAAAAACTTTATTATCATCTTTCAATATTTTATTAGTCATCTTAAAATGTAGGCTAAGACAATCATCTAAGTTTTTATCGCTTATATGAACACAATATCTTGGATAACAAGTAAATTTTAATTTTCCATATACTAGATTTCCTTTGACTATTCCTAAATTTCCGTTTTCTGCTGTTATAAATCTTTCATCTTGTAAATTAAGTATTATAGGGCTATTAATTCCTTCTTTAAAACTTGATTTTATTATTATTTGTATTCCGGCAAGATAGACATAAGATATTTTACTTCTTTTTTCTTGTTTTAGTTTTCCTAATAATTTATTAACACTCATTTTTGTTTAATTTTATTTTTCCTTGTGTATGTTTGATATCTATGACTTTTTCTATTTCGTGACATTCATTAATAACTAACTTTTTTCTTCTAAAGGCCGATCCTAAAATATTAAATAGTCTATTTTCTTCTTGTGGTTTATGATATAATTATGTTTTATTGATTTTTCTAAATTTTTCCCAATAAAAATTTTCTTTTAGGGCATATCCTTCTATTCCTTCATATACTTCGGTTTCTAAATCCTCAATGTTTTCAATTTCCATAATCTCAATGTCTTTGATACCATTTTGAGGGTGTGTAAATAAAAATACAATTATGAACAAAAATTAATTAAAATCAAATCAAATCAAATTTTAAGGACCAAAATGAAATATGTTTTATATTAGAATGACTTGTATGAAATTTTTATATTGAGGGTATTTTAGGAACTTTCAAAATTTTAGAATGGTCAAAGGCCAAATTGGAAATATTGCCATTTATTTGAGCTATTTGGCCATTTATTTGAGCTATTTTCATGTACTTCCCTGAGTAATGCGAATTTTTTTGTGTCCTGTTAATCACTTCAATCAAGTAACTCTAGTGGCTCATAAGAAAGGGTCTTAAGCTGCCAAAATTATTATGATCTGTTCTTTTTGGGATTTATCAGCACTTCACTTGTGACATCCCATCCCTAGTTGTCCAACTTGACTGTGAATAATATCTAGTAATTTACTTTAGCAATCTTACCTCTGGGGCATGATCAACAGACAAAATCTCTACCGGGACAATTTGTTTGGTGGGACATTTTTATGATCTTGCTTGTTTATTGCTTGGCTTGACTTGAAGCCCAAGAAGCACTGTCTCTCTCTCTTTTTTTTTTTTTTTTTTCATCTTGCCTGAAGCCATTAATTAATCACAATGCTGCCTTTTGTTTTAGGGATAGTAAAATTCCAAGCCTCCACATTGCCCTGCCCAGAATGGTAAACGGGGCGGGAAGGGACGGGGGATCATGGTCCCTGCCTAGAATCTTTTTATTTTATTTTTATGTTGTTCAATTTTAATCTTACTTTAAAAAGTACATAAAAATATTAAAAGTCTGTGCAATAAAGTGGATAATTTAATTCCCACCTTACTTCTGTCCTGTGGTCATTCCTAATTTGTTTTAACTTTTAAGTTGCTATGAAAGAACTAAATACTAAAGACTAAATTTAAATCAAGTGTCCCATCTTGAACAGTTTAAACTTTTAGATGATTTGGTTTTAACATGGTATTAGAGCATGTATTATTCAACTTTCATCGTAATTCATTTATGAATATTGAGGAAGTGTCAGGCCTTTAGTAAAAAAAGAATCCGGCTATCATGAAGGGGCCTGTTAAAAACTAAATATAAATAAATGAATGTGTCTCCTTTCTCACAACTCAAGCTTTTGCCTCTTACAACTTATTGTGTACTCAGGAATCCTTTCTAAGTTTGGGGCAGGGTTATTCTTACTGGTCCAAGTCATAATGTTGTTAGACGCTACACATTCATGGTGATTCATGGGTTGCTAAAGACTGAGCAAAAGTGGTAGGTTCAAAATTATTACTCATTCTTTTAATGCTCGACCTAGTTCTTAATTGATTCGCAATCTTGTCTCTTGTTCTCAGGTATGTTTCCCTGCTGGTTGTATCAGCAGTGTGTTACCTAGCAGCGTTTACATTTTCGGAAATTTTATTCTTTTGGTTTAATCCATCAGGTCACGACTGTGGTCTTAATATCTTTTTCATTGTGATGACCATTGTTCTTGCCTTTGCTTTCACCATTATTGCGTTAAACCCTAAGGTGAGTAACTATCTTTTCAACTGATAAGATTGTAGTCTAAATTTAATTAAGGCCGTATTTCGCCTTATGTTATTGGGAATCGGGAAATCAGAAGTAGAGTTCTTGGAAAATAAACTGAAATTTGAATGGAAAGTATTCTAATTCCATTTTTTAAGCCCCATATACTACCAAGTGGCAGCTATAGAGGATGCTAAGCCTAATTTTTTTACTTATTTTAGTAAATAAGTAGGCTGAAAACAAGTGAGTTGGTTATTTGGATAGTAAATCAAAAGTTACCACCAAAATAAGTAACTTTTTACTTGAGGAGTGTTTAAAAAATGTAGCTTACACAACATGTTTGGAAATATAAAGTTGCTTAAAATTAACTCTTACTTTAGCCAAACATAATCGTTCATTTCACCACACTTGGAATTGAAATGTTAAATAAGTGAATTGATTTTGTAAAATTCTTCTTGTGTTCTAATAAGTGAAACGGGGAATATAACTCATAATCTGAGATGTTCGGTCAACAACAGGTAAATGGCAGCCTCTTGCCTGCTTCTGTGGTATCAGTTTATTGTGCTTATCTTTGTTATACTGGTCTCTCGAGTGAGCCTCGAGGTTATGAGTGCAATGGTCTTCACAAGAAGTTGAAAGCTGTATCCACGAGTACCCTTGTTCTTGGGATGCTAACAACAGTTCTATCTGTTTTATATTCTCCACTCCATGCTGGATCTTCAACAACCTTTTTATCCCCTCCGTCTTCACCCCGAGCAGGTATTTTAAACTGATCCAAAACCTTTTTCAGTAGTTCTTGATTTTGTTATCATTTTCTCTAAATCTCTTGGAATTTTGAGTAAATGTCTGGTCTTACATACCAATGCGCTCGCCTTGTATCAGTGTAACAGTAATGGCAAATAAAGTTGCTGGGACTCGTATTTTGGTGGACCATAACTGTGGGTCTCATAGCTTATAAGCAACACAATTTGTGGGTCTCCAGCTTAGATGATAGCAACTTTTTTTTATTTTTTGGCCAAAGATGCTCATAATCTTATCTACTGTACAGTTAATGTCCTATATTGTACGCCAAACATGCCCTACGTGTTTGAATATTTATTGCAGCTTGAGTCCTGACCTTAACATTTTTCATTGCAGGTGGGACGACACCTCTTCTACAGTCAGATGACCCAGAATCGGGAAAAGGAAATAAAGAAGCCGGAGCACAACCTGTTAGTTACTCGTACACCTTCTTCCATTTGATATTTGCTCTGGCCAGCATGTACTCGGCCATGCTTCTTTCGGGATGGATCAGTAGTGACGAGAGCTCGGAGTACAATGATGTCGGGTGGACATCAGTTTGGGTTCGAATCTGCACTGAATGGATCACTACTTCATTGTATGTTTGGTCGCTCATGGCACCATTGATCTTCCCCGATCGTGAATTTTACTAAAAATTTTCATCTCTGATGAAAATAAGGTTATTGTATCTGTTAATATCTGTTTGTACTCATAATATGTGATGTTATAGCAGTATAAATAAGTTAATGTAAAACTTTAGAATTTGGTTGATTAATGTATTGTCCTGTATATAGATGTTTTATGAAATTGATCCGAGCTTTTTTGACGGCATGTTTGACGAGAGGATTGAATAGTACTTTACAGCAGTGGCAGACCTACATGAGTCCCAGTGGGTGCCGCCGCCCCCGCTCAATTTTCATATTTCCAGATTTTTCTTCAAATTTTTAGATTTTTTTAGTTTTTTTGTCTCGGATTTTTTAGGTTTCCAGATTTTTTTTCAAAGTTTTTTGATTTCGCCCCTACTGAACTTCTTTCCTGGATCCGCCCCTGCTTTACAGTAATGAAAACGACAGGGATTCAATATACTCTCGAGTAATGGCTGTGCCAAAACATTTAGATAAAATTTCTATTTTTATTTTACTTTAAAAATGGTGTCTTAATAAATTTTACTATATAAATCAAAATAACTGAATTAATTAAATTAATGAAAAAAATTGAGTTTCATAACAAAAATTGGATCACAAGAAACAAAGAAGGAAAAAAAAAAAACTATTTAAACACAATGAAAAAAATTGAATAAATCTTAATTGTTGCTAAATTGTTATGTGAAAAAAAAAAAAGACAAATTAGTTGAAGAAAGAAACATAAAATTGCGAAGGGTTAATTTACAAAGCTTCATTGAAGTTTAAAAATTATAAAACGGTCGCTGGAGTTTCATGCGCTTTTACAAACGATCACTAAAAAACATTTATGATTTTAATTCAAACTTAAAACACCAAAACACATGGACATAGAAGTTTGACCACCTCAAGTGCAAATTTCTTGTTATTATGTGCCACATTTGGTGCCTCGAATCACCACTTTCCAGCCACCAAGACCACAGATCTGACCCCCACCAGTCTCGCCTCACTCTCCTCTACGACCTCCAACCAACCGTACCAACCATTAGCTACAAAACATCACGAATCAGCAGATCGAGCCCAAAAATCCCATCTCGCGAACTCTTTTTCTGTCGGAATACCAACCTCCGACGACACCCATGTTAATAACACCCCACAAGTCTCTCAAGCTCAACATGGTGCATCCATACATGGTCATATTACATCTAATAACACAGAAAATCTAAATCTACAGCAGAATTTCGAATCAACGAACTCGCGGCCAACAATCACATTTTTCGACGACGACGGTGGTCCCCACGATCGCGGACCACCTATTCTAACATCCTCCCTTCATGGCGCATATACTCCAACCACGAGTCATCATCAATTTGGACTTAATGTGGACGAACAAGCTGGGACGCAAGGCAATCCGTTTTGTCCTCTATCAATTGAGGTTTTTACGCTACCCTGCCTTAATACATTCAATTCAAGTTGGTAATACATTGGGTCATGAATTAATTGCACCAATTAATCACCAAATAACATGGACATCGTCGGAGGTGGGTTTTCCGACAGAAAAGGAGCTCTCGAGATGGGGTTTTGGGGCTCGATCTGCTGATTCTTGATGTTTTGTGGCTGACGGTTGGTTGGAGGTTGTAAAGGAGAGTGAGGCGAGATTGGCGGTGGTCGGATTCAGTAGTCTTGGTGGTTGGAAGATGGTGATTCGAGGCTCCACCAAAGGTGGCACTTAATAGCAATAAATTTGTACTTAAAGTGATCAAACTTCTATATCCACGTGTTTTGATCTTTTAAATTTGAATTAAAATTATAGCGGTCTTTCAATGACCGTTTGTGAAATAAATTAAAAACTTCAGTGACCGTTTGTGAAAGCGCATGGAAATTCAGTGATCGTTTTTGTAAGTTATAAATTTTAGTGATCGTTTTCTAACTTTTAGGTAAATTCAGCGACCGACTGTGAAATTAACCCAATTAATGAACGATACCTAACGTACGCGCCCCCTCACAACACGCCACAGTCGGCTAACATGCGCACCTCCCCAATTTTTCACTTTTCCACCTGCAAAAAAACAAGAAACCCCCCACCCGAAAAACCCCCATATCAACCGATCCCCTCCTCCCCCTCCCCTTTTCACTAACATGCGCCATCTCCTCCTCACAATGGCCCCTTCTTACCAGAAAAAACCCACCACCGCAAAACCCAGTTCCGCCACCCCCGCCAACGCCAACCACCACCATGCAAATACCCCAAATTGCCCATCCCTCTGCAGACACTCCCCTTCAGCCACCCTTGACATCCTTATTTTCATCATTGTTCTCTTTTCTGGGACCTTTCTTATTATCTCCTACTTCTCTTATCTCTTCCAGGCGTTTTCCCTCCTCCTCCCCCCATTTTCCGCCCTTGTTTCTCAGCTTTACTATCATATATCATCTGATGCGCAATCTCAGTATATCTTTTTCGGGTTATTTTTGCTTTCTTTTCTTGTATTTGTCGTGTTTTTCGAGATCTGTTGTGGGTTCAGATCGAGGAGATGCGGGAAGATTGGGTGTAAAGGATTGAAGAAGGCCATGGAGTTTGACTTGCAGTTACAGGGAGAGGAGTTGTTGCGGTCGGAGAATAAGGCAGTTAGGGCTGTCAATGAGTTGCCATGGAAGGGTGATTGCGAGGATAATCCGGATTATGAATGCCTCCGTGCGGAGTTGAGGAAGATGGCCCCGCCCAATGGACGTGCAGTCTTGCTTTTCCGTGCGAAATGTGGGTGCCCGGTTGCCAAACTGGAAGGATGGGGACCTAAGCGTGGTCGGCGCCACAAGAAGTGAGCAAAGTTCTTATTGAATGTTGTTTTTCATTGCAAATAAATGAATATTTTCTGGTCCATGGACTTCTGTTATGAGTGAATCTTATATCAGATATGGATGGAATTTGAGTGTGATAAATTTGAATGTGAAATTGAAACAAGAATGAATATGGTTTTTATTGGTTAAGGAAAAAGCTTAGGGCACCTAGTGAAGAGTTATAGAGGATGATAGAAAGAAAATCAATTTCAAGACAGATATTTTTGCCTCTGAGTTTGGTTTTGCTTGGGGTAGAGATAAGAACTGGTATCAGGATAAAGTCGTCCATTGTATTCTCAAACCAATCATTCTTAAAGAAGACAAGGTGGTTGTAACAAACTTTGTCATTTTGTGGCATTGTTATAACGTCAAAAGGCTGAACATAGGTGGAAAAGTTGAGTTCGAATATGAGGAAATCATTTTCTTTTAAGAAGTACTGAAGGTATTTAAGCAATGGAAGCGAGTTCTGATGATGGAATTAGGATAAAAGGGGAAATAAGCCATAAATAATATTTATGTATGTTTTTGTTCTCTATTGTCTTAATCGTAAGTGTAGAATAATTTCTGGCTGTTAAACACTAAATCACGTCAATAGCAGTTTTGGAGGAAGAATTGTTGAGAATACATGAGTAATAGCGTGGATCAATTTCAAATGAAACTTTAGTTTTCTGGTTGACAGTATACATAACTTGTTTTGATAAGCCATAGTTGGATTAAATTGTTAAATATGTTTGATCACCAACTCAACAAAGATCTGCTGCGATCATGTTGACAAGTTCCAATTTTATAAAGCAAGAGATGCAATGATTACTGTGGTAACTGTGACACAAATATGAAGAAAATTTCTAACAACATATTTGCATTAAGAGTTGAAGTGTTGCATTATATAACTGAATGTCCTGCTGCTGATATCACTTACACGTTTAATGCGTGGCACAACTTGGAACTGCTCCATAGGGACAGCCAGTTTGCATTTATTTATTTAGCATATCTATGTAGATTGCTTTCATTATTGTAATGCCATGATGCTATTATTTTTAAACGCAATTAAATTGTGTAACATGTGCACTATTTATAGGTTAGTAAGTAGTGAATTTACTGAATTATTTGGTTCATCACTTGCTGACATTGATTGATTGCTTATCGTTTTGGGGGCATGCTATAGTAAAGTAGTATTTAAGAAAGGTTTGATTGCTTAATACGTATTTCTATGAATGCTATGTGTTGATTACAGAAAATCATGTGACATGTTTTTTGTGATTTAACTGCAAACTTATCTGCCATTTTTTTCTATTTCACTGAAGTATAACAGACCCCTTCTACCTTTTGTTGCCCTCTCCATTTTACGGTTTTCTTGTAGAGCATTGCTGGCTTTCCTTCCTTCTTTAATTATTAAAATATCTCATAGCCTTATGTCTTTTTTCCCTTTTCTTTGCAAAGAAGTTTCACGATGATTCAGAAAATAATGTTTCTTCGCCAACCAAATTAAGTTTTATGTTTGCATATTAGCACAGCGATTTAGTTTTCATCCAAGGATGTTTAGTTGTTCTCAAGGATATTTAGGATTTATTTACTTAGCCTTCATTTTGCTATATTGTAAATGATTTTTAAATCATTCATAAATGCTCCAATCTTATTTTTAACCACACACAAGAACTATCCACTTATCTTGAACACGTTTCTATCTATTTATTAATTAAACCATTTATAAAGGAGGCTAATTTATTGACTAAATCTTTTCATATATTATGACAGAGTTAGGATCAATTTTTATTTAATGCATGTAGATTTGCTAGTTATTAAAAGAAACAGGCATTTTTATACCTGATGAACTTGAAATCTTTCTTAACTTCACCTGGCTAGGTAGTGCTTTGACACTCAAAGCAATGTTTTCACTTGGGACTACTTGTTGAACACTTAGGCCTACTAGTTTTAAGGTCAAAGGTCATTAGCCTGGTGTCATAATTTCAATTCCTTATGAAAAATTGGGGAGAAGACCCCATAACACCCACAGAGACCAGCTATTTCAAGGGTAACATTTCATATCAAAATGCTAGATGCATCCACCCAAACATGAAATGGGGAGAAGTTGATAAGGGGTGAAAACAAAAGAAATTTTATGAAGCAAATCCAAATGATGATGGAATGCACCTTCAAACTCAAAATTATACACACATCTCTCTAAGTTTTAGCTCTCAACTCCTGCTCACGAAAAACACATAATGAATAGCTGATAGCACCTCCAATACCTTTAAAGAACCCTTTTGAAGTCGAGAATCTCTTCATGTTCCTATTAATCCACAATTTGATCTTCAATTTCTCAAAGACCCGCTTCTATTTCTAACAAATTTTGAGCCCTAAACAGTTGAAGGCAGACAAGTTGAAAAGTTCATAAAGGGTGAAAAAAGAATGGAAATATAAGAGAAAAATTCGCGCCGGTGTTTTTCTGGTTCACTCTACTGTCATCAGTTGCACACTTCTGTAAAGATTTTATAGTTTTATGAAGCAAACTGGACCAGACGGGTGTCAGGATCCCTGTTGAACCGGAAAATTTTTCTCTCGTTAATAACATGTGACTAAGAGATGCATTTGGATTGAGAACTACATCTAGATATCCTTTTCAAGTTCCTGGCATCTTATTTTCATTCTTTTTTCTTCTCTTTTCAATGGTTATTTCATGAATAAGATAAATGTAGCAATTTCTATACATGGATAACTTTAAAATGTATCTTAGACTATTACTGGCATTGAACTTCATTTGGAAAACCTGAAACTTGTTTACATTGAGGCCATCGTTTGCGCTTTCCCCTTTTCTTGGGGGGTGGGGTTGAAAGAGGTTAGAAATACATTGTATATTTGATGCAGCCACATATAGAAATTATGATCTATTTTGGCAGTTTTAGATTTAAATATTTTATAGTAATTTTGAATTTTTCCTTTGATTAAGGCTTTGCTTATGGGTAATCTTTCATTTACCATCTTAGATTAGGATTTTTTTATTTTTTATTTTTAAATTTCTTTATCGAATAGGATTCTATTGCATTTTATAAATAAGACCAGTCGGGTTGTCTGAAAAGAGGGACTTATGAAATGAAAATTTGAGTTTCTTAGTTATATGTCCAATTATTGGCTTTTATATGAATCCAAATTCTCGGTATTGTGTACAAGTCAATGTGTCTTTGATGCATAGTTTTCTGTTATTTTATTCATGAGCTTATCAACATGACCTAAAAGGTTGTTCTTGAACTCCATGTTTAACGCTTCCGTATGCATTACCCTACATCATATGTACTATAAAAGCAAGCACCTTCGCTAAAGTAATACTTCTAGACTTCTGTGCAGTACATAGTTGTTGCCTCATTAAATTCTTTTCACCTTTCTAGAAAATACACAAATGTCAGTCAAATGTTTACTGAATTCCTTTGGTAGCTTGTTGTCATTAAGGAGGAATATGATCCAATTTCTGTACTTTCCCTTAAGTTCTCTTTAAATTAACCACTTCTCGGATTGTCCATTGTAGTTTGTGTTTCCAAACATTATATGGCAGACTTTGAACTGGATAAAACTAATGAAAGGCCCCTTGCCATTTGTTTTCTTGTTAAGAAAGGTTCCTGCTTTCTATTATTGTTTTGGGGTAAATGCATAAACTTTCTCATTATTTTTAATGGCTTCTGATATCTGTTAATTTAGCAAGTCATGACTTGGGTGTCTATGGTTATTATCAATGAAAATTTGGTTGTGTTTGAGAATTTTATTAACAGCTGTAAAAAGTCAAGCGCTAATTTCTAAAACATCAATATTTTATCAACTTCTTGCGCTTGGAACATGGTAGATTTGAGTTTTAAGTTATTTTGTTCTTAAACATCATGCAAATCTAACATGTGAATGAATTGCCGTATGGACCAGGAGAGCTGACAATTTTTGCAAATAAATGAACAATGAACAAGAAACAGAGTGAGCTACTTAGTTGTATGCTCATTACCTAAAGAAATGGGAAACAACAGAAAGAAAACATGAGAATGGATTTGGTCAAGCCTAGAATGAAGGGGTTTTATGACAATTTTGCATATTTACAGCCAGAATTGTATCATTCTATCAAAAATATTGGTAAAACTTACACTAAACACGCATTTTTTCCGATCATATGCTTAAAGCATGGAAGATTATAACTTAACTTTCTTTAGAGCTTGCTTCTGTTTGTTTTCAGGGACTGATGTTCGAATCGACAATGTGCTCATTTTGCTTCTCCTTGCATAGTTTCCCAATTCCTACGTGTATTTGAATTATGTTTTTTAATCAGTTTTATTATTCTTGCTTTTATGGAAAATATATAACTTCTTTTATCTGACGTGATGACCAGGAGTCTCGCTCTTACTGGCGGAGGAGATAATCGCTGACTGTTCGTGGTGGTTTCATTCGGGCCTCACTGATTGTTTCTTCTTTTGCTATACCGATTTCCTTTTAGCTCTACAGGACTTGTACTGTTGATGGGAAACAATATTTTAGAATTTCAATGAGAGTCCTAAAGAAACTTCATTATGTCCACACTCTCGTGGAAGTTTCTTACTTTTCACACCCCAAATTAAATGATAATAAATTATAGAATTAATGAATAGACATTTTAAAATCTCTATCTTTAGTGCTAGTACCTATGCAAGTAATGAGTTTATGTTATCTTGAATGAACAGCAGCTTGATGATGATGACAGAATCAGGGTATTTTCAGCATTTTATGTGCCTTGAAATAGTTTAGGATTGGAAATTTTCAGCATGCATATGTTGACTGGTACATTGAATACAGTAGTTGCACTAGCCACCATCCCCATGACCGGTTAGCTTGCTTAAAACATTCTTGGCTTATTTGGTACTGTTGAGTCTTCTGCCAAAATACCCTTGTGGATGCAAGGGCATTTAGGACCACTGAGGTTCAACTTTGGCTTGGTGGATGGTGCTGTAGTTTGGTTCATTTGTTATGGTGGACTCGACCGTATGGGACATTGTTCTGCCTAATTTTCTGTACCAAAAGACCCTCAATGGCGAAGGTACAAGCACAATTAGACCCCTGTGGGTTCAGATTGTACTGGGTGGATGGGCTATGGCATAGTTCATTCATCGTGAGTACTGTCTTCGTAAAGGGCTATATTTGATTGATCAATTTCTTCAGAAAATCAATTTGTAAGGGTTAGAAATGAAGAGGTCGTTGTTTTAGAAGCGTAATCTGATCCCATGAGTTCGTGTATGGATCATTCAAACCCATCAAGAACTGCATTACACAATCCCTTTGGTATCTCTTAGCAAGTGTAGTTAACTTCCCACCGGTGCAGTGAGGCAAAGGATCAAACACATTAAGCTTATCCTTGCCTTCAACTTCCCATAGTAAACACTTACTGACACCCTGTTTGAGCCACATTATTCTCCCAAGAATGCAATTTAAGTAATGTTTTGATGAAAAATATGTGGTTAAAACATAAGGAAAAGTTTTGGATTTGCGTGTAATATTATTTTATTGAATAATACGCTGTTGAAAATAAAAGAGAGAAAAATATATTTTAGAATCATAGGTATCAAATATGGTGTGAATCTTGCTCATGTTGTAAGCCTGCAAGGGCTTTCTTGAGCTGAACGATGTGCCATTTTGCTAAGTAAACCACTCCTTCAGCTCATCCCAGATCACAACATCATCATCCACAAGAGCTATGCTGTACATGATTGATGGGGAGATTGAGCTCTACACCCAGGAGGTTACAAGATCACTGCAACGATCCTAGGCCTCAAGCAAATGATTTTCCTTATCTAGTTCTTTTGTCAAGAAGAAGATTTTTTATGTGTCAAATTTGTAGTGATGGTGTGACCAACATTTGTATGTATTCCAATTCGACCTCCTTAATTTGACTTTGTTTGTCACACTTTAGACATTGCCATTGGATCGTTAAGGCATCATGAAGACATCTCTCCTTAACTAATAATACGTGGTATTTATTTTCGAGCATATCTTGACCAACAAATTTTATATTCTTGTTTTTAATGTTGTTTATACTTGTTCACCCAAATGGTCTAACGGCAGATGGAGAGGGGGGAGCCCATAAGTAATCTAGCTCGTACAAATGGGAAACTTGGCCCAAAATTCATGGTGAAAATAAAAAAGAATAAATATTGGGAAGATTTCATAACTAAGAGATTAAGTTTCACCAATTTCAAATGTAAGAAACTAAATTTTAAATTTCGAATCTCAGATTTTTTTTTTAAATTTTATTAAATAAATATATTAATGTCACAATTTCATATAATTTGGTCACAAATTCATATAATTGGTCACAAATCACAATTTTTATATCACAATTTAAAAAATTTATAACTCACAATTTGTTTGTTGGTCACAAATAAAAAATTTACAAGTCACAATTTATTCATCGGTCACAAATCTATCAAATTAATAATCACATATTATTTATTGGTCACAAATCACAAATTTTATAATTTATGACTTATTTTATGGTTACAAAATATCAAATTAATTGATCACAAATTATATTTAGGTCACAATTTATTTATTCCATTGGTCACATATTGTTTATTGGTCAAGCACCAATTACTTTATTGGTCACCATCAACCAAATTATTTGTGACCACCACAACGTTGCAACAACCCAAACCACCATCACCAGAACCATCAACACAACCTCCGACAATAAAATCATTGTCTCGAATACCGTAGTTAACATCACCATCAACACTACAACCCACCAACAACCATCGTACCACCACCACCACCTCCATATCCCCCCACATATAGCACCACCATCACGTTTTGTACCACCACTATAACCCACTACCGCACCAACATCACTGCAGCATCAGTAGCCAGCTAAATGGTGTCCCTTGCCAAGGTCTCTAGAGCCCCTACCACCACCACATTCATTGTCGCCGCTGCCTGATCCACCACTGTCGTCTAGCTATATCAACGAGCCGAGCCGGAAAAAAAAAAGTTCAAGCCGAGCCCGAGCTTTTTTGGGCCCGAGCCGAGCCGGATAAAAAAAACGAGGCTCGGCCCGAGCTTTCGAGCCTAGGCCGAGCTAGTTCGATTTTTTTTTTCACCTTATAGCTTAATGTCGAATAATATGTTAGATTTATAAATGAGTAACTATCCATTATAACAAAGTAAGAAATCTTTTTAATGATCGATTTGAATTTTCTTATAAATTTTAGTGGTCATTGGTGAAATTAGCTCAATTTTTAAATGTAATCAAGCAATATATTATATATATCACTAATAATTTCACTTAATATAGAATAATAAACGTTTGTGTAAATGAGAAATGAAACGGTAATAAACTAATAATGCAATAAATATTAAACAAACAAATATCACCTATTTTCCAAAATAATCTATGTGATAAATTATGAGATAAAATTGTCACTATAATTAGTTTATTGGTTTCATGACGAGAAGAGTAAGTTGATATTTTTTTTTTGCGGGCCGGCCTGGCTCGGCCCGAGCTTTGGCTCAGTGAAATCAAGCTGGAGCCGAGCCCGAACCGTTCGAGCTTTTTTGTCATCCCTACCGCCATCGCACCTTCACCTACACAACTAGCAAAAACTCCTAACAACACCAAAATCACCCAAACCTCCATAAGCAACATCACCACCAACAACACTACCACCACACCCCAAGCAAATTCACCACTACCGTCAGCATCTCATCACCGCAGCGCCTCACCATCACTACGACGTCGTCATGAAAACCACTGCAAATCAGATCTAACCACTGCAAAGTAGATCTATTACATCGCCATTGCTGAAAACCATGGCAACATGAAAATAACCCCAAGTGTTATGTCGTGATGTCGGAGATGAAGCCACCGCTCTCAAATATGCAAACATGGGGATGACGACGTCGCTCGCTGTTATGGTTGTGGTAACGACGTTTGCTTTGTCGCCTCTGATGGTAACGGAAAGAAGAGAGAGTGAGGAGAGAGAAGAGGAGGAAAATGTTTGCCAGTTTGGAATGAAAACTGTATAATTAATATTTAATATTTAAAAAAGAAATATCTGATTTTTGAAAAGTAAAACCTAATATCTGAAATTTGAAATTGAGTCCATGTTTGAGCCATATTAAAATTTTCATTTTCACTCTTCTACTCATTTTCAACCACATCCTTCAATAAAATAATATTTTTCATCATATCAACAATTTTTTCTTTTTCTCAAGCACACATTCTCCATCAATCTACTGTTCCAAAATACATTCTTTCGAAATAATGTGGCCAAACACACCCTGAATCTTGAAAACTCTTGTTTTGTGTAATTTCCTCATAAAAATTTAGCCCAACCCAAAAATTAATTTTAGCTCAATTAACTTCATTCACAAGTCAAGCCCAATGTTCAATTATTCAAATTTAGTTTAAAACTCTACAACAATTACATATTTATTTTATCTATATTTATGATACACAAATAACTCGTTACTAAATTAGATATTTTATTTTACACAAATATATATATATATATAATTAAGTTTAAAGAGTTCACTTATAATCAATTTAGTTTATTATATAACAAATCATTTTTATTGATTAAAGATAAGCGACTTATTTAAACAGTATGAAATGTTTCATGTTTGATTAAACTTAAAAGTACTTAATTTTTTTCTAATGTATTTTTTTTTTCATATATTACTTATTTATACTTATAAGTTAAAATTTTATTTATTTCGACCATGAAATGAATGCTATTATCAAAATAAGTAAAATTCTATTTATTTAATTTTATTAGTTAAAAATATATTTTTTAGTACTTTGTTATGAGTGTCCAAAAAGATATATTAGTGTCATGCGTTTAAACTTTTAAATTAAATTTGGTGTGGTATATAACATCTTTTATGGTATAAGTTCATTGAAAAAAAAAATTAAATTTCAGCTCACTTTAACATATCTTTCTGGCTCAACACCATCATGTTTGTATTAACTAGCTCACTTATTATACTGTAATATATGGATCTTCTCTTTCATCTTGGTTCATTAATTATTCAGGACCATTATTTATACGATATTTTTTAACTTTTCAATTTGTTCTAAATATTCTCTATATTTTGTTAATTTTTTAAAAGCTCTAGGTTGGTCTTCTTTAGTTATATATCCAAAAAAAATTCCTTCTGCAACTTCTCCTTATATATTTTCGTATTCAATTATGATATCTTCGATTTTTTTTATTTCTTTATAAGTATCTACATGATCAAATTCTATATTATATTTAAAAACATAATTTTTATCAAAATATATTTCTTCAAGTTTTTCTTGGCCAACAGGAAGTATATCTTCAGATTTTTCAACTATACTTAGTAAAAATGAAATATCTTTCTCATCTAAATATAATTCAAGACAACAATCATTGGATGTGGATGCTTGTGAAGTGTTCATAAAGATCAATAGTAATTAAAGCATAAACATATAAAATCATGTAAATAACTTATAGTAATAAATGGAAATAACTAGACTTTCTCTTCAGCATGTTCTTATAGTTGATTTGCATGTACTTAGTCAATCTTCTGAATCGAATGAATATTTAAAATGTTTTTAAATCATTTGGGTCCACATATGCTTCCGCAAAAGGCTTTTAAATTAAAGTTGTATTTCTCACTCTAGAGAGCTAGCGGTGTTGCCACATATACTATCTCACAGTATTCAAAGTCTCTGCTTTCACCTCTATTCAAACTCTTTTCATAATCAAGTTCTTACTTAGAACGAATTTTAAAATATAAACTCACACACAATGTGCTACCATTTTGTTAGAAAACTACCATTTTTCCCTAAAACATTCATCAAAGAAGGGTACTTTGGCATGTCTAACATCCATTCAAAAACAAT
Organism: Fraxinus excelsior; assembly: GCA_019097785.1. NCBI lineage: Eukaryota > Viridiplantae > Streptophyta > Magnoliopsida > Lamiales > Oleaceae > Fraxinus > Fraxinus excelsior. The sequence goes on along the minus strand of CM032634.1, from coordinate 32,518,375 downwards.
GTTTTGAAAATCTCTATCTGTACTGCCGATGAATCATTAAAAACTTAACGAAATCCTTTTATGAAAGTTTTGTTGAACATAACAAACTTCATCTTAATATTCATAAACTGAAATAGTACATGCTTGCATACTATATTTACATAACTTTGGTATTCACCTTATGAAGTTTAAAACTCCATAAGTGATTACCTTATTACAAGATTTGCCATCTTTAGACTTTCTAATAATATTTCTGAATACAAGTGGTGTATACAGATTACAAAAGAATAATTTCTAAGTTTTTTCTTCTGAGATTTTCTGATATCCTATTCTTACCCTTGGTTTTCCCTTTATAGAGGTCGTTCCTCTAAGGAATCTTATCTTCTGCCATTATCTTCAAAGGTGTATGCCACTATGTTTGTCATTATCTTTTGTTGGGTAGTGTTAGTTGACTTTATCTTTTGAGTTGGATAGTGACTTATTCACTATCTTCTGTCTTCTAGTGACCGCCGTTTTTCTTTAATAAAGTGATTTATTAAAGTAGTGATAAATGGTCACTTTCTTGGCTCCATTACTTTTTCATCTGTGAATCAAAGAATTTCGCAGGGAATTCTTCAATATTAAGAGATGTTTGGCTCATATCTTCTATGACACAGTATTTACAATGATGATCACTCTAAACCCAGAGTATTTTGCACAATTCTTTTGCCATATCTTTTGATCCTCTAACTTGGTTTAAGATTATAGTGGATAATAAATGGTCAAGATAACATATATCTTCTTCCTTTGTGTTGATCCTTGTATTAGAATAAATTATATGTTCTTCAGACAGATGGATCCATATCTTTTCTTTTTCAGTGATTAACCGAATTACATGTTCAAATATCTTTTTATATCATTTTGCTCTTTTTTAGGGCATCATATTTATGATATCTTGGTAATCATTTTTAACAACTTTTTGACTAGTTGGTAAAAAATATTGATTTGTAAGTCACATTTTAATAACATGGAAACATTGCTGCATATATTGAAGGATGGGATCCCATTCCATGGTTGCTGAGTGGAACATGATATATGTATTGGTGCTTTTGATAACTTCAGTATATCTTTTTGCCGCTTTCCTAATATCAATTGGAAGCTGGGCTATCTCTATGAAGTCTTTACTAGGATATATACAAATTATATTTTATAATTCAAAGCAATTACGTACCCAGTTGGCTGGTGCTCCTGGATAAAAATTTATCTTGTTGTATTTTCCATAGTGGAGAGTTTTCATCCACTTTCATATCTCAAGGTACCAATCGGATAGAATATTAAAAATAACAATAAATAATATTACTTCTTCATGGTTATCTTTTTTGGGTATTTTCATTCCATGACATATCTTGACAATATCATTTGGATCAATATTTTCAATAGTTAGCTTAGGTAAAATTTGACTCGATGAAGAGCTACATTCGCTGTTTTTGGTATCTTGAGTATCTTCCCTAATGGACTAGTAATAGGTTTAAATATTCCATGTGAAAGGATTTCTATTACCTTCTTTTCTTTCCCTTTATCCTCGAGAAGAGCACTAATATTTATTGATCCCTGTGAAAAGATATTAGTCTTGGTACAAATAACATCTGCCTCAAGAGCTATATTTATTTTGCCTCGAAGGCTATCTTGTATATTTTGAATTTGTATCTCCAAGTAGGAAACTTTTATTTCAAATATCTGGACTTTCGCCCTCAATTGTTCTAGCTCTATCCCTGCTAAGATAACGAGGAAGAAAGTTAGCTTCTCCTTTTATATATTCATTATCAAACTTGAAATAAGAAAACCAAATTTGAATTCTGATAATATATCTGTTGGCAATATATAGATCAACATTATTTTTCAAAAATGCTTTAACTTGAGTGTTATCAGTTTTAATTAAGAACTTCTTTAGTAATAAATAATCTTCATATTTTTTTACTCATCGTTTTACAGCAATGAGTTCTTTTCTGTTCGCATCATATCTTGTTTCAACTTCTTTGAATATCCCTGATGTGTAACCTGCAAGTATCTCAGGACAAGAACAATTCTTTTCACATTTATATTCTTTATGATTCTTTTTAACCTTTAGTATTGCACCCAGTAATTATTTTAAACATCAGTTTCAAGGATAAAGAAATATTTTTCTTGTGGAATTATAAGCTTAGGCAAAAACCTTTAATTCCTCTTTTACCTTCATTATATTTTCGCAATCTTGTCTTTCACAAGATCATATTACATTTTTTCTTAACTTAGGAAGAAAATATTTTTTTAACTTGGCGAAATTCTCAATGATTCCTTCAACATAATTTAATATACCAATGAAACTTTGTAACTATTTTTATCTTTGATTTTTTCAGGAAATTCTTGAAGTTTTTCACCAATATGAGATTGCAATTGCAATTCTCATTCTTTTATGAACAATCCCAAAAATTCTCTCTGTTTTAACTATCTCAGCTTTCTTTTGAGAAAGTGTAATACAATATTTTTTCATAACATAACAAAATTTCTCAAGATGTTCAATATTTTCATTTATATTATTTGAATGAATAAGTGAATCATCTACATAAGCAATACAGAAATGAGTGATTGGTTTGATTACTTCATTCATTCTTCTTTGAAATATTTGTGGTGCATTTTTCAACCCAAATGACATTACATCCCATTCGTATTATCCTAAAGGATTGAGAGTATTAAATGCAGTTAGTGGTTTACTTTCTTCTGTAAGTACAATTTGCCAAAGTCCTGACTTACAATCGAATTTTGAAAATATCTTCTTATTCTGTACTTGTTTAATAAGGGTGCCCCTATTAGGCAAATAACATCTATCAAACTTAGTAACTTCATTTAACTTCTTATAATTTATTACAATCCTAGTTTTTTCTCTTTTTATTTCACTAAGTTTTCTAACCATAAATGTTGGACTGCTATGTGGACTTTTACTAGGCTTAATTAATTTGGCTTCTAGTAGTTATTTTATCTGATTCTTAATTTTTTTTGGTCTTCTACATTATATCTCATTAGTTTAACCCTTACTATAGTGTTTGGATTGATTAGTTCTAACTTTGCCTTTACTTTATCTGTATTCTATTTTTCTAATGGATTTTCAGAATAAGTTTCAGAAATTTCTTTTTTCAATTTTTCTAACTTATTTTCTGCTGTCATTTTCAAAACTGTAACTGGTTTAAATTTTTCTATACTCCAACATCCACCGTGCTGGGTTGAGGATCTCTGATGATTAATTTCTTTGTATACTATACTAACAGTTTTAGTTATTTTTTGTGTAAGTATCTTGTGTGCATAAGGAGTTGTGAACTTATATATGTCAATATATTGTGTAAATGGTGCATATTTTAGTAGGAAATTTTGTCATAATAAAACATCACATCCAATTATGGCTGATATATATATATATTGTATCAACAAATACTTCTCTAAAGGATATTAGAAAATGTACTTGTGTAGCATATTTGTTGTATATTACCTCGTTTCCACCTGTTGTTGTAGGGTTGACAACCTTCTTTGAATTATATTTCCAATATTCAGATGGTAGTACATTTGGTAAGCATAAGCTTATTGTACTCCATGTATCTAGATAAGTATGAAATGAAATTCTGCAATAACTTCTTATATTAAGTGTAACTTCAATATATGGACTCATGAGATTATTACTAATTACTCTTTCCATGATAACAACGGTTTCATATTTTCAGCTATTTTTAATATGATGATTGGACTATCATCAATTATTATCTTCAAATATCCTTGACAAATTTTATAATGACTAAATTTCTTAAGGAAGTCTATCCCTAACAGTATAGGTGAACGACTGACTACATATAATTCATCTTTATATAGAATTATTTCTTCAGTATACTCTTTCTGATCATCTCGTACAAAATAAGAAGGAATTTAACATATTTTCTCATTTTAAGATTATTTCCCAAATAATCCTTGAATATATATGATTCTGATAACTCAAAATCTAATAAATGGTTAACAAATTTAGCATTTACATGACTTTTATCTGCTCCAGTATATATAAGGACAGGAAGATTCTTCTTGTATCCTTCTTGGTTAACATATCTTGTTTTGATATAATATTGCGAATTTGATGATTTAGCAATACTTAGTTTTCTAAGTTGGCTTATCTTAGAGTTTTGTCTGGAAGAGAATCTTTCAATAAGATTATCTCCTTCTAGACTGACACTATTTATTTTTATCAATTTCCATTCAGAATAGATTTCTCTTGCTTGTTTGTGAAAATCAAGCATTATCCGTTTTAGTATAGTAACTTCATGTTTTTGATATTTTTGGGGAGGTATATATTAAGCTAACTCTTCAAAGTCTTTATGTACGATAATATAATCAGTTGTCTTCCTTAAATTGTTGTAATTGCTAGTACTAAAATCAAAAATTGATTTTATGCTAACATTAATAGCCTTACTTTTTCGCAACATCTTCAAATTCTCAATTCTATAATATAAATTGAAACTTTGGTCAACATTTTCATCAATTAGTGATACCGCATAGTTTGGTTTTACTGTGAATATTATCTTCTGGTAAACTAGATTTCCTACAACGGTTCCTAATAGAACATCTATAGGATCTTGTAAGATTATGATGTCCATGCAATATATCTCTATTGGTATATTTATACATTATCCAAAAAACCCTTTTACCATTATTTGAATTCCTTCTATCTCAATGCATTTTAACTTGCTTCTTATGTTTTTTGAAATTTTAGATAATTTTTGTCTTACCCATTCTTTTGTGATTATGGGCATATTTACCTTTCCTATTGTATCTTCTATATTGATATAGATATTTCTTTGTAATTCATACTTACAATTATTTTATTTACTCTTGGCAGTATTCCTAAGAATTTTTGATGGAATACGTCTTTTTCTTATAAATCTAATATCTTCTTTGTTATTCTTTTGTACCTTCTGACATCAAATGTAATTTCTTGGTTTATACCTTCTACTGAATTTTCAACTTCCTCAGTTGTTTCTACTTCTATTTTTTGGTTTATTTGTTGTATTTCTTGATTCATATATACTATTTCTTCAAAATCTTCTTCTGATGAGAATGTATCTAATTCATAAATGCTACTACATTCACTACTTAAATCTTCAAAATATTCAATTGGTTCTATATCACTATCATCTTGAAATTCTTCATAAATTCTAAGAGTTTTTATATTCTGTCTATCTTTTTTGGGACATTGAGGGGTAATGTGTCATTCTTCATTGCAGATGAAACATCTACATTTCTTGATATATTTTGGTTTGGAATTTTTATTCCAATTTCTTTTCTTGAAATATTTTTTATGTGGTTTAAAACCATTTTTTTTAAATTTCTTGTAGTTTTTGAATTTTCTTTTATGTTTTTTATATAGCTTATATTTCTTTTTGTAACATCCAAATTGTTCAATTTGACCTATATCTTTGTAGCAACACAAATAATTTTTTTTTTATCTTGTATGCTTTCTTACTTTCTAAAGCTTCTATACACCATGTACTTATCATTATTTTTGTAAATTCGATCATACTTCCAAGACTATCTATATTCACACCTTCTTCTTCTTCTCCAAAAGGTAATAGTTTCTCATATTCTTTTATTAATTTGATTCCCTATGGAAATGGTAACTTCGTAAAATAAGACCTTAGTATAAGTTTATTTTCTTGATAGTCTCATTGGTTTAATATATAGTATATCTCTTCGAATCTACATGTGTATCTTTCTCGGTCACATATATCACATATCTTCAAATTTTTCATTGCTATCATTCCTTCATTATATTCTTCTTGTTTCCTAATTTCTTCATAGTTGTAAATCTATGTCTTAAGAATTTTGTTCTCAGGGCTCTTTCAATCCTTTTTAATATTTCTTGTATATTTTTCTCATTCAAGGCATTTCTGTTATCTAATGTTTCAATTGTATTTTCTCCATATTTTATTCTTCTTTTTATATTTTTTGGTAGTTTTCTCCACCATTCAGATACAATTCCTCTGAATGTATGTTCTATAAACCCAAATGTTGTATATGTTTCCCATTTGTTAAATTGTATAGATAAGTATGTACTTTTCATTCATGTTTCAATAGCTGTATCTTTATCTACACAGTCAAGAACTAACCATATTCATGTTGTATGGATTGGTTCATTGTAAGATTTCATTGGATTTATTTCTTTTATGGATTGTTTTCTTATATTTCCGGTGTATCTTTTCGATGTTTTCCTATATTGATTAATACCTTCTTTATTAGGTATTGGTGTACCATAAGAATTATATACATATTCTTCATCACTACTGAATTCTAGTTTTATATTATGACTAGATGATTGATTAATATTCAACTTTGTATTTTCCATTTTTACAGTTAACTCTTCTAACTGTTTTTTATATTCATTATATTTTTCACCAGTAGATTCTAAGAATATTTGTTCTAATTCTTCAACCTCTATAATCATATATTATTTTATCTCATGATTTTTTCCTTTATTTTTATCTTTCCGTGTTATCCTGAAATCTTGAGGTGGATTAATTATAATCCTATCTTTTCCCTTAAGATTTTTATCTAAAAGAGTATTTCCTATTTGTATATTATATTCTAGATTTTCCAATCTTTTGTGTACATCTTCAAAACTTTTGTTTGTACTGTTTTTAGGTAAATAATGATAACTTGATTTCTTATATTTTTAAAAAATTTTCAAACATTCTTCAATTGTATTTTCTTCATCCTTTATATTCATCATTATCCTAAGTTCTTTACGGGGCTCTGATACCATTTTCATCGAGAGGGCACAACGGAATTTTTTAGACTTTCAATTCATTTAGTATCTTCGTAAACATTTAAGAGATTACAATAAAATGCATAAAATTGACTATCTTTTATTAAAGTTTTTTCTTCAATGATTATATTTAGTTCGTCAATTCTTCTTTGTGGATAAAAAATCATTTTTTATATCTTTTTCAATTTTGATTGTTTGATTATCTATGTAAGTGTCTTTATATTTTAATTTTAGATTTAAATATTCTGTAAAGAATCATTTTAGATCTTTTCTTTGGTAATTTAATACACTATATGTTGTAGTTCTTAAATTAATAAAGTCTTGTACAATATTTTGAGTTAAATCTATCAAAGATTCTTGCTTCGTAAATTCTTGGAGACTTAATTAAAGTTTCCATATTTTTATAGTGGCTTTGGTTGCAAATTCTATGTAAGATGATATTTTTGGAAAACTATTGGTCTGTAGCTATTCTGGTAAATGAATAGTTCTGATAGAATGAAATTAGAATAATTCTATTTGAGGTGCCCCAATAGGAGGCCGCCACTTGTCAATTCGGTAAAAAATTCGATAAGTAATTATGTACGTATAGCGCAGTTGATGAAATTATTCTTATGTCATATAGGAGACGAGACTCTAAGCCCATGCGCCCCCAATAGAGGGCCGTCAATTGTCAATTATGTAAAAAATTCGATAAATAATTATGTGCTTGTAGTGTGGTTGATGAAATTATCCTTATGTCTTACAGGAGACGAGACTCAGGAAAGATGTACATCAGCATAATTGACGACACTTGATACCTCACCTCACCTCACCCTAATGCGACCCCACTCCACCCGCACCCCGGCTCTCTAATGCATAAAGTCTCAAATTCCTCGCGTTGCTGTCTGAACAAATACAGTACACACAAAACTGCTGCTTTTTGTGAAGGGATAATCGCAAATGTTAGGCCCCCAGTGCTGTGAAAATCCACCAACCCTCAACCCATCATGTGGAGAAGGGAGTGTACAAGAAATTGGAGGCCTAAAAACATATGTAATTGGATCCCAAGATTCCAAGGATGCCATCCTTCTAATTTCTGATGCCTTTGGTAGTAATAACCTTAAACTCATTTAATTTGTTAGCTGAATACAATGTAGAGTGTACTGATTTAATCTATTTTTAAATTTCATTGGAATTGGTTTGCAGGTTATGAAGCTCCAAAATTGAGGTACTTTTAAGTTTTTATTTGATTGATTAAGTTAGGAAGCTTGGCTTATTTTTTATTTGTAATTTAAAATATTTTTTCTACCAATTTATTGTACTGTAATTGGCTTCTTGCATAGTGAATATATGTTGTGGGTAACTGCATTTGTTCACTCTAGTAGCTATATATGAAAGAAAATCCTATTTTTCTTCTTTTTGTGTATGTTAAATGATGGGAGTGAAGGAGGATATAGATTGACAAACTATTAACTAATATAATTAGCCCCGGTTTGGTTTAGTTAAAAAGGTATATAAAAAATCCATATGTCAAAGTCAATAATTAATTTTAATCGCATATTGTACCCACAACTTTTCAACCATGTCTATCATCAAAATCTACCAAAAAATTGATTTTTAGCAAAACCAAACTGGGGCTAGAACTAACATTTTATTAGAGGAAGAATTAATATATATGTTAGACCAATGCTCGAACTTCTGGTCGAATAATCACATTTTAACTTTGTAATTATCTCCGTCTATCTTTAAATTTCAGTAACATAAGCTTTTTATACATTTTGAAATTTCCGAATAATGTGATTCGCCATATTATATTATCTAGGAAGCTCGCAGACAAAGTTGCAGCTTCGGGGTTCTTAGTACTGGTTCCTGATTTTTTCTATGGTGATCCGGCCGTTCATCCCGATTTTGATAGACAGATATGGTTAAAGGCTCATCCTGTGGTTCGTTTCATGTTTTATTCTATGCCAATTTCATTGCACATTTGCATGTTCACTAGGGGTGGATCTTGGTTCCGCTCATTCTCTTCAAACCGAACGAACCAGACCGACCGCCTAACCCTAATGATCACATTACAATAGCTATAATCGTATTTCATATGCACCATGCACCTTTTATGGTTATTGGCTGCTGCCAGTACCAAGTATCGTGATTGACAACCCAAATTTTTCCATACACCCTCTCTGCATAGTGTGCTCAATCAACATTTGTTCAGTGTTTAGAATATCTTAGCTGATTAATCTGAGATATGGATCGGCTTTTCAATGATATTTAGTTAGCAGGACCTAAACGAAAGGACTTAATTTATAAGTTAAAGGATCAGCGTTTAATCTTGTATTTATTTGCCTGTCACTTGGATTTTGTTCTTTAGAAAAAAGGGTGTGAGGATGCTAAGGCATTAATTTCTGCCTTGAAAAGCAAAGGCGTATCTGCCGTAGGAGCTGCTGGTTTTTGTTGGGGAGGTAAGTGATTTTAGTATGTGCAGTTTTTCATCGAACCTGAAAAAATGTTAACTTTCTGCTCTTATTTTAGGGATGGTTGTGGTGAAATTGGCAAAATTTGATTGCATTAAGGCTGCAGTTGTGTTACATCCTGGTCCAATAACAGAGGATGAAATAAATGGTAAATTTGAAAGTTTTTAACTTTATTTTTCTTTATTTTTTTGTGTGGAAGGTTTCTCCTTAGATTTACGACTGATACCATGAAATCTCAGAGGTGAATTGTCCGATTTCTATATTGGGAGCTGAGGTTGATCATTATGCTCCACCGGAGCACGTAAAACGCTGGGGACAAATATTATCAGCCAAGCCCGAGGTAAGAAGCTCTAGCCAATCCTCCCCTTTTGCAAGTTTTAACTTCTAATTCGATTGACATTATTGTTTGGATTCAAAAAGCCATAAATTTGTTAAGGTTGTAGTTGTGTTTAGAGTGAGTTGATCTTCTTATTTGAATGAGATACTGAAAAGGATGAATTCATAATACTTATCTTTGCTCGAAGAGAATTAGGTGATAACTTGAACTTACACTAATTCTCTTGTTTATTAGACAAGCATAAATTGGAAAGCCGATTTATTAGCTTATAATTGTTTGGCAGATTGATAGCTATGTGAAGATATTTCCCGGTGTTTCTCATGGATGGACAACTCGATACATTGATGACAATGAATTTGTCGTTAAGAGTGCTCAAGAGTCTCACTTGGATATGCTGAACTGGTTCGTTAAACACATCAAGTGAAAAAGAAATCGAAAGGATCAAACTATTGGGATCCTTCCTTATTTCAAATGGTAGTTACTTTCCATTGTACCTTCAATGCTCAAGTAGACGTTGATGAGAAATTAAGCGACTATTGAAGAATAAAGCTTATTTGATGAAGCGTATTTGATAATGAAGATGTTGACATACCTAAGGAGCTTGTAGAAGTGCATGTTTGGCAAAGTTTAAGTTGTAATTTAAGTTGGTCAAATATAATGTTCATCTTCACGACTCACGATTACTATCTACTTTTTATCCACACATTTTGTAGAATTCACAAATTAAGCACGATATACAATATTGAACCGGTGTATCTAGTGATATGTCAATTATGCCAATAATAAAATTTACATTAGTAAAAAATGATTTTATAACCTACACCAGTTAAAACTTTCGCGAACATTAAAATAATCTTCAGGATAAAAAACACTAAGGTCACCTAAACTTGAGTAAATTTCATTTTAGTCACTCGACTTATTTTTCAAACTCGCCTTTTATTTCAGTTTGTTCGTTCTATGCCAATTTTATTGCACGTTTCATGTTATAATAACTAAATTGTATTTCATTTGCACTATGCACCTTTTATGAGAACTTATTATGAACAAAAGAAGATATCAGAATCGCTCTGATACCACTTGTTGAGAATCTGGCCAAATAATTAAAGACGAGAATAATATAAGCAATATGAAAAATAAATGATCACAAAATAACCAAGATTTTTGTGGAAGAAGATGAGAATTTATTATACCAAGAAACTAAAATTATTTTTACAAGATTTGATTCTCTCAATCTAAATCTAAACAATTCTCTCAAGTTTTTAATGTATACAAATTTTGGAGTATTTATAAGAGCCAAATTTTGGAGTTATGGATGAAGTAGAGTCCTTAATCCCAAACTCTCACTCCCAATCAAACTCTTAATTCATGATAAAATTTGATCCCTTATCTATTCGGACTTTTAAACCAAAATTATCTATGCTTCCTCCATGAATCAAACTTCCGATGCACTTGAAATTTAAGTCACAAAACATAACAAACTCCACATTGGCACAAATTCCATAACAAGGAATTAAGTTTTCACTCTTCAAGTCATTTTTCAATTCTTCCACCATGTCCCCTACGGACACCCATGCCCCTACTTGGCACATCATGCTTTTACCAAGCATACTCAACAACTATAGGCTAAATCCAAGCCTTGCTTCCCAAAAGAACTACTTTGCACGCCATCCTTACTTAAATCATCCCGTTGATTACTAGTTACAATTGAGTCACCAAATCTGCTCGAATTACCACGAGCAACACCAACTCTACTTGAGTTACCAAACCTGCACGAATCACCACGAGTAACATGATTGACAAGATCATAATCAGGTCTACCCGAGCTACATAAAGATTTCTCATTATCATTGTTTAAGTTATCACGAACAACTAGATCACAATCAACTCTACCCAAGTTATTGCTTATTGAACCATAAGCTACAGCTGCATTCACATTGACCATCGAACCTTCTAACACATATAATCGGGACTTTTTCTGTCCCCTTAACACAACCCGGACACTCTTGTTAACTTTCAAAACTCCACCTCCACTGATATACATATACCCTTTTGAATCAAGAGTACTCAAAGAGATTACATTTCTGTTTATACCTGGAACATGTCGAACCTAGCCAAATGTTCTAACCATCCCATCAAAACATCTTGATTTTGACATTATCAACCCCAGCTATTTTACAAGGCTTATTATTTCCCATAATTACGGAACATATTGTAACTATTTCATATGAAGAAAATCAATCACAGTTTGAGCACATATGAAAAGAGAAAACTGAATCAATAATCCAATTTTCGTCAGGTTTGGAGTCATCTTCAGTAATCGTCAAAAGATCTCCATCACTGTCTTCTTCTACAAGATTGACATTACGGGGATTTTTTGGTTGTTCCTTCTGATATGTAGTAGCAAACCTATTTCGCCACTTATAACAATCTCTTTATGTGCCTGTTGTTGTTGCAATACCAACAAACTTTACCACTGTTGCTATCCTTGAGTCTACCTATTCCATGACTAGGTATATTCTTCTTACGAACAACAAGACCATTTGCTTGGATCTCGAAACCGACGACCAGATGCTTCATCTTCTCCTTAGAATAAAACGCATCATATACTTCGTCAATAGTAAGAGTATCTCAACGATAGAGAATGATATCTCTAAAAGTAATATATGAAGATAACAACGAACATAACAATATCAACCCTAAATCTTATTAATCATGTTTGACCTCCATGGTCTCCAAATCAACGACAATTTTCTTGAACACCGATAGATGATCTTACAAATATTCACCTTCTATCAAACGATGAGAATACAAGCGCTGCTTCAAGTGTAATTTACTTGTCAACCTCTTTGTCATACAAAACTGATCCAATTTTAATCACAACCTAGCGACACTTCTCTCTTTTATCACGTTCTGAAGAATTTGATTAGAAAGATGAAGATGTATCTATGATATGGCTTTTCGATCCTTGCGTTGCTTCTCATTCGCAGTTATTGTTGCGGACATTCTATATATCCTTAACAAAGTATCATTAAGATCCAATTGAGAAAGAATTGCTCGCATCTTGATCTGCTACAAAGAAAATATATTGTTGCGATCCAAAAGCAGAATCTCAGATTTTATACTCGTTATCCCTGAAACAATTGACCTTGTTCAAATCTCGTTTTAAAAATCAATTTGGACCTCCTAATAAACCTCCAAAAAAATCTTCAGCTATGATGCCAATTGTTATGAACAAAACAAGAAATTAGAATCGCATTGATACCACTTGTAGAGAATCCGATCAAATAATTAAAGACAAGAATACTATGAGCAATATGAAAAATAATGGACCGTACAACAACCAAATTTTTTTTGGAAGAAGACGAGAATTTATTATACCAAGGAACTAAAATTATCTTTATAAAATTTAATTCTCTCAATCTAAATCTAAACAATTCTTTCAAGTTTTTAATATATACAACAATGATTTAACTATTATCTTGGAGTCAATGAAGCCTAAATCTTGTGGAGTATTTATAGGAGCTAAATCTTGGAGTTATGAATGAAGTAGAGTTCTTAATTTGAAAGCCATTGTCCCAATCAAACTCTTAATCTATTATAGAATTTGACCCCTATATCTCCGGATGTCTAAACCAAAATTATCCAAGTCTCCTCAATGAATCAAACTTCCAACTCACATGGAATTTAAGTTACAAAACATAACACTTCTCGATGCATATTGTGAACGATCAAGAAATAATTGAAGAATGAAGCTTATTTGATACGTAAATGTTCGTGTGGTCTAGTTCTATTTAGACTTGATTAATAGAGTTGTGTTTAGATTTTGAAATTTATGCAGTTCGACCCTAACAATATCTAGAGGAGGGGTGAATATGTATTTTATGTGGGATTAAAATTATTAATTAATTAGCAACAAGTCACCAATTAATTATCTTTAGATGGTTATTCAATCAAGTCAATTTAATTCTATGTTTAAATACTGCAGTTTATATACTCATTAAGTAAAGCAGTAAAAACACAAGAAAGACCACGGAAAAACCCCAACTGGGCAAAAACTCTGGACACTTTGCCATTCAACAATCCACTATAATTGATTCGTGACTTACAGTCTACCGTATTAGATGACGACACGTACCATCTAATCTCCTGATTGCAATTTTGACAGTTCTCCTGAATTCTGTGTTCCTATAATGATTTTAGCTGCAATTTCCAAAGCTCTCTTGGATTTTGCCCTTCTGCAGCAACTCTCAACTTTGTGGAATCGTTTATCTCCCGTGGAACCAGAAGAACAACCTGTTCTTCACCAACTGGAACTTCAGTTACCTTCCTGGATCTTCAGCAACTCTGACGATATGTAGGAAGTAGTGATTTGGTATTTGGATTAGGAATCTGATGTTTTTCGCCACCAAGAACAGTATATCAAAGAAACATAAATGTTGAAAGTTTCAAAGATGAAGAGAATATGAAAGTACAAAGTTTGCTTAATGTTCAACCTTAAAAAATCTCGTTATGTGGCTTTAGAATATTTATAAGTATGATAGAAAAAAGACGGACTAGGAAAAAAATCTTTAAAACATGAAATAAAATATTCCCGTATAACCCTGTCACTCGAGTGAGAGCTCAGCGACGGTCGAGCGACATGTTGTCGCTCAAGCAAAGGAGGGGTGACAGTTTAGCAATGCAGTTTCTGTTTTTGTAGCTCAAGCCAACTCTTGACGATAGTCTAGCGATAATCCACACCGTTTTCCTCCTTGTTTCAAACTCGCAATCCTAGATCTAATAACCAACTTTTAACATATTCCACATTACTCTTGAATTTTACAACCTATCAATTTTAGTCTTATTGTTAACAGAATTTGTCAATTACAAAATTAACTAAAACCTAACAGATTTGACTGGTATACTCTTATATGAACTGGAATTAGCTCTTGATATGAACCTTGGCCCTCAAATATAGAGTCTATCTTCTTATTTGGACAAGATAAAGGTTATACGAAGAGATAAGTCACAATTCGAATTTACACTAAAACTCTTCTTTTTTGGCATGCATAAATTGAAAAATCGATTAATAACTTATAATTATTTTGATGATTGATAGCTATGTGAAGATCTTCCCCGGTGTTGCTCGTGGATGGATAACTCGATATAATGATGAATCTTAAGGGTCTCACTTGGGCATGATGAGCTATTTTACCAAACACATTAAGTAAAAAGAAATCTAAAGGAGCATAACATAGGGATCCTTCATTTCTTCCTAAGAAAGTAACCGATATAGAATTCAGACAGATTTCTAAAAGAGTTAATTTCTTTGTAACTTTTTTAGGTTATGAGATTTGTATTGCTAGATCACCTGCTGTAGTGTGATATATGGAACTTGTTGCCAATAAATAATTTTCTTCGATTTTCAAATTTTAGTCTAGTTTTGAACTAATTAATTTGAGTTAGGGTAATTAGCGCAAAACGTCCCTACCTTTACACGGTTTTGTGCAAAACGTCCATACCTTTCGTTTCTTGGTGCAGAACGTCCTTACCTTTCCAATTTTTGGTATGAAACGTCCTTTTGACCATTTTACCCTTCTATTGAAATAAAACAAACACAAAATAAAGGAAAAATAAAGAATAAATTGCAATTATGGGTTCAAACTTTTAAAAAGGTGCAAATTAGTCACAAATATGAAAAAAATCATCAACCTCTAAGCCGCCACATTTGAAGGCAAAATCCTCAACATCCGATCATCTTGGCCGTCGGATCAACATACCACCTTGAAGCCCTCATTGCCTTCTTCATAGCCCACTCAACCACTAGCCCCTATTCAAACATATTTGACCGGAATCGAGCTACAAACTTCACCGCGTGAAATGCAATCAAACGTTGGAATCACGCTGTCCGGCTACCTTTCTAGCCGAAACATACCACTAGCCAACTCCCCTACTCAAGACGGTCTCCACCATACAAACAATTTAGCCCAAACAACAAGGATAAGATCTGAATTTCAAATTGAAAGTTGCTCGTCGCAACTATCACGACACCGCACCAGTTTTCCTCCAATTCTGAAGCCACCATGATGACCTATGGTGGCGGACCACCTGGGTTGGGTGCTCCATCACCTGGGCACCTAGCTCAGCCATGTGTCCCCTTCAATTTGGGTCCAATCATCTTCAATTTGGGTCTGAAATGTTCGTTGGTGCGAACTCACGAGCGTAGCGATTGGACTGTTTTTCTTTGAAATTGGTGATTGTTGGTTGCTTGTTGGAGGAAATTATTTACATAAGTAGCTTCGACTTTATGAGGGGAGTCGACCAGTGGTGGATTCCGCCCGGTTGGGTGGCCGGACGACGAGTTGTGAGTGTTTAACCGATTTTCATGCTGCGGTTTTTGAATTTGATTTTCGGCCAAATTACAACGAGTTATGAGAATTTCTTAGTATGTAGTTGTAGAGTGTAATGAGGAGAACATGTTGGAACCAATATCCGACTGTTTGGACGGTCAGGAGTCGCCGAAAAAATGAGCTCATGTATTCGGCTAGAAAGGGGCAAAAGAGATTTTTTTTGTTCTTTTTAATATTTTTATAAGTTTTGGATTAATTTTCATTTTTTAGAAGTTTAGGAGTAAGATTGAAAATTATTCTTTATTTTTCTTTTCTTTTGTGTTTGTTTTATTTCAATAGAAGGGTAAAATGGTCAAAAAGGACGTTTTGCGCCAAAAATTGAAAAGGTAAGGACGTTCTGCACCAAGAAATGAAAGGTAGGGACGTTTTGCACAAAACCGTGTAAAGGTAAAGACGTTTTGCGTTAATTACCCTTTGAGTTACTATATGAATATGATTGAGTCAAATTATCTTCCCTTTAAATTTGGGATCCACGATATTGGGGGGCTTTGTTCAAATTTTCACATTTCGTTGAAAGTGACTATTAAGCTCGAATTTATTTTTTTTGATTACCACACTGGTTAAGGGAAAATTAAGCTGCGTTCCCCAACATTTTCAAGCAGCGTGATTACGGGCTTGCAAATTATCTGAAATATGAATAGGTCTTTACATGACCTAAAACATCAAGGTGAGTATTAGAACACACGAGATTTTCATATGATTCAAACTTAGAAGGCAAGATGGTGAAATTAGTTAACATCTCTCCAGTTCGAGAGAAAGCCAAGTGTGGTTTTAATGTTTGTATATTGACGGTTTTCTCAATGTAAAGCCTCACTTTTAAAGGTCGCGAATCCATAATCACATCATGTAAAAACTTGGGTAACTCATCCCTGATTTTCACTAATTATAATATTATAATTATTAATTACATTAGTTTAAGCAATCAATTACCAAACTTCGTTTTCTTCGAAATCTTTATTGTTTGGAATCATCTAATTCGGCGTAGAGAAAAGTCAAAAAATAGAAAAATGAAAAATCGAGATGGTTCCTATTGAAGAATATACCTTCCCTATAAATCAAGACGTTCAATTCGAATTGAACTCAAAAAAATTTCCCTTTTGCTTTTGCAACTAATATTCAGCACGTGGCATAGCATTCGCCACCAACTAAAAAGTTTTAAGGGCTTGTTTGGATGGGTTTAAAAGAAAGATACTTATTTATAAGCAAAACTTGCGTAATATTATTGAAATGCCCTTTGTATGCCAATACAGGCGCCGAGGGTAAACGACCATGCTAGAATAACATAATATTTTACATAATCCTTTACATAATAGCCAAATGGCGGGCCCCAGGCGGGGCGCCTGGGGCCCGCCATTTGGCTACTATGTAAAGGATTATGGCGCCCGAAGGCCGCTATTTGGCTATTATGTAAAAGATTATGTACATATAGACTAATTTTAGGGTAAATGTGTTGGTAAATTAAAAATATAAGACTAGTATGATGTGGGGTGCTTATTCAAACTTAAAAATAAGTTTTTTTTCATAAACAAATATGTTTGGATTTTTTTGTGCTCATAAGATTATTTGACCACTTATAAGGAAATTCAAACATGCTCAAAAAACATCCCTAAAAAAATCTCCAATTTGATATTCACTCTCTCTGGTGATGTAAGAGCTTATGTCACTCATTTGACCTAACTCCGTGTCCTCTTCATCCATCATGTATTTATAAACGTTTGTTGCCCTTGTTTATTCCTATTTTTTTTTTTCAAAATGTATATATATTTTCTTATATTTAACTGTATATTTTCTTATATTTTTTGTTGCCCTTGCCCTTGTATATTTCTCCATCAATCTATATTCTAAAATGCATTTTACATAAAAAAAAAAAAAATGGGGTTCAAAATGACACTTAATTTTTATTCATACATTTCAAGAAATTCATAAGCACCGACCATATATCTGTTAAAAAAAAAAAAAAAAAATCTTGTCTAAATTTCATAGATATTTTTACTTTTCGTTGAATTTTAAAAAAATTGCAAGTTATTGAAAATTTCAAATATTTTTCATTTACCATTGAAATTTAAAAGGTTTCTGATTTTCTATCGACTTTATCAAAATATTATTTTAACAGTCATTGTATCACTCACAATTTTAAAAGTTAATGGATTTGATCGACTTATAAAAATATTATTTCATCTGTCATTCCATCTAGACAGAGCTATAGATAGTGGACTAGAGAAAATCCCAATTATACTGAGTTGGAAATGAATTTTTTTAAACCTCATCAATTTTAATTATGTAATATTTATTTTCTTTTCTTTTCAATTTTGTTTAGTGCAAATTACCAAATTCCCTACTTTTCAAGATCCATTTTCCAAAATCAGATTTCAAGGTTTAAGTTTCAAAAATAAGACGTTTTATTTATAGATAGATATTTATTATATTTAATTAAATATTAATAATAACATTATAAAAATTGATTTATACACAACCACCCCACCCCAAAATTAATTTTCAAACCCTAAATTACATTATCTCTCTCCGTCTCTCACCTCTCTCTCTCACACTCCGTCTCTCACTTCTCTCTTTCTCACTGACGGGCGGCGACTGCAGCGTCTATCTGCTGCTGCCGGCGTCGTGCTCCTCCTCTAGCCGCCACCATGCCTCGTCCCCTCTCTCTCCCTCATCTATTCATCTTCAATCTTCTCTCCATCTTCACGCCGGCGATGTCGCGGGCGTGCGGTGATGTTGCAGATCTCGCAAGGTCGGCCGACGCTTCTGGAAATCGTCCACGAGAACTCGTAAGGCCGGCTCCTCCGCTGGTGCTGCCAAGGTCTTTACATCCAACGTCAAGTCTATAGAATCTACCGACACGCTGAAACTGAAAATCAATCGCGTCCTCAACGAGTCGGGTCATAGGGGACGCCAGATCC
Source organism: Fraxinus excelsior (assembly GCA_019097785.1). Classification (NCBI taxonomy): domain Eukaryota; kingdom Viridiplantae; phylum Streptophyta; class Magnoliopsida; order Lamiales; family Oleaceae; genus Fraxinus; species Fraxinus excelsior. The sequence continues at coordinate 32,499,491 of CM032634.1, read as the reverse complement.
AGAACCGGTGTGGAGCGATTGGCCTTCTCTAAGCTGGAATCGAGAACGACATGGTGTATTATAGGGATACTGATGATGTTATCAATGGCGTGGTGGCTGCTTGGTGTCGATTGGCCTTCTGCTCGTGTTGTTGGTCCAGATCTATGTGGCGTTGTTCGTCCAGATCTGTGTGGTGTTGTTCGTGACCAAGATTGGTGTTGGATCCGGATCGGCGGTGGGGTGCGACGGTGGTGATGTTTGTGTGGTGGCGGTTTTTGTGGTGGCGGATTGACGATTTAGGGTTGGTTTTATTGAATTTGGCGGTGGTAGGGGCGATTTGTAGTGGCGATGGTTGCTGGATGTCACAGTGAATTGATGTTGGTGTGGGCGATTATGACTGTGACCTGACCTGTGACTTATGACCTGAGCTGTGACCTGTGTTGCGAACTTGTGACCTGGGCTGCGAACTTGTGACATGGGTTGTGACTTGAAATATTGATCAGTGACCATGATTTGAAATCCAAACAACTTTGAACAAATAAAAGATATGATTAAACAACACTAAAGTCTCCTATCTATTTACATGTTCATATTTAATATTCAGACTGCAATTTAACCATCAAATGCGGACAGAGTTTGTGACCTGGGCTGTGACCGAACAAAAAAATATGAGACTTATCATGTTATTAATCATTATAAACAAATAACAATGCGTTGTGACTTGTGACCTGAGTTGTGATCTGAACTGTGACCACACAACAGGTAAGTTGTGACCATCAATGGTCACCGGAATAGTCACCGGAATCGGAGTAGTCGTCGGAACAGTGATCGGAATAGTCACCGGAATTGGAGTCGTCGCCGGAATAGTCGCCGGAACGATCGCCGGAGCCGGAGCGATCCCTAGAATAGTCGCCGGAGCGGTAGGGGTGGTGGAAGTGGTGGTGGGTTAATTTTATATATATATATATTATTTTTTTTATATTTATATATATAAATAAATATTTATATATGTGTATGTATATGTTAAAATATCTGATTTTTGAAATGTAAAAGTTGTTTTGATATTTTTGAAATAAGATAAAGTAAAAGTAGGAGAAATGAATTTTTCCCTTTTGTTTACTATCCATAGAAAACATTGTGATGCTCTTCACACCGCTACAAACATTGGAGATGCTGAACGGCCCATGCATGATGCAACCCGCCCAAATAGGAATTTTTTTTTATTATTAATAAAGAAAATAAAGAAAAATTGCATGTTTTGTTCCAACTTATTGCACAAGTTGTAAGTTGGTCTTCACCTCTTAAAAATGAGAAAGTTGTCTTTAACCTCTCATTATATTTACAAAATAAGTACTTAAAATGACACAAAATTGCTTAATTCCTTGATAAATACACAACCCTTACATTATGAGACTTGAGTTTATTTCTCATCACATATTTTTAATATACTAGTAATTTTACTAAAAAAAAAAAAAAAATGCTAGACAATTCGTTATTTTAACCATTATTTTCATATCAATAATAATGCAAAAAGAAGGGACGACTCCAAATTGTTCAAGAATAGCAAAGTTGAGTTTTTCGATCTTTTAATTTATGATTAGTCAATTCTATTTCTCGCTGAGGGTAGGGAAGCAATATTACTTAGTGGTAGAGTGTCATCTTGATTTGGTGGAAGTCATTCATTCGAACCTGATTATCTCTAAATTCAACGTGAATTCTATTTGCATTTGCTTTTTTGTGATTTCAACAATAAATATATAAAAAAATAAATTAAAAGATTCTTAGTAAGCTCTTATTTGGTACACATTAAAATTTTCATTATCATCCTTCTACCTATTTTCAACCACACATTTTCCAATAAAATAATATTTTTCATCACATCATTAATTTTTTCTTCTTTTTCATCGCACATTCTTCATGAATCTACTATTCTATAATACATTCTTGTAAAATAATGTGGCTCAAATGTACCATAAGTTCAAAAAATTTGGTATTGAACTATGCGTGGGCAGAGCGACGATGAAAAATTTCATCATTCCTACTATTGAGTTCCGACGGAATCTATAGAGACTACAGCCACCAAGAAGTAAAGTTTGAGATGCGCTTGTAAAAAAAAAAAAGTTTGGGGGATAGAAGTGCAAATTTCCCCTATATAAAGAAGGGTGAATTCATCCCGTTTGCCGTGTGCTTTTGCTGCAGTATCAATCATTTGAATCCTTTTTTCCAGAAATCGAGGTAATAAAATGTCAGGCTCTCACTCTCAGTGTTGTGAAAATCCACCAACTCTAGGTTCAAGCACTGGAATAGGGCATATTGAAGATCTTGGAGGCCTCAAATGCTATGTTTCTGGCACTGCTGATTCCAAGCTTGCTGTTATTCTGGTTTCTGATATTTTTGGTATGTATTTTCTAAAAATATTTGATTTTGGGTACTGTAAAATTTCATTTTTTTTTATTCAATGCAATCACCATATGTTTTACTTTTATTACAAAATAAATAAATACAAGTGGGTAAAATTGTTTATATTCTTGATTTTGTGTGTAAATTCAAGGTTCCCTTTGTAGAGTTTCATTTGGCCTACTTGCGTTCTGTGTATAATCAAGTGGTGTCACTGCAAGATTTCATTTTTTTTTTTTTTGGCATATTGGAATTGGGTTTTCGTATCCCTGTTTGGCACCATTTTTTTTCTCATTCTCATTCTTTTTTTCTTTCTTCATTTCAACCCCAAATTCTGCCAATAAAATAATATTAAACATAACCCTAAAAGTTCTCCTTATTTTTTAACCACACATTCTTCAATCAATCACTATTTAAAAACACATTTTTTTATTAAAATGGGTGTCAAACACCCCCTTAGTTTTAAGGTTATGAATACATTTGCCTATTTGGATATGTCATATTCTGTGTCTTAAACCATAAAAACAACTTAAGATGAAAATTCCATCTCAAATAAAATATAGGATTTGTAGAAGGGTAATTATATTACCACTACCAATTTTAATTACTACACCACGTTATAATCACACCACAATTAAAATATATTTTTAATAAATACACTACAATAAATTTACAATTATAATCATAATTCAATAAAAACAAAAAATAATAAAATATTGTGATGTACTTATCACCAATATTAATACTCATTCTCTCAACCTTTCCCCTCATTAAAATCAGTTTCTCCCAAGTCCCAAAGAAGAGCCTTCGCTACAACTCTCCACTCTCCTCTGAAACTTAGTCTTAAAATGTGCATCTTCATCAACATTTTCACCCTCCCAACCGAGAAAATACCACCCACCTTTCTTCTTTATAGCCTCCACCAAATCCATTCTTCCAGCTTTGAGCAACTCTTACTCTGAACGGCTAAAAATTGCAGCTTTTCGGTACCTTTGAAGCCTTCTTTTAGGATTGTATACAAAAAATTGAGAAGGGGTAACTAGATAATTCATTGGTGATTATGTTTGCAAGCTTCTGGACAAAGTAAGAGACATTGTTGTGTTGCAAGAGGAATCAGTAAGTAAAAGGAAGTTTCTGGTTGCTGTATGTGGGAAGAGTTTAATTTCCACTTTTGGAGTTATATTGTGTTGGTGAAAATATTATGAGGTATGCTTCTTGCTGCCTCGTTCTTAACGTGTGGGATTTTAGTTCATAAATAGGATGTGTCAATGCAAAGGACACATCTGTTCTTTATTTTGTCTAATTTAGGCTCGTTGGTTAATCTCAAGATTGTTCATGTAATACTCATTTCATAGTGGCTAATTTGATCAACCAAGGAAACATCCTTGTTAACATAACATCATCAATCTATCCTTCTTATAATTGTTGTTCACACCGTATTTATGCGGAACCAAGTGGGAAGAAAGAATTGCTTCATCATCTTGCTTCTTTTGGCAATTAGTGGAAGCTTATAAATCTTACATAGCTTTGTTCTAGTGCTTATTAGTCCTTGACTGTATTATTGTTCTGAAATCTGCTTCTAACATTAATTCTATACTTCATTAAGAAATCTTTTGACCACTGTTTATTTCAGCTCCCCATGAGCGGAGCTCCAATAATGCTTCTTCCACCAATTGAGATAACCAATCGACTAGTGTAAATCATCAATTTGGACATAAAATGTTGCGTGCCAATTATTATTATTTATTCAACACCTTTAACATCCAATCATCCTCAGTCGGCAATTTAACACCTTTTAAATCAAATTGGCATTCACACTTATGTGTTCCAAGAGACCTCTTACGTTTTGGTTCATGGCCTGAATGATGAATACGGTTTTTATATTTTTCACTACACTCACATCCATATCGTATACGAGGCTTGCTTCCATAACCACAACGCTCAGAATGTGTTATAACAATAACCAAACCAAGTTTCTTCCCAACCATACAAACTCAATTAGATAATGACTCGACTATGGAATACCTACACAATCAATATTAAAAAATCGTAATTAAAAAAATTGTCCCAAGAGTTGAATTAGTAGACATAAATTTAATATTTTCTTTATTCATACTTGGTCAGTAGTGAAGTTTTCCGTATAATCGTACATATTGAAGTTGTAATCATTTTCCTGACATTTAGAACAAATAAAATTAGATTATGATAAGTTACGAAAATCTAAATTTATTACGGTCATACAAAAAACACAATATAACAATAAAAACTTAATTCTTGTTGACTAAGAACAACTTTCGAGAATTCAGATGAAGTCGTAGTGTCAATAATTGCATCCATTCTCGTTTAACTAAATATCATAATGTAGTGAGAAAAGTGAAAACAAGTCGACTCAACAATAATGTTCACAAAGGATAATGCATGCACGAAAATTCATAGACTTACATTATAATTTGTTAGTATTCACTGCACATAGGAGATGTATCTAGGAAGCGTCTTAATTATGTTGAGGACAAAATAGAATTAATAGGGGAGAAAGGGGTATTAAACTCATTCAGTAATTTTTGTACTCAAATCTAAGGGTGGACAGACACGTACCTCTTGAGAAGTCTGTAAATCCTATTTGCATTCAATTGCTTATAATCGTTCTCAGTTTAATACATAAATATACACAGATACACATAATCTATTTCCTTTATTAGATCTCATCAGCAATATGGTATAATTTTCTGCCCTTCACGATTTATCTTCAAACCTGTGAGGGCACCACAACTTTCTGCAAAACATGAATCAGAACCTATCATTCTCTTATGAAAACTTATTTGTCCTACGGTCTTAATTTACCGTTGTCAATTACTAATCATGGATTTATGATTGATTGCAACCAATCAAGATGATATGGTGCAAACAAGAGAAATATAGTTTTGTCATAAACACAGATACACAGTTGATTCAACAATTCAAAATCACTAGCACAAACACACGCATCCACTTCTGGACGCTTGTACTCACATTTTTCCGTTAATCAATGAAAGTTTAACAAAATCAATACCAATTTCCATTAATCAATGAAAGTTCCGATGTTGGAGAAGATAGATGAAGAAATGCATATGCATAAGAGGTGAATGATTCCAATTTTAGTGGTACGTGAAAACATATAATGGAAAGAAAAGAAAATAGAGTATAAACACAAAGTAAAAGTAATTGAGATACAATGGTCAAATAGAGTATAATTTCATTTACCATGAATAAAAGAAAATTATCTTGCCTCCGTGGAAGAAAGCAAAAGCCGCCGGAATAATTATAAGCAATGAAATGTTAAGGAAAAAGAAAGAAAGAAATTAGGTTTTATATTTGTGGTGTAACAATAATTTATTTAATTAAAAAATATATTAAAACCCTAATTATGTAATTTTACTTAAGGATATTTAAGTAAATAAGAAATTTGTAGTGTTAATATAATTACCCTTTGTAGAAATGATCAAAGTTTATACTTTCACATTTTATTCTGAACACTGCGGTTGGAGATGAGTTTTTCAAGATTTGACCTGTATTTTCATCTCTGACTCTTTTAGGATTCCATACCAAAGAAGCTGAATACGATCTTCACTACTATCGTTGGCCTCCTTTTCTGTCATTCCCTGTAGCTATATTTTTTTATTGCAGTAGAACTGTTTCTATTCAATTATTGTATTTTAGAGGTCGAGAATTTGTATTGAATTATTTTACTTGACAGTTTATTAGTGTTGTTTGTTTGCAGGCTAAATGAAAAATGATACACTCGTAATTATAATTTTCACTGCCTAACGGGGAAGGTTTTGTCTATTTTCATCTTTATAGGATTTTGGTGTTGCAAAGTTTGAATCTTATTGTTTAATATTGGTTGGCCTTGATGATTTTTAAGGCATTTTAGCATCTATTCAAATGCTGTTTTTCTTGGGCTTAGAAGTTAATTAAGCCCCTGTTTTGTTTAGCTAAAAATTAGATTTTTAATAGAGTTTGATAAAAATTTGTGAAATGTATAGTTGAAAATGAGTCTGAGGAAGTATGATTGTTAGAAAATGATGGCCAAATAGGGGCTAAGTAGTTTGTGGATCCCAAGATAGTTGATTTCAATCTACTCATCTTGCATATGCGACTTGAGTATTGTCATGCCTCTGGCATAAAGGTTTTGCTTGTTTACATTCACCTTATTTTTCATTGCTTTCTACTGATTTTTGAGAATATTTTTGTGTCATATTAAGTAATATTACACTTATCATGTATTATATTCCTTTTAACTAAAGAAACTGATAGAAGGTGATCCAAGTATTTGGGATCTGCGATGCTTAGAATGATGATGAACGTTGCATGGGGCAATATCCTTTTTATTTTTAGTTATTTACAGGAGCAAAAACATTTAACTCTTTTTTTGGTTCAATGAAAGAAGTCACCATTCTATTCAAGAGCTAAATATACTTCCACAAAAACTAAATGGGGCTTTAGGTGATGTGGACATCATTTTCTATTAGGGATTTTTTTAATTATTTATGTTTTTATGATTGGGCATGTATTATTGGGTTGTCCCAAGCCCATCGCTAGTAGGGTTATGTTTTAATATAGTTTTCACATTGTAATTTAGACACTTGATGATTGAATAAAAATAATTGTGGTTTGTGGCCAAAGTTTCTTCCTTTTCCCCTTTCTTCTTTCCCTTCTTCTGTTGTGTTCTTCTTCTGCTATTCTCGCCTCGAATTTCCTCCTCTATTGATTTATTTCTCATTCTCCATTAATTATTTATTTTGTCCTGCATCATTAGGCTTGTTGTAAATCGTGGAAGTGGATATACATACATTCCATAAATATAAATAAATTTTTAATATTATTTTTATATTCTAATTTTTCTCATTTGGCTTGATCTATGCAGGATATAAAGCTCCTAATTTGAGGTACTTGCTCTCTACTTTCTTCCTAATTTAGGATAATATTTTCCTAGATTCTCCATATAAAAGTTAGAATATGGTTTTTATGGGTGGTTTAACAAAATATGTATTGATTACCCGAATTTCTTTTTTATTAGGTACACTTTCTCTTTGTGGCATTCAACCTCTTGCTTGTTTTTGGTCAAAAAATTTCTTAATGATGGTTGTATTCGCTGATTTTCTCAATAATAGCTTAGACCAGAACGCTATTAACCGCATTTTTTTTATGTTTGAGGGGCATTTAAATGCTCATTTTCAAAATTCATGTGGCAAACAAAATACCCCTTTCAATTCAATATCTCTATGGGGAAAAGGGTTCGAAAAGAATTAACAAAAAATTTCTTTTATTAAAGATGAATAATAGTAAATGTTCTCTCTCTCTCTCTCTCTCTCTCCCTTTTCAGAAGACGTAGATTTGACTCAAAGCCTAATACACTATCATTCAAAGTAGAAAGGCAATAAATAATGAATAGGAAAGCAAATAGGATTTAGGACAAATTCTTGAGGTTCCAGTGAGTGGCCCAAAGGAATTACCGCTCTTAGCAAGAATGTGATTTCTTCTTAGAATATGGCCGAAGAATGGCAACTGACATTGATGCCACAGAATCTATAGTGGTTGAGTCAGCTTCACATTCATCTCTAGAGGGGCTTGTTCTCTTATACCTGCAAGTGAATCAAATTTGGGCGTACTCATTTTTAGAGATCCTGTGGATTAATATGACTTCCACCTTGGCCTAATAAAAAGATTGATACCCAAGATAAATAGATGAGGAGATAAGAAGATATGCATCCACCCCCTACATATTTGATACCTTCTACAAAAAAACTCAACCCCATTCGTAATTCCATCAAGCAGTAATTTTTATTATAGGACTTCATGATTTTGTAGATGTTTCTTCCCCATTTTAGGCATATGGTTGATGGCCCGTGTACCTAACTTGTTAGTTTGTACATAATAGCCACGTGAAAGTAATATAAATCCATATGATGTTGTGATGCTAATATATGTAATGCACTTACAATATGAAGGAAACTTGCGGACAAAGTTGCTGCTGCTGGATTTTATACTGTCGTGCCAAATTTCCTGAATGAAGATCCATATGAGCCGGAGAATGTTGATAGACCCTTTCATATATGGATAAAAGATCATGGACCAGTGAGTTATCTATTTTAATACTCGACTCAATTTGCCATTATCTGAAATTATCCCAGCCAGTGAAAAACCATCTTCAGCTGAAATTTAAGTGCATGCTTGGTATATGATACTCGAGACTATAATCAACAAGATTTTGCCTTATTTTTCTTCCTTAATACGGTCCTGTACTATCTACTACTACCTACCAAACATGCCATAATCCCTTAGGTCCAGTTCCCCCTCTTTTCAGATACTGGACTAGTTTTCAGCTTTTCTTGGTTCCAACTGCCATTTTCCATTGGAAGTTGCAAAGCTCGTGAAGCTTTGGCCTGTCAAAATTAGTGCCTCCCTCCACATGCATACACAAATCCGGAATCAAAAGAAAAGGAAGAAAAATCCTAGAAATTCTTTTGTGGGGATTTGCACTTATATTTCCTAAAAATTCCACATGTTTTGTTTGTAAAACTCAAGAAGTCAATATTCCTTGTGTAGGACCAAGGATTTGAAGATGCAAAGCCAGTTATTGAAGCTCTAAAAAGCAAAAGCATAGAGAAGATTGGAGCTGCAGGCTTTTGTTGGGGAGGTGAGATTATTTTTTTCCCGAGATGAAAGTTTAAGCAGTTTGATCTGTTGTGATTTTAATCAACAGTTCCAATTATATATAACACATTTTTTTAAGTATGTAAGTTTGTTAAATAAAACTACTTTTCAGCCAAGGTCGTCGTGGAACTAGCAAAGTATGCTTATATCCAAGCTTCGGTGATCCTGCATCCTTCCTTTGTATCTTTAGAGGATATACAGGGTAAGAGTTATGTTTGATACAAATCTGCCAAATCCATTTTTTTTCCTTCATAGGATTTATAGATTGATATATCTTATTATTCTTCTTCTGAATACCATGTTCTGCATTTTTGGCTTGGAAAGCATGCCTTCCAGGTTATAAATGCTGTTAGTCACTTAACTTATAGGGAAGTTTCATATGATTCATTCATTTAAAATCCGTCAGTTGTTTTTACAGACTGACGTGGCATCAACATGAAGGTCTTCCTCATTTCATTTTCTACTAATGAAGTTTAACTAAGTGACCAAACTAGAACAAAAGGAAAACTTCAGCGATCACTTTGGAACAAAATAAATTTCGGACACAACTTCACTCTAACTTGAGTGACTAACAGTGTTTTTTATGCCATGTGTTTGTATTGTAACTTATCTAGAGTTTTATTACGGGTAAATCAGAACTTGAGTAGTTCTGTGTTGAGACATTAACATTAGAACAATTTTCAGCGGTTAAGGTTCCGATTTCTATTCTTGGAGCTGAGATTGATGAAAGGTCTCCACCAAAGCTCTTGAAAGAATTTGATGCCGCCTTAAACGCGAAGGCTGAGGTAAGAAATTCCCTACACTCCTCCGGTTACAATTTGCCAATTCTCAGCTTCAAGTTGTAACATCCTGCATATATGGTTGTGTGCGTTTACTCGATTTTTTTTTTCCGGTAACATAGTTTGGAACAAGAAAAAGTTCATATTTTCTATTGTGGTTTGCTGTAATGGGATTATACATTGTTACATGCTTCTATCAACAAAACTGCTAGAGTCGGTAAGTTGATTAGTTAGTGGGAGTGGGTTGAAATCTGTTGCATGGATTCTACAAAAGGGAAAGAGAAAAATTACAAATTTAAGATGGGAAGACTAGCTTGACGAACTGTAAAATGTTGCTCTAATTTACCGGGTTTTCATGGGTAAGAAAACCTCGGAATATTTATGTAAACGTGGAGGATTAAGATGCTCCTATTTTTACCTATTTCATTCAAGGATGAAGCAGAAATGCTGAGGCGAGGCTTCATTCAAATTCTAGCTATGATTGCTTCAAAATACTATGATTTTATAGAGGCTATGAGCTTAAAATAAATAACTAATTTTCTTGTCAAAGATGAATATAATTTACCTTTTTTGAAAGTAATTACTACCTTAGACTCAGAACTTTTTTTTAGTAAGAAAAATGAAATTTATCTCCGCATGTTTTGAAAACAAATTATTACCTAGAATTGAACGTTTGTAACTTTTATGTTTAAACATCCAGTCTGTTCCGTCAGTATAAAACTAACTTGAATAAAAATCTGCCCCATGTGAATCCATTATCGTTCAGCAACAATTGTATTGATAGATCGGCTATTCTCTCTAATGTCAAGAGGGATTTTGAGCCATAGAAATAGACTTTTCGAGATATAGTTGTCTAGTGTTAAATTTGGGCTGCGATGTCAAAAACTCCATCTTCTGTAGGGAGTTTTATCTCCATCGTTGAAGACTAACAAATTTTGACGGTCTTTCCCTTTGCAGGTTGATGCCTTTGTTAAAGTATTTCCCGGGGTTTCACACGGTTGGTCTGTGAGGTACAAGGATGATGATGAAGCTACTAAAAAGTCTGCAGAAGAGGCTCAAAAGGACATGTTGGATTGGTTTATTAAGCATCTGAAGTAAACTATACTAAATTATGTTTTACTATTTCATATGCAGTAGTTTGTTGAGGATATGCTTGCCTGAATAAAGTGGATTGTTGTATCGATCTTTATTTTTCGGACCAGTTTGTGGGTGCCTAGGTAGTGAAATTGTACTTACGTACGAGGGTCACAAGACTTGCCTCTTGTGAAACCAGCGAATTTCGTGTCATCTGTGACGTATTTGTATGGACAATATTGTCGCTAATTTGCAGGGTTGGATTCTAAATTCGTCAGTAGTTTCTGGTGGAGTTTCACTAACGGAAGTTACGGAATATATATTTTTGATGCTTTTCGATGACCCTTTTTGGTGAATCGATGGTGGTTAAGTTAAGAGTAAAGGTGGCAAACGAAATCACCGACTTGAAGACACAAATCATCCAACTTATGGAGTTGCACGATGTGACTTGATTGAAATCAAAGCAAACTATTCCATAAAATCGGATTGTTAACAACAGAAGCTAAAATAAAGTAGGAAACACAATTAAGAAAGTTGGTACTCAAGGCACGTAGAATGTTCAGTTAATTAATGAATGAAAAATGATCGAATGAAATATTTTGTAAAGTTGAACGGTGAGTCTCAAAATAGATGTAAGTTCAGTGACCAAAGCAATACTAATTAGTAATTACTGTGTTCCGTGACCACTAAACCAGGAAAATGATATCATTTTTCAAAGGCGAAATTGCATACTTCATCCTAACCTTTCCGAACTGTATGGGACATACCCCCAACCTTTTTTATTGGCACCATCTACCCCAACTTCTCGACTAGTCTGCGTGATTTGTCCTTGTTGACAAAAATCTGTCTATATTCTCTTATATCTAGCTCAAGTGCACGTGTCATTATCTAGCTCAAGTGTATTGCATGCATTATTCGATTAAAATAAGCTCTTGGAATTATAAGGGTAAAATAGTTAGATCACCCCAAACGTAAATGTTCTTTGAAGCTGAACATCACTCTTGCATGTTCCCACTATCCATCGTCTCCACTCCACCTCAATAGATGTCTCATGTGATCCTTTATTCCTCGTAATTTTTAGCACGTGTTTCACCTAATTCAACTCCATTTTAGCTTATAACCAAGACAAAAGAAAGGAAACACTGAAACTAATCAAGTTTGGGGATAAGTAAACTAAAATATCCATGAGTTATAAGTTACATAAATAATCTTACAATGTTCACAACTACTAAAATTACACACACCCCATAAACAAGAAAATCCACATTTTAACAATCCAAATACAAATGACCAAATCCAAACACAACTCCTATGAGATATTTCATTTTTGGTTGCACATTCTCAATTCTTGCTAATAGTACTTGTTCTCTGCTTGTATACATCAGAGCTCTGACCACTGTAGATCTTGTATCTCTGATTGTAACTTGTTAATCTCTTCTTCAACGGCCTTCATATGATCTTCCAATTCATTTATGTTTTCTTCATATCATGGCTTTGAATTCAACTTGAATGACTTGCTCTCGGTCCAAATTGGTGGATCAAACTAGCGAAACAACCACATTGATTTTCCTAAGGTACAAAGGGTTCCAAGTGTTTATTAAATGTTATCAACACTAGCACAGTATGCATTATTAAACTCGCCTCACAAATGAAGAATCTTCTTTGCTAGGTTCACTTCAGTTCAAGAAGTCTTGGGATCCATGTGATGTGATTTTCTCATTAGCATACTCTCCCTCCCATATTTTGATATAGAAGTAAAAGAAGCAAAGAATGAGAGATATGACATAAAACTGAATTGAAATATAAGATACATGTATACGTATATATGGAGGGAATGTTTTCGTCTTCCGACCCCTTTACCCTTATAAATTCAAGCGTTTATTTTTTGTCATATAACATGTGTAGTGCATTTGAGCTAGATGAATCATGCAAAAAATTTCTACCTAGAGAGGATTGTGCTTTCTATGGCCCTGGTTTGGATTCATTCTTCTTTGCTAATTAGTTGAAAAGTTGGGGATGGATGGCGCCAACAAAAATATAGGGATATATTCAACATATTGAAAAGGTGAGGGATGTAATATGCAATTTTCCTTTCCGCGAAGGAAGAAAACACACCTACGGACCTGCCCTAAGACCATTCCATATTTCACACATTAAAGTCACCCCATCACTGGTGAATATCATGACTTGCCAAAACTCCAGGGATTCAAATGTCAGGCCCTCAGTGTTGGGAAAATCCACCAACTTTAAGCTCAAGCACTGGACCAGGCCATATTGACGAACTTGGAGGCCTCAAGTGCTATATTTCTGGCGCTGCTGATTCCAAGCTTGCTGTTATTCTGTGTTCTGATGTTTTTGGTATGTATTTGGCTATTTCTTCAAATATGGGATTTCAGGTAGTGTAAAATTTCAATCTTTTTCGTCTATATGATGTTTCTGATGTTTTCGATATGTATTTTCTACAAAAAAAAAGGGATTTTGGGTGTTGTTAAGTTTTTTTTTCCCTTCAGTTTGATGGGTATTTGTTGCATTAATGTTCTTGTGGAGTTTTACTATCCAAGTTAACTGTGAAATGATTTCAATTTGTTACATATTACAAGTGTGTTTTCTTTCTTATATTCCTGAATATGTGTTAATTCACGTTTTTCTTTGTAGACTTTCATTTGCAAGTTATTCTTGTTTATATTGAATTCATTTGCCATCGCAAGAATGACTTTTGTTTCATATTATTAAGACAGAGATTCTATCTTAAAAGGTCTTCATTTCTAAGAGTAGGACTGAAGTCCTTGTATTGGTTAGTATTTTTATAGTCGAGGTAAGACATATTACAACTGGGTTTTCTTATTTTTGTTTGTTGAGTAGGTGAAACCAAAAAGCCTCGAAATTTACTTCTCATATTTGTGCGTATTGGTTGTTTTAAGGCTATGAATACATTTGCTTGTATTAGTATGACAGCTAGGGAGATGGATATGTATTTCCTATAATCAAATCATATTCTCTGTCCAAAACCATAAGATCAATTTAAGATAAAAATCCATCTCAATTGCAATAGATGGGATTTGGAGAAATGTTCAGAACTTTACATTTTTTTTTTCTGAAAACTATAGTTGGAGATGAGTTTTCAAGATTTGACTTGAAGTTTTCATCTCGAAAGTTTTTACCATTTCAAGCCAAACAAGCTAAATTAAACCTTTACTACTACCATTGGCCTTGGGGATGTTGGTTTGGTAGTTCCACATCTATTTTTGATCCCCGGTAACAATATATTTTGATTGGTGTGAAACCTTTTCTTTTCAATTGTTTGAACATGTGTTTCTTGGCACTGTACACTCTCATTGTTCAATGCAATGTTTTTCAATGTAGGGTAGTGAATATGTATTGAGTTACTTGACGATTTAGACTGATGCTTTAATGCTGGTCAAAATGTAAATGATACACTCATATTTTTTTATTTTAACTGCATATGAGGAAGGGTTCTGTTTATTTGTATTGTTATGAGATTTTGATACTTGCAAATCTTGAATGTTAGTCTAATAATTGATTGGTATCAATAATTTTGAAGGCATTTTGGCTTCTATTCATGTTCTGTTTTTCTTGGGCTTAGAAGTTAATTGAGTAACGAATGTTTGTGGATGCTGAGCTAGTTGATTAAAAGCTACTCATCTTCCATATAAAACTTGACTACTGTCGCGTCTCTGTCATAAAGATTTTGCTTTGTTTATGTTACCTTATTTTACACTACATTCTACTGATTATTTGAGAATATTATTGTGCCATATTAAGTCAATTTACCTACAACTAATGAAACTAAGGCTCCGTTTGATAGGCAAAATTTTCCCCGAGAAAATGTTTTCCAACTTTGCAAATTTTCCACCTTTTTGAGGAAAATAAATTCTTGATGTTTTGGTTGGTAAATATTTTCCAAGTTTTTTTTTTTTGGGCAATTGGAAAAAAATTTAGATACAATGGTAAATTTTTTTTTTCACTTTTATTGACAATTTTCATGCAAAACAAAGTCAAACGAATGGTATTCGGTATGATTATTTTTTTTAAAATTTTTTTTTTTTTTGGCAATTAGAACAAATTCTAGACCCAATGGTAGAAAATATTATTAATTTAATGGACAATTTTCATAAAAACGAAGCCAAACAGATACGAAACTTTCAATATTTTCCATGAAAAATTATACCAATCAAACACAATTAATTACAATTCCCAGTAAAACAATTTCTAGGCAAATCAATTCCTTGTAAAACATTTTATTTCCACCCATTTTCCATATTTGTAATCAAACGAACCCTAATAGAAAAATCCGAGTATCTTTTACAATATCAACGGAAAAAGTACTAAAAAGAGACCATTATTTGAGAGCTCTGAACCGAAGAATGATGCTCGACTTTGCACGAGGCAATTTGCTTTTTATTTTTTATTTACAGAAGCGTGAACAATTCACCATTTTCCTTTGTCCAAATTAAAGAAGTCACCATTCTATTCAATGGTTATAAATACTCTCCATAAAGCTTAATTTTTTTTTTCACAAAAGATGGATCTTAATCTATTCATTATAAATGAACTCTGTACTTAGTTAGAACGTAGGTGTCTCACATAGTCATTTGGCTAACTTTCAGAAACTAAATGGGGCTATAAGCTTGTTGTAAGTTGTAGAAGTGGATATACGTGCATCCTATGTATATCATGTCAAACTGCTGTGCATGAATATTTCCTTTTATATATAAGTAATTTTTTACAGCTATTTTTACATTCTAATTTTACTCATTTGGCTTGATCTATGCAGGATATGAAGCTCCTAAATTGAGGTATTGACTCTTTATATTCTCCTAATTCTGGATATGATTTTACTACATGGTACTTTTTATTATAGCACTTCATGATTTTTGAGATGTTTCTTTCCAGTTCTAGTTGTATTGTTGATTGTCGTGTACCTAACTTGCTAGACTCGTATGATAGTGTGATGCTAATATATGTAATGCACTTTCAATTATTAAGGAAGCTTGCAGACAAAGTTGCTGCTGCTGGATTCTATACCGTAGTACCAGATTTTCTGAAAGGAGATCCGTATAACCCGGAGAATGTTGAGAAACCTGCAACAATATGGATAAAAGAGCATGGACCAGTGAGTTATCTCTTTTCATACTCGATTCTACTGCCCATTATCTGGAACTATTCCAGCCAGTGAAAATCGATACACCTTTTTTCATATCCAATTGCCATTTTTCATTAAAAAATGCAAAGCTTGTGAAGCATTCGACCACACATGCACTCACATCCAGAAATGAAAGAAAAGAAAATGGTATCTTGAAGTTCTTTTGTGAGGATTTTCACTTCCATTTCGAAACTATTCCATGGATTTTGTTTGTGAAAAAAAAAAAAAAAAAAAAAACAATATTTCTTTCATAGGACCAAGGATTTGAAGTTGCAAAGCCAGTTATTGGGGCTCTGAAAAACAAAGGCATAGAGAAGATTGGAGCTGCAGGCTTTTGTTGGGGAGGTTAGATTTTATCTGTGATGAAGTTTAAGCAGTTTGATCAGTTGTAAATTTAATCAACAGTTCCAATTATATTTTACATATTTTCTTCAGAATGTAAATTTGTTAAAATAAAATTTCTGTTTAGCCAAGGTAGTTGTGGAGCTAGCAAAGTATGCTTATATCCAAGCTGCGGTGATACTACATCCTTCATTTGTATCTATAGAGGATATCCAGGGTAAGACTTATGTTTGATACAAATATGATGAGTTGTAGATTGATATATCTATTATTCGTCTCGTTTCCCGGCTGGTGCATTCTCTCCTTTTCCTTTCAAAAAAAAATATATCTATTATTCTTCTTAACATAGGCTTGTTAAGATTTGAAGTTCCAATTTAAAAGGTCAACTTGTTTAGATGAGTTTTCCAAACCTTTATATTTGGTTATAGTTTAAATAATTAATCAGATTTATCCTTTAAATGCCCTTGAAAGATGGTGGCCTGTTTGAGTACATCAATCTTGAGATTCGATGCTCATTTAAACGATCAAATTGCTCGTTTAAACATAATGAGTTTTGATATCATGTTGAGCCTTATCTGAAAATGTCAGTTTTATTAAGGGGAGTAGCCCAAGTTTTTATATTTTATTATGAGTTAATCTTTAATGATGTGGGAAATCTGAATGCTCATTTAAATTTAGACCCATCAAATTGTTCGTTTGAGTTTAATGGGATAAGATACCATATTGAGCCTTAAGGTTCCATCTTAAAAGTTTGACCTTGTTAAGAAGAGTAGCATAAGCCTTTATATAATTACGATATTTAAACGACGAGGGATTATCCCTTAATAAGCCATCACAAGACTCTGGATTACACTTTGGGGTTGGCTAGATATTTTTCTCTTTTTGGACAGCTTTTATGATGTAAAAAAGAATTTCTTGGAGCAAATTTTATAAAGTAAAAAGAAGTTGGTCGAATTTTTGCCATGTTCTGCTTTCTTTGCTTGGAAGCATGCCTTCCGGGTTTAAAATGCTGTTAGTCACTTAAATGACCACTATGGAACAAAAATAAAGTTCAATGACTAGCAGTGTTTTTTATGCCACGTCTTTTTGTTGTAACTTGTCTAGAGTTTTATAGGTAAGTAGAACTCTTGAGTAGTTTTGTGTTTGTTGAGACATTAACAATAGAACACTTTTCAGGGGTTAAGGTTCCAATTTCTATTCTTGGAGCTGAGACAGACCACAGGTCTCCACCAGAGCTTTTGAAAGAATTTGATGCCGCCTTAAATAAAAAGCCTGAGGTAAGAAATTTAGTACACTCCTGCATATTTGTGTGCATCTGCACTGCTCAATAATTTTTTTGGTAACTGAGTATTCAAACAAGATGAAGTTCAAATTTTCTCTTATCATTTACTGTAATGGAATTTATAGCCTCTTTTGGCTCTATTTTATCCAAAATGCATTTTCTCTCTCCTCTTTTTAATCATACATTTCCCCAATAAAATAATATTACATGTAACCTAATCTTTCCTTCTTTTTTAACCACATTCTTCAAAAACCCACTATTCCAAAATACATTTTTCCTCAAAAACGCAATTTCATGAAGCCCAAATAGGGGCATAATTTGATACATGTTACTATTAACAGAATTGATAGACGTTGCAAGTTGATTAGTCAGTGCGAGAGGGTTGAAATCTTTTATATAGATTCTACGAAGGAATGAAAAAAACAATAAACTTAAGATGGCGACTAGCTTGATAAACTGTAAGAGCATCTCCAAAAGATTCTATATTTTTAAAGAGCATATTTTGTAGTTTAGAGGGCATCTATAATTAAAGAGTAAAAATTTGTCAATACTCCGATAGGCTATTTATCTTTAAAATTTAATTTTACTATTTTCCCAAAAAAATATTTATTATTTATCTATATCTTTTATTTTTACTAGCTTTCCTCCAAATTATTATATTATTTTCCTTCATTGAAAATTGAAATACTTTGAATACAAATTTATAGAAAGTAAGCTCTATTTTAGAATGTTAATTTGAAGAGTTTCTTGTAGCATAATTTTAAAGGTAATTTTTTAAAAATAGAGAGTATCTTATGTTTAAAGAGCTTCTTGGAGATTCTCCAAGTGTCGTGTAGAAAACCTCAAACAAAATTTGTAACTGTGGAGGAATGTTATTTGTTTCGTTAAGGTTGAAGTAGAAATGCAGAGGTGACACTTCATTTCAAATTCTAGCTATGAATTGTTCAAAAATATTAGGATTTTATCGAGGCGAGAAACAATAAGTAGTGCATGTTTGGTAAGCTTAAAAAGTTCACTTATAAGTAAATAAGTTTGCTTGAAATAAATAACTAATTTCTTGTCAAAGATGGAAATACGTTACTTGTTGAAAGTAAGTACTACCTTAGTCTCGTAATAAATAGCCTTTTCATATATATAAGTAAGAGAAAAAAGCAACTTATCTGCACATGTTATGGAAACAAAAATGACTTAAATTTGAACTTATGTAGCTTTTAAGCTTAAACGTGCCATCTATTCGTCATGAATTCATTGTAGTTGAGTAACAATGATATAGATAGATAGACTATTCTCACTAATGTCATGAGGATTTTGAGCCATAGAAAAAGACTATTCGATATATTGTTGTCTAAAATTTTGCAAGCCAAACCGATGTATGTTGAATTTAGGTTGCTATGTTAATTTCCATCTTTTGCAGGTAGTTATATCACTACCGTTGAAGACAATATCAAATTTTGACTGTTTTTCCGTTGCAGGTTGATGCCTTTGTGAAAGTATTTCCCGGGGTTTCGCATGGTTGGTCTATAAGGTACAAGGATGACGATGAAGCGGCTGTAAAGTCTGCAGAAGAAGCTCAAAAGGACATGTTGGATTGGTTTATTAAGTGTCTGAAGTAAATTTTACTAAATTATATTTACATTTTCATATACAGTCTGTTGAGGATATATTTGCCTGAATACATTGGATTGTTGTATCAAGTAACAAATACAACTTATGAAGTATCAAATAAACAATATTTTTTATATCTGCCTGGAAATTGAACTGAAAAAGGTCAAGGGGTGAATTCCGTCAATCTTTATTTTTGAGCCTATTCAAATTTGTAGGAAAAGTGTGAAATGTAGTCCTTGTTTGAGCCCTATTTTGTTAAATTTATATTTCTCTGAATTCATTTACAATCATACATTCTCTCGATAAAATAATTTTGTACATAAATCGAGTTTTTTTTAATCACACATTTTTCAAAAAATTCACTTTTCACAGAATGTATTCTAAAAAATGGAGGTCAAACGGGCATAATATCTTTCTTTGAAACCAGTCATTCATCTTAAAGTTTCAATGAGATTTGAGAATCCATCTGATATCTACTAGCATGGAGTTATACTCATTCAAATTCTTATATCAAACTCGTCATCGAGTCAATTATCAATCTATTTCGACTCTTGACTCCATTTTTTATATATTGTTCTCTCCTCACTCTTTATCTTTGTTCCATCTCAACACAATCTGAAATAGCAAATTATTTAAGGGATATCTTCTTCGTTTATTGATTATGCACTCTAACTGCACCCAATAAGCACAAGCCTATATTTGTATTGTTATAGCTGTTATTTACCACTGCAGAAACACCATCTATACATCCCAATATCTGGTTTATACTCACAATTCTTCAAGTGCTACAATCCTGAAAACAGCGTAAAAAGATTGGAACTTCCAACAGCCTTTACCCTTCAGTTCACAATTACAGCCCTTTAGTTCACAATTACAAGGAGCTCTACCGGAGAGGGCATTCCTTAGAGATCGCTACACAAATCTGTGGACTGTGAAAATGGCCAAAATTGAAAATGATTGGTTCTTCGAAGATGGTTGTTCAAGATAACTATGTGGAATCGGGGGAGATCTTTGTTCTGTGGACTTTTGTGGTTTTCCTAATTATTGGGCTTGTGACATTTGTGGCCCTTAGATTAAACCAATGGTGGAGATCTATTCTTGAGGATATATTTTCTTTTCTTGGACCATGATTTTTTGAATTATAAGGTTCCTTCTTCCATACACTTTGACTCTGTCTCTCACTTTATTTTGAACGGTCCCCTTTCTCTTCACAATAGAGTCCTCTTTTCCCTTCCTCTTACCCTAAAAACAACCCCTTGCAGCCTGTTGATGTGAGATTATTATGCAGTACTCAAGCTTGAAATAGTAGTTGAGTGAGGGTTGATTTCTCGCAAGGTTTGGGTTCGGTTTGGTGGTAGGAACTCGACTATTTTGGTAGATTCTTGGATCGATGACCCAAGTCGAGTCTTGAGTTGTTATGGTCAGTTCTCTAGCTCTCACTGGAATGTGATTTGCAAGCATGGAAGGGGCTGTTCCTGATCGTAAACCTTCTGCCATTTTTGGCCAGTGAACAAGGGAAGTAGCATTTTGGTTTCTCTGTTATTTTTAGTAGCTATGCTGATTTTGATTTATGCAGAATATATATATGTGTAGTCATTACAGTGGTATATGTTAGCTTGCTAAAGATGAACATTGAGATATCTAATTGTATTGCATTGTGAACTCGTGACACTGTCATTGGATATTGGTATCTATGTTATGCTATTTTTCCCAACATGTTCCAATACGATGGGGACAATCTATTTGATATAAAACTGTTGGGATTGTCAGGTTATGATAAGGAGGGTTTTGGACATTTTAATAATAGTGTTGAGGTGAGAATGAAGAAGATGGTGAAGCACAAGTGGAGCAAGTGGCTGATGTTGGAGCTAGCGAAGAGGACGATATTGATAGCGATGAAGATGAAACTAATGACCATATCCAGGTAGAAAAAGCAGAAAGCAAAACCAAAAAAGATGATGATGTAGAAGCTGATCACCATCCTTTATTTTTTTTATAAGAATTGTGCTGTTGTATAATAATCAGAAGAATTACCTAAGTCTGCAGAAGAAATTACATTAATAAAGTTGGCAATCGACAATTGATCTTAGTACGCAATCGTAGTCCAATTTTGATGAATATCTATTCAATGTGACGCAGCATATGTTGTCTGAAGCCTTTATAATTTAAGTCTTTATCTTTTGTTAATTCCTCATTGAAAATCCTACAACCGGGGAGCACACCTCTGGACTTTCCTGTAAGGCTGTAACATAACTATGAACCCTTGTCCAGCTCGAAAAATAATTATCAATTACTGAAATTATATCAAAGAAATCAGAAAGCCCATATTCCTGAAGATAGCATCCAACATACTTTCTCGACTCCTTGTTCAGTTAAAGGAGCATTGGATAAAGATGGGAACGAAAGAACTAATCAAGGGAGTTCAACCTTTAGGGGATCGAGTGACAAGTGAGAGGAGAAGACATTGCCACTTGTGTAGAGGTATATTTGGTACCACTTGTGTATTCATAGTTGGTGAAGAACAAATATTATCTTAAGATAGTCGATATACTAATGGGTAAAAAATAAGTCACAAATTTTTCCTCTTAAACAATTGTTTCACAATATTTTGCTCCACTCGAAAATGGAATTTTATGTTTATAATACTTTTCATAATTGGTTGATATGAAATTCAGCAAATAAATGAATGCTAATATAATTCTAATAATAATTTCAATCATAAAAACATATTCGATTTCAATAGTCAAATAGCAAAGTCCAAATATTCCACTAAATCACCGTAGAAAAACCACAAATTTCATAAATATAAAAGTCAACAATGAATCCAATATTACATAAAATGCAAAACCAACAAGTTACGACAAGTCATTGCTTACTTTAAAAGCGAGATTGAAATTGAAACTTGAGATGGCACAAATGTCTTCAACAAAAACACTAATGAAAAAATATATTTACATCATGAGCTTCATTGTTAAAGGATAAACATATTCAAAACATACATCTAAATAGAGAATTGATCGAAGACCAAACAATGTATGAAAATTATTGCGAAGAAAGCACGAACACAATTTTCTAACAATTAAGCCCCCATTTTACACCCATTAATTTCTCATTCTCATTCTTCATTTCAACCACACATTCTTCAAATAAAATAATACTACACACAAATCAAAAACTTTTCATCACTTTTCCACCACACATTCTCACATCAATCACTATTCCAAAATTTCTATTTCTCTCAAAATGAGTTTCAAACAGGGGCTAAATTGGCTCAAATGCTCAATAATGCAGTAACCCAAACATATACGACAATAAAATTGATATAAATAGAAAACTGTAAGGTACAAATCCATAACATACACGCCACTACGCAATGACGAAGCCAGACATTCTTGTGGGTCAAAAATTAAGGCACAAATTATTTTTTTCGAACATCCTTTCTCCCTTGAACACTCGTTTCACCATTATTTTGCTCTTCACTCAAAAGTGGTGATTTTTGTTTACAACACTTTTCATAGTTATTTGATATGAAATTCAACATATAAAAGAATGCTAGTATTATCCAAATTATAATTCCAACCATAAAAACAAAATCAATTTCAATATACAAATGAAAATGTCCTAATATTCCATTAAATCACAATTGAACACAACAAATTCCATAAAAATAGAGTCAGCAATGAATTCCGATATTCCATAAAATCCAAAATCAACAAGTTAGGATGAGTCATTGCTTACATCGAAAGTGAGATCGAAGTCAGAACTTGAGATGTCACGAATGTCTCCAATAAAAACACAATTTTATGAATAAACATAGTGGTAATTGGGTCAAATAGCCTCTTCTATAATATAGTTTGAGATTTTAGCCTTTGACCAAAAAAACATGTTTAAAATAAATAGTTTAAATTATAATTTATAAACTACCTCATATACCCTTATTCAACAAAACTAAATGAGTAGAAACGTTAACCATACGTTTAAAACGATCAAATGCCGTTTTGAGTCATATGTCTCGATTTCACTCAAAAATTAGTTTTATCATAGTTTGAAACATCTTAGTAGACTTTTACGTGTTGAATTAACTAATTTATTGAGTATTTTATGTGGACACGAGGGAACATAAAGTGAAACGAATACATTTTTTTGTTAAAACGAGGTATCTATTTCACTCTGAAACTAGAAAAACAGTGTTTGAAATATCAAACATGACTCGTACACATTGAATGACTACACGTGCTATGTTTTGGATATTGTACTTGCTACTTAATTTTTCTTTATTGTCCAGTGTAATATAGTTTAATACCATAGAGTGACTCACTATAGTTTGAATAAATGTATCAATGGACATAGTTAGGATTTCAATATTGGGGGGGGGGGGGGCGAAAATACTGGGGGTGGAGGGGGGTGGAGGGGGGCGGAGCCCTTGAAATTTTTTTTAACTAAGAGGATTGAAAACGACGATTTTGAGTACCAAAATAGGCCAATTAGATTGACTGACCAAAAAGACAATCAGTTTATCGATACAAAAATAATATGTCCATCTATGTGTTTAACACTATACAAATTGAAAACATGAACGTTAGATGGACATTAAAAAGACAAAAAATAAATTGCATATCTATATAATAGATGGTAGAGATGACTTGGACATCTGAAATTAGTCATTCCGTAAGGGTTTTTAATTATGTCAGCTTGGGAATTGAGTTTTAATTAGTTGGGTCTGGGAATTGGGAACTTAGCTTTTAAATTGGATTTTGGGCCATTTATTTATTCAAGTAACTATTGGATCTTTTGTTTAGGTCTAAAATTTTTGTATGGTTGAATTTTAAAGGGTAAGTTATTGAGTCAATATTTATTAGTGGAAAAAAAAATTCAAAATTTTGTGGGGGTGAGTCAATTTTGTGTGTGTGTGTGTGTGTGTGTGTGTGTGTGTGGGGGGGGGGCGTGAAACTGAAAAATACATTACAAATTAACTAGGAATAGTGGACCAACGGACAATGTTGGGGGCGGTCGCCTCCCGCCCCTAGCTCCGTCATTGAATATATCGACCGCAACGTCGAAATAGAGTTAAAACTCTTATCCCTAAACTTTCATGTGGTTACGGGTATGAATGAATCGAAACGAATACTAAATGAGTAGAAATGTCGGCCATACGTTTAAAACGACTAGATTCCGTTTTGGGTCATGGGGTATTGATTCACTCCGAAATTAGTAAAAGATGCTTTGAAACATCATACATGACCCGTACACATTGAACGACTACACTGCTATGTTTTTGATACCACACTTGCTACTTACATTTTTCTTTATTGCCAAGTATAGTGTAGTTTCCTACCAGATTATGGAGTGACTCATTATTGTTTGAAAAAATGTGTTGACCACAACGTTAAAATATAGATAAAACTTTCATCCTTAAGCATTCATGTGGTTATAGACGTGAATGAATCGAAACAAATACTAAATGAGTAAAAACGTCAGACATGTGTTTAAAACGACCATATGCCATTTTGGTTTGCACAAACAGTGATGCTGTTATAGTTACCAAAAATCTTATAAAAATAGATATCAAAATTTATAAAAAAATCATCACAATTTCAAGATTAAATTCAACAATTAACATCCATCCATCCATAACAAACGTAAATGAATAGAACTGAACACTAAATGAGTAAAAACGTCAACCATATATTTAAAACGATCAGATTCCATTTTAGGTTCCAGGGTGCAATTTCATTCAAAAACTAGCCGATCGTAGTTTGAAACATCTTAGAAGATTTGTACATGTTGAATTAACTAATTTGTTGAGAATATAATGAAATTTGAATTACTTACCTTTATTCTAGTAGTGAAGTAGAGTGTAAGTTACTTACAGAACAATAGTGTTGGTCACCATCGAATGAACTTTATATCTAACTCGCCGTTCATATATGATAAAAATTTGAATTTGTCAATTTTTATATAAATATAAGTGAATATAAAGTGAAATGAATACAAAATTAGTTGAAATGACAACTAGCCATTTACAATGTCAGCATATCATTTTGGGTCACAGAGTCTCAATTTCACTTTAAAATTGTTCGATCATATTTTTGAACATCTTAAAAGACTTATATAAATTAAATAAACATTGAATATCTTATCTATAATTGAAACATAATGAAATTTATGAAATTTACCTTCATTCATATGAAGAATAGTATAGTTTACTCATGGAACAATGTTGTTGAATTGAAACGGACATTAAATGAGTAGAAACGTCAACCATACGTTTAAAACAATCATACTTCGTTTTGGGTTACGATGTCTCGATTTCACCCAAAAACTAGTGGATCGTAGTTTGAAATATCTTAGTAGACTTGTACATGTTGAATTAACTAATTTATTGAGTATCTTATGTGGATAGGAGGGAATATAAAGTGAAACGAATACAAAATTTGTTAAAACGGTACTTAGTCGTTTAAAAAGGCATGTTGAATAATTACATGTTTTTTATCTTTTTCCCTATACCCTAAAATCTAAACCATATACCTTAAAACCTAAACCCTATATGGCAACCTTCCTTTTAAAATGATTAGATGCCGTTTGTTGTCACGGTGTATCGATTTCACTCCGAAACTATTAAAAGTATGTTTGAAACATCATACATGACTCGTACACATTGAACGACTACACGTGCTGTGCATAGGATACCATACTTTCTACTTACGTTTTTATTTATTGTCAAGCATAAACTTTCACGTGGTTACGGCCGTGAATGAACCAAAACAAATACTAAATGAGGAAAAACGCCATCTATACATTTAAAATGACCAGATGCCGTTTTGGGTCACGGTGACGGTGACGTCTAAATCTAGTTAAAACTTTCATTCTTACACTTTCATGTGAAAACGAGTGAGAATGGAGCGAAATGAACACGAAATTATCAAAAATGATATGCGTACGTTTAAAATGACTACATGCCGTTTTGGGTCACGTATTCTCGATGTTTCTTCGAAATTAGTAAAAACAATGTTTAAAATATCATAGATAAGTTATATATATTGAACGATTGCAATTGCTATGTTTTCTATACCATACTTGTTTTATTTACTTTATTTTGTAGTTAAGTCTAATACAACTTATTGACGTTGAAAAATATATAGACAAAATTCAAGCCAACTTAAAGAACGAATACAAATTCAAGTGGATATTAATCAAAAGGGTTGCAAGATGGTTAGTACAATAATCTTTTTCTCTAATTATAGAGGATATTTGAAATACGAGAGAAGTGTAAGAAGTTTGTATTTTTTTTCTTAGAATCCCCATCCCCCCTTATTTTTTTTTTTTTTACTTCAATGGCTTTATATATGAGACATATGCATGCATGTAGTACCCCTATCTTGTCAATCTTGATACTAAGCTGAATAAGTTCATATGTTGGCGCAACATGATTGGTGGTCGAGTTCAAATCTGTCAATTGATCATGAGTTACTGATACAAGTGGTCCCCCAACAATTAAAGCATTACTTAGGGAGAGAAACTAAGATTTTTGATTGGAGGATAATGTGGGCGCTAACGTGAGATCTTTACACATGCATCTGTCTTATTGGTAGCTTGTATATTCTGTCAGTGATTCTCAATCATTATTTACTATTCTGCCTTGAAGGACTACACAAACTTCTTGGATAAGTCTCTCGAGATCCGAGCTGAACTCACACATCTGAGCTCGCATTATCATCCCTTCATTGGATACAGTAATCCGAACTAAGTGACCTCGGAGGTCGGTATCAACACAACTTACTCACGGAACAGTGGTGTTGGTTATTATCGAGTGAACTTTATGCCGATAAACAGGTCCAAACATAATGAAAACTTCCATTTGTTCATTTTCATGTGCATACAAGTG
This sequence comes from Fraxinus excelsior, assembly GCA_019097785.1. Classification (NCBI taxonomy): domain Eukaryota; kingdom Viridiplantae; phylum Streptophyta; class Magnoliopsida; order Lamiales; family Oleaceae; genus Fraxinus; species Fraxinus excelsior. The sequence continues at coordinate 32,472,291 of CM032634.1, read as the reverse complement.
AAAATAAAGTAAAACGGATACGAAGTTAGTTGAAATGACACCCAATCGTTTAAAACAGCAACATATCATTTTAGATTATAGGGTCTCGATTTCACTCCAAAATGAGTCAATCATATATTAGAACATCATGTAAGATTATATAAGTTAAACAATCTAATTTATTGAGTATCTTATCTCATAATTGGAATTTAAATTATTTACTTTTTTAACGACGTCATGTTGTTCTGCATGGTGGGACCTTGATTTCACTACAAAATGAGTCGACCAGACTTGGAAAACTTCAACTCTTTCATTTTAATGTACATACGAGTGAATAAAGTGAAATTGATACAAAATTAGTTAAAAAACACATAATCATTTAAAACGGCATCATGTCATTTTAGATTATAGGGTCTCAATTTCATTATAAATGTAGTGAAAAATTATATACGTTAGTTAAAATGTCACCAAACCGTTTATAAATACAACATGTCGTTTTGGATTAGAGACTCTCGGTTTCACTCAAAATATTGTTAAAACTTATTTTCATTCATTTTTATGTGGATACGAGAAAACATAAATTGATACGAACATAAAATTAGTTAAAACGACATTCAAACGTTTAAAATGGCAGTATGTCATTTTATGCTGGTTTTAAATTACGTATGAAAAAAGTAGAATAAAAGTGAAGATTTATGTTTGGGGGATTTGGTAAATTTTTGTTTCAAATTGGATATTTTAGATATTTCAAATGAAGGGTGTTTAAAACTTTTAATACATAATAATATAGAATAGAGGATAGTTAACAAAAAAGTATTGAGATGGTCTATTTTACCAAATATCATTGTTGACTAGGCTTTTTAACCAAATCCCCCCATAAACATATGACATTATGTTTTCATTGTTAATGGGTAAGCATATTCAAGACCTACATGTAGATAGAGAAATGATTAAAGACCTAATAATGCATGAAAATTATTGAGTATAAACTAATTTATTGAGAAGAAAGAATGATCGCAATTTTTTTACATTTAAGTTGGCTCAAATGCTCAATAATGCAGGAACTCACGCATATATCTCAGTAAATTTGAAAAAAAAAAAAAAAAACCTTTAAGGATCACAAGTCCATAACAAAAATTTAATCATCATTTTGCTCAATAAGTCAAAAAAAAAAAAATTTATTACCAATTCTAAAAGCAGTTGTGTCGAAAAAAATGAAAGCCTTGATAGAATGCCCTTGCTATGCTCGACTCATTTCTTCCTGATGAGAAAAAAAGAGGAAGGATGGAGTTTTGATTTTAATTTCCTTCCGAGTCAAGAGAATGAAGTTTTGCATATTTCCACCCGGATTTACCATTTTTGAAACTTGCTTCGTCAATGATAAATTTTGTGCAAGCTAGTCAAATGATGGATGTGCAAATGAAAAGACTAAACTTTTAGATCTAGTGGTCCTAAAACAAGAATTTCAAGAGATCAGGTTATAAAATGCCAGCATTAACAGTGGTTAGGTTAATTTAGAGATTGTTGAAATAGAACATAGTCTTGATAAATATTATTTCGGAAAACTCCTTTTTTACTTTCTATTCTTCTAAAGTAAAGATCTGGTGAACTGGAACACGATTCTTTTTTTGATGTTTCTAGTTACTTCATTTTTTATAGAGGTACTAGGGCGGTGATTATAAAAATGTTCACATAAGGAGATTGAGATGACAAAGACAATGGACTTCTTCAAGTGCTACGATCCTGAAAACAACGTACAAAGATTGGAACTTCCAACAGCCTTTAGTTTCCAATTACAAGGAGCTCTACCAGAGAGGGTATTTACACAAATCCATGGCCTGTGAAAATGGCCAAAATGGAAAATGACTGGTTTCTCAAAGTTGGCTGTTCACGATAACTATGTGGAATTAGGGGACATTTTTGTGTTCCAATACGATGGGACAATTTGTTTGATGTAAAACTGTTGGGACGTCATATTACAGCTGAGAGAATGAAGACTGAATTGGAAAATATTATTCATCTCAAATAAGAGGAAAGCCAATGATAAGCACAATAAATATACATCAAGGTAAATGGAAAGGGAAAAGAGGCGGGAAGATGACAGCGGGTGAACTAACTTGCCAGCTGTCATACTAACAACTCAGCTGAGCTGGCCATCCTAACTATATGCAATGGACGTAATACTCCCCCTCAAGATGTGCCTAAAATGTTCTTTACACACATCTTGGACATTAATGGAGCTAGAGTAGATATAGGCAACGACTTGGTGAAGGCATCAGCAAGCTGAAATTGTGACCTGATTAGAAGCAACTTAACGGCACCATCTGTGATTTTGTCTGTAATGAAGTGGCAATCGATCTCTATATGCTTCGTTCGCTCATGAAAGGTTGGGTTATTAGCAATCTGAATTGCAGCAAGATTATCACAGTAAATTGTTGCTGGAGAAATGTCATCCACCTGCAAATCTTTCAGCAATTGTTTAATCCAAATAATCTCACTAGTTGTGGCTGCAAGAGCCCTATATTCGGCCTCAACAGATGAGCAAGAAATGGCAGGTTGGCGTTTAGATCTCCAAGCAACCAATGAAGATGCAAAAACCAGTAGTAGACTTTCGTGTGTCAATACAAGATCCCCAGTCAGCATCAGAGAATGCTCGAATTTTGATTGGAGTAACATGTGCTGAGGAGAAGTAAAGTCCTTGGCCAGGACTCACTTTCAAGTAGCGGAGTAGGTGATGAACAACCTTGAGATGAGGTATCCTTGGCTGAGACATATATTGACTTAACTTGTGCACTGCAAATGTAATATCTGGTCTAGTGAGTGTTAGGTATATCAGCCTTCCAATAAGTTTCCTATAATGTGATGCATCAGGTAAGAGATCTCCTTCAGTGGAGCTGAGGTTAATTCTGGAATCCATTGGACTATTGACAGGCTTGCAGTTCAGGTAGCCTTCATCTTCAACCAATTTTAAGGCATAATTCATCTGTGAAATGACTATCCCAGAAGAAGCTCGAGCAACTCAATTCCCAAGAAGTACTTTAAACATCCCAAGTCCTTTAACTTGAACTGGGAATGCAAGAAATCCTTTAACTTGTTGATTACCTCTGTGTTGGGTCCAATGATGACTATGTCATCAACGTACACTAGTAAAGCGATGAAGGTGTCCCCTGAACCTTTGGTAAATAAGGAATAGTCGGCTTTAGATTGAGTAAACCCATGTTGGATGAGAGCACTAGAAAACTTGGAGTTCCACTGTCTCGAAGCCTGTTTAAGGCCATACAATGATTTGTGTAATTTGCATACCAAGTTCTCCCTCTGTTTGAGAGGTTTAAAAAAATTATAACAATGAGGTAGGTCCATATAAACCTCCTCAAACAAGTCACCATTCAAGAAAGTATTGTTAACGTCAAGTTGAACCAAATTCCAGTTTTGAGAAGCTGCAAGAGCAAGCAGCACTTTGACAGTAACAGTCTTAGCCACCGGAAAAAACGTATCAAAATAGTCTAATCCCTCTTGTTGCGTGAAACCTTTGGCAACAAGGCGTGCCTTGTGCCTTTCCAGAGAACCATCAGCCTTAAACTTGTTTTTGAAAACCCACTTGCATCCCATTGAGTGTTTTCCAGTAGGTAGGGGAACAATAGACCAAGTGTTGTTCTGTTCCAATGCTTCTAACTCAAACTTCATAGCATCTTGCCATTGAGGGAATTGCACTGCATGGTGAAAGTACTGAGGTTCAGGCTGAGAAGAGATGTTCAATATAAGATTCTGATGTGGTTGGGAAAGACAACCATATGAAAGAAAATGTCCAATGTGATGAGGAGAGAGCTTAGGAGGAGAAGAATTTGATGAAACCAAATGACAGTGGAAATCTCTGAGGCGAGATGGAGGTTTAGAGACTCTGTGAGATTTTTGAATAATAGAGGTAGGAGGTTGTGCTTGAATAGGTAGGGGTTCAATGAGGTTATCATGTAGTGGAGCTGAGATGGGAATATGGGGAATAGGAGGATCATGTGGAATAGATAAGGAAGAAGAGGGAAGCACTAGATCAGGAAATGGGTATGAAACATGATTTGCCTCGGTAATAGAGTGAAATGGGAATATATCTTCATGGAAAATTACATCCCTAGAGATAAAAACCTGCTTGATAACAACATCAAGGAGTTTGAATCCCTTAACCCCCGGAGGATAGCCTAAAAACACGCACATCCTAGCACGAGGCTGAAATTTTGTCCTATGGGCAGTGAGGGTAGAGGCGAATGCTAGGCAGCCAAAGACCCTCAGGTAAGAATAGTCTACTTTGGTGCCATATAAGAGTTCAAAAGGAGTTTTATGCTGTAGAATTGGAGCTGGAGTTCGATTGATTAAGTGTACTGCAGTGAGTACACACTCTGACCAAAAAATCAAGGGAATTCTGGATTGAAAGAAGATGGCACGAGCCACATTGAGAAGATGCTGGTGCTTGCGCTCAACAACTGAGTTCTGTTGGGGTCTTTCAACACAACTGAATTGATGAAGAACTCCTTTTTCAGCAAAAAAAATTCTTTTAGTGATAGTTCATTTGCATTATCAGATCGAAATGTTTTAATGGTGGTATTGAATTGTGTGGCCACCAGGGTGAAGAATTGCTGCACAATTCTAACAGCATCAGACTTCTGTGTCAACATATAGATCCATGTAAACCTAGAATGATCATCAACCAAAGTCATGAAGTATCTATAACCTGTGTGAGATGGCACGTGATATGGACCCCATATATCACAATGTAATAGATCAAAAACTTTACTTGAAAGATGATTATGCGACTCAAATGACAATCTTCTTTGTTTTGCCAAGGGACATACATAGCAAGGCAAATGTTTATTCAAAGGTTCAGAACCATACATCAACTGATCCTTCAATACATCTAATCGTTTAAAAGAGAGGTGACCAAGTCTATTATGCCACACGCGGGCTGAAACTGTATTAAGAAAGGCAGTAGAAACATAATTAAAAACTTTGGTGTCGAGTACATATAATCCTTGTATGATGCTACCCTTGCCAATCATCCTCTTAGTGGAAACTTCCTGGATGATGAACTGGTCATGAAGGAAATTCAAGCTTAGGTGAGATGCAGCAGTTAATGAACTCACAGATAACAAATTAAGCTTGAATTGCGGTACAAACAACACATCATTTAGCATCAACTCAGGTCCTAGTATCACATCCCCACAGAGACTAACTGGTATACGTGTGTGATCAGGCAGGGTTACACTTGAATTGGTAATGGGTCTCAGGTTTGTGAATGCAGTAGCAATGGAACATACGTGTTTGGAAGCACCTGAATCCACAATCCATATGTCTTTTGAATCAAAAAATGGGTGAACTGATGTAGAGTGATGTATACCTGCAGTATATACGGATTCAGCCTTGTCCAAATTAGCTGAAATTGGCTGTGAAGTGGATGCCAGGTGGGAGGACAACATTGTCATCAAGTGTTGATATTGGTTCAAGTTCAGATTCTGCATAAATTTGTCAACATCAGTTTGCTGGTCCACATGCTTCTCATTCATCTGTGGAGTGACAAAAACTTGATTAACAGTGTTAGTTTTAGAAAAATGTTGAAAATTATTTCTTGGCCTAGGCTTGAATCCATGTGGAAACCCATGAATTTTGTAGCATTTATCGATAGAATGCCCATGATACTTGCAATGTGTACAATATGGCCTATCTGTTTTTCTGTTACCAGGTCCACCGTGAGAATTATAGTTGAAATTTCCTCTCCCACTATCAGACCTGAAGGCAAATGCAGCTCCTCCATCTGAATCAACACTAATTGATGGCGTGTGCATTTTTCTCTGGTTTTCTTCTTGTGAAATTAGTGAGAATACCTTGTTAATTGATGGTACAGGATCCATCAGGAGGATTTGGCCTTTTACTTGGGAAAAAGAATCGTGCAATCCCATAAGGAATGCCATGATATATTCCATTTGGTAATGTTTATTTAACTCTTGAACACCACCACAAACACACTTTCCACAACTGCAATTTGGTCGAAAATTACTCAATTCCTCCCAAACAGTTTTGAGTTTAGTGAAGAATACACTCACTGTGTTGCGATCTTGCATCAAATTCATCAGGTCCCTTTTTAATTGAAAAATTCGAGGACCGTTGTTTTGCTGGAATCGTTCCTTGAGATCGTTCCAAATCTCATACGCTGAGGAAGCATAGATCACACTTGCAAATATATCCTTCGAAACGGAATTGAGAATCCAGGACATCACCATATTATTGTTCCTAATCCATGAGTTAACCAGATCTGCATCAGTAGTCTCTGGCTTCTTCATAGATCCATCTACAAATGCAAGTTTATTTTTGACTGATAATGCAATGGTCATAGCCCGACTCCAGGAGCCATAGTTCTCTCATGTGAACTGCTGACTCACTAGCACCAGTCCAGGACTATCGGAATGATGTAAGAAGAATAGGCTGGAAGGTTCATTAATGGCAGATTTGTTGGTAACAAACCTTGAGTCAGGTCCAATTTTCGGAATTGTTTGTTCCATTTCGAATTGGAATGATGAGATGATAACAGATTTGAGTAGGAATTAAAAAAAAATAGAATCAGAACGAAGAGGAATACACAGAAATCGGAAGGGAAACGATGAAGAAGATGATGCAGCTCAGTTCCTCTCAATCCGCTCTGATACCATATTACAGCTGAGAGAATGAAGACTGAATTGGAAAATAGTATTCATCTCAAATCAGAGGAAATCCAATGATATGCACAATAAATATACATCAAGGTAAATGGAAAGGGAAAAGAGGCGGGAAGATGACAGCTGGTGAACTAACTTGCCAGCTGTCATACTAACAACCCAGCTGAGCTGGCCATCCTAACTATATGCAATGGACGTAATACGTCAGGTTATGATAAGGAGGGCTTTGGACATTTTGATATTGGTGTTGAGGATGAGAATGAGATGTTAATATCTTCGGATTTTAAAATGGTCCAACATTTCTCTTATCTACAGGAGATTAACCACATTCTCTTAACTACCGTGGTTACCGTTTCAGATAACTTCTTTGATGAGAAGAAGTTTATAAAAGGGAAGTAGTGGTATTGGTCCCTAAGTCTTGAGTTCTCTATAACGTAAGTACACCATCTCAAGGAGTTCTTGAAGGCTTAGAAGCACCAAACACAATCTGAAATTCTGCAGTTTAAACATCAATGACTGGAGGTTAGTTCTCGTTCTTCATTTTTATGCATTTGATCTAAATGTTTTTATTTACTTACACGTGATGGATCAAAATTAAAGTCTAAGAGTTGGTATCATAGCAATTGTATGCCTCTGCCTTACTGATAATGGAAATTTGAGTATTTTCTGCTTGAAATTTATGAAACGATTTCGAAATCAAAGTTTAGTTTATGTGCATTTTTTTATGAAAAATAATGTTGGGAATTATTAGGAAACTGGATTTCTAACATTTCTGGGATTTGAAAAGTAATTTTTATTGTTCGGAAGGGGAAGAAATCGTCGATTTTCTATTCGGGTAGTAACTGGGTCAAATATACCCGGCTGAAGGAAGAAGACAACTTGTTAAAAAAAGGGACCTTTGAAACTTTCAGGCAGCGGTATTGTTTGACCATTATCTTACAATGGTTAGAAATTCATTCTCTATTTCCAAGATTTGGAAACAGATATATATATATATATATATATATATATATATATATATATATATATATATAAATTGTGGTTTTGTTTTATGTGCTAAAATTATTTTATTTTGTTGTTTTGTATGTATAATTTTTATTGCTTTGTTATACATGCAATATTGAGTTAAATAATTTAGCAAATTAAAATTAAAATTTTTGTTCATATTGCTTATGATTTTGTGCAATTTATATGAGCATATTTTGTAAATTAAATGTTGAAAGATATATATAATTTTAATTAATTAGGAAGTAGCCACAACATCTTTAACTATGCAAAATTATATATTAATTGTATAGGATCACATATTGAATAAAGATATTAATTGTGGTTGATCATATTTAATATAATAAAATTTATCTCACAAGAGTTTTTCTTATATTTGTATGATCAACCATGATAAAATATTAAATTATTTTCCTAACTACTCACAGGAATTAGGAATTGGAACGTGATTTTATAGTTTTACCCTAAGGTTTATACATGAATTTATTGAGTTGAACTTTGGCCCACAAGCAAGCTTTGCCACCGTTTGACACCCTTTAATTTCTATTTCTATTTCTCATTCTCATTCTTCATTTCAACCACACATTCTCCAAATAAAATAATATTACACACAAATCAAAAAAAATTCATCATTTTTTCACCACACATTCTCACATCAATCACTATTCTAAAATTTCTTTTCACCTAAAAATGTGTTTCAAACAGGGGCTTTATGTCACTAGATTCATATTTTTGAAGCATGATTTTACATTGGTAAAACATGGTATTTTTTTAGTAGTCTTGATTTTTTTTTGTAATAAAAGCATGTATATTTAATTTATGCAGCTTCACGACCTGCTAATTTCTCTGATATTCGTTGCAATATTCCCAAATGAAGGGTGATAACTATAAAGTATGGAAGGAGAGTGTTCTTCCTCATTTGGAGTGGATGGACATTGATTATAACATTAGGAAAGACAAACTAGAAATCACTTCGACTAGCACTTCAGATGAAATTGCTTTTATGAATGTTGGGAGCGATCAAATCACCTCAGTATGATGTTCATAAAGACCAAGATTTCTGCTAGTATTCGTGGTTTCGTCGAAGAGCATAAAAATATCAAGGCATTGCTGAAGGCTATTGATGAGCGGTTTGAGACTTCTGATAAAGCACTTACCAATACCCTGATTATGAAGTTTTCATCCATAAGGATCACTACTGTGAGAGGTGTGCGTAAGCACATCGTGTAAATGAGGGACATTGCAGCTTAATTGAAGACTCTTAAGGTTGACATGTCTGAGTTTTTCCTTGTGCACTATATTTTGAACACTCTTCCACATCAGTACGAACCCTTCAAGATATCCTATAAGACGCATAAGGATTAGTGGTCAATTAATGAACTTCTCGCCATGTGTGTTCAAGAAGAAGGGAGACTGACAATAGAAATGGGTGAAAGTGCATTGATGGCAACACAAGGAAATGATGTAAATCAAGCAAAAAAGAAAGGAAAAGGTAAAATACCGTCCTAATGTGGAATCAGAAAAGAACCCAAGTGTTTCTTTTGCAAAAAGAATGGACACATGAAGAATGATTGCACCAAATTTCAGAAATGGCTCGAGAAGAAAGGTAAATCAATCTCATTTGTCTGTTATGAATCTGATATGGTTGATGTTATTTATAATACATGGTAGATTGATTATGGTCCTACAATCTGTATTTCAAATACCTTGCAGGGTATGCAAAACTTAAGGAAACCAGTGGAAAGTGAGCAATACATTTATTCAGGAAACAAGATGCGCTCACATGTGGAGGTTGTTGGAACACGCAGTTTAGTTTTAAGCAGTGGTTTTATTTTGAATTTAGAAAAGACATTTTATATTCCAAATTTTTGTAATAACTTGATTTCAGTTTCAAGATTTGTACCTTTGGATTAGTCCTTTAATTTCTCATAAGCATCTTTAAGTTTATTTTATAAATCTGATCTCGTTGGGAATGATACATTATCTGATGGTCTTTTTTCTAATAATTTGCAAAATAATATTACTTATAATGCTATGCATGTTCATATTGGTATGAAACGATGTGTTATGAATGAAGATTCATCTATATTGTGGTACCGGAGATTGTGACATATCTCCACAGAAAGGATTAAGAGATTAGTAAATGAAAGAGCACTTAGTACTTTGGATTTTACTGATTTCGACACTTGTGTAGACTGCATTAAGAGAAAGCAGACTAACAAGTCCATGAAAAGTGCTAAAAGGAATACATATATACTAGAGATCATACATTCGGATATTTGTAGTCCAGACATGGATTTATATGGTCCAAAATACTTCATTTCTTTTATTGATAATTATTCATGATATATGTATATCTACTTGCGTCATAACAAGAACGAAGCACTAGACGCCTTTAAAGTTTTTAAGGTCGAAGTAGAAAACAATGTGGAAAGCAAATTAAGATCATGAGAATAGATAGAGGTGGATAATATTATGGTCGATACATCGAGAATGAACAAACGCCTAGTCCATTTGCGAAATTTCTTCAAGAGCATGTCATAGTTGCCTAATACACCATGCATGGTTCCCTAGACCTAATGGTACAGCAGAAAAAAGAAACCGAACTTTAATGGACATGGTTAGGAGTTTGTGAAGTAACTCCAAACTTCCTGAATCCTTGTAGACTGAAGCTCTTAAAACAACAGTGTATATATTAAACCGAGTTCCAACCAAAGCTGTCCCAAAGATACCATTTGAATTATTGAAATGTTGAAAATCGAGTTTGTGACATATGCGTGTTTGGGGAAGCTCGTCTGAAGTAAGAGTTTACAATCCACAAGAAAAGAAGCTAGACCCAAGGACCATTAGTGGATATTTCATTGGATATGCCGAAAGGTCTAAATGGTACATATTGTATTGTCCATCTCATAGCACCAGGATTGTGTAGTCAAGAAATGCAAAGTTTCTTAAGAATAACTTGATTAGTGGGAGCGATCGATTTCGGGACATTGTTTTTGAAAAGAATCATGTTGATGCTCAACCTTCTACTTCAAGTAACAAATTGATTATCATTTACAACACCCCTCAAGTTCAAATAGGTGTTAGATAATCAATCATTGAAGTTCCACAAGCTGCTGATGACAATCTAGTATATCAAGATGTTCAAGAATAGCCAGAAATTGTTGAAAAACAGCTAGAACAACATGATCCTCAGGAAGATGTTGATACAACATTAATGAGATCTACTAAAGCAAGGAAATCATCAATATCTTGTGATTATGTTGTGTATTTTCAATAATCAGACTATAACATCGGAGTCGAAACAATCTTGAAACGTTTTCACAAGCCATGAATTGTAAAGAATCAAGTTTATGGTACGATGCTATGAACGATGAGATGGATTCTATGACATCTAATGAAGTATGTGATCTTATTGAGTTGTCTGATGGTGCAAAAGCCATAGGATGTAAGCGGGTCTATAAAAAGAAGAAAGACTCATCATGCAACATTGAAAGATATAAAGCAAGACTCGTTGCTAAATGATTCACTCAAAAGGAAGGAATCGACTACAAGAAGACCTTCTCTCATGTATCAATGAAAGATTCACTTCGTATTATCATGGCATTAGTTGCACATTTCGATTTGGAGTTGCAACAAATGGATGTGAAAACAACTTTTTCTTAATGGAGATCTAGAGGAAAAGGTTTAAATGAAACAACTAGAAGGATTTTCCTCTAGTGGTAGTGAGAATTTGGTGTGCAAGCTCAAGAAATCTACGTGTAGTTGAAACAAGCTTCTCGTCAGTGGTATTTGAAATTTCATGATGTTATCTCTTCATTTGGATTTGTAGAGAATATTATGGATCAATGTATATGCCAGAAGGTCAACGAGAGTAAGATTTGTTTCCTTGTTCTGCATGTGGATGACATTTTACTTACAACCAATGATAAGGGTTTGCTATATGAGGTGAAACAATTTCTCTCTAAAAATTTTGAGATGAAAGATGTGTGGTGCATCTTATGTCATTGGTATTAAAATCCAAATGGACAAATCTCAAGGTATTTTGGGTTTGTCTCAAGAGACCTATATCAACAAAACTTTAGAGAGATTTCGGATGAAAGATTGTTCACCAAGTATAGCTCCCATTGCGAAGGGTGATAAATTCAATTTGAACCAGTGCCCGAAAAATGATCTTCAAAGGGAACAAATGAAAAACATTTATTATGCTTCTACTATTAGAAGCCTAATGTATGCTCAGGTATGCACAAGACCTAATATTGCATTTGTTGTTGGTATGTTGGGAAGATATTAGAGTAATCCAAGTGTGGACTACTGGAGAGCTGCAAAGAAAGTGATGAGGTACATTTAGGGGACCAAAGACTACATGCTTATGTACAAACGGATTGATAATCTAGAAGTGATAGGCTACTTTGATTCCGACTTCCTTGGCTGTGTTGATTCACTAAAATCAACATTAGGATACATCTTTGTGTTTGCTGGTGGAGCTGTATCTTGTAGAAGCACAAGGCAGACCTTATCTGCTACTTCCACTGTGGAGGCTGAGTTTGTATCTTGTTTTGAGGCTACCTCGCATGGTGTATGGATGAAGAGTTTCATTTATGGACTTAGAGTTGTGGATTCAATTGCTAGGCCATTGAAGATATATTGTGATAATTTAGCTACATTATTTATGACTAAAAACAACAAAAGTGGTAGTCGAAGCAAGCACATCGACATCAAGTATGTGACCATAAGGGAACGTGTTAAAGAGAAAACGGTGGTTATTGAACACGTTAACACTGGATTGATGATTGCTAATCCTTTGACAAAAGGCATGCCACCATTAAAATTTAAGGATCATGTAGATAGAATGGGACTTGGTTCTTTTGTGTGATTTTCGTTGTAAGAACGAATGTTAATTTAATGAAACTCTATTTGTGATTATGTCTCAAATTTATTTTTCTTGTGTACACATTTATTTGAGGGTAAAAAAACATTAATGTAGGACCTAGAATAAACATAAGGTTTATTTATTAAGTAGTTTTACCACATATGGGGTAATTTCTGAGAAATGTAATACAATGTGAGACATGGGAGATAGTACTTGTTATTAGAGAACGCCATTCATGTATTATTGTTTCTTAAAATGAGAATTAATGGATTTTGGATATTATATCAAGTGAAATTTGTGGACCAAGTGGGAGAATGTTAGTATTTTCAAATTTTAAAATGGTCCAACATTTCCCTTATCTGCAGGAGATTAACCACTTTCTTTTAACTACTGTGGTAACCGCTTCTGATAACTTCTTTGATGGGAAGTAGTGATATTGGTCCCTAAGTCTTGAGTTCTCTATCACGTAAGTACACCATCTCATGGAGTTCTTGAAGGCTTAGAAGCACCAAACATAATCTAAAATTCTGCAGTTTAAACATCAATTTGATGGCTGGAGGTTAGTTCTCGTTCTTCATTTTTCTGCATTTGATCTATATGTTGTTATTTACTTACACACGATGGATCAAAATTAAAGTCTAACATGAGAATGAAGAAGATAGTGAATCACAAGTGGAGCAAGTGGCTGGTGATGAAGCTAGCAAAGAGGACGATACTGATAGCGATAAAGATGATACTAATGATTACATCTTGTTTTCGCGCGTTTTCTAACCCGCCAACAATTACAAGAAAAGGATCAGACGATTGTGTAAGGAACAAATCTCTTGAGACAAAGTCCCAAAAAGGGGTGCGTTTACTAGTGAAGAGTTACAATTTGGAAAGTAGACAAAACGCCTCCAAGGGGCGCAAGCACACGAGTACTGGGAAAAGGGTTAAATTTAAACTAAGGAAATAAAAATTACATATTCTCTTGTCGAGAGTTTTTTATTCGGGGGTCCTTTTCTTCTACGACTTTACTTCCTTTTATACTTCCTGGGCATCTCTTGGTTGTCGAAACTGCTTAGAACTGCTCCATAACGGTCCACTTTTTTAGTGAGAAACTGCTTGTTTGGGGAGAAGTTACTTAGTAACTGTTGCCACTACCCTTGCTGTTTCTGGATCGTGGGGGCGTGTCGGGCTTACTTGACAATTGCTTTCGTAACTGCTGAATTGGATAAACTATACCTTTTGGACCTGTCTGATTCTGGGCGACTTGAGGATTTGGGCGATAATGAGGCTATCGCTCTGGGCGATTGTGCAGTACTACATTCGTTTCGCCTCTGGGCGTCCTACGGTCTTGGGCGATGATACTCCTTTGCTTCCGGGCCGTTCAGCCTCTGGGCGTCCTACGATTTTGGGCGATGGTACTCCTTTACTCTTGGGCTTCCAATACTCAGGCCTTTTCGGTTGGGCTTTTCTTCTTGGGCCTTTTAATTGATTTCCATTGGATCTTCATCTTGGGTTTCTCAATTGGACTTCCCTTTGATTTTGGGTTGCATTTTTAGTGTGTCAACAATTACCCCCCAATATGGCAGAATTAATACTAATCATTAATTTTCCATATTAACTCTGTATCTTTCCCGCAACATTTGAACTTCCCCAGAATTTCAATCATCACGTACGTTTTATTGCCTGAAGGATTGCGACGTTACAAACCCTTAAAACCCAAAAATACGCGACATTCTTCGTTTACGTCTCTGCAGTCTTACGCTTCTCTCTCGCCAGTTCACAATCTCCATTGTTGCAACCTTCGATTTAAACCAGACAAGTTTCGAGGTAACTTACATTCTGCACCATAATGACTACTTCTCAAACTCCTTCGGATAATATTTTCAGTTTTGAGGATTTCCAAACCCTTTTCACAAAACACATATGTGAACCCGTCTTTTCTTTCACAATTCAATGCTGACCGCAACGAGTTTTATTTGGGTCCGTCGTTTAATGATGCTGAAGCCATTGAACGGGCTGCGGTAGGTCATTTGTTCCCGTGCTCTGAAGATCTCCCTTTCTCGCAGTCTTTGCCATTGAGGCCAATCCATGATAAAGGTATTCGTACTTGGCCTAAAACTGATGCATCCTTCCGTAGATGGCATGCACGTATGGTGGCTCATGGTCCCACTAAATTGATTTTTGAACGTGCTAAAATTTTGGACTTATTGGAGATTACCCTTTTTCCCCCAACGTATGACCCCGTGCTTTTTCCAATTGCACTGAGTTTTTGTCTCCTGAATTTAATACCTTTGTTTTCCCTTTTGGTCCCATGACCATTACTTTGAGAGACGTTGGGGCTTTGTTGAATCTCCCACCTCTGGGCGATACCATTTTTCCTGGTATGCTAATTTCTGGTGCTGCCCCAAAATTTGACAAGAAACTTACCGAATCTTACTCGAGCATGCAGGGCGGTTATGTCACTGCTGTCTCTGAACCTTACCATTCTGAGCGAGTCGCTTTTCTCCAAGTCTGGCTTTGTAAATATGTTCTCTGTGTTCCCAGTTTGAAACCTTCCATGAGCTACTTGCCTCTATCTCATGAATTGGCTCGGGGTAGACCTTTGAACATATGTTCATTCCTCCTGGCTACTCTTTATAGGGGCATGGCTATGCTCCAGTTTCAACTGAAAAACAATGCATCTCCCACTGGTAGTGGGCCTTTATGGCTTGCTCAATTGTGGTTGAGATCTTATTTTCCCCAACTGGGTATTCCACCTTTTCCTCCTCGTGAGATTACCTGCTATGGGCTTTTCATTCATCAATTGAGCCCTGTAGATATGTCTATGAGAGACGTTTTCACTTTCTTTCATACTTTGAATTCAACTCTTTCGTTCTTCCCTTTTTCTTCTGAGCAAATTCCTCCTTTTGTACGGCCTCCTTCTACTTTGGCCGAGGCAGATGCATTTATGCCTGTTTGGGTTCAATTTTTGGTAGGGAGGGAATTGTTTCATGACATTCTGGTGGGAACCGATGCTAAAGCGGGGATAGAGATATACGCGCCCCAATTTTGTGTTCGCCAACTTGGTTTTGGCCAAATGTGGCCTGTCCCTCCTTGCTATTCCAATAACTTAACGGATCGCTTTTACATCCTCAACAAAACGGAAACCCAAGCCATAGATGCCCGTAATAAACTCTTGGCCACCGGCTTTACTTTCGCCCCTTTTAATCCTACTGCCGTTACTCATCCTCTTTTTGATCAATTGTGGCCGTCGGTGAAACAAAGACTGTTTCCAACTGATGCGAATTGCGCTTTCCACCTGCTGGATAAATAGGGTAATACTCCCATTTCGGTTGTCCCTTTACCTAGTAAGGTCCCTGCGTCCCCTTCTCGTACTACACGTTCTGCTCTTTCATCCTCAACTTCGAAGTCTGCTGTTTCTAAAGGTGCCCCCAGTCGCAAACGGTCAGTTGCATCTGTAATATCTCTGCAAGATGATGATGACGCTCCCCTCATTGTTAGGAGAAAGGTAACTGAATTTCACCTACTTCAAAGGCTGTTTCTTTTCATGCGGTAATGGTTTGCTTTAAAACGTTTTAGAAAGATTCGGCCTCTCCTTCCAAGGCTATAGTTTTGGCAGATTCTTCCTAACCCTTTCCTGTCGAAGCTGCGTTGCCCGGGCGTCAAGTTCCAACACCCCCATCACCAACAAATCCTCTTTCTCAGGGTGTCGACCCCCCAAGCGTGGAACTAGAAGGTAATGCTTACTTTTGGTGCCTTAGCCCTTTTTTGTCGCTGCTGTCTCATTGATTTACTGCGGTGTGAAACGTGCAGAGACTCATGTAGCTTCGTCTGGTGGGGAAGGTCCTTCCTGTCCAGCCAAAGGGAAATCTCCCCAAGTGATGGAAGAAATAGGGGGAGTGTCTGAATTTCCCACCACTGCCGATGAGGTCTTTTTACTTTGCTCTTATTTTCGACTTTGCTTTGTCGTATTGAAAAACCTTCAACATTGGTAACTTCTTTTGCAGGAATCCGATAGTATTCTTAATTCCATCCAAGACTTACTCACCTCCTGGGCACGCATGAAAACATCTTCTGCGTCATCCTCCACCCCTGCGAACGAGAACATGGCATTTCTCAAACAGGCATTGTTTGAGTATGTCTCCTTCATGGATATGGAGGTCGGTCGTGCCAGCGCTGCTCATCAAAAAGCCAAGCTAGATATGTTGAGCGCGAACCTACTGTAAGCACTTTCGCTCCCATCGCCCAACATTTCTACCGACTTTAAGGTGAAGTTGAGGGTTCTTCATGCCGACGTCGTTTCTTTGTTGGCCAAGAACGCAGAATTGAAGGCCAGAAGTGCTCAATATCTCCGCGCTTCTTCTGAGAAAGAGTCCTTACTCCAGGAAATTGACAAGAACCAGGCCGATTTGACTGAGGTCTCTTCAGAGCTTGTGGTGGAGGATTCCTTGATGTTGAGCCTGGCTGCTGAAATGAAAGAGCTACAAGCGAGAATGAACGACTGCAGGGCGAGGATAGCTGCCAAGAGGCGTACTGCATCCCAAGGAATTGCTAAGACCAAATCTCTATTGGAGCAGTACCAAAAGTTGGAGGTTGATGATGACTTAGTGAAAGAGTTAGGTATCATTTCCTCTAGGCAGAGCGAAGAGTGGGATAAACTTAGGCAGCAGATGCGCTCAGCTTGGGGCGAATTGTAACTAAACATTTACTGTTTTAATATTTGTAACTCTTTCGCGCTGACTGTCTTGGTTTTTTGTGACTTGACGTCATTCATCATCATTAATGAACAATTGTTTTGAAGTGGCATTTATCTTTGACCGTCAATTTTCCTCGTACCTAATCTTTATGCCAACATCCATGCATATTCTCTTGGCATTCAAATTTTCTTCCCTAAATCTTTGGGCCATATTGATTTCACTCACCGGTCATAAATGTGACCTTCCACATTCTGGCTTTTCATCTTCCAGCCCCTATAAATATGCATGTTTATACTCATCATTTTCATCCTCATGCCTTTCCAAATTCGATTTCTTGCCATCAAAACTTCCTGGCACTGCATGGCACTCCGATCGTTTACCAACACTTTCCTCTTCTATAGGGATGGGTTTCTTGACTCGTCCCTTTTGCTTTGATATCACTTTTGGTATGGGAGGTATAGGAAATGTTCTTTCAAACTGAAGCAAGATTCTTGCTATCAGTTTGCTTGTTGAGAGTGCTTCTCCTTGCATATCACTGCAGCTATGCATTTAGGAAGGTTAAGGGGCCCTCTCACTCGGCCATAGACTGAAGGACTGCTTCTCCTTGCCTGTCGTTGCAGCAATGCACTTAGGAAGGATGTGGTAGCAGTTCACCCTCTTACTCGGCCATAGACTGAAGGGTTGGCCGTACTGGTTTCACTCTTTCTGTTCCCACCAAACAGAAGACAATTTGTAGCATGTTTTGTTTTGTATTTTAACTGTGTCCTTTAATTCTTGTGAAGAATGGTTTGTAAGGAACATTTTGTAATAAAGGACTTTATTTTTGAATGTGCCTTGTTTTTTCTGACTTTTTTTAGCACGTGATCGTCCAATTTACTTACTGCCATCGTTCGGCATGATTACATCGCGAGTGCACTTTTATCACTTATGTATCTATCTGTTCATTTCCCAACAAGGGAAGGAACATTATTTCTGCAAGTAACTGACCGTTAATAAATCTTATATGTCTATTACCATCTAAATCTTCCAAGTGGTACGCTCCTTTAGGCAATACACTCTTTAATCTATACGGCCCTTCCCAATTTGGCAACCATTTGCCATATTTTGGGTATTTACTATCTAGATGAAGCATTACCCTCCAAACTAATTCGTTAGCACTAAAAAACTTGGCTAAAACTTTCTTGTTGTAAAATCTAGCCACCCTTTGTTTCTGGACTTGCAACCTGTCTAGTACGTCTAACTTCAATTCGTAAAATTCTAATAAATTTTGAATCAACAATCAATGTACTCAATTCTCGCTTAATTTGTGCTGCCGACGCACCCGTATAGATTGCACGTTGATTTCCACGGGCAATACAGCTTCCTGCCCATAAGTGAGTTGGAAAGGAGTAATGTTAGTGCTTGAACAGGGTGATGTTCTATAAGCACATAAAGCTTTGTTCAAGCATTCGTGCCAATTTCTGGCATTTTCATTCTATCATCTTATTCTTATGATAGATTTCTGAATCTTGTTAGATGATTCTGCTTAACCGTTTGATTGAGCGTAGTATGGTGTGGATTTTACCAATTTAATTCCAAAATTCGCTCAAGAATCCCTTCACCTGATCTCCGTTTAGGGAAGTCCCATGATCTGCTATTAGAGTTTGCGAAATTCCAAATCTGTAGATGATATGGTTCCGGATAAACTCTATGATGCTTTCTGGGTGATTTCCTTTAGAGGCACTGCTTCGATCCACTTGGTGAAAAAGTCTGTAGCGATTATTAATTAAAGGTTTTTTTTTTATTTTGGTTGTTTGGACGATGGAGGGTAAATCTTCCCTATAAAGTCTATCGCCCAACCTTTGAACGGCCATGTTTGATAATGGGTGTCATGTTGCTTGCGGTGCCCTCTGTATTGGACCATTTTTTGGCATGCTAAACAACTTTTTGCATACTGAACACACGATTCACCCATTCCCTTTCGGCCAAAAATAAACAATTATATAATAGCCATATCATCTTTTGGCCGGCCTGACTGGCTCCACATATCCCTTCATGCACCTCAGCCATAATTGTCTTAGACTCTTGTAAGTTCACGCATTTTAAGAACACACCATCAGAGCGTTTTTGAACAATTCTTCGTCTACTAAGCCATTAGTTTTAACAGATTAATTTCGTTCTTCTATCAACTCCCCCATCAAGCTACTTCAAAGATTCTTTATACTCTTCTACCCAATCCAGCGCGACCCCATTTTATATGCATTGAATTTCGGTTTTCCTTGCCTTCTGCTGAATAACGGGCAATATAGTTCCGTATTCGTAAGTAGATTCACAACTCATCGCCTTTGAATAGCCAGAAGCCAACTGGGCTAACTCGTTGCATTCATTGTTACATTTATTAAAAATCACATTGAAGTTCTACTTGGTTGAATTCTTCCAACAACTCCTGGGCGATTTCGTATAAACGTATAATAGAATCACTTGCATTGAAATCACAATCAATGATGAATCACAATTGAGAATCGCCCTGATGTTACATTTCTTTTTCTTTGCACTATCTACCTCAACGCCAAACCGACAATTAAGGCTTCATATTCGGCTGGATTATTAGTACAGATTCTATCCAAGGTAAATGCGAACTTATAGCAAACCCCTAAAGGATTTATCAAAACCACTCATACCCCTGTTCCTTTAGAAGTTTTCGATCCCTCAAAGTAATAAAACCCATGGTTTTTAATTCAAATGGAATAAACCTCAAGTTCATTTCGTTAGGCACATCAAGGCATGGATGGTCGGCCAGAAAATTAGCCAATGCCGATTTTTTTAAATGCTTTGTGGCCACATACCTATTTTGAATTCGGACAGTGCTAAAGTCCAAAGATCCACCCGTTGGTGTAAAATAGGCGAGGGAAAACATGTAATTTGAACCAAATAACTTTGGAAAATTAGAATAACTTGTCACAGGCCGTAAATAGGCCCTAATTTTGTACATGTGAAGTATAAGGCGAGACACAACTTCTCGATAGCAGAATAGTTACATTCACATTTGGTTAACCGTCTACTTAAATAATCAATCGCCCTTTCTTCACCGAATTGGTCTTCTTGTGCGACCATCCCAGCTAACGATCCTTGTTCAGCCGATACATACAACTTCATCGACCGTCCTTGGATTGGTGACACCAACACTGGAGGACTTGAAGTATGTTCAGGCCTTCAAAAGTATTTTGATGTTTCTTCTTCA
The DNA here is from genome assembly GCA_019097785.1 of Fraxinus excelsior. Classification (NCBI taxonomy): domain Eukaryota; kingdom Viridiplantae; phylum Streptophyta; class Magnoliopsida; order Lamiales; family Oleaceae; genus Fraxinus; species Fraxinus excelsior. The sequence continues at coordinate 32,451,834 of CM032634.1, read as the reverse complement.
GACGAATTCGTCTTGATTTTGCAGCTTTAAGAGAGGCGAAAACGCTTTCGTTCGCCCTACACAATTAGATATAAAGCGGCTTAAGAAAATTGATTGACCTAATGAATTTGCAGGTCTTTTATTACTAGGGGACTTGGCTTCTACGATGGCTTCGCTTTATTTGTATCAAGTTCAATCCCTCTTTTATGTAATAGGAATACAAGGAAATTCCTTGAATTCACGTCAAACGCGCATTTCAAAAGGTTCAATCTTAGTTTATTCTGCCTCATTCGTTCAAATGAACATCGCAACTATTCAAAATGGTCTTCTTCCTTAACAGATTTGACAACTATATCATAACATAAACTTCAACAAATTTGACTATCATATCATGAAAAATGGGATTCATTGCTCTTTGATAAGTTGCCTCACATTCTTCAGGCCAAAGGGCATGACTACCATTCAAAGCATCCTAAAGACCCAGGGCATCTAAAGACAATTTTGTGTACATCTTCGTTGGCTATGTAGATTTGATTGTATCCCGAATACCCATCCATAAAAGAGTACATCACATGCCCTGCAGTGGAGTCTACTAGAGAATCTACCGTGGGTATTGGATATTCGTCCTTGAGCGTAGCCAAGTTCAAATTACTGAAATCTATGCATACCTTCAACTTGCCATTCTTTTTTGATACTGGCACTATGTTAGATAACCATTCCACATATCTGGTTGTTCTAACAAAACCTGCTTTTAGTAATCGTTCTATTCTTTCTTGATCTCCGGTAGTACATGGGGAGCGAAACGCCAAGGAGGTTGCTTATGAGGTTTAAAATCTGATTTAGTCGGCAACCTATGTTCTACTAAGTTTTTATTCCAAACCAGGCATATGTTCATACTCCCAAGCAAAACAATCATTATATCCTTTTAATAAAGCGATTAATCTAATACTAACCTCATGAGGGAGCATCCGGCTGACAAACGTTGGGCGATCCTCTCCTTCCTCACAAATGTTAACCTTGACCAATGGGTCTTGAGCTTGTGCATATCTTGACTTAGGGATCTTCGTCGATTCATCATCCACATCGCTCAGAGGAGTTTGCTCTTCCAGACAATCCACTTTATGAATTTACCAGTCCAAGTTCTGCTCCAACTCGGACACTATTAATTTGTTCCTCAGCATCTTTAACGCCGCTTCTTCTTTCTTCACAGATTCACATTCTTTATTGAAAGCCATCAAGCTTGGCTTTGAGGGCCTGAATCTCGGCCTCTTGCCTTTGGTGTTGAAAAACTCATTAAGGTTGTTTGGCTTCTTCTTTGCCAATTACTGGCTCTTCCAAGGCCACTATGTTTGGCTTCATTTGATTAAACATTTCAGTAAGTGAATCCACTGAAAACGGTTCTTCGCTTTGGGCAGTAATTTGAGTTCCTTCCCCATCTTGAACCACTATGACAGGCCCATAATTCCCTTCATACATGAAACTCTCTACTGAATTTGCCTCTGCCACAAAGGGTCTATGATCTGCTTGCACCACCTCTGTCTCACCTTTGTCATTCCAGAAGACTAAGCATTGATGGAGCGATGAGGGAATACAGCGACTGCCATGGATCCAGTCTCTTCCTAGTAGTACGTTGTAACTGGTGGGGCCGTCTATCACGAAGAAAACAGTAGTTCTGGTGGTTGTCCCTACAGTTATATCCAATGGCATAACTCATTTTGTTGAAGTTGCCCCACCATTAAAATTTGTAAGAATGACTTCTGTTTGGATCATGTCGCTCTCTGTCTTAGCAAATTTCCTCATCATCCTAGCTTGAATGGTGTTTATAGCCGCTCCCTTATCAATAAGTACTTTTACTATTGGTACACCATTAACAAGGCTTGGAGTAAGTGGTCTTAAGTGTTTTGTTAACCTCATAGCTGGTTTGCTGAAGATGACTTTTTCAGTAGCGTCTATTTCCACCTCCTGCCTATTTTCTGGCGGGCTATCTTTTGGTGATAAATCAACGTGCAGCATATCGCACTGAGCCTTCTTTTTTCTGGGTTTTTTCTTTCTCTTTTCCAGTAATTTCTTCCCAAGGTTACCAAATTTGTAGGAGGAGGCATTATTCTGGGGGGTGACCCATATTTTTCAGAGCGAGGTACCCTCTTTCTCCTTTTTGGTGCCCCATACAACAAATAGAAATCAAACGATCGGCCAAATGGTTCTCCCAACAGATCTACTTCGCGGACTCCTTTTTGGTGCAGTTGCTTCAAAAGGGTATTGCGCGACACTCCCCTTTTCTGTCCTCTCCGCCTTCTAAATCAATTTCTTTCCTCGATATCTGTCATGAGCATCATCATCTTCCATTGTACAAATTTCTCCAGTCATACTTTTTTTTCTTTTTTTCTTTTCGGCTTCATTCGCAAACTAGTACACAAGTTTCTTCTTCACGATCACTGTTTTCTTTGCTTTTGAATTCGTCGGCCAACAAGTAATTATTAGCCAGGACAGGAAGTAATGTGCCAAACTGGATAGTTAAAGGTTGGTCAGGATCACTTCGTTCTTATCCTGTGGGCTTCGCTCAAACTTTGACTTTCCAGAAGAACTTTCAGGCAATTTTTCCATTGATTCGCCAGTGCTTGTTTCTTCACTATCTTCAAAAACATTTTCGTTGGCCATTCTGAGCGGTTTGGGCGCTCTAGGGTGTGATTCTCCATGCTGTTGCCTCATCATACGTCCGTAAGTACGTTGGTAACGCCTTTGTTGGGTTCTAGTCATTTCATTAAAAGGCACCACTCTTCCTGCATTATACTGGAATGAATGCCATACATTAGGTTGGCGAGGCTGCGGCCAAAACGTTCTTCCTTGACTGGCCGATCCAAACCCCTTTCTCTAGGGAGTTCTCTCTAATAAAACGGCACCTTTTGCCCCCGACAGGCTGAGCGACCGGTGTGAAATCAGAGCGACGGTGGAGTGGCTGCGTCACGGGTGGCCCTGTATTCTCTTTCAACTCGTGTTTACATCTGTCGCACAGAACATCTTCGCCCTGTTTGGGCTTCTTCCCTTTGATGCGTTCAAAAACGCTGGGATGCGGTTTGGATTCTTCTTCCTCATCATCAATCACCAATTTAAACCTTGGCAATTTGTTTTTCGAACCAGTTGTTAACATGTTGTATTGCTAAGTGGCCGTGGGAAAGGTTTTTCATCCACTGCCATTCATTTTTCTTTTCTTCGAACGTGATTCGTCCTGATTCAATAGCATCCTGCAACACATGGCGAAAAACCACACAATAATTAGTCGCATGTTGACCATGCATTTATGCCAATTTACAGTATTTGTACCAGATTAATTGGTTCAGGGTTTGGCAATTTGTGCTTGTCGATCAACTTTATCTGCTTATCCTTATATAACTTGTCGAATATAAGGTCAGCTTTAGTTACGTCGAACGAGAACGTTCGCGCCTTTCCGTTTTCACCCTTTGCAAGATCGTCTTTGCCCATTATTTTTGGCTTAACTAGTATGGGACAGTTATATGCTTCTCCCTTTACTAACTCAGCCAAAACATATTTCTGTTTGGTCATAATAACTATAATCGACAGTATGAACGTTGAAATCCGGGTCTTTGTAATAAGTCCCTTTACTGGGATTTTTCATCTGTTTCCCTCTCTTATCCATCGCTCATACCTAACAACGTTATGCAATAAGTTGGAATAAATCTGTGAATTCCCTTATTCTGGAATTTCTTCTTTAATCAAAGCTTAAAGAACTTTGTGCGATTTTAACAAATTCCTTTTCTGGCAAAAGCACAAAGCATTTACTTCTGGGCGTTTTGAACCTTTGTAGGAAATTTTATGCCCATTCGTTAGGCAATTAACGTAAATTCGCCAAATCGGCCAGGGTAACTTCAAACTCAGTTAGTTTTGTAAAATTGAGCATGGAACAATTGCTCATTTGCTGCCAAGTTTGGACGGAGTTTGCCGGCAACATGTAATAAAACAAGAAAAAGCTTTCTACCCCTTTTAAAGAATTGGGAAAACAACCTCAACTTAGGGTAATTCATTCACATCACCACTTTGCAACGTGAATCGCCATATATGTTCTAGAGTAGACACTTCTCCTAACCAGTGATAGTGAGCCAAATTCTGGTACTTTGTACCTTCTAGGCCATGGATATGTCTGATCTATCCAATCAGGGTATGGCTTGGTATGGATTGGCCTAACCACCGGCCGCACCCCGACTGCAATTTGATCTTTGCACTATTTCCATCTATTTCGGTTTCTTAGCACGACATTAGGGTCATATGGGTTTCCTATGGGTTGATTTACTGGCTGATTCTTGGGAGGCCTGGTAGTTTGCCTTGATTGGCAATAAAAGCGCCATTATTCGGGCTGTTATGGCTGTTAAATTGAGTGTTTAAACTCTCATTCATACGTAAACCATTCTGTCCGTTGTTCGGGACATTATCTCTCACGTTTGTATTACCCCCCCAGGTTGGACGTAGTGTTCTTAGTGTTATTATTATTCAAGTTCAAGGTCCAATTTCCCCCTGGGTTTGAAGTAGAAGGGCCAAAAGGTGGCTATAGACTTGGGCCGGAGTTCATACCAAGGGAATTATATGGCGAAGTATGCCCAACGATAGTCCTAGACTGGAAGTGAATATCTATAGGCATAACAGGTTGACACATTTGGCTTACCAACTTATTCATGATTCCATTCAACGTATTCAGTTGTTTAGCCATATTATCAAAATGTCTATTCTCGTTTTGAGTAAACTTCTCCATATTATGAATTTACTCGTAAATTTACATGTTCAACGACATCATGCGTGAGTTCTCCCAACAATGCACGCATCGTGCGAGGGCTCAATTCTGCCATTGGTTCGTAACGACTGTGACTGCTTTGACTTTGTCCATCTGTTTGTGGAGATTGTTGTTGCTCCTCGTATCGATCAACTACAGACTGGACTATTCCATGACTTGAGCGTGCCCTTATCGGAATTTTATGAGGCATGATATCTTTTCTTTTTTTTGTTTATCTTCACTCCAAAACAACAATTGTCCAACTGGGAGTGCCAAATTGTTTTCGCGCGTTTTCCAACCCGCCAAAAATTACCCGAGGAAAATGATCAGACGAATTGTGTACAAAGAACAACCTCTTGAGAAAGTCCCAAAAAGGGGTGCGTTTACTAGTGAAGAGTTACAATTTGGAAAGTGGACAAAACGCCTCCAAGAGGCGCAAGCACACGAGTACTGGGAAAGGGTTAAATTTAAACTAAGGAAATAAAAATTACATATTCTCTTGTCGAGAGTTTTTGATTCGGGGGTCCTTTTCTTCTACGACTTTACTTCCTTTTATACTTCGTGGGCATCTCTTGGTTGTCGAAACTGCTTGGAACTGCTCCATTACCTTTGTAACGGTCCACTTTTTTAGTGAGAAACTGCTTGTTTGGGGAGAAGTTACTTAGTAACTGTTGCCACTACCCTTGCTGTTTCTGGGTCGTGGGGGCGTGTCGGGCTTACTTGACAATTGCTTCCGTAACTGCTGAATTGGATAAACTATACCTTTTGGACCTGTCTGATTCTGGGCGACTTGAGGATTTGGGCGATAATGAGGCTATCGCTCTGGGCGATTGTGCAGTACTACATTCGTTTCGCCTCTGGGCGTCCTACGGTCTTGGGCGATGATACTCCTTTGCTTCCGGGCCGTTCAGCCTCTGGGCGTCCTACGATTTTGGGCGATGGTACTCCTTTACTCTTGGGCTTCCAATACTCAGGCCTTTTCGGTTGGGCTTTTCTTCTTGGGCCTTTTAATTGATTTCTATTGGGTCTTCATCTTGGGTTTGTCAATTGAACTTCCCTTTGATTTTGGGCTGCATTTTTAGTGTGTCAACACATCTAGTTAGAGGAAATAGAAAACAAAACTGAAGATGATTGTGATGTGGAAGTTGATCAACCCCGACATCTACTTCAGTACTCTTGGCAAAGTGCATGACCTGTGCACATAGGTTGCAACACAACCTTAGCACACCAGTCTGCCTTTTAGAAACCAATTTGTGAATATTGAGGTAGTGGCTTTTTTTGATAGAATTATGCTGTTGTACAACGTCTGCAAAAGAAATTACATTAATAAGTTGGCAATGGACAATTGATCTTAATACACAATTCAAGTCATATTGCTGAACTCATAACAAGGAGGGAGATCTTTCTTGAGAACCAAGTATTTGAATTGATCATTTGATACCAACTGAATCTATAAATCATCCCCAATAATATGATCTACCAACAGGGACGGTCTCTTCTTCGAATCAAATATCGATAAGGAACTTCAAAAGGCCGAAAGCTTGTGCAAATCATCCATAAAAACATGGCTTGTAGAAAAATATGACAGCAATATCGAAGGCTCGAATGGGCCGAGAGAAGCAAAAATTCTTTTACGTTGAAAAAATAACTTTCGTTCAAGTGTGATGACAGCAAAAATGTGAGTGATCAAAAATTCTTTTCTCAACATATTTAGGAAACCGAGGTAATGAGACACGCACTAAGTATAATGATCACTAATGAAGTTTCTTAGGCTATATTGCAAATCAAAATCAAGTTCAAAAGTTTCATGATTGAAAATAGTTTGTCTTTTTATCTTGATATGAATTTTAGGAACATTGACAACAAAAGGATGAGCTAATATTGTATGTCGATAATTACCAGGTAACATCCTACTATCAATAAAGAAAAGTGTGCAATCAAATAATGGTCTTTGAAAATAAAGTGGCGACCCCTGGAGTATCATGCAATTGAGGTAATGTCACAATAAAATCAGCTTTAAAGGCACAGTCAGGAGCGGACAAACCGTTCGACTTAGGAGACAATAATATGGGTAATTCCGCAACTATATTAGTACTAAGTGTATCAACTATAGGTGTGATCAAGATATGAGAGGCATTGCATTGTTTACTGTGAAAATATAATAAACAACTTTACTATAATTATCTAAACAAACTCTAAATTGATGCAGAGGCATACAAATTGATAAAGACCAATAAGAAGAAAATGGGATCAAAGGAAAGAATTGAGGGCAAGAGAAATAATTTAATTCATATAATTAAGATTGAGATTTACAATGAATAAGCTCTTCTATTTATGGAGCAAATAAACTAATAAGTTAAAAAAGAAACAAAACTCCTAATAAACTATAATTGTATCAAAATATCAAAAGTAAGCTAATCAAATCTAATTGAAATATACTTAAAATTAAACTCTTATTATAAAATCCTAATTAAAATATGTCCCTATATTTATTCTTATCCCAATCTCTATCACTAGTGCACTGCGAAACCCAGTTGTTGCAGGTGCACTATGATAAGTGTATTTTGTACACATCGAGAAAAAAAAAATACTATATCGGCATAAATAGTGAAATTAGAGAAAAGGTGAACATGGACTCAATTGGAAGAGATTTAAAGTTTGGAGGTTAAATTGCAAATACTCAAGAGTTGTGCTGGACCTCAAGATGAAGATTTGAGATGTGCTAGGTGCCAATTGGATAAGAAAATAAGTCAAATGGGTGAAACATAATCAAAGTATTATTACACATCAATTTTCAATTGAAAAAGTTATACTTCGAATTTTCAATTGAATTTTCAATATCAAGTTTTGACTAATTTTTGGCATATTAAACGTTCATGATACTCATATAAGAATTGTAGTCCTTTGAATTAACTTTCAAATACACTTTGAATCACCTCAAATGGATATTAGAAGATAAAGTTATGACGAAAATGTTGAGGGCTGCTCGGAACATAACCAGGCAGTCGCCCAGTACAAAATTCCAGGCACGAGCCTGACCCCTTACCCATGCTGCATGAGCCTATTTTGCTCTTCAAGGCGCGCACATCACCTATAACTAGGCGCATGCCTAGAAGGAATTTGGGGGAAAATTTTTGTTTCCTTTTCTTGACTCGACAAGTTTTGTTAATGATATTTTATGCATTCTTTATAACTTAAAAAAGTCTAGAACGTGGGTAACCATTATTTTATCATTAAAGAGAGTCTAGTAAACGGCGAAAAAGAATTCTACAACAAGATTTGAAATTTCAAAGCTCAGATTGAAGATTGAAGTGCAAGAAATCAAGTTTTTAAGTTCTTCATTTATTTCTTTACTTCTGGTGATGTTTTTTCACAGCTTCTTTTATAATTTGAATATGATAATGCTAGGCTAAAAGTCTTGTGTATTGGATAGATAAAGAGACCTTTTGAGTTATATTTTAAATTCAAGACTTAAATGTATTTTAGTTGCTTTCTTGTATTTTGTGATTAATTATGTATGCTTATTGCGTTATTTTATTGCTTAGCTACCGATTAGAAAACGTTTTGCTTATTTTAGTATTTGAAGACTCACAATAGGTTAGAACATTACATAATTGACACATAGGCAACAGATGTTAGGAATAATATTTATGGTGTGGGTAATCGTGTATGATAATCGTGTGATTGAATGTTTCCTTTGCATATGAATTTGGATTAAGGATTGGGTTGGGTCATGCTAAGGATATGTTAAACATATATTGGAAAATAATATAAGATATTAATGAATTATCGATTTTCACGAACACCTGAAACTTACAATTAGTAGTCACAAACAACTTGCGGGAAATGAATTACTTGGATATTTTGCATCATTCAGCTTGTTAATATGAGATATTTGACATGTTTTTCTTGAAGCTCATATTTCACTAATTTTTGTATGTACATCTTTGACTGAAGGTGTGGAGTTTTTCCTTACATGAATTCTCATTTAACCAAATAACAGATTGGGGGTAGGCTGAAAGTATATCTTGGAGTCAAGAAGTCAATTTGGTTGTCCCCATGAATTATTTGTTATTTCTTCCTTCTTTCTAGTTTTGTTTTCTTCTTTTTAGGTTTGGTGAACCACACCTATATATTTCAACCATAAAATTACAAGCATATACTTTATTTGGTTTTGGTTTTGGAGGTAATTAAGTTTGCAAATAATATCTTGGTCTACATCAATTTGGTTGACGATAATATAATTTTTTTTTTTATCTATTTTGATATCATTTATATTTTAATAACTGTACATTGCGATGAAATAAATTGAAATATATATGTTTAAAATATAATCCTAACATACATAAATAAAGATAAAAATAAATTAGGCGACAAATTGTACATTGTTGAAGCAACAAACTCTGTGTTGAGGAATAAATCTAATTACAAGCACAACTTGACCCAAATAAATATCCATTGTCATAAAATAATTTGCAAAATAACTTTATATATTGTAAAATAAAATACACAACATATATAAATAATCATGAAATAAATTAGGCAACAACTATACATCCTTGTAGAAATGATGAGGCAACTAACTCTCTGTGTTGCGAAATAAATTTAACTACAAACACCACTTGTTACCTAATAAATTGTACTACAAATGTTTAAAATCTTAAAATATATTACGCAACATATCAATACATTGTAAAACATATGTCGCGACAAACATGACATGTTATTAAAGATATATTACTACGAGCATGTGTTGTTTCGAAATAGAATAGGTAACAAAAGTTATAAATTTAGAAGAATATTCACAACATATTTCTCGTAAAAACTTTATTGGAATAATTGTTGCAACAAAATGACTTGTCACCCTTATAATTTTTCGCTACTTATATACATTACGACAACATAATGGCAACAAATATAGTGTTGCTATTTCATGAAACAAATAATGTTGCAATTTTGTTAATGTGATGAATGGTCAAAAGTTGTTGCACAATACATTCTGTTACTCATATAGCACGCGACAAAGCCTACAACAAATATATTGTCGTCGCAAAATTATTTTTGCAACAAAATCTCTATTTTTGCGACAAGGGCACAATAATTCAAAGGGCAAGAAAGTAATTAAAAGATAATAAGGCACGGTGCTCTTATTTAGTTGTAGGATCTAACTGCATCATAATGTTTTTTATAGTGACGATGTTGGATATTAGTATTCCGCCATAATAATTCTAAAGTTTTGGGGTTTAATTAATAGTATTCCGATATGGTAAGAGAAGAGTAAATATGAATCGTGAAAAGGTGGTCCAATAAGTGTACATTACGACCTAAAATTATTTTTTTCCAAACTCATTTTAAGTCAAACATTCTTTCAATAAAAAAAATTTACACCTAAACTTCTTTTTTCCCCTAATTTTTGACCAAGTCCATTTGTGCCTTTCTGATGATGATTTGGTCATGCATGACGAAGTCTTGATTTTTGTTCTCAGATGCTACAAGGATTAGAGAATCTTTGATATGTGCCCTAACACGAGAATCAATAATGATGAATATTGAGTTTTTAATTATTTTTTAATTGATATTTTCTTTATTAAATAACTTCAAATTTCAATTTCGATTAAAACATTTAATTTATTTATTATTATGATCTAGTTGTTAATTAAGAGTCTGTTTGGTAGAGATTAAAATTGGAAAATTAATGATTATTGTTGACTTTTATTAGACAAGTGAGACCCAATAACGACTATATTTTCAATTTTAATTAGATTTTAATTGTTACCAAACAGTATTTAAGATTAATCATTAATTAAAGTTAGTCATTTATTAGAATTTTTCGTTGATTAGGTTTTTTTTAGTTGTTATAAATAAGGGTTGTAGCTTTAGTGACAAAGCAAATTTTTTGAATTGAAATAAAATATTAATTGTTGAGATTTTTTTTTTCCCCTAATTTTCAATCCAAACTAGTTTTCGGGCACGAATCAATCTTTTTTATTATTATTATTATTTATCAAATTGAATATTTGGTATTCTTGCAAAGAATAAACGAATATTTTACGGTGTTCTTTGTGAATCAATTGAATCCATGATTTGCTGATCAAGTCGAATACTCGATATTCTTGCAAAGAATCAACTAGGAGTCCTATCCATTATCATCCTATGCGCATATCTATTGTTGAGGTTCAATATATCCGTTATAAACAAAACTGGCCATTTGTTTTTCAACTGGTAGAAAATACTCAAATATGAGTTTCTGCCCGGTGTGATACAGATATTAATGAAACTTTTTGGATTTTTTTATTTTATAAAATAATGTTTTCAATACTTGGTGAAAATAAGTTGTGAAAGTTGACTATATGTATTTATATGAGAAAAATGTGCAATATTAGGCCATGTTTGTTTCGAATTTAAATCAGATTTTAATCTAAATCAAAGTCAAACAATTAATATTAATCACATTTTTCATGGGTCTCACAACTTTTCTACCATACGTTTCAAAAAATTCTGTCACAATTTACTAAAAATTTAATTTTAATCATCACCAAACACCTAGAGACGGAGCTAGGGGGAAGGGGGCGACCGCCCCCTAACATTGTCCGCTGGTACACTATTTTTAATTAATTTGTAATGTATTTTTCAGTTTCGCTCCCCCCCCCCTCCCCCCCCCCCCCCACCCCCCCCCCCCCCCCTCCCCCCCCCCCCCCCCCCCTCCCCCCTTGACTCGCCAAAACTTTTGAAATTTTTTTTTTTTCCATTAATAAATATTGAGTAAATAACTTACGCTTTAAAATTTAATTTTAAAATTCAACCATACAAAAATCTTAGATCTAAGCAAAAGATCCAATAGTTATTTAAATAAATAAATAGCCCAAATCTAATCCAAAACCTAAGTTCCCAGTTTCCAAGCCCAACTAATTAAAACTCAATTCTCAAACTGATTTATGCATAATGCATGTTTACTTGTTTTGTCTAGTGTATAATTTTGATTTCTCATTGAAATGAAGATGTTGTGATTGTGATTTGTGACTGGTGCCTTCTGAATGATAGAAGTGAGAAGACTAGAAGTTGATTTCGTCATTTTATGTGTTCAATCCTAATAAATCTTATTCTTGAATATTTGAATTTAAGAATTAAGTAGAGTAGTTGCTGTTAGTTTGTGTAATTGTGTTAGTTATTGAATATTTGAATTTAAGAATTAAGTAGTAGAATAGTCAGTAGTGATTGAATTGAATATTGAATTTCAGTACTATTTTGGTACTCAAAATCGTCATTTTTAATTCTCTTAGTTAAAAAAAAAAAAAAAATCGGGGGGTTCCGCCCCCCCCCCCCCCCCCCAAATTGAAATCCTGGCTACACCCCTGCAAACACCCACTAAAATAATAACTTAATCCAAAAATAAATGTTATTAATCAAATAACGGAGATTGTATAAAGGCATTCTTGAAAAAAAAAATTAAAGATAAAACGAAAAATTGTATGTTTTTCCTCTCTCTCTCTCTATTAGGGGTGGGCAAAAACCCGCCCAACCCGATCAACCCGCCCAACCCAACCCAACCCGACCGGGTTGGGTCGGTTTTTTCCATTTTTTCTTGGGTTGGGTTGGGTGGCAAGGTTAAGTTGGTCAGGTTGGGTTGGGTTGTGGGTTAACCCATCCAACCCGACAAAAACCAACCAACCCGACCCACCAATAAAAAAACTAAAAAATTTTGCCAAACTAAAATAGAATAAAGGTGAGAGACCCGGTAAAAAAAAAAGTGAGAGACAAAAAAAAAAATACTAACATATCTTTCATCATCTCTCTCACGCGGCGGACGTCGTCTCACCAAATCATCAACATTGGTTGTGATTTTGGATGAGATCTATCTTCCAATCCATCTCTCTTTAACGCAATATATTAATGTTGCTTTAAGTTTAGTACTTTGGTGGCTTTAATGTTTGTTTATAGGTCGTCCCAACTCCCAACCTAACCCGACCAACCCAACCTAACCTGACCGACATTTGGTTGGGTTGGGTTGGGTTGGATTTCAATCTTTACATGGGTTGGGTTGGGTTGAATTTATGTCAAACCGACCATGTTGGGTTGGGTATGGGTTGGGGGAAAAACCGACCCAACCCAACCCATGCCCACCCCTAACTCTATATATATATATATATATATATATATATATATATATATAGCATACGAACATGTGATTTGTAAAGAGTAACGACAAGGTTGGTTCCATGCACTTTTAGTCAAGTCTAACATTGATCATCAAATTATTGCAAGTTAAAACAATTAGAAGGAAAACTCATTAAACGAAAATGTTAGAAAAGAAATTATTTGAGAACAACTTTGTAGGCATGGCTCTCCTTAATACAAGCTCGAATAATCCATAAGTCGAGCCAAGATGAGCTAACTAACGACTCGATACATTTGCTGCCCCTATCATCGACCCTTGTGATCAATGGGTAGCATTACTCTTATATGACTTGGTCCCTAGATCTCCAAATGGTTCTTTCTAGACCATAATTTCCTAGAATGCAAAAAAATTAATATTACAACACACTTTTATGCCAAACTGTGCCAACTCCACGGCCACATGCAAAAGGAAAATCTTGTCCCCCTTGGCTTTTCATCAATTATTCATTGGTTTTTTTATTCGAGAAATGCTATATGTACATAATTTTTATCCATAATGGTTCACATAACACTCACATGAGGTGGGCCCACCAAAATGTGGGGTCCACTCGATGTGAGTGTTATATGAACCATCATGAATAACAATTATGTATTTAATTCGTCTTTATTTAATATTATTATTTTATTTTTTGTGGTCAACAATTAGGGGTCCCATTTTTCTCAATCAAGCTTTAGTAATAAAATAATATAGATTTGACATATAATTAACATGATACTAATGATTGAATTAGGATGATAAAACATTAAAAAATATAATTATAATGGGGTTAACAATAATAAAAATGACTAATGTTGACAGCTCCACATTAAGTTGCTAACGTTTGTGGACATTGGTGCAAGAAATCGACATTGAGAGTGACATCCTCGAATTAGGCGTTGTCATGTGTGATTATATCAATTACGATTTTCCACCTATTAAAAAAAATAACTTTAGGATTTGTTTGATTTAGATTTTTTGAGAATAAAATTTGTGAAAAGTCATCGTTTGGAGGATGGGTAATTGAAAAGTAGGAAAGTATTATGACACGTGTAAAACTATTTTATTGAAATAATGTGTACTTGAAAATAAGTTTAAAGAAAAATTAATTCTACAGATTTTGTACTAAAATTAATTCTACAGATTTTGTACATAATTTGCCTTGGCATGTAACATTTTGTATCCTCATACGAAAGATTGGACCCTTAGAAGCCATGTGACAAGAACATGTGTCCAACGAATGTTGTTAGATAGTCAACGTTCTATTAATTAATGAACGTGGTAGCTATGTTTAATTTGAAATGTAAAACAATTCATTTTCCTAACTATATTAAAAGAGCCACTTTGACGTACTGTGCATTTTACACGTGCCGGCAAATTTTATCGTCAACCAACACAATATCATTTAGTGTTGCATGATTTTTCTTCCATTTCCCCAACCTTCGGCAGCCCACTGCCTTCTCACCCGATTTTGACTTCATTTTGCCAACCTCCCAAACTTTGAAAGCACCACAGCCACCGCCACCGCCACCGCCACGATCACTGCCGCCATCATAGCAAGAAAGAGACCGAGGAAATGTCCAAGAAAGCAGACGAGGAATGGGAAGGAGGAGGAATTCCTAAAATTAGAAAATTGGAATCAGTGATTAGCTTTCTTCTTAGCTGATTATTGCGCTTAAAAAAACTCAGAGTTGTTGTGTGTTGTGAGAAAGATGTGTCTGTTGTTGTCGATGAGAAAAAGAAAGAGGTATGTGTCTCCGTGTGGCACGGAGACACCGTGCGCACCGTGCGTGTCTTTGTGCCACACGGAGGCACGGTGTCTCTGTGCGAACCCAATACTATTGTTTTTTTAACATTGAGATATATTTATATTAGCCTAAAATTGTGTGAAATGAAATAAGATAAGTAAATTCAAGTGGGTGTTTTTTTTTTTTTTTTAAATCTGATTATGTTATAATTGATAACTTTAAAAAAAAAAATTCTATATTTCACCACTATCATGCAAAACACTTTGTACCAGCGATCACTGCCGGGGCGTTGCCTCGGGACCCCCAGGTGGGGCACTATCCCCTTAACCCCTACGACCTAACCGATCAGGTCGACCACCCGGACCCCATGAGAGGGCACTACCCCTCAACCCACGGAAGACAGTTGGGGGCGTTGCCTCGAACTCACGAGATAGATGTTGGCTACGATGAGTTGCTTCAACTTGAAATGGTGACTGTCATGCAGTTAATATATAAGTTGTGCATTGGTTGGTTTTGAAATTGAGGATATTGATTTGAATTTTCAGATTCTCCAAATGAGGGTTATGCTACTTATCAATTAATAAACAATTTGCGACATGGTTCATTTCATTGGAGGTGCAATAGACACTGTCCAAAATTAGGTAGGCAAGCTTTGTGTATTTTATAAGCAGTTTGCGTCATGATTCACTTTATTTGTGTATATTTTATTAAATTTTGCTAAATAATAACAAAAAATTAGTTAACGCTATTAAATAGCCAACTATATTACAGCACGTGCCTTACACGTGCGTTCACTAGTATTATATTAAAACTTACCTTTACACTTAAAAAGCTGAAATGAGGAAAGATCATATTAATTAGTGATTTCTAAAGATAACAAAAAATCAGTTAACGCTATTATATAGCCAACTATATTACAGCACGTGTCTTGCACGTGCATTCACTGGTATTATATTAAAACTTACCTTTACACTTAAAAAGCTGAAATGAGGAAAGATCATATTTGTTATAATTATCAAGAAAAGATTTAAAAATTGGATAAACTTGGAGAATAAAGACTTTAAATAGTAATTATTTATTAATAAATTATGAATAATTCTATGTATGCAAATATATTTTCACAGAAATAAAACAGGGATACACTGTGAAAATTTATCTGTAAGTGTAGCATTGCCCATAAATTATTTTCCGGATTTTAAATAATAAGAATTTAGAATTTTTCTTTAGTTTCTGTTTGAATTATTTTTTGAGAATATAAATTATAAAAAGTGATATTTTTTATTTTTTTATAAAAGAGAGTGATAAAAAAAATTCTTAAAAAAGTTGAATTTATGTGAAAAATTATATTAAATTTTTCATGATTAAAAATAAGAAATTTTAAAGAATATTCCATTATTTTCCTCGTCAGTTGAAGCAGCACAGAGCCACGGACCTGCACAAAGTTCTCCCAGATCTCTCTAGATCTAAAGCTATACATACGTACTCTCTATTCAATTTCTCATTCCATTTTTGGATGAAAGTGTAGGCTAAATTTCATCGCCAAATATATAGGAAAAATCCCATTTTCCAGCTATATTTTTAAGAATCTTTAGCTCTTCTTATTCTGTAAGCCATCAAAGATTCCATTTAATAATTATAAAATTAAGTTATTTACAGTTTCTTGAAC
Organism: Fraxinus excelsior; assembly: GCA_019097785.1. Classification (NCBI taxonomy): domain Eukaryota; kingdom Viridiplantae; phylum Streptophyta; class Magnoliopsida; order Lamiales; family Oleaceae; genus Fraxinus; species Fraxinus excelsior. Next base: position 32,435,509 of record CM032634.1, on the reverse strand, counting down.
CATCCCCATTTTTTTCTCTGCTTCAGCATCAAATCCGAGGCTTAAACTTCTGATTTCTTGTTTTTGTTTAAATTTATCTATTTTGGGGATTTTCTGAAGTTTCATAGGTTTTTTATCCAAAAAGTTTGAGTCTTGAGTTGGAAAGTCGACATTTTGTGGCTGTGTTGTGATCTAACCTTTGTTGATTGCTAATATTGATTCATTGTTTAGATGCTTTTTGGATAAATATGCAACCCGATCAGAGAAAAAAGGTATTAAAGTTTTCAGTTATTCACATATTATCTAATACAAATAAATGTGGTATTTTGTATTATGTGAATAGTTTGAATTCTTGACGTTTGTACTTTATTTTTCAAGCTCAGATCCCAATAGAAAAAATATTTGTTTGGAAAATGAGATTTGTGATTTTTCAGATATCAGGGTTGAATTTATTTCCCTTTGTATTTAAGAGTTACAGCAAACTAGGGGGAATTAGGGAATTTATATGTATTGGTTGTAAATTTTTTAGGTAATTCTATGTTTTAGTTGTCTGATTGCAGGTCTTTTTTTTACTGAGATTTTTTTTCCCTAAAGAACACTCTTAGATTAGTTTTTATATCAGTATAATAGTTGCATCGATTTCAGTAAGAAATTACTCAAATCTTCTGTAAAGTGTAATGACTGACCAACTTTTATTTTCTTTGTGTTACTACACTGAGCCGAATGCTTTTTAGTTGAATTTTGTAATGGATGATTGAGTTTACGAGAGAACGTTGAAAATAGGTTCACGTGGTTGAGAAATAAAATTGTGCCGTTTTAGTTGGAAGACAGTGTGTCAAGGTGGATCTGTAATGGTTGATGTTAATATATATATACTGGTTTGGGGATGGTTGCTTTTTCTATGTTGGCAGATATCTGAAAATAACTTGTCGTCCTGTTAACATCTTATTGAACCAGTTATATAATGAAATGTTAATAAAATGGTATATCATTATGTGATGGTGCAGGGGTCTGTGGATGTAGATTTCTTCACACAATATGGTGAAGGAAGCAGATATAGAATTGAGGAAGTGATTGGTAAAGGTAGTTACGGAGTTGTCTGCTCTGCATACGACACTCATCTTGGGGAAAAAGTTGCAATTAAAAAGATAAATGACATCTTTGAGCATGTCTCTGATGCAACACGTATACTTCGGGAGATTAAACTTCTTAGGCTTCTTCGTCATCCAGACATTGTGGAAATCAAGCATATTTTACTGCCTCCTTCTAGAAGGGAATTCAAGGATATATATGTAGTTTTCGAACTAATGGAATCTGATCTCCACCAGGTCATTAAAGCGAATGATGATTTGACTCCCGAGCATTACCAGTTCTTTCTTTATCAGCTTCTTCGAGGCATGAAGTACATACACACAGGTTTTGATTGCCACAATTTTGTTATAGACCCTTTTTGATATGTGGATTACAATTCAAGCTCCTCTATAAACATTATGTATGCTAAAATATACTTTTTGTAAATAGTTCTTGAATTGTAGGTGTCATTGTTTCATCAGCTCTCTTAAAGGCTTTTCTTTTGTGCAGCAAATGTTTTCCACCGTGATTTGAAGCCCAAAAATATTTTAGCAAATGCTGACTGCAAACTTAAGATCTGTGACTTTGGCTTGGCAAGAGTAGCCTTTAATGACACTCCTACCGCTATATTTTGGACAGTATGTTTCTTTTCTTTAATTTTCTCGGAAACTGTTTTATTTTCATGCTTCACCTGATTAAATTGGTTGCCCTTTTTTGCATAAAGATCATGTGATCTTAACTCTTAAGAAACTAGGGATATTTATCATGCGATTCTTTAACATTGTTGTAGGACTATGTTGCAACAAGATGGTATCGGGCTCCTGAATTGTGTGGATCATTTTTCTCGAAGGTGCAATCTCTTCCTCTTTCTCTTCATATTATGATGTGTAGAAAGAATTGATTTCCATAGCTTCATTTTGCTGAAAAAGTATTTCATTCCAGTGTGTTACTTTTGTTCTTTTTTTGCAGTATACACCTGCAATTGATATATGGAGCATTGGTTGCATATTTGCTGAACTCTTGACAGGAAAACCTCTTTTTCCTGGAAAAAATGTGGTTCATCAATTAGATCTCATGACTGATGTGTTGGGTACTCCGCCACCAGAAACCATTGCAAGGGTGTGTGCTTGTGATATTTCATAGGAAAGAAACATAAATTCAAACTAAAGTTTTTTTTGTTTGTTAACTTATTAATTCATATGACAGATAAGAAATGAAAAAGCCAGGAGATACTTAAGCAGCTTGCGAAAGAAGAAGCCTGTTCCTTTCTCTCATAAGTTTCCAAATGCAGACCCCCTTGCCTTGCGCTTATTAGAAAGGATGCTTGCCTTTGATCCTAAGGATCGACCTTCTGCGGAAGAGGTATAAGAGGTTATTGACATAACATTAGCTAGTCTTTTTGTAATTCTGCTCTCTAGAAGTGAAGTGTTATGAGCTTTCAGGCTCTTGCGGATCCATACTTCAGGAACTTGGCCAAAGTTGAGAGAGAACCTTCTGCACAACCTGTGACAAAAATGGAATTTGAGTTTGAAAGGCGAAGGATAACCAAGGATGATGTGAGAGAGTTAATATACCGGGAGATTCTTGAATATCATCCTAAAATGTTGAAAGAATTCTTAGAGGGAGATGAACCTACAGGGTTCATGTATCCAAGGTATTGTTGTCAATAGATGATTTGAATACAAATATACATGTTAGCACTAGCTCTTTTTTTCTATATCTGTTTTATTGCATTAACTTTTTATAGTCACCTTTAGGGAACATGATAGGAATTACTTTAACTGTAATGTATTTTTAGATCTTCGTATTTTATGTGAAGGTCCTGATTTCTGGGTTTTGTGGCTTTCCGCAAATGCTCAAAAGGATATAGTTTGGTGCGTATAAGATAATCCAATATGTTCTGTAACCATAGAAGATCTCACCTGTAGGGCCGTCCCATTACCCGTTTAAGGCGGAGCGGGGCCCTTGCCCTGTTTACTACCTCGTTTAATTTTATTTTTTATTTTTTTAAATTTTTGATAATTTATTTTATTGCTTCCATTCATTAGATTGAGACAAATAATTTTAGTTGCCATTTTCTATTAGAACTAATGAAATTTCATGAAATTTTTCATTTAAAGTATTGAATTCTAAAAAAAATAAAATTAAACGGGGCGCAGTTCCCGCCCCGCCCCAAATACCCAATTAAGCGGGTAATCCCCGTTACGTTCAGGGTGAGCCCCGCGGGTATCGGGTTTGTCGGGTTTTTTTGCATCCCTACTCACCTGTCCCTCTTCTCTGGAATTAGTATGAGAACTAAAATTTGAGCTTGTAAAGGCAAAGTTGGTCCTGATTCGTGTAGTAGGCACTTATGTACTGTTAGTATCCATACATAGATGGTTGTGATTACATACGAAGAAAGGCATACAAATTGTAACGTCATTCATTGTATTTGATTCAGTAAGCTACTATTTTAGAACTTAACCGTCAAGCATAATCTCAGATGTACTGAAGTTGGAATCATACTAAGATGTTTATAGAGCACTTCTTTTAATTAGTTTTGTGTGTACCACCATATTAGGTTTACAAAAATTGTGGTGAATAGGGATGCATGTACTTATTTATATTTTTGTTTTATGCATCAGAAATTATAGCAACTCCTCTCGATTCTCTCATTTTCCTCTGCTTCTTTGTGTCTTTTTTTCTTTTTTCCCTTCTTGTTTGCTTCATTATGTTCATTCTTATAGCATGTTTCTAAGTTGCATTGGCTAGCAATCGACAGGAGTAAGAAAGAACAAGAAGTTAAAATCTTGATCATTATAATGTACATTCCAGCCCAATATAGCCTACCAATCACATACTTTTGAGATTCTGATGTGGTAGCATGCTTGATCAACTTATCTTCCGATCAGGGTCCTAAAACATGATGTTACTGTGTTTATCTTACCCTTGTAACATGATTATTCATGTAATTGCCTCCTTTTCATTTGCAGTGCTGTCGACAAATTTAAGAAGCAATTTGCATATTTGGAAGAGCATTACGGAAATGGAACTACTGCTCCACCTGAGAGACAGCATTCATCATCTTTGCCCAGGTAAACTTCCAAGTGTTTAACTGTTACATATCCTTGCTATGCATTACTGTTGTTGAATAAGATGAGGAATCAGCCATTATGAGTATTTTACCATCATACTGGCGACTTAAAGGCTCTTGTGCAGGCCATCTGTATTACATTCAGATAATTCGACACAGAATTCGGCTGGCATCTCAAATGATTTCTCCAAGTGTTCCATTAAAGAAGTTGAGAAGCCGCAGGGGGACCGGATGTCTGGAGTTCCAAGATTTCCTCTCCAAGTTCCTCAAAATATCCCAGGTGTGTAATTTACACTGAGGGTGTGTTTGAACCACATTATTTTGGAAGAATGTATTTTGGAATAATAACTTGATGGGGAACGTGTGGTTGAAAATGAAGGAAAAGTTATTATTGTGATGGAAAATATTATTTTATTGAATAATATGATCGAAAATGAGTAGAAGAATGAGTGAAAATTTTAATGTATATCAAATAGGGGCTGAATATCAGCTCAATATGGGAAATTATTGTTTTTTATTCTTTTAGGTTTCATTGGGTGCACAGTATTAGACTGTAAAATGAATTTTGTATAGAATTGTAATGGATATTAGGTAGAGGGTATTGGTGTAGATTAACGTGGATAATATCTTTTGATTTTTCATGTCAAAAGAATGTTATTTACTATTATGTTTCTTATCTTTCCTAAACCTATCTCCAGCCTCCATATTATATGTTATAGAGTTGATAGTGCTAATGATTCTCTTTTGAATGAAAATAAAAAAATACTATCTACCTTAATCCATCGTAATACCATCTACATACTCCTATCTGTTATAATTTTATATTATTCCTTGTACAGCCTAATCTGGTGTGCCAAATATAGTAGCACTATTGTGTAATTGATCCATATTTTGTTCGAGTTTCTTGCTTGAGTGCCTATAAGAAAAATAGTTAGTCGAACAGAGTGCCAAATGCTCCTACGTAGGTAAAGGGTGAATTTAATTTATAAAGTTGCCGTATATGGTTTTTAAAAATTAGATCAAGAAATCAAAGTCATCATTGTTCATTTTCTAGGCCTGCACATGCTCTTGTTAGGGGCCCTTCCAGTTCTCGTTTATTTCTAATAGCTGTCCCCTTTCACAGTAGGGGGTGCTGCAAGGCCCGGGAAGGTCATCGGCTCTGTTTTACATTACAACAATAGTGCAGCAGCCACAGCAGAGGCCAGTGAACAGCGAAAAATGGTTAGGAATCCTGCAATGCCAGCACAGTATATTGTTCCCAGCTCGTCTTACCCAAGAAAATACCCGGGCTGTAAGAATGAAAGGGGAGATAGTACTGAAGGATCCAATGGGGTCCAGCCAAAACCTGACATGTACATGGCTAGGAAAGTACCAGCTGCTCAAGGAGGGTCAGGAAGTCACTGGTATTAACTTTATGGTACTCTGGTCGACTGGGATGGACACGATTTGATGGTTGGCTCATAACCTGAGTCTTGGTCGACTGTAAATTTTCTCACGTGTGACAGATTTTAACGTTCCTGTATTCCGAACAGGATGGCTAAAATAATTATACAGTTCATATCAATGCTTCCGAGTATGAGAAGACTGCATGGATTCTCATCTATGATTATTCTTCTGTGATCCAAGATCAAAGTGGAAGATTCGTAGAACGATCTGAAGATGAGGAAGCAACCTAAAAGGCTGATCTCATGTAGGCGTGCCAGTATTACTTTGTGACTAACTGAACTCAGGTTGAACGCAGCGATGAATTTCATAGTCCAAGATAAGGTTTAGCTGTATCGACTATGTAGCTGCTTTTATTCGTCATAACAATATGTTCCTGTAGCTGTATAACTACTAAAACGGCTATTGAACGATGACTTTTACATTGAAATTGTATGATAATGTGGTTCTCTAGCCTTTCTCTACTCGTATGCTTGGAAATTACAGGAAAAAAGGGCCTTCTATGTGTCCATCATGGTTGAAAATCCCAAGAGTCGTTAAACTGTAAAAAATATATTTTCTATGGACAATTAAACTTTATAAGATTTCAGATGGTCACCGAACTTGTTAATTTGTTATTCCATTGGTACTTACACTTCAAAAGTTTTTCGGATGGTCATCGAACTTATCAAATCATTATTTCATTGGTCACTAAATTTTAAAATATTTTTGAACTGTCTATTTTATAAATTGTTATACAATACATGGTTCAATAGCTCATTGTTAAAAATATTTGACAGACTCGCTAACATTGCATATGGAAGTATCGTCACGGTACATTTGTCTTTAGTTGACGATAAATTAGTCAAAAATGCCCTTTCATCTATTAAAAATGCTTGTAGAAAATGTGAATTTAATCCATTGTCTTCTTTTGTTTATATGGATTTTCATTTAGTATTATTTTCTATTACTTTTCTTGTTCATTGCGTTTTTTTTATAAGCACATGTTTTGGTAATTTGTCCTCAACTACACAACAATAGTGTCATGTCAATTTGTTAGCCATGTCAGTGAATCCATCGAATTTTCTAATTGAGCGTTACTAAGTAATTTATGAGATAACCATTTGATAAGTTCGATGATCATCCGAAAAACTTTAAAGTTTAATGGTCAATGTGACAACGATTTAATAAGTTTCGTGACCATTCAAAAAATGTTTAATGGCCAATGAGATACGATTTGATAAGTTTGGCGACTATCTGAATTTTTTTAAAGTTTAACGGTCAATGAAAAACACTGTGCAAAGTTTAATGGCCATTTTGGTGTTTTTTTTTTTTTTTTTTAAATCCCATATTCTCCCTGAGAAAGTTAGTACAGAGAGCAAGAAACAATTTAAAAGAAAAAAAAAAGATTATCATATAAAAAGAATAATAGTGGCTTAAATCTTATTCAGTCGCTATAAGAATTTGATCCAATTCACTATCAAGAAATTGCTGTGTTCTCTGCCTTACCCTCCTATTTGAATCACTGCAATCTAAGAGTAGTTTCATTACCATTTCCAAAGAAATGTCTGAATATTTGACCCCTCTAGCTATACATTCCAGCAAATCAGTGATAATTGAGGGACAGCTTTTCGTCAGGTGCTTGAAGCCTTCAGTTTGCATCACCGCTGAAATCCAAAGAAGATTCGTGCAATAATCAGTTTTCAATCCAAGGAAATGAAAAATTTTCATTCATATAGCTGTTAGTAATCTAGTTGGTCTAAGTCATCCACTATAGGTAGCAATGATCCCAAGTTGCTCCTAAGACTAAGCATTCATATTTGCAGATTGTTATGAATAAATGATCAAGTTACAGTGAAAAGAATATTGTTTGCAGGGGTGGAGGGGACGGAGTTGGGGGGGGGGGGGGTGCGAACCACATACCTAGCAAACTCCCCCTAACCATGTGGCTACTGGCTAGACAGGATTGCCATGAGCTGCGTGTGGTCCATTTCATCGAAAATGCAAGGATGAAGATATCATATGCAGGTGTTATTGCAGTATCCTAGTCAAAGTGTTGTGTGTCGGCAAATGTCAAGCTTGCTATCCGTGTGAGGGGAGGCTGGCCCGAGGGCCATGTGCTGAGGAGCTAAAGCCTCTGGGTGCGCATGGGGAGTCCTTGTTTGTGGGGCAGCATTGATTACCGAAATTGCAATGATCATGGTATCATATGCAGGTATTGTTGTAGTATCGTAGTCAAAAGTGTTGCGCGGTAACAAATGTCAAGCTTGCTGGCCATGTGAGGGGAAGGCTTGCCCAGGGTCCTTGCGTTGAGGTGCCAAGCCACATGGGCGGTCCGTGTCAAGTGTGGGGTGGCACTGATTGTAAAATGGATTGTAATAAAAAGATGCGGAGCAAACGTGCAATGAACTCAATACACATCTACCTCAGTTGGGAATAATTGTGCTGGCAAAGCGAGACTCGAGGATACAGTGTTGATGGCAATATGTTCGTTAATTCTCGCCTCACAAAGTAACTTGAGTCTTTCAAGTGCATATCGGTCTGCAGCAGATAGCAGATGCTGTGCCAGAACAGTTTTTGCCCATTTTGTATTGAGATCGTGAAACTCTTCCACATCGGGATAGACCTCCCAGTATAGATAGTGAAGCAACGCCTACAAACAACCAACCAAACGACTCGTACTTTTAATTAGCAAAAGAGAATCCGAAAACCATATAATTTTGTAATTTTTCCACGATAAAACAGGGTGCACAAGCAAGTGCTTTACGTTGGAGGCTAAAACAAAAGGAGAGTAGAGAATTTTGAACCTTGAAAACTGGAGCCTTCATGTCTTCAACTCTAAAGCACTCTGTGCTCTGTTCCTTAAATGCACCAAAGAGTTGTGCCTTAAAAACAGGGGAGAGTGCTGCAAGGACCAACTTGTGAGCAGCAAATAATTCCCCCTCGACTTCAAATTGTACATTGCTTTCCTCTGAACTTTCTAAGAGTTGCCCAAAATTTCGTCCAATCTCAGATGCGGGTGAAGATTGGGAATGCGGTATATTCCTTTCTACAGATGTTGTAATGACACCCACAGTGCATTGGATGAAGAGACGATGGTCTTCGAGATAATCTGATTTTTCTAGCGTCCCTACGTTGATATAGAGCTTGTAGCCCCTGAAAATGTGATCATCAAAATAAATAGTGAGACAGAACCGTGGGCACGGAAATATACATAGTCTCGGTGCAAAGAAAAATGTTATTCATTGTTATGTGTGATCAACACCAGTCTAGATGACAGTGCGCTCCTTCATAGTCAAATGCATTAAAATGAATAACTATGTCATTAGAAAACAATCAATACTCCACTAACCTAGACCGATGATAATCACAACTTGTAACGACCTGGGTCCCACTTAACGGGCTGTCCCGGCCGTTAAATCGACGACGTACTGTCCCCACTGTACCAATATGAGTCTTATCAGCATGCTTTGTCCTCATTAGCACGCTCCCCGAGAAAACTTCCCAGGGGGTCACCCATCATAGAATTGCTCCAAGCCAAGCACGCTTAATTGTGGAGTTTCTAATGATGGACTTCCAGAAAAGAAGGTGCACCTTGTTGATATGAGTAGTACCTATCAAATCTCTTAAATTTTCTTGGTCTGGGGTATTACACAACTAATGATAAATAACATTAGTTTGGTGCAAAATACCGAACAAGTATGCAATGCAAGTACATATGCATATAAATAATGACAGGAGCACATGCACATGTATAGATTGTAAGTCATGGATGGACCGCAAAGACACGAACATACAACCATTATGCAATGAATCAAACATAGAAACCGAAAAGGATTCACACAGTAGAACACAAATTTATCCAGAACAGGCTATATAGAAACACCCCTTACCACGTTTTACCGTGCCTAATCGTGTATGGCTTGGTATGGTTTTGCACTAAATGCCTCTCCTTTCAACTCTGGTCGAGCAACTCCATCTTGAACAATGCCCTCACCTCTTCGCCCTTGCCGTCGCTAACCCAATCGATATAACATGAGATACAAATCCTCCCAACCATCTTTTTCTTGCTGTCGAGATAAAAATAAATTGCCCAACCCCACCCTACCTCGTTCCGTTGCCATCCCTAAATTGAACCACATGACTCTGAATCGTTTCGTTTATTGTATTAACCTTTAAAACTTGTCTAAGTTATACTTTCATTAATTAAGTTATCGTTTTGTTAGAGCCTGTAATTATTTTATTTTTTTAGTTAAAAGTTCCTAAACATTGCGATCCAAAGTTTCCCTAAAGTTTCTGAGTTCTCAAAAAATTTTAAAAAATAAATTTTTATTTTATTTTTTATTTTTTTGGACTTTCCAAAACGTTTCCAAAGAGTTTCGATTTCCAAGGTTTCCATGCAGTGAGATAATATAATAAACAATATTTTAATTTTTTCTTGTCTCTTACTAATTTGACTTTCCATGTACTATCGAGTTCTCACTAACAAACATATTATTAACACCATTGTTAAGAATTAAAGCTATAGTCTCCTTCCCAGCAATTTGTTCAAAGTTAACAACAGGATTGATGACTGAGGAACTATACAAAAAATTTATCCATACATTTCGCATCACTATATACAACCTAAAAATAATAACTATGATCGTCTACTCCGAAAGAAGTTGAGATCCCAACGACGCTGCAAACCATCCATAATATTCGTTGTCGGCTTCTTCACAACTTTTATGATGACCCTCGTATGATCAGCCATGTCGATATCAGATAGAGCATCACGACGAAAAGAAGCCACATTCTTTACTGAAGTGACAGGGGCCTCTTTCGGAGAAGAAGATTCACCAATCTCTGCTCCAAAAGATGAAGTAGATTTAGGTGGAAATTCTATCGGTAAATTATGATCGTTGGCATTTCCCCTACAGTGCTCCACGGATTTACCATCATCTATGGATGCGGGTGTATTGTAACTGTCGACACTGCCACTTGAGAGTTCAAAGCTGAACAAATTAGAAGACAATGTACGAGAACCAGATCCAGAATCTTGTTCCTGCAGGGCACAAAAATATCTCGATGAACTCGTAAGTCACAATTTTTCCCCAAGTTCTTTTCCGTCGAAGATATGGTTTTAAAGTAAATGGATATGAAAATGAGTTAATTGGAAAATTTCTGCTAAACACTTTAGGGGGTACCTGTGCATCTAGTTTTTTATCTTCGGATAATAGATCCGCCAGGACCTGAATAATGCAAATTAAACAACAAAATCAAAATCCGACATAAACTCCATTGATTTTATGCACAGATAACAACAATAGTGGTTATCAATGGACGAATGAGAGGAGTTCTAAATAAAGATTAGCACTTGTATAAAGTATTATTGACTACTGCACCGGCAATAAACTTTTCAAGACTAGACCATGTCCAAGAATACAATACTAAACCAATTATTTTTTATAGAATCAACATGGCTTAGTTAATATGACCTAGGAGAAATTTGATCTTAGCGTCAGAGAACTTATATCTTACCACTACGCTGGAGCCAAGATGCTTAATGGCATCTTCTGTACTATCAGCTGCTCTACCTGAACAAATTTGCAGGTCAACTTCCTCTAAATTGTAAAAAAAGGAACATCTTGTCTGGTAAAGGTTAGCAAAATAAAGAACTAATGGCATGTTTGGTAAATTTTATCGGATACTATTATGGAGAAACAACTAAAGTCTTGTCTATAGCACCATTCATTCCTTTCCAGAACTACATACCAAAAACACCTTAAGTACGTACCCGCTGGCAAAACCAATAAATCATCCGCATGTTCGACATCATGAGCAGTACTCAATTTATCCTGGAGGTGGTAAACCAATGATAAAATTCATATAAACTCAGAGATCTCGCTACTAACTCAGGTCCCAGAGTAAAAACCTTAATGCCGTAGTCTCAATTTACCTCACCATAATACTTGGTACACAAGTCAAAAAGTGTACTTAGTTCATCTTCTGAAGTTTGAAATATGTTGTTGAAAAAGATACTTATTGAATCAAAATAAAATTGAGGGCGAGTGGAGTTATGATCACCCTCAAATTTGATTATATTCTTTTCCCCCTGCAAGTCAGTTCACAAAGTATAAGGGCAGGAATGGCTAAAATGAGAAGGAACGAGTAAGACTGATAGCAAATACATATTCCACATACCGATGTAGTCTATATTACATCTACAGATAATTTCATGCATCACTTGAGAAGACCAACAAATTGATAGAGAAAATACGATACATACATAAATACCCAACGTGTACATAAATCAAGATGCAGAGGTTAATTTTCTGCCCCGTCATAACGAAAAATAATTAGAGCTAAATAAGACAAATGGTGCAGAAATACTATCTGTTTCCGTTAACTCTTTTTTATGATGGCCCAAAATTTTTAACATGTAGGACATAGAAGTGACACCTAGACCTAATAACAATAAGTAGAAGATTCCATGTATGAAAATGTTCTAACAATTTGAGGAACGAGGATATAAAAGGCAGTGAAGCACCGTATGAAAAAAATATATACATGAATTACAGTATTAGGCAATTTGATGAATTACCATATAAGCATCAAATATGCGATCAGAATGATGGGGTTGTATGAAATTGTCATCAAAGGCATGGCCAATCAGAACTGGAACAAAGCAAGATTTTGCAACCTACAAAAGAAGCGATGGAAGTAGTGTTATATAGAAACTAAACGGTAAATTTGGATACTATGCACTGATAATGAGTTGTCACGTCGAGCTGTTCAAAAAGGTGGAGATACCTTGATAGTGTTCAAGTTCTTAATGTCAAAATTTGCCTTTTTCAAGACCGCTCTTCGCAAGTAGTGGATTGCAAGCTTAACCTAAAAATAAGAAAAAAAAAACATTAAATAGACAGTTTGTATCCCCCAAAATGAAGAAAGAATAAAGGATCGTAAATGAAAAGATCACAATTCCTATGTTACAAATTGATTAGCTTACGGTTAGCTTAAGGAGCCGAAATTTATGACTGTCCACCAATTCCATCATCAAATCAACTAAATCCGAGAAGGGACTGTCCAGGACCATTCCTGCAATGGAAGGATCCTCGGCTCCATACATCAGGCTGAAAGAAGCACAATGCAAATCTGGATGATACTCATTACTGCATTAGAAACTCAAATTTTCTTTCCTTACGATGAATTTACAATCTTATTTGACCTAGTATGCAAATTCCGTGATTTCATCTCATAATCAAATAAAAAAATATTTAACATTTTCCCACATTGCACTAGTAAGAGACATCAAGGAGATGAAAGAAACTTACTAACCAAGAAACAGCACCCATTGAACGTCCCCACAAACCAATTAAAGAAATGTTCTCATCTGCTCGTAGAAAATCAACCACTGATCTGAGGTCGTCCTTCTGCAAAATCAGTCCAGAATTTGCCAGTTAAGGTATATTTGCACACTTCAGTTATCATACGTTCCGTTTCTCTGGGGTTACTGCATCTTATTTCTACTCCTAAAGGACTACGAGATGAGAACCCCTTGGCACTGTACTAAAGGAATATATTACACTCGAGAAATTTAACTGCACAATTCCTAAGCAACTCTATCAATGGGATCTTATGTACCCCATCTTGAAATATATTCACCACTCCAGTGTGTATTTGTGTTTATATACGTGTATACATGTAGAGAGTAGAGATAGACGAGTTACTCAGCCACTTACTTCCTTCCAGCCGAGAGTGACATACTCTCCTCCAGAGAGCCCAGAACCAGAGAAATCAAAAGTAAAAACTGTAACATTTGATGGCAACAATATAATAGCAGCTTCACTGGCATCCGCTCGGGAACCACTGGACACAGATCGATAGATAATCAGTAAACAAAAGCTGATAACAGCTAAAATGTTAAACTCTATGTAGATCGCAAATTTCAGCATAATACATGGGACAGAGGTCCTTTTCCTGCCATCAAGAAAAAGCAAGGGACCATTTTTCTAATATATTTTTCCCTGTTCCGATAAATGTAACAATTGATATTCTTTTGAAATCACACTGCACCCTTAGATTAAGCATGTCTTCTATTGATCACAATTTATTAACCTATTTCCATGGCAGTATATTACACAGGGCAGTGCAATTCCTTCCGAGGAGACCATAGGCATGTAGTGGCTACATCGAAGAACATCTCCTTGACTATTTACAACCTGCAGGATTGAAACATGATTTAATTTATAAGGTTCTTTAAAGTCTCAAAGACCCAAAGTAAAACTGATGATCAATGTTATTTAAACAAAAAAAATTCTTACGTGCAAAAAAATACATATTCATCTTGTCGATTAAGCACTACGCATAGATTTCGCAGGGAAAAGAAATATGTAGGAATATAGCACATTTGGTTGGATTTGAGAATTCAATTGGACACTACTTTTTCAAGGGTCCCAACAATTTATTTATAGGCACCCTTTGGCATCAGCAAATAAATTTATATATACATACATATGTCCTTAGTATACAATATATATACACGCATGAGTACTCTGCAAACTAAGCCATCTTTCTTAAATATAAAAAGTTTACCTCTAAATCTTTTCTTTTGTACCACTTCCCTTTAAGCTTGAATTCTTGATCTAATAAATCGTTTTCTGGATCATATTCAGCCCTGAAGTAAAAAGCAGAAGCAACAAATTTTAATGAGTAATAAAATCATCAAACACAATATCCTATAAAAAATGCATATCCAATACTTTAAAACTGGAAGTTATTTTCAAAATTTTCAGATTTCAATGTATTTGTCAAAAAGAAATCCATTGAATGCCAGAGTTTTTCGTTCATGATAACATATCACACAATATGGTTTAATCTCTTTATCGAGAGGATATTCCTTCTCTATCAATTTTATCCAACAACCTTGTCTTATTTGCTTTAGTTGGATGACTCAAATCCTTGACCCCACAACTAGACTATTTAAGTTTTCAAAGATTTTTTCAAAATCATTTTTCTCCAAAATTATTTTCAACCACACATTCTATGGGACCCACAACTTTTCCCCACTTTTTAACAAAACATTCTTCATAAAAAATCACTTTTCCCTGGAAAAAATCCGTGCCAAACTAAGTTTTTAATAGTAATAGTGATTTTTACTCTTCTATACATTGCATACAGAGAAGAAAACGTAAATGTATGAAAACTCTTGGATACAGAATTGCTCAACATTTTGCCATAAATTTTTGAAACTACCGAACTATATGCAATAAAAGCTTCAACATTTTACAATAAATCACAGAGAGTCAAACTTGTCACATCTCACATTGTATTGTCTTTTGTTTCTTTGTGTGTTTAATGATACACTTCAAGTCGGATTTAGTTTAAAAAATGTAAAGTAAGGTGCTCCATCCTTCCAATTTTAATATAAAATTGGACTGCAACCACGGAGAGCTCCAACTAAATCAAATGTTCTATTTCGCCAATCAAGGATTAAGTTACTATACAAGTATACAACTATAGATTCAGATCATCATCTGAACCCCAATAATACATTACATCAATTTTTTGCACAAAAACACCAAAAAACACTTCTAGTCCTATCAGAATAAAAAACATTCCTTTTTCCAGCTTTGATTCACTCTTTTTGTAAGGCTTGAGGTGAATAGTGTCACTCATGCTACCTCTTTATCCCCAATCTTCATTGATGATCTTGTATTACTGAATTAAGTCTATAGTTTCCTCAAAAAACACGAGAGAAAAAAAAAAAAAAATTCAAATATTCACCAGTTTTGCACCCAGCTAATCAGCACATAAAAATTATCTAATATAAACAAAACCTAGTCACAAGAATAAACTAACCCAACAGAAAAAGTTGCACAAGAGAGAGAAAAAAAAAATTAAAATTAACATTAAACTCACCCAAAAAAATGCATAAAATTCAGTTAATTAAAGCTAAAACTTGTAGCACACAACAAAATAACCCATCTCAAACATTTTGAAAAAGATTAGAATTTTACCGTCATATATTCATATAAACAACATACATAGACAAAATATAAATACATGCAGAGAGAAAATAGTGTCAAATATATATATATATATATATATATATATATATATATATATGTATGTATATATATATCCCGTCACCTGGATGGTCTTATAATGAAGTTGATAAGCTGTTCCATAAAAGTTGACTCTTTTCCCTTTTCGTTTCTTCAATTTCTGCAAATAATGGCTCGTCTCTGGCAATACGTGTGTATATCTATGAAATTACCGGAACATTTTGTATGCGATGTAATTTTTTTTTTAAAAAAGAACCGTTAATAGTTTGAGAAAACGAGTAAATAAAGAGCATTGTGGGGTTTATGATCGGAGGAAAGAAAATAAAAGAAATAGAAACCGGCCTCGGTTGTCTCTCTTTGTTGTTGTCGAGTGAGTGGCCACTTGCATTTGTTTCTTCCAGGGATGGACATGATTCCTTGATTCAGGTTCGAAGACAATCGAATTGAACCACAAATGAATTTTTTGTCAATAGAATCAAATGTTTTTTTTTTTTTTTTTTTTTTTTTTGGGAACATGGAACCAAACCGAAATCAAAGGATTCGTTTCTGGTTTGGTCTGCTTTAATTTGGCTATAGTTTTATTACTTATTGAGGAAAAAAGAGGGAGAATTGATAAGATTGTATTTTACACGTCTATATCGAGTCATTCACATCAATATTTGTTAGTTTACGTGTGAAACACAGCTTAATTTGTTGAGGAATTGTGTTGCAGGTCAATGAGGGTGGATGTGGTGGAAATGAGAAAAAAAGTGGAGAAAAGAGGCCAACTTGAAGAATATCAAAGTTCATGGACTAAATTGCAAATATCCAAAAGATGATCCGAAGAAGAAATTGAAGACATGAAGATGACGAGCTAACTGAGTACTGAAATTTTGCATTGGTGAAGTTGGAAAAGGATAAAAAAGTGGAAAGGTAAAGATGAGGGATCAAAATGACACATTTTGGTCACATAGTGTTCTATGCATGCGACTGCATGCAACCGGGCAGGGAATTCAAGTGAGCAAATGTAGTGATGGCAACGGGGCGGGGAACCCCCGTCCCGCCCCGTCAATCCTCGCCCTCGCCCCGCGCTTGACGGGGCGGGGTAGATTTTTGCCCCGTTTAACACCCCATTTAGTTTTTTTTTTTAAACAAAAAATTTCCAATTAAATACAATTCAAAATTTTATAATCCAAAGCAAATAATATTTAAAATAATTACATCAATATCCAAACCAAATAATGTTCAAAATTAAATAAATAACTTTCAAATTTTTTTTTAAAAACTAAATGGGGCGGGGCACCCTCGCCCCGCGACCCGAGGCAGGGTGGCAATCCTGCCCCCCCTCGCCAACCCGTCGGGGTGGGTTTTTTTTGCCCCATTCGGGGTGGAGCGAATTTTTTTGCCATCTCTAAGCAAATGGAGTACTCTATGCGACCGCATAGAAGGAAATTTTGGTGATTCCTTAGCTTTCCTTATTCGAGTCAAACATGTATGGTAATGAATTTGGGACTCCCTTATAACTCGAATAACGTCCAGAAGTTAGTGTTACGCCTTCTTAGAGAGAAAAACGACCTTTTTGAGCAAGAACGAAGGCAAGGATGAAGATTTTCATTTCGAGATTGAAGATCTCAAGTTTTACATTCAAGAATTTGGTGATGTCTTCTCCTAAATATTTTCTTTTTTGTTTTAATTTATCCATATTAGGCTATGCTTTTACTGTATTAGGTGAACGATGAACCTCGTAATGTGAACTTTTACTTCTTTGTTTTGCAATTTGATTTTAAACACGAATGTTGGATATTGAATGGTTTATATTCACTTTATCGTCTTCATAATTATATGCACAATGATTATGTGAGTTTGAGTGATCTATTTCATGCATTCGAAAGAATGGGAATAGATTCTACAATGTATAAATCATCGTAGGGTTCGATAGAGGATAAAAATATACCGCTATACTTTACATGAGTCTTTAAATGTTTATAAAATGTTATGTATTCTTGTATATTGACATTTGTCATAGAAATATAGTCAAATGGTATGCGAGAATATGTTTAACTCTATTAGAGAGAGATTGTTGAATATTTTAGGAACATTGACTCTTCAACCGATTCATCGTGCTATCAAATTGTGAAATAAAGGTTAAAAGTGAAATTACTTGGCGAATTAGGATCCTAGTACGCATCTCATTCATAAATTTCTTCAAGCATTTGCATTCACAATCGCAATTTGCATTTAGTTGTTCATTTTCATTTAACTTGCATTCGTAGTTTAATTTAGATAATTTCATAGTTTAATCATCTTATTTAATTTCCTTAGTTTCGATTAAGGTCGAGATAGGTAAAACTCAAACTAACTTCAATCTCTGTGGGAACGATACTTGGACTAAAAAACTCATTTTACTATTTAAACAATCCGCACACTTGCGGTAATCAAGTCGAATACATTTTCGGCGTGTCAAGAATATTTGTGAAAGACTAATAGAAGGTTGATACTTCGATTTCAGAAATCCATGCAATGGTGATGGCAAAACGCGACGGTAGGCGACAAGCAATAGTTGTTGGTTTTCATGTGTGAGTCGGTATATAAATTCAAAATAAGGATGTTTTTGAGCCACATTATTTTGGAAGAATATATTTTGGAATAGGAGATTGATAGAAAATGTGTGATGGCAGAACGCGACGGTAGGCGACAAGCAATAGTTGTTGGTTTCCATGTGTGAGTCTGTATATAAATTAAAAATAAGGGTGTTTTTGAGCCACATTATTTTGGAAGAATATATTTTGAAATAGGAGATTGATAGAAAATGTATGAATAAAAAAGAACGAAAAGTTATTGATGTGATGAAAAATATTATTTTATTGAAAAATGTATAATTGAAAATGAGTAGAACAATGAAAATAAAAATTTTAATGTGTACTAAACATGAACTAAATTAGGATATCGAGTTCCCATGTTGAGAAATGAGAGTTCTAAGAATCAGAACCATTAATTTCTTTTGTAGAATGGAACTAAATCGCCTGATTAGGTTTGGTTCTAGTTTAGCTTGATCATTTTGTTTACCCCTAATTTCTTTGAAAATAGAAAGATATGGAAACAATTGCAACACGGATCCTAATCTATAGTTGTTATAGCAACGTAATCCTCAATTGGTAAAGCAAAACATTTGATTCACGGTTTTAGAGGTGGAAAACAATTTCGAGTACTAAAAACAAGAAATGTCTTGTTCAGTTCAATTCTACATTCTGGTAACCCACAATCGAAAACCTAAAATCAACTGAACTTTTAATGTTTGGTTTAGTCATTAATGGAACTTTAGTCTAGTAAATTCTCTTGCCTTAATTTTGAAACTATTCAATGGTTTAGTTCGTTTCGATTTTATATTTAAATTTTGAATAAATTGTTTTATTTATAAGATTCTCACTAGTTTTCAATTTAGTTCGATTTTTTTCCCGAGTCTTAACTTAATGGTTTAGTTGGTGAAATAATGGTCCCATCTATAAAATTCTCACCGGTTTCCAATTTGATTCAATTCCATTTTAAACAGGACCGATCCAAACCATCCCCACCTCAACTCGCTTTCCATTCAGTAGGAACATTTGTAATTGCGTAGGGCCCATTTGATAGAGATTAAAATCGGATTAAAATTGAAAAACTAGCCGTTGTTGTTGACTTTTATTAGACGAGTGAGATCCAATAACAACCATATTTTCAATTTTAATTGGATTTTAATCTCTACCGAACGGGGCCTAAATTGGAAAGAGCACCCCTGTGTAGATTTTTTAAAACTAAATTCGACTTTAAATTTTGTCTCTAAAAGGACTTATGACAAGTTTAACTCTTAACTTTCTTTATCTTCAACTTTGATCTTGTGGGCACGAGGAATGAGCGATCTTAAGTCACATTAATCTTCTAGTCGAGATAAGTTCGCATTAATTCTTATTTTAACACCATCACTCCTATTTTGTCCGGATATCATTCTACTTTTGTTGATCGTACGTGACCACGAACACTTTCTTAGTCAAAAACATTAAACAAAGTTATGAACATTGGGAACTCAGAACCTATAAATCTCAAATCTAGGATCCATAGAGAAAATTAAGAAAATGTGAAATTCCATTCACAAGTGTTATATTTAGGGGTCCCAAAAGTATGGAGAATGTCAGCATCTCCAACAACCCAAAATCATACACATGAACACAAAATTTAATGAATATGTCAATGTCTTTAAACCCTTTTTATGGCCTAGTTTTTGTCAGTTCCTTTTTGTGTAGCTTCAGTGTCTGTATCTTCTTTAAGTAACAGTTCTATTCTGTTTTTTTATTACTTTGACAAAGCCTCCCAGCAAATATCAAGTGCTAAATCCCCTTCTTTCTTCCCATTTTCTTTGTCAATATCAACAATTTTCACTTTCCCCCAGTTTTCGCCTTCACTTTCTTCGTTAACTTTCTGTGGATTGATCTTGCTTGTCATTACCACTTTGCGATTTCTACATCAATCACAGACTTCTCGACTCCTGTTCAATCATTTCAAATATTCTACATCAAATAAATAAACATAATCTTGGTAAATTTAAAATCAGCTACACGTCCTTTTTGTCACTCCATTCAATTAAATCCAGAGGAAAAGAATAAAGTGATTTCAAAGATTAAAACAATTTGGCCATTCACTCATATCAAGCTGCCTTGAATTTCTGAACCACTCAAGTCACGACTCCTTGGATATCGAGTGATTCTGTCCACCTACTATGTTTATCTCTCTTATCCATTCGACATCTGAATGTATTGTGACTTAAGTGATTCACAGTTTGAGGTATTGTAATTTGAGTGGATGATCGTATCATGTGTGTAAAGTGTATATAGACCATTCCATCAAAGTATTTCTCCCTATTTAGAAACACGCACTTATACGTGTACATACACATACAGGTACATAAGTAGATAAACAGATTGGATGAAGATAACCTTTGATTCTAGAAATGGCTTTGGCAACACTTCTTTCACTAGCATGGAAACTTTGAATTCTGCCAGTGGCAAGACAGTAAGTTAGTCTATTTCGGAGCCAACAATGAAGCATTGTTTGATTGTATTAAGGGTAAATATTTCACGCTACCACTTTTGTTAATTGCGTCACTTTTTAATTACAATGAACATTCTCAAACTTTTTTATTTTAAAACTAATGTTCTCAACTTTTTAAAATTTTTCTTTTATCATCAACTCTTTATTAATTTTCACATCTTGTTTATAAAGATATTTTTGTCGAAATGTTTGTTATAAGGGCCAAAAAGACATATTTATCTCTCGTATTTTTAAATAATCGAAATAAATAAGTAATACAAAAGTTAAACAAAATATTTGCCAATCTTTTTAATGTACGTTAGTAGAATATTTGGTTGAAAATCATGATTAGAGAAAAAAATATTAATTAATTGAAGGTTAAGAATAATAATGCAATGAGAAAAAAGTTGAGGACATAAAGGTAAAAGTGAGCAAATATTGAATACCTTTCTTATAATTAAAATGTGGTACAGATATAAAAAATTGTTGTGGGAATATAATTACCCTTGCATTAATGTAAATATATATTTTCCTTTCTTTTTCTATTTTCTTTTTCTTTTTCTTGTCTGTTATTGGAATTGAATTCAAGAAAATAAGGCTATATTCTCTTTGCCGTTTTCTGTTTTCAATTTTCCAAACAGTGAAAACGTATTCTCTTTCCTGTTTTCGAACAAAAAAAAAATTGTACGAAAAACGTCAAAACAAGAAAAATCTCGTTTTGGGTGTTTTCAGTGTTTTACATAGTAAAAATTGGAAACACGCGAAACACCGTTTTGAGCTTTTGTCCCTGGCTTCTCTCTTCTTAACTCAAAGTCTCATCTCTTCTTCTCTCTTGCCCCCCGCCGGCTTCTCTCTTCTCGACGCTGGCGACGAGGCGGGACCTAAGGCGAGGCGGAAGAGGCCTACCGACTTTTCTATTCTTATCCTTTTTTTTTTTATCCTTCCTTTTCACTGTGAGATGATTTTCTTGGAGGGTTTTTGGAGTTGCATAGTCTTGATTGTTCTTGGGGCAGATTGTGTGGATTTTGAGAGATTCTGGATAGGGGTTTGACTTTTGGAAGACAGAGGAAGATTGGTGAAGCTGATTAAGAATTATGACCCTTTTTCATCAGAATTTACTGCACTTGGAAAACCATCTTAGGATTTGAAAGTTTTGATGATTTCTAGGGTTTATTACATGGTTAGAGTTTTTGAGCGAGTTATTATTGGTGGTTAGTACTTATTACCTTCTGCCTTTGTCTTGATTTATTATTTTTTCTATTGCTTGTCGCTTTTGCAAGTACAGTGAGTTGTTTTAAATGATTATTCAGTTACATATGAATACATGGTTCTTGTTTTGATTATTCTTTGCAGAGTTCAGAATTAAGAATTCTAAAGAAGCACAGATATTCAAGTAAACCATGCTACATAGTTTTTGATCTTCAATTATGATGGACTTTATTGTGCCTAACGTGCAAATGAAATTATGAAATCTCTTTTCTCTATCTTGTGATAAAAAAATTTTTGCCTGGGTTGAATAAAATCTTTTGGTGATTGAAGACTTTTGAAGTTTTCTTAATGATTATTCACCTTATGAATTCAAAATAGTAATGAAAGGGAAGTGTCTTGATTCTTGAAGTTACTGCAAGAAAATGTTTACTCCTCTCATTTTCTGTCAATGAATATTTATTTACCATGGTATACTGTTTGTTATACACCTTCTCAGAGAGTCTGGAACAACTTTTGTATATTTCACTAACCTATAATCGGCAGTGTATGTGCCATGATATTGTAAGAATGAAATAGTATCTTTTGTTTGAAATGTGATGAATTTTGGAGGAATTAAGAATTTAATGCTTTACCTGTAATTGGGAAGAATATATAAGATTCAATAGGTACTGTCTTGACTCTTGAAAATGTAAGAGGAAGATATGATTTTTCCTATTTGTGTTAATTTTCGGTAGATTTAGTAATGAATTGCATAGATTGGCGAAAAATGATGAGATAATTTTTCATATTTGTGCTACATTCTACTAAAATCATTTAGGGAAATAGATCGGTTTCTCTACCTTTAGCAAGGAGCCTTTGTTAGTTGCTTTAACATGCCAATCCCCAATTCAGTTGGGCAGTTCATCTCATATTGGTTTATAGATTGACGCTCATCATTTTTATAATCATTTGATTCAAGTTTGATGCAAGTTGGTTGATTTGGTAAGTACTTGATTGAAGATTTATACACCAAAAGGCCCGATTTTAGTTTTGTCCATTTTAGTTTAATCCTATTCTCTATATGGGGACTTGTATTTGTGTACAAACCAAATCATGAGGACTCTCTCAATGGCTGGTGGTTATGTGGGATATAGTTTCTTTAATCGCTGCATATAGTGTTTGGAGGCAGTATCAATGAGTTTCTCAAATCAATCGACATTGTAGATGATTTAAGTTGAGAGATTCATAAATTTGGATCTACATCTATCCTTGTATTCTAATTTAACTATGCTTTACTTTTTGTTAATTTTACTTTGTGGGAGATTGAAACTTGAACTCTGGTTTGAAAATATATGTTGCAATAGACCGATGTTGATACATCATTGCATTTTCTAAAGTCTATGTGCTTATGTTGCATTTTTACTTGTAAGTGGTTTATCTATAATCAAGGAATAATTTTGTCTATTATCACTGATGATAGTCATCGTGTTTAAACAATCAAAATTGTATTTGACAATAATTGTGAGAACTAACATGAACTCGATAATATTGATTTCAAAATATTTATTATCATGTCAGCATGAGATCAGTGTTCCCATTTTTTTCAACTTGATTATGTTTGGTTGTGAGTTGGTGCTAGTTATTTTTTGTCATAAGTTATGTACAAGGACAAAAATAAGGACTTGCCAAATTTAATTTAGGTTGCGTTTTTTATATCTAGAAAAAAATATTTCAAGATTCATCAACTTCAAAATTTATATGTTATTTTATACTATATTAACATTAAACTATTAAAATTTATTGAATAATAAGATTTATTGAATAAAATATTCTCAAAATTTCAAAATAAATGAGTTTTCTATTTTTATGTTTTGAGAAACAATTTTTCAAAATGATAAAAAGAACGCATTTTCATCAATTTCAAAACAGACACTCAAAACATAAAATGAATTCAAAACTCAAAACTGAAATACAAAGAGAATGACCCCTAAATGGCCAACAACAGAAAAATGAAGGGGACTCAAGGATAGTTTAGTAGTATCACCAAGTTTGATTAGCAGTGCTAGGCATGTACGTACATGCCCAAGTGGCCACTACAAGTAGAATAAATTAAGGATGGCAATGGTGCGGGTATGGGTTAGGTCGTCCATTCCAACCCCCATCCCGTTGGATATTTTTATTACCTTACCCCTAGCCATACCTTGTTAAAGCGAGATGGGGTAGGTTCGGGGCGGGGCAAGTCTACTACCCCATTTATCGCTCCATTTATTTTATTTTTTGCTTTTTTTTTTTATGTCTTTAGTTAGTAAATATCATTACTTTTTTATTAATTTGTTTTAAAAATGATGAAAATTTTATTATTTTTATTTGATAAAAAACTTAAATTTGAATTTAACTTTAAGCGGGGCGGGGACTATATTTCTTGTATCTATTTCGGGGTAACGACCATCGTCTCGTTTACCCAATTATGAGGGTAATCTTTGTCCCATTCGGGGTGGGGTCCCACGGGTATCGTGTTGAACGAGTTTTTTTGTCATCCATAGGATAAACATTATTTAATTGGCCAAGGATAAGTCCTCCACAAAAATTGGGCCGGAAAATAATAGGTTTCTTAAGGTGGAGATAATAGCTTTTTTTAATATTAGCTGTAACACCCCAAAATTTATACATCTTGAGGTG
Source organism: Fraxinus excelsior (assembly GCA_019097785.1). Taxonomy (NCBI): domain Eukaryota; kingdom Viridiplantae; phylum Streptophyta; class Magnoliopsida; order Lamiales; family Oleaceae; genus Fraxinus; species Fraxinus excelsior. The sequence goes on along the minus strand of CM032634.1, from coordinate 32,411,008 downwards.
TTACCCAAAAAAAAAAATCATTTACTTTTATTTACTTAAAATGGGGAACGATAAAATTCTTTAATAAACAAAATATTGGAACTTCCATAAATATAAATTTAAAAATTTAAACATTCTTAACTAATAAATTCAATATTAACGATATTGAACAAAACAAACTACTAAATTTAAAAGACATTAAAACTTAATATTTTAGTAGGTCGAAATCCCTTGGCAATCCGCTACATCATCCCACCACGGTTCTAATCGACTTGAACTAGCTTGTAGAAATTTGTAAGAGTGAGTATTTAAAAAAAACACTCAATAAGATACGTGCAGATTCCATACGCAATTATATAACAATAATATAGACAGTTAATACCACATTTCTCTTTATGGAGTATATCAGTGACAAAACGAGATACCCATCATTTCTCATTTTGAATTCCCGAAAGATTTCACATTTCGTTAGGTTGAACCCGAAGGTCCACTGGCAATTCATGCATAAATTATTGAACATAAAAGTATACGAAAACATCAACTTGCACAAATGTATCTTACCTTGATTGATCAAACGAGCTTTTGAACAAAATATACTAGAAATTTACAAATGCTTTAAATGAAAGCTGCCGTGTAAAATTTCTTTGGTAGTGAATTTTGGGACAATTGCACACTATTTATAGTTGAAAAGTTTAGTGGTTGAGTCATGATGAAATTGTTATGAAAAATCGTATTTATCACATTTGATAAAAATTGAATTTCTAGTAAACAAATCAAAATGTGACATGTGTACAAAATACTTATCACAACAAAAATGTGATTCTAATTTTAATACATGATAGTGATGGCACATTGACTTTAAATAGAATTCTAAAAAAAAAAAATAATTACTCCACATCCATTCACGCGGCTATCCTCATCCCAATTTACTTTGATTTAAAAATAAATAAATTACAATTTATTTAAACTTCAATACCTTCAAACTAACTTATCCGAATTAACTTTTTTCTCGAACATAATTTACATGATTAATAACGAGCTATCCAACGAGACTCGTATTGATATACTTTTAGTCGCTTTAACAATATTTAAAAATTTAGCCAAAGATTTGAAGTTAATACATATATTAATTTTAGTTCCCCAACTTCTCAAAATAATAAAAATATAATATATAGAACAAATAAATTTTTATACTAAAATTTTCGAGGTGTTACATTAGCAATATATATAGACGGGGTATAAAACATGGTATTTGTTCTAGTTCAAATTCTTACTTTTATTATGAGAATCAGGGATGGAGATATTTTAGTTTTCGCCTTTATCCACTGTCATCTCTAGTTTTGATTGATAATTGAGTCATGCTTGCATTATAGAAATTTTTTTACAGAGGGTTTACAGATAACACACATGGTGGGGCCAACGCAATTTTTTTTTAATACATGTGGAGGCCGCCCCTTGTGAGGGGTCTGTAAGACCCACGTGAATAATTGATAATTATAAATAGAATTTTCACTTAAATTGGATGCCACAACTTGACCCCAAAAGTTGTGCAAAAGATGACAAAACTAAAGTTAGAAAGACTGTTTATTACTTGAAAATATTATTGATCATTTAAAATTCAATGTGTAAAATTGGATAGGTCGGTCAGTCATTCGGTAGCCTTTCAAGCTAGTGGCTTGCTCAACCCGACCTTTATATAACGAGTTTTGTTAGTTGTACATCAAAAGATGTACATAAGGGGTTACACCCCCATCACATGGGGTGGGACCCAGGGCCGTACTTGTGTTTCGCGGGGCCTGAGGCGAATTTCAGAATTTGGGCCCCTAAACCATAGCGACAATCCTCGTTTTCTTTTAAAAGAGTCCACGGAACTAAATTTGTTAACTTAAATTCAATAATAAAGTTAAAAAAAAAAAACTAAAATATTCAAAATATTTATTTTGCAATCAAGTAACAATACGAAAATGTTCTAACCAATCACTTAAATACAACTCGTCTTGCAGTTTTCGAGGCAAAACTATCAATCAATTTTGTATAGTCGAGTTGTTCAACCATTTCTTTTTCAATGGATAACATAGCAAATCCATTCAATCTTTCCTGCAACATAGTTGAACGGAGATAAGTCTTGATCAATTTCAACTTGGAGAAGCTTCTTTCTGCTGATGCAACTGTAACTGGTATAGTGAGCAAAATCTTGTAAGCAATGCTAGCATTTGGAAAACAACCATCCATTTTCTTCAAGTAATTTAGCACATCAATAGCTCTTTTTTTTTCTTCAGGTAAATAGCACTTCAAAACTAACAACTCTGTACATAAGTCATCACCAATAATGTCTGAATGTCCATTATGGTTCAAATACTGCTCAAGATTCATACAAGATTTTAACAAATTATCAAAATGCATACTCTTTAACCTCTCCAAATTAAACAAAAATCCAAATGTCTCTTCATAATGTTTAAATTGTTCAAAACGAGTTTGATCAATTATAAAGAGAAAATAATCAACTCTAAAAGATTCTTCAGCTGATTGTGTTACCTCTTCACTACCACTTTCATCGAAATGCCTCTTTCTTCGAATGCTACGTTTCTCTCGAAAAACAGCTTCAATTCCCATTTCAGTTGCCATTTGTTTAGCTTCATCCATAGCACTTGCAAATCCAAATTCTCTATAATTTTCGAGAAACAAAATAAGCGCTTCTAAAAGTTTGATGGCTTCATCAATATCCATGTTTTCAGCTTGAAGAAATTTACTCACGGTATTGATAGCATACAACAACTTATACCAAATGACCATGCCAAGTAAAAACTCAAAATTCTCAAGTTCATGTGTTGCTAAGGATTCAGCGCGACTCTTCGTGTTAGCATCTTCAGCAATGTTTGCCAAGTCAAGTAAAGCGTCTCTTATTCGTACACATTGCTCCTTTATCGGCTTAACACTTTCCACATGACTCTCCCAACATGTTTGTGACAATGGCTTAAGTGTCAAACCTTCAACCTTATCTTTAAAAAGTTTCCATCGTTTGGGAGAAGAAGAGAACAATGTATAGATATGTTGTATCACTCCAAAGAAGGACATAGCTTTAGAACAACAACTTGCCACATCACATATTGCTAGATTAATGTTATGACAACCACATGTAGTATAGAAAGCTCTAGGATTAATTTCAAGTAACCTTTTTTGTACACCTCTATATCTCCCGCTCATGTTTGCTCCTCATTACTCGCATCTGGAGTACAATCAAGGATGACAGAAAAATATTTTGCATGTTTCACTTTTGTGATAATTGCACTTTTGACCTTGCTTGCCAAAGTTTGTATCAATTCATTTTGAATTTTAGGACCAAGATATGTATACTGAATCTCACGTGCTTGAGCACGTCGAATGTGTTCTTTCATTATTGGATCAAACTCAGCAACCATTTCTATCATTTGCAAAAAAAGTCCATTGTTCTCAACATAAAGTTGCTCACAATCTCCTCGAAATGCCAAAGTATTTTTAGCGAGCCTTTTTACAATAGCAATTATCCTCGTTAACACTTGTTTCCAATGCTCTCTTTCTTTGTTGATGGCCAATTGTACACTTTCATCAATTACATGTTTGGTTTGAAGCCTATTTTCCAATTCCATCCAACTAGTCATGCAACTTATATGCTCCTTAGATACTTCATGATTTGTAAGGCGTCGATGCACATTGTGTCAATCTTTGTATCCATCATTACCCAATTGACCAATACTTTTCATCATTTTTTCTGTCTTAAACAATTTGCAGCAAAAACAAAAGATCTTATCTAAAGAAATCGAATACACTAACCATCTTCTATCGGTTGTCTGCCCATTTGCAAGTACTCGCTTATATTGTGATTCATCAAAATGTCTACCTTGATTGTCTTAGGGAAACAAGATATCATCAACTCTTTTTTGCCCCATTTCAAATAAAAAATCCCTTGTCTTTTGATCAATATGAACATCCTTCCAATTTCCAGGATCCTCAAAATTCAAAGTAAAGCAATTCGCTTGATTTAAAGATTCATCTTGAACATTATTTTCATCATTCTGCTTCGGTTCATCCACATTGGTAGGTTCAATCATCTCCTCGTTCTCTTTCTGTCCATCCACATTATCATTATCATTCTGATTCTGTTCCTCAACACCTTCATTCTCTTTTCTTTTCTTGTTATTAAAATATTTATCTATATCGCCAATCTGACTTCGAATTAATGCCTCTACTCTTTCTCTCTTCTTCTTTTTTTGAGCTCCAGATGCATATTTAGGAGCCATGGTATTTGACTCAAATCACCCAACGTTAACGGTTACTGAAATTGAACATAACAATTAACATTTAATTACGCCAAATCCAGATAAGTAATAATACATATTCAATCACATTATCACATAATCAATTAATAAAATCCCATTACTAGAAAGAAATACTTTTCTATAGCGATCAATCCCATCATCATCCATGGATGTAGTAGTCAACAAATTAGGGTATGTTTGGCCCAACTACTGAAGTAATCAACAAATTAGCATTTCATATATTAAATAGGTATTGCAGCCCAAGTATGTTGGGCCCAACTACTGAAATAGTGGTATTGGATTGCAATGCTTTTCATTATGATCTGGACTTGAATTCCCATTTGCATCCACTATAATATCACCGATGCACATCATTTCCAGACTTCCAATAATCCAATCCTTCATTATTCTAATCGGTTCAACCAATAAAAATAAAATTGATAACCAATTCAATAAGATAATAACCAAGTTGATTATCTATCAAAAACACTCATTTAAACAATTAAACCCCATATTGAAACGAATTGAGCAGTGTCTGCAGTGAGCACGAAATCAAATTCAGATGAAAAAAAAAAGGATTTTCAGTTACCAATACGAGCTGTGAGCATAAGTTTCTTCAGGCTTCAGCTTCAGGTATGGGCCGTATGGCATTGCTCAATGCTCAGATCAGTAGATTCAAATTCAAAACTCAGTAGCCATTAGGTATCAGGGGATTCAGGGCTTTGCCTCTCGCCGGAACTATTGTCACTTCACTTGCCTTCGCCGCGGCACTGAAAGATTAAAACAAAAAGTGCATAATTCTTTTGATTCTTGTAGTGCAAAAATAATCTAAAGAAAAGCAAAAATACCTAGAAGCTGGAAATATTCTTGCCTGCAGAGAGAGATGAGGCTCTTGAAGGAAAAGAAGCCTTGTCGGAGTCACGGGCTGAAGGTCGGAAATTCGGAACGGCGCGGTGGAGGCGGAGATGCAGTAGAGGCAGAGCTGTAGAGGCAAGTCAGGCGACGGCGTGATTTCGAATTGGAATGAACTGTTGTTTTACCTTTAGGTTATTAAAAAAAAAAAAATTAAACTGAAATGGGCCCTCGGAAATTTTGGGCCTGAGGCGGAGGCCTCTTGGGCCTCCCCTCAGGTCCGGCTCTGGTGGGACCCAGTACCACTAGCAAAACACTTATATAATACCTATTTTTTCAAATTTTTAAGGGGTTTTTTCCCACTATGAAAATGGAAAAGAAAAAAAAAAGAAAAAAGAAAAAAGAAGAAATGATGGGCCGGACTTCTACATTTTCTCCTGGACCTACCATCGGCTTATTTTCTATAGAAGTCAATCCAATTAAAGCGCTGAGAAATAGAAGCGATTTTGGTTCAAATTGGAGAAAATCGGAGTGCGCTTCTAATTTCTGTCAGTCCTGCGTTCGACTCTCCACGGGTTAATACCCTAAATAGTTACTGAACTTTGTCAAAAGTTCCCATGAGATCACTGAATTTCAAAATTTCCTTAATTAGTCACTTAACTTTTCATAAAGTTCCCAGGAGATCACCGAACTTTAAAACTACCCTAAATAATCACTGAACTTTTCCAAAACTTCCCTAAATAGTCACCCAACTTTGCAAAAAGTTCCTAGGGAATCACTGAATTATTGATGTATAGGGTCCTAATTTGCAAAGTTCGGTGACCTCTTAGGAAGTTTTAGTAAAGTTCAGTTACTATTTATGGTAGTTTTGAAGTTCAGTGACCTCTTGGAACTTTTTGCAAAGTTCAGTGACTAATTAGGGAAGTTTTGAAGTTCGATGACCTCCTGGAAACTTTTGGCAAAGTTCAGGGTCTATTTAGGGTATTAACTCACTCTCAACGGCTAAACCTCTGTAAGTCTCTCTAGGAATGAAATAAGTTCTTTGAAGAACGAATCTTTCCACGCGACACACGTCACACACACGAATTTATATGTATATGATAAGGTATGTGCTCAATGTAATATCAATCTTTTGATGCTAAATTTTTATTTACATTTTCATTGAGGAGGAAGAATTTAGAAAAATCAGTAAAGCTGAATTTAGATGGGAAAACCTCCATTTTTTTTCTCAAATTTATGCATCCGGAAAAGTCCCAAACCCGTTCAAAATCCTAACCCCCAAAATCGATTCCGAAACCGAAGTTTCTGTCATGACAAAATTGATGGACAATGTGAAGAATTTGGAAAGAATTTGCAGAACACAGATGTAGTTTTTGCTCAAGAGATCTCCAAGGTTATTCAGACCCGGCCCAGGTGGGAACAAACGCTGTTATCTGATATTCCGGGTGTGAATTTCGTGGATCCTAATGTTTATAACGAAGTATTGAAGCAGCAGAAAAATGTGTTGTTATCTGCCCGATTCTATTATTGGGTCAGGTCTCAAAATGGATTCTCTCCGGATCCTGTTTCGTGTAACATGATTTTTAGTAGGCTTGTGGAGGCCAAGGCTGCAATAGCCGCAAAGAGTTTTCTTGAAGAAAGTAAGTTTGAACCAGAACCGAGGTGTCTGGAGTCCTATATTGGGTGTCTTTTTGAAAACGGGTTGGTTGAGGAAGCCTTAGATGTGTTTGAACGATTGAAAATGGCAGGCCATTGTGTGTCGTTGAAGACATGGAATTCAGCTATGCTACAGTCAGTCAAAGCAAAAAGAGTTGAAATTGTGTGGAAATTGTATAGTGACATGCTGGAAAGTGAAGTTGTTGGTGATGTGGATACAATTGGATACTTAGTCCAAGCTTTTTGTATTGAAAACAAAGTTGCAGAAGGCCACAAGCTTCTTCAACAAGTTTTGGAGGTGGGGCTTGTTCCAAGCAATTCTGCATTCAATAAGTTGATATCTGCATTTTGCAAGAGTGGTGATTATGCCAAAGTGTCTGCTCTTCTTCATACCATGATTGCGAAGAATTGTTCTCCAGATATACACACATATCAGGAAGTTATTCACGGTTTATGCAAAAGACGAATGAGGCATGAAGCTCTTCGAATTTTTAATAATCTGAAGGATAGAGGGTACTTTCCAGAGCAGATCATGTATACAACAATGATTCACGGTCTTTGTAAAATGAAATGGCTTGGAGATGCTTGGAAATTGTGGTTTGAGATGATTAATAAGGGAATTTTTCCCAATGAGCATACATATAATGTCTTAATTAATGGGTTGTGGAGGACTGGTAATACTGAGGAAGCTGAGAAGCTTTACAAGAATATGTGTGAAAGAGGTTATGGAGAATTTATTGTGAGTTACAATACCATGATTAATGGCCTTTGCTTAAATGGAAAATTAGATGAAGCCCATGTCTTGTTCGACCAAATGGCTGAGAAAGGTATTGTTCCCGACACAATCACTTATAATTCTCTGATTCAAGGCTTCTGCAAGAGAGGGAAGATATCGGAGGGTAGATACTTTCTTGATCAGCTTCTAAAGCAGGGTTTGCAGCCTTCTTCTGCATCATATACTGTGTTAATCGAAAAACTTTGTGAGGCTGGAAATGTGGGGGAAGCAAAAGCATTCTGGAAAGATATGGTAGATAGGGGTGTGGAACCTGCAATTTCCTCTCATGATGCAATGATACTTGGATTGTGTGAGCAAGGAAATGTTGCAGAAGGGATGGAGTGGTTAGGCACTATGCTTAAGAGCAGGCTCAAACCACAGAAGCAGACATTTGAGAGACTTGTTCAATGTTTATCTAATGCTGATAAGTTGAGTGATGCTTTATTTGTTTTAGATTATATGCTGAAAATGGGTTTTGAAGTAAGTGAATATATTTTCCTTTCTTTGGTAAAGAAACTTTGCCAAGGTAATTCTTCTCATTTTGAGACGTGTTTTGGGAGAATTCTGGAAAGAAGTAGAGGTTCTTGAGACCCGTAGATCTTTTACAACCTTTTGGTTTTGACAGATTTTCTAGACAGGTATTTTTCGTAGTATAGATTTTTCTTTTCAAGTCGACTTACCATCTGTAGGAATAAATTTGATGTTTCTCCCAAAATTTTGGGTCTGGTGGTATCGTTACTTGGCTAATTTGATGTGATTTATAGGTTTCACTAATAACGTGCTCAACCATTGTATCATATTTCTAGTTCCTAAAGTTTGTCTTTAAGCATGTGTTATTTAAAGTTCAGTACACTTTCATACCACTGAATGTTTTACATTGATGACTAAAATAGTTGGAGATTCTTGGCATGAAGTTTTTTGCCTTTATGAAATTTGTTTTGCTACTTGGTGAGTTTTATACATGAATCAAGTACTAATATAAACATGCAGAAGCCTTCTTTAATATGCAAGGGCATAGTTGGTGTTATGCCAATGTGAATTTTGTAATTCCTGCAATATACTAGTGAATTGTTCAGTAGAATAGACTCTATAGTACTGCACAATATTGAAGAAGAAAAATGAGTTAGAATCATGTATACTGCCCGGTAATTCCTGCCCTCATGGCGCGTTGGCTATGTAGGACTAGTCAGTATTGAATGAGATTAAGGCTGTCATCCTATGAAGTGCTGTCAGATATTGTGTACCAAACCGGCTTCTATAGTTAGAGTAGTACTGCTGTTACAAATAATGCGTAATCTGATTAAGCAAAAATCTAACATTATTTCGAAATTTTCCATTTCGAAGTATTAGATTCTTGATCCATTAAAGTTTGTCTTGGAGTATTAGATTTCTTGTCTCTATTAATATTTGTGTTGGATGTGGTATATAAAGTTACTGAAGTTTGGTTAGAAATTTTATCAGTTGTTTACGCTATGCCGTGAATGTAATAAGATGTTAAAAAGTATTCCATACTTGTAACAATCCAGTTTTCTTTGAAATTTCCGCTAGGCAAAAACCATTGGAGAAAGCATTAGAGATTGAAGGTTGTTAAAAATTTCTGAAAAAATGAGTGGGATTAAGGAGTAAGATCATAAAAAGTATACTGTTTTTCTTATAATATCTACAAAGAATTCATTCATATGAATTTTCCGGCGGAGAGAGTGCTGGAAACAGATTATGTTTGCATATTTTATGATTTATGATCTTTAAATTTTCCATTCATACAAGTTAATTGTTTATGGCTCGTTTCATTTGCGTAATAACTTTTACTTTCTCGATTGAAATTTAAAATTGTTGATGACAAACAAAGGCCAAAATGTGCATCACGGGAAAACCAATCTTGAGACAAAGGTACATTTGGAAAACCTCCGGATAAACATCATTGCAAAATTTCGTCTTAAACCAAACATGCTATTGATTGTAAAAATGGACACAACAAAGGTTAAAAGTACATCTCCATCATCTAGGTTATTATATTTGAATTGATACACTACTCAATCGTCCAAACATATTTAAAAAGATGATGAGCTCGACGTTTGGTCCTTGGGCTAACCTTTCGCTCTTCAACGAGTACCTTCTTCAAGTTTGGACAACTTGTAATCAAGGTAGTAACTCCAGCTTCAGTAATGCGAGGGCAAAAAGAAATATCGCAAGTTTCTAGTACCGTACAGCCTTCACCAAGTGCCACCATTCCCTTGTCACCCAGGTTCTGCACTCAAAGAAAGCAATTGAGACGTGTATAAACAAATGCAATGGCCCAAGAAAGCTTATGTCTATTCAGCATACATAAATTGCACGTTGATGCGAAGTCATTACTCTTAATTATTTAACAAGATACAAAGCTTTCAATGTTCCATGAGATCTCACAATAACATAATGTTAAATGACATCTTCAGAACCAAGAAGAAAATGCGTTCACAAATACAAATGTGTTAAAATGGAAATAATGCGTTAAGGCCATGTTTGACACTCATTCTCATTCTCATTTTTTTCTCCTTCATTATAACCACACATTCTCCAAATAAAATAATATTACACACAAATCTAAAATTTTTTATTACTTTTCAACCACACATTCTTCCATCAATCACTATTTCCAGAATTCATTTTTTTTTTTCCCAAAATGGATGTTAAACACAAGCTAAATGCCGCGGTAATCCTTAATTTGATATTGCTTATTCCATTACATCACACATGAAGTTCCATGCCAACTGAACAAAAATCTGTACATCTAAAAGCTTCCAATATCTATCAACTATGATGCATCGACAAGAACACGTGTGCCCGATACGACAAATGTCGAATACGTTGACACGCGATTTTTTTAAAAAAAAGTACTAACACGACACGTCGTTGATATGTTGATTAAATTCTTCATTTATATAGTATAAATTTAGTTTTGTACTTGTTATTAATTTTGTTTATTGAAATATTGTAATTATGAGTATATATTTGTTATTTACTAATAAATTTTAATTAAAAATATATAATATTTCAAATAAGAAAAGAAAAATGATCATGGTAGAGTGTCCGAAAAGTTTCGGTATTCGACATGAGTCAAACATGGACACGCTATCCTAATTGAAGTGTCCGTACTACAAAGTTTATCAATAAATTTTTACTAGTCTGAGCGTGCCAAACACTTCGACAATAAGAATAGATTGTATATAACATTTAATGATTCCAGCACCTAATAAAACATTCTACAAAATTACCAAGTTAATGCGTGTAAAAAATATGAGAGAGAGAGAGAGACCACACCTCTAAACCTGTTAAACTCAGGCGATTAAGTTGAGGGCAACCTCTAGCAATAGCTATTATCCCAGAATCCCCAACCCTGGTAATTAAATAGCATGCAACTTCAAATATAAGAAACAAGTGAAAAATGACCAAGTAATTTAAATAAATCCATGATCAACTAATTTCGACAGGCAGACTTTAAAGGACGAGAATAAATATTAAATGAATAATTCTACTTGTACATCAAAAAATGTCAATAGGGGTATACCTCCCTCACATGGGGGTGGGACCCCTTTGTAGAAAATATTTTTTTATTCAAGCGGGTCCCACCCTCATGTAAGGGGGGTGTACATCCCGATGTAAATGGTGATGTACCCCTAGCAAAGCCGATATTAAATAGGCCACAAAGCAAAGTGAGAGCAGTGAAATGGTAATGATCAGAATGATCTTTTGTTCCTGCAACAATGGATTTCAACAGAACAGAAAGCATAGAATGAATAAATGAAGCAGCAGAGGCTTCTTGTGAAGGAGATAACATCTTATATCATGCTTTCAAGCACATTTAACAGATATTCAGAACGAAATACAGCATTCTTGTTAACGAATTGATATACAGTAGTAGCAGAAAGCCCTCAAGATAATCATCGACACTGTATACAGTAGTAGCAGAAAGCCTTCAAGATAATCATCGACACTGTATCAGAATGTATCGTGTTAAACAAATAAAAATCTTTGCACCACAGATTTCATAATTCAGTACATAAACTGATGCAGAAAAAGATAAGGAAAAATGACAAATATATATATAAGAAACAACTTGGACAAAAAATCTGATGAGTTGATCTAGGGAAAGACAAGCAAGAATATGGATTTGTAGGAGGAAAAAGGGCAGGGCCGGGGGATCGCTCACCGATGGCAGAAATCGAGGACGAGGTCTCTAAGAAATTTACAGTTCAGACCAATAGAAATTATTCCTTCATTCCCCACCTATCCATAATGCACAGAAAAAAAATGAATTCCAGTGGAATCAAGGCTAGAGAGAATAACAATAAAAACACAAAACTATAATTTAGTTACAGAGAACACATCTTTAAGAACAGATTGATTTTAGAATGTCTACAAGATTCAAGAAATTGATCAGGAAGATAGGATTTCTAGAAAAATCTATGCAGGCATGGATACCCGTTTGACAAAAATAAAAATAGGATATTTATGAATTCAGATGCTGACCATAAGAACATAAAAAACTGGGATCCTTTCCAAACGCCAAATGAATTCATCTTCAAGGAAGAGAGAGAGAGAGAGAGAGATAGAATAAAAACAGATATACCTCTAGACATCCACGAATATGGAGCTCCTTCAAGTTCCTGCACCCTCTTGCTATACGACATAACACTTTGTCACCAATACCTGAGCAGTAACCCAAATGAAGAGATTGCAAGTACTTGAAGCCAATGTGAATTTCACAAGCATCATTTTCTATTTGCGGAAACCTCATGTGCAGCAAGTCCAACTTAGAAAGGCCACTGCATTGTGCAGTCCAAGACCACCCATCATAAACATGTAAAAACAGTAAAGTCAAGACAAAGAGTCAAAGAGTTAGAAGTGGTAAGTGTAGGTTCAAATCTCATTGGGAGGGAATGGTGGAGGGAGAGGCCGCACAACCCAGACAAGTACCAGAAGAAAAGAAAAAGAAAATATTGTGTGGCAGGTAAAGGCAGTCAAACTGCTTACATGCAAGCTTTTCCAATGGATTTCAGCCCGTCTGTTGCAATATTGTTGCAACCATTGATATTAAGGTGCACAAGCTCCGTGCAACCAATAGCAACAGAATCCAAACCCACGTCACTTAGAAGTAAGCAATACTCTAGGCCAAGTTTCTTCAACTTCTTACATCCTTTCCCTATAGCGCAAAGGCTCCTGCAGATACGTGAAAGAAAAGATGATATTAGTGAGCTAGCAGAAATATTCATCCATTTTCCCTTTCTCCAATCCCACCCCTAGAACAAAAGAAGAGAAATTAGAATGAACCAAAAGAAATAACATATAAATATCACAGTTAATGCAGATAAAGATAAAAGTTGTTCTACTTTAAAAATATAAGAAATCTATCACATGGACTCCCATAAATGCATTTAACACACGCAATCGACACTTGAGGCATGAACGAAGGTACAAGATGAGTCCAATGCAATGCACTGGCTAAATAAAATTCTAGAATAAGAAAACTGTAATGAACACGAGTCTTCCAAATTATCAGTGAAACTAACAAATCCAGTGGTGATACTTCATTGAAACTAACAAGCATACCCAATCCCCCGGGAAAAAAAAAAAAAAAAAAACCATATATTGCTTAATCTCAAATAGAGAAAATCAGTTAATAAAAGCAGAAATTGCATTTCGGTACCACAACGAAAAGAAAGACCTCAGTAAAATTACATTGACAATAGTTTCAGATAACAAACAGTGGAGGTCACATATATGTAAAAACCGGAAGTGTAAGAGTGGAGCCAAAAAATATGCTAAAATGCTCGGTGGTTGAACTGAAACTATTTCTTATAGGCCTCCAAAATCAATACACGTCAACACAGGCACAATGACCTAAATTGGATGCAATCAAAGCTTCTTACTTCATAGAACAGAATCTGGTATCAAAAGAATATTTACGCCACTGACATCAGAATTTCAAAGGGGGACAGGGGATTGCATATTTCTAAATCAAAAACGATAATTAACCTGTCTGTCAATTTATAACATCGGTATAAAGATAAAAATTCCAGCAGTAAGCAAAAACTTCCAACAGCTTGCAAAGCCTCATCTGTCATATTTTCGCAGTGTAGTTTCAGAGATTTCAGTAGACGGCATCCTATGGCAACAGAAAGCAAGCCTTCGTTGTTGATAAACCTTGAAAACAATGATAAGGTTTCAAGTGATGGGCAGTGAAATCCCACTGCTTCTAATGCGACATCAGTAAGACTTTCAAAGGAAGCAACATCAAGTGACTTCAAAGTTCTCCCACAACCAATGGCCAACTGAACAAATCCAGTGTCGGTCAAACCTGAGCAATCCCGCAAATTTATTTCTTCAAGTCGAGAACAATATTTCCCAATAGCGGCTAGAGCCTCATCTTCAACACGACACCCCTTTAAGAAGATCATGTAACAAAAGCTTACTTAGGCATAGGTTTTAAAATAAACTGCAATGATAAGCTAATCATACATAACTTATAAACTAAATCAATATTGAATAAGAATTTTTTGCAGAATCCAAATGAACAACACACATAAGGCTTTGTTTGGTAAGAGGGGAAGATGGGTGGAACTGAAAGAGATGGGAAGGGACTTCCTATCCAATGAGATTTGATATATGTGGGGCAAAAATAAAAGAAAAATAAATTTTTTTAATCCACTTTTTTTTCATCACATAGATAACTTAACCCCCTCCAATCAAGCAAAGGAAAGCCAACTTCCCAATAGCTTTCCACTCCTGCAAACCATTCCAACTTCCCTAATACCACAGCCTTTGTTGTGGACGAACTCTGAAACTTCTTACAAGGTTTCAAGGGATGGGCAATGAAATCCCACTGCTTCTATTGAGGCATTCGTAAGACTTTCAAAGGAATAATGACCAAGTGATTCCTACAACCAAAGGCCAACAAAACAAACCCATAAATTCAAATCTTCAAGTCGAGAACAATACTTCCCAATACCAGCTAGAGCTTCATCTTCACCATAGCATTCCTTTAAGAGGGGGTAACAAAAGCTTACTTAGGCATAGCATTTAAAATAAGCAGCAATCAAACATTAATCTTACAGAACTTCTAAACTAGATCAATATATAATAAGAATTTTTGCCGAATCTAAATTAACAAAGTGCATAAGGCTATGTTTTGCCATGAGGGTAAGTTCGGTGGTGGAACATAAAGAAAGATGGGAAGGGACTTTCTATCCAACGTGATTTAACATATTTTAGTAAAATAAAAGAAAATAACCCTTTTGGTCCACTTTTTTCATCCCTTTGAAACCTTAACCTCCAATCAAGCAAGGAAAACCCAATTTCCCCCATAGATTTCCACTCCCAATAACCATTCCATGCAACTTCCCCAATACCACAGCCTAAGCAAATATGGAAAAGTATTCTAGATCTTGCTACAAAACAGCTACCTAAGCCAAAGCAGACCGTGCAAGTAGAAAAGCCAGATTGATAATCTAAATTCACATGCAATGCGAATGTACTTCATTTACTAATAGAACGCTCAATGATAGTTCAGACAATGGAATGGAAGTAATTACCTCTAATTCCAGAGACTTCAGCAATTTACATTTTTCAGCAATAGATATTAGCCCTGCATGTATTGCATCAGGAAAACACATCAACCTCAAAATCTCAAGTTTGGTAAAGCCATCTCCAACAGCAGCCAATACAGAATCTGAAAAACAACACTTTCTAATCCCATTTTCTTCAGACACACTTTCACCATCGAGATCAAATTGATTAATGAGATACGTTCTCCCCTGCATCATGAGCAAAGGAGGACACAGTTAAACACACGATTCCAGCAAGAGAACTAACGAGCCAATAAGAACGGAACTTAATTGTAGTTCTAGAATAATTACAAGCAACACAACCAAGATAAAGTAAAGGCATGAACTTTATAATTCTAAACAGTTACAATAAAATGAAATTTTCACTCTAAATATGTGAATGACTTAAAATAAAATTTAAAAACAAGCAAATCTACAAAAGCCCCAACAGTAGACAATTTTTTATTGCAAATTTTTTTAACAATACATATGAAGCAAGTAGATAGATCAAACTACCTCAAGGAGAAGGTACTTTGATATATAGATACAAATTAGAGAATCCAACAAGTGAAGTAATCCTTTCAGATTCTTGAGTCCATTCTCAAATAACGATTACCCTAAGGAGTTAACAACTAGATCTTCAAATGCAATGCACAATCTCTGAAATTTTGAATAATTGAGCTAAATTTTTAGAAAACGTTACAGAAATGGAAGAAAACATTGTAATAGGTTTTCAACAATCTTAGCTAAAATAGAAATTTCCATCCAAAGACAAATTAATTTGCATCATCACATCCAAGTCCAAAACTATTTACCTCATATCATCATACATCCATCTTTTGCCAATTAAAGTGTTAGTAAATTCCCAATACTATGCACTTAAATCCGAAAACATCAGTTTATATTTTTGAGTGAAGTTTTCGTATGTGTAACTAAAGATTTACCAATTTGCTAAGGAGAATGGGGAGATTGTTAATGTTTACATTTTGGGAATTCACACCCTCTAACTAGCAACTAACTATTGCATCATTCTTGTTAGACCTGCCCGTCATGATGGCTCCATGGATAAGCCTCTCAAGACTAAGCCATCGCTTGCCGACAACAGAGAAAGCATCTATGCCAGACTTCGAATCTAAACCAATGTTTTAAAAAACCGGCCAAGGCAAAGGGTTAACGGCCAAACAATTGAACGAAGGTCAAACAAGGGGCAAGACATTAAAATCATATAAAACACGGGGGTGAACTGGCTGCTTCACACAGTAAATCTGCCAGTTTTTCATGTGAACAAGACTGTAAACCATCGATCCTTCGCTTGTTTTAACAAATTCTAACTTTTCAAATTTTTACAAATAATTGAACTGGTTCTAGTTTTTCCTCTCGAACCAGCCGGTCCGGTCTGGTTTTGACAGCAATGATATAAATATCAAAAACTCTCTAGAATCGGCTTGTTTGGTAATTTGAATTTATCAGATCTCGTCCTCTAACTACTTTAGAAGACGTTTTCAGAAAGATATTGGGAAATTTTTGTAGCTTTTCGCGACATGTGCGTTCATTTGTTGATAAACTGAAAACATGTTCTGTTTCAGTTTTGGAAATCTTAGTGAACTGTTTCATTAAACATTTCATCAGAAGAAAAAACAGAAATACCAACATTGTTTTCTAAAACATTTTAGTAAATGTGCAAATAAGAGCATTCTTTATTTCCTAGAGTATTAGGGAAGATAACAGAGTGCATGATATAGGATTCAAAATGCTCATTACATCTCATAAACTTTTTCAAACCCTCAAGTGCTATTTGCCATCGTATAACATGATTATGAACTTACATAAACTTTTTCAAACCCTCAAGTGCTATTTGCCATTGTATAACATGATTATGAACTTCCATAACTATGGGTCCTAACCACTAAGTCAGCAAAACGCATTTCAAGCAACATATAATATCTAAAAACAGAGAAAAATAGTACCAAAACTGATTTAAATAAATGGAATATTGAAGAAAATTAAACACCTTCCCATAATGGTTCTTCAAAGATATTGCCAAACAAAACCTAAGGGCCAGTAGTTGTGCTGGTTACCTAGAGATAGGCACTAATATGGATGTTTCCTCTAAATATCCCATCCACCCCAACCCTCAAAAAATAAATAATTAAATTAACTCTCTTCCCAAATTTTAGTAGCATTGAAACTGAAATTAAAGATCTTTTCCTCCTTTCAGAACTGAAATTCATTCTTATATTACAGTTTTCAGTTGCGGCCTACCTTGATAATTGCCTTGCCAGCAAATTGTACGCTTTAAATTTGTAAGCTAAAGTTCACCCAATTAACATCAACATTTAAGATTAAGAAAAGAATGAAGGCCTAAATTTTTCTTTTTTCAGTATACAACCAAACAAATGAACTGCAGTAACCTTCTCAATTGAACGCCATACATTTTTTTGTACTTGTGGTGCAACTGAGATGCCATTTCAATAATTGGCAAGCTATGGTCATATTTTCCTTTTATGCTTCTGCTTACAAATTGTTTCCCTTTAAATTGCTTTTTCCCTATTTGGTTTTGCCATTACACTTATTTGTTAGCTGATTATATGGGGATGATTATCTTTGTCTTTAATCAGGCACAAGACTTACTCCTTAGTCCTCTAAAGGATTAAATACACTGAAGTATGGTATTGGCTCGGCAGTGGCTTTTGATTAATAAAAATTGATAATTTGGAGTTTATCCAATTATTACTTTGATCATAGTCTGGTATTTCGTGTGAAATCAAACATTTCGTGATCACCCCTTGTTCTCCTTTTTGGTTCAATTAAATACCACTGCATCACTTGTCTTGACTCTTGCCAATTAAAGTAACATGGTCCCATTTTTTCAATCAGCTATGCAGAAAAGACTACATACGAAACCTGAAATCAAATTCATAAGAATACCACCTATACAAACGAAATTAAACACAACAAAAATGATGAGAAGCTTTTCATTAACTTATCAAAATGCAAACAGATACTTACTGATATGGTAACTTTAACAACGTTAACAAACAGCTGGGATAGAAGCTTGACGTGGGCATCGGTGTTGATATAGATAGTCTCACGGCTTAAACGTTCTAGACTGAGCCACCGCTTGCATACAAGAGAGCAGGCTTCTCGGCTCTCCCGCGACTCCAGTTGCCTTAATATTTGCAACATTAAATCGTCCGGCAGGACTTTGTTTATCAAATCAAAACCCCTCATTTTTCACAATAATTTTGAGAATGCTTTTCTCTACGCGAAGTTACAGGTGAATGCAAGAGAGATGAAAACCTAATTTCCTTACAAGCTTTAGGGCGAGTATATCAACAAAAGTTGAAAGCAAAAAGAGTGAAATTCCCAAAATCTTTGATGTTGAATCACCGGTCCAAGATCTGCATTTAAAGCACTCAAACTGGCTAAACTCGATCGATCAGTCCTTTTGCAGCACTTTCGCACCCCATTTGGCGTTCTTT
Source organism: Fraxinus excelsior (assembly GCA_019097785.1). Taxonomy (NCBI): domain Eukaryota; kingdom Viridiplantae; phylum Streptophyta; class Magnoliopsida; order Lamiales; family Oleaceae; genus Fraxinus; species Fraxinus excelsior. The sequence continues at coordinate 32,392,386 of CM032634.1, read as the reverse complement.
CAAATTTTAACATACTTTTGTCTTGTCTTTTCAACCATACAATTTTCAATAAAATAATAGTATATATATAAATCATAAGTTTTTTTCTACTTTTTCAAAAACAAATTCTCCAAAATACACTATTTTAAAAATTAAGAGGTTGTTTGGTAGGGCTACTAATCAGATTAATATTGAAAATATGATCGTTGTTGGGCCTCACTCGTTTAATAAGTCAACAATAACGGCTAATTTTTCAATTTTAATCCGATTTTAATCACTACCAAACAGACTTTAAATTTCAAAGAATGAGAGTCAAACGGGAGCTAATGTTTAATTGTCCAAAAATATGATGATCGGCTCTTCCTATTCCTGGTGTATACCATTTTCCGCTCTCTTGATACGACGCATCATTGCTTCATTTGATTTGCGATTTTCAGTTTTGAATTCATTTTGTAAAACGCGTTTAATTTATTATCTTAAAAAATATCTCAAAAAACTAAAAAAATGCGTTCGGTTAATTTGATTATTTGTTGAGATATATTGCAAAAATTTCTTCCCTTTCTTTTCGCTCGCATTTCAAGTGGTTAAGACTGCGTGGTGTAGCGATGAGACTTCTGTAAAATAGATGCTAACATTCACACATTATATGAAACTTATAATTTGTAATGAAACGCTAATTTTCTTGTTGAGATCTAATTCTATCTTCATATATTTCTCGGATGATTTCTTCCATTGCTGTATTAGTCCAATTTTCTGTGAGTTTAACTTTCTTGATTACCTATATCGATACCATAATGTATTAGTTATTACCTAATAGATCTATTTCTTGCATTATTTACTAGGTATTGACCAATTCTTTTGAAGAAAATGAAGAAGATGAAGTTGAAAATCATTCGCTAACAAAGAAATATATGCTCTAGCAAATAAGAAAATCCCATAATTTCATTTTTGAGAAAATTAATCCTTGTTTAAGCTCCATTAAAATCAAATTTTAGGAAAAATGTATTTTGAAATAGTGATTTATGAAGAATATGTGGTTAGAAAAAGAAGGAAGCTCTTTTGATATACGTGTAATACTATATTATTAAAGAAAGTAATTGAAAAGAATAGAAAGAAAAATGCAAATAAATTAAAATGGAGCCCAAACAGGGGCTTATCCAAATTTACGAATTGATTGGGCTCTCCACAAATTTCAGTAGAAGAATTTTTTTTTTTTTTAAATCTTGTTTGTGTTGATAAGTTGTTTCAAATAGTTGTTGTTATGAATGTGATTAAAATGGATCAAAATATCCCAAACAATTAGTCAAGATTGTTGTAAGATTATTGAAGTATTTTTTTAAAAAAAAAAATCATATTTATGGTGGCGTGTTCCTCAAAAATTATGTCACACCCTTCTTCAATAGTTTTGATAAATTTAAGGTAGTTGTGTATTAACTATATCATTAATGGTGAGAATGACTTCTTCTATTTTTTTTATTTTTATTTTTTGTAAAAATGGTGGTTGAATAAGATGATAAATTCACGTGGTGAGATATAATCTCTACATATCGTTCTCGAAATGTCAAGAATGATATTATAAATGTAATTCTTTACATTTTTTTTTTTTCAAATGTTGTGAATAACAATCAAACCTGGAAAAAGTTTGAAACATTTTGTGTTCACATTTACCATTTTGTGTAGGTAGAGTGTTCGGTTTAAGTATTTGAGTGTTAGCTTATCGTATGTGTGTTGATGGAATACAGGTATGGGGACTGTTATTAGGTTTATTGTTGTTGGATTTTTTTATACCTAATAAATTTGAGCAATGATTTTAAACTGGTCTTATAGTTTGGATTAAACTTCATAGATCTCGACCGATGATTGAAGTGAAATGTTGACACCACAATGAACGAACAATTCCGACAACCTAAGTGAGTCATTTGAAGTAACATAATTCTATTAGTGTTGCTCATGGCCCAACCCATAAATTGGAGGGCTTTAGAGTAGAAGCCCATTTATTGTTACTTATTGGGCCACTTATGTTTGACCTAGAAATCAACTTAGCTTGACATATAAGTAGGTCGGTTTCTAGTGTTTTTGCCCTAGTGTGAATGTTGGAGTCGTGAGAACTAGGAGAAGAGAGAGTTTCTTGCTTTGTGCTATCTTCTCCTTCTTCTCTCTTAGCCTTTGTGGCTTGTTTGTGCTATCAAAACTTCACTCACACTTAGCCTTTGTGGCACTTGGGAGCAACCATTCGTGGTGTTGTTGCTTTGGAGATTGGTTGTCATTGTTGGTGTCGATTTGGTGGTTTATCTGAGCTTGGTTTTGAAGAAATTGGAGGACAATAGTCTCACAAATGGTATCAGAGCTTTAGGTGGTGTATTTCCGACCAAAATCTGTCCAAAAACGCAGTAGAATATAGCAGAAACTGAAGAAGAAAATCTGTCCAGTTTTTTGTGCGAAAATAGGACATGAAAACCCACTTTCCGGCCAAACCAAGACCACCAGCGTATTCAGCAAGTCGATGAGCAACTGGGTGGCCGGCACATGTGGCGGCGTGTGAAGCCCATTTGCAGAGGAGATTGGCGGCGCGTGGCGATTTTTCTGGCGAAGTTTTCTTCAGGTAGTTTGTTATATTTGATTTTGTGAATGTGCTGATATTTTTGGTTTAGTGTTTCGGACCTTGTAGAAAAAATTGGATGATTTTGCCCCTACGTTCGTAGTTCAATTGCCGCTGCCGCAGTTGCTGGAGACTTTAGGGCGAATAGTAAGTGATAAGTTCGCATCTCTCGTAATTTACAGACTCAGATAGGTCCGCTTTGGTAAATTCGCTTATCCCGTTTAAATTCCAGTAATAGCGCATCATCTTGTGGGGTGACATTATGATTAGGGTTACCGTGAATGGGTAACCATTGCTTGTGCTAGAATTTTAGAAATTAATTGCTCTATTTGAAGTGTTGATTTTGATTGCAAGTTGGTAATTTGTTTTTTGTGCCGTAACTGTTGTTTAGTCACTGTGTGAGACTACATTGCTTGAAATTTTTTGAATTTTTTGTTTATATACTTTCGTGTTGCATTGTTTATCATGTTAGAACATCCGGACTTGACCCATTCGAATGTTATCTTGATCTGAGATTTTGAGTCCCACGAAAATCTAGGAATCTAGTATGGTGTATATTGCTACCTTAGGATTACTCTGTATGACCTATTTGTGCAATTTTGGTTGTTCCATTTTTCAAAATGTCGTCAATTTTAAAATTGGGGGTTTCAACATGACATGGGATTTTTCCATTGGGCAACAAAAGATGAGGGGTATTTTGGTTCAACAAAAGTTTCAAAGGCCATAGACGGCAAATTTCCCAAAAATCTTACAGAAGCACAAAAAGAAGAATATGATGAACTTGCATACACTTCAATTATTTTACACATGTCTGACACTGTTTTGAAAAAAGTTGAAAAACTTGATTCTACGAAAAAACTTTGACAAAAGTTAAAGGATTTATATTTGCTTAAATCGACTCCTAATAAGTTGTACTTGCTTGAAAGTTTTTTTAGCTTTAAAATGGATCCTTCAAAGGATCTTGATGACAATTTGGATGTTTTTAACAAGTTGGTTCAAGATATCATTAATTGTGATGAGAAGGTATCTGAAACATATAAGGTTATCACTTTGCTTAATTCTATGCCTGAGTCATATAGAGAGGTTAAGAATGCGATTAAGTATGGTAGGGACACCTTAACCCCCGAAATTGTCATTGATTCCCTTAGGAGTAAGGAAATTGAGATTAAGGCTGAAAAAAAAAGATACGAGTTAAATTCGTCCAACACAACAAACAAACCAAGCAAATTACAAGTTTCGAGAAAGTCATGTGATTGTGGCACATAAAAAAAATAAAGGCGAAGCATACTTTTGTGGTTGAGGCACACAAACTTCCAATATATTTAGAAGACAAAGGTAGGAGTTTCCATTTGGAAAAAAAAAAAAAAAAACACAGTAACAATTCGGAATCCCATAGATATAACTGCTTAAGTATGCTCGTGTCATCCATTAAACTATCAGTAACTCCATGGTTGATCGCCTGCATTAACAGCACACAACTCTTAGTTTTTTGTTAAACACAGTAACAATTCGGAATCCCATAGATATAACTCGAAAGCCTTGCCTCAAGAATTTGCTGAATTGTCATGACTCTATCATGGCCTTTGACCTTTTCCAAGTCAATTACAGAAACATTTTTGCAGACATGAAAAGAATTTTCCTCAAGCCTTCCGTCTGGTAGGAATACACAACTTTTTTGGCAAAGATTGAACATCACTCCAGTTTTGACTTCAGAATTTTATCCTCTGATTTTAGTTTTTTTGGCTATTTCAATTTTTTTGAGAAACATAGAAATACACAGATATGAAGTTGCAAAAATAGCTAAAGTTGCAAAAATCATAAATATTTATTAATGTATCTACTTTTTCTTCCAAATGCATGATAACCAATCAATGAAGCATATAAAATACTACTCTTGTCAAGGTCCTTAAATCAATTGGTGAGTGGTTGATTGTAGATTAAAAAATATAAAAAGAATAAAACAAAAATCAAATTTAATATAAACTACTAAACTAAAATTAAATTCGTTAGTGTTCATTTATGCTACTAAAGAATATAACTAGAAATAGAATAAATGTTGATTATATCAATTAAAAAATAAAGTTAGTGTTACCAGTTATACTAACTTTATAAAAACTTCCTACCATAAAATCTTAACATTCAAATGCTGAAAAATTTAACAAGTGCATGCGTACATTACTCATATATTTCTCTGTCTAAAACTATCTAAAAGCAGTAAGGCCCCGTTCGATTTACCTTTCTTTTTCTTGGAAGATGGAAATTAAATTCCCGTTCCACCTTTTTGTACTTTTGATTGGTTAGATTTTTCATAGAATTGGTTTTCTACATTTTTTTGGTTTGTGAGCTAAAGCTTTTTATGTGGGTTTGATGGGAAAAACTTTTCTAGACAATTTTTTTAAAATTTTTTTTTTTGGCAATGAAAGCAAATTATATCTCTTTAATGAACAATTTTCATGGAAAACAAAGCCAAACGAATATCAAAAGATCCAAAATTTTAATATTTTTCGGGTGAAAAATTATACTAATCAAACACAATTAATTGACAATTCCTAATAAAATAAGTTTTAGACAATTCAATTCCCTTAAATTTATTTTCTTCCACCCAATTCCATTATTGCAATCAAACAAACCCTAAGTTTTTACAATTTATCGTTTCAGGACACCTATTCATAAGTTCTCAAATAGTAAGTATTTCACTTTTCTTTTACTTCATTCGTCCCAATTATATAGGTTGTGTTTCCTTTTTTCTCTTGTCCAAAATATATAGGCATGTTTCCTAATGTAGAATATTTTGTTATGTTCCTTTACCATATACCCTTATGAAATTTATGCAGTTCGGCCCTAACAATATATAGATGGGGTGAATATGTATTTTATGCGGAATTAAAATCAATCACGAATTAAACAGTAACAAGTCACTTTTAATTCTTATATAAATGGTTAATCATGCAAGTCAAATTATCATATGTTGAATTATCGCAATTTGCATATTATAAACAATAAATAATAAAGCAGTAAAGAACACAAGAATTGTTCACGGAGAAACCAACTGGGAAAAACTCTAGGCACTTTGCAAGTCAATCGACTATAAACGATTCTTTACTTACAGTCTACCAGACTAGACGACGACACAAACTATCTGATCTCCTGACTGCAATTCTAACAACTCTCTTGAATCATTTGCTCCCCTATACCAATTTCAGCTGCAATAATTAATGCTCTTCTACAACAACCACTAGTTTGGTAGAATTGTCTATATCTTGTGGATCACGAAAAACAACTCGTTCTATACAGACTGAAACTTCAATCGCCTTCTTCGATTTTCAACACCGCTGACAGATATATAGGAAGTTTGATTTTTGGTATTTGGATATTGAATATGATGTTTTTCTGACCAAAACACTTACACAAGATGAATGCTGAATGATGTAATGAATAGATCTCTCACAGATGAAGCTATCTCAATTAATAACCTTAAGAAAATATGTTATGTACATGTTCTGGTATATATATAGATAGGTCAAGAAATCAACGGGCTGAGAAAAAAGTCTTTAAAACGCGAATAAAAATCTCCCGTATAAAGTTGTCGCTCGAGCGAGGTCCAGCGACAGTCGAGCGAAGGAGGGGCGACAGTCTAGTGAGGATGTTTATACTTTTGTAGCTCGAGCCAACCCTTGGCGACAGTCCAGTGAAAATTCGTGCCGTTTTCCATCTTGTTTCAAACTTGAAACCCTAGACCTAATAACCAACTTTTAAACAAATTGCACATTACTCCTTGAACTTTTACAATCTATCAAATTAAACCCTTTTGTTCATAGAATTTGTCAATTACAAAATCAACTAAAACTTAACAAACTCCCATTTGGCATTCTGTGACAAAACACTAATCTATGTCAAAACAGTAATAAAATAAAAATTACATACTCAAAATAATGACACAACCTAAACTATAGACTGTCTTGAACGAGCTCTACAGTACCTATTTCTTGAAATAGACAACTCACATACCAGTGTAAAATGTGTGGAAAACAGTATCAAAGATAATCACAGTTCACTTGTATGTGTCATTTAAGCAATTGTAACTCAAATAGCATATTTTTAAGTTTTAAATCACAAGCTAAACCAAGACATAGTATCAATGCAACCCAACATACAAGTGCGAAACATTGACACTGTAAAAACAGCAAAAACTTAATTTAGCGAAACTAAATTCAAACAAATATGCATGTGCTCCCCCTTACTGCAAATTCTCAATGTGTTTAAGCAATATGTAAATGTATCTATATCTCACCCGAACGACCCCTTAGACATACAATGCAAAAATGCTAATGAACAAATGATATCAAATCACTTTTGTAGTTCAAAAATCCCCCATTTTTGTCACAAAATGACAAGGGACAAAGCAAAATCACACAATGTCTCAATAATGTAGGTATAAGCAATCACAAGTATATGCAGTGAACAATAAATTTTCCCATAATTCCAACTTAAAAACACCCATAAAGTAAATGATATAAGTGACTCATATGTGTTAAGTGTCACTAATCCTCTGACAGTAGGACTCCATACCTTAAATTTGTGAGAAATGACATGTTAAACATCACTGCAAATAAGTATATTCCTTTACTTATGAAATTCAAGCTGTATAGCACATTAGAACCTACATATGAAAGCTCGTTTGTAATGAAAAATTTCTTTTCTCCCCTCTGACTTATATCACAAATATTTTTCTTTTTATCACAACTTTCAATAGGAATGCTCATATATTTGTATTCATCTTAAGTGCGAGTTCCTTTCCATTAAGCGACTAACATGAACCCTGTAACGAGCTTTAAGCCGGTTAACCTAATTCAGATGACCATATGCACCAGGTTATGAGAAACTCTGCATGCTTAATTACTCGAGTCAAGTAAGCTTCGAAAAGAAGCATTAAGATATTGAGTCCCCTATAATTTTTTTTTCTCAGACGGATATTGATTCATGCAGCGATAATATCGAATTTAGGTCTAATAAAAATAGTCAATTCATGTTCAAAGTCATCCTATTAACATGTGACTGTCATCCCAAATCTCACACATGTGGTAGAGTTCCACTATCAAGATCATAGTGTGTGCAGTGCAGATGGTATATGAAGAGAAGAGACATATATTAAATACTCCACATGTATCCTAAGCGAGTCATGGAAATTATATTACAACTTGTTAAATAAACTCATTATTGATTACAACCAACAAAATCAAGTGTAATGGATATCATACTGTAAAATCAATTTCCAAATCAACATCTCTCTTATTTATTTATTTATTTTTATTAAAACTTCTAAATCAAAGTAAGAAAAGAAAATGTTTTGTTTGATTTTCGTATAAAAATATAAATGTACCAAGCAAATAAAACATATAAAAATTCAAACAAAACAAAAGAACATAAAATAAAATGTAAGAAAATAAGTAAATAAATATGATGCATTCATAACACAATATCACACAATAATAGAATACTAGTATGTATCAAATATACTCAGTCAATGAGATGCACAAATACCAATAGCTGTTCTAAGAAATTCAAATCGAAGACCATCCAACGGCTTAGTAAATAAATTAGTTAATTATTTTGCAATAGAAATATATTCAAGATTCACAACTTAAGATTCCACAAGCTCTTGAATAAATGATGTCTAATGTCAATATGTTTATTTTGAGAGTGTTGAACATGATTTTTAGAAATATTAATGGCACTGATGTTATCACAAAAACAGTCATAGTACCATGTTCAATCCCATAATCACTCAACATATGCTTCATCCAAAGCAGTTGAGTACAACAACTTTCTGCCGTAATGTACTCGTCCTTGGTTGTAGACAATGAGATAGAATTTTGTTTCTTACTCATCCAGGTAACAAGGTTAGCACCAACATAAAAACAACCACCAGAAGTACTTTTTCTATCATCGGCATTACCAGCCCAATCAGCATTAGAATAACCAGCAAGATCAAGATTAGAGTCCCTAGAGCACAGGATCCCATAATCAACAGTACTATTGACATATCTAATAATACGTCGCACGATGCTCAGGTGTGATTCCTTAGGATCAGCCTGAAAATGCGCACAGACCCTACACTAAATGTTATGTCAAGTCTACTAGCAGTGAGGTAAAGAAGACTACCTATCATACTCCTACACAGTGTTTGATCAACACTATTTCTTATAGAGTCTAAACCTAACTTGATACTAGTACTCATAGGGGTTCTAGTGTATTTCTTGTTGTCTAACCTAAACCGCTTGACAAGATTCTTGGCATATTTCGATTAAGATATGAACAATCCCTCATCAGTCTGCTTGACTTGAAGACCAAGAAAGTACGTTAATTTACCAATCATGCTCATATTAAATTCTTGCTTCATACACTCAGTGAGCTCATGAGCAAGTGAATCAACAGGAGAACCAAAGACGACGCCATCTACATAGATCTGAGCTATGGTGATGGTATCCTCAATTCGTCTTATAAACAAGGCTCTGTCTATACCACCCTTGCGAAACCATGTTCCAGGAGGCATGTAGTAAGCCGATCATATCAAGCTCTAGGAGCTTATTTCAGCCCATACACGGCTTTATTCAGCGTATACACATAGTGAAGATATTTCGGATCAACAAACCCTTTAGGTTGTTCCACGTAAACTTTTTCCTGAAGAATACCATTCAGGAAAGCACTCTTGACATCCATTTAGTACAGTTTGAAACCCAAGGCACAAACAACCGCAAGAAAAATTCTAATGGATTCAATCCTAGCTACCAGAGCAAAAGTTTCATCAAAATCAACACTTTCAACCTGAGTGTATCCTTGAGCAACCAACCTAACCTTATTTCTCATAATGGTACCTTAATCATCCATCTTATTCTTAAATATCCATTTAGTACCAACAACATTGCAATCATCAGGCCTAAAACAAACTGATTTACCTTATCATGCATAGCATTAACCCAACATTCATCCCTAAGGGCTTCTTCAACCTTCTTCAGTTCAATCTGAGACACATAGCTCACATATGATAGGTTGTTCAAAACTCTCTTGCTAAGTCTCATTCCTTCTTTTATATCTCCAATCACATTATCCTCAGGGTGATTTAATTTGACTCTGTGCTCCCATGCACCAATTTCAGCTACAATAACTAACGCTCTCCTGGAACTTTGCTATCCTGCAGCAGCCCCTAGCTTGGTAGAATTGCCTATCTCCTGTGGATCACAAAGAACAACCCATTCTTCACAGACTGAAAGTCTAGTCACCTTCCTCGATCTTCAATGCCTTTAACAGATATGTAGGAAGTTTGGTTTTTGGTATTTGAATATTGAATATGATGTTTTCTAAACAAAACACTCATAACATTTAACAGATTGAGATTTCTTAATGGGAGTCCTAGAGGTGTTTTTCTCATGTCTATCTCTAGAGAGTTTACTATTTTGCTCCTGAGAATTTCTCCAAATTCCTCATCACCTTCTGGAATTTTTTAACGAAATATGTAATTTCGTCGTCCCTAAGAGTCTCAGTGTCAGTGAACTCGCTCTCATCTTCTCTAACAGTGTTCATGGCGATGGATTTAACCTTTTTGGTCTGTGAGATGGTGAGTTCATAAGTCTGAAGGGATCCTACGAGTTCTTCAATTTTAACAGCATCCAAGTCCTTACTCTCTTCTATCGCAGTAACCTTATGTCTGAACCTCTCGGGCAGTGATCTAAGGACTTTTTTAACAATTTTTTGACTCGGGGATCCTTTCACCTGAATTAAAACTTAAATTGACTATGTCATTCAATATAGCATAGAAATTATCAAATGTCTCATCATTAGCCATCCTTATCTCTTCAAACCTAGTAGTTAACATCTGCAATTTTGAGTTCTTAATAGTTTTAGTTCCCTCGTGTGTGGTTTCTAGAATATCCCAAACTTCCTTAGTAGTTTCACACATCGATATATGCCTAAACTCTTCAGCAGACACAGCCATGAACATGACATAAAGGCCCTTACTGTTCCAATCACACTCATCCAAATTAGTTTTAGCCCACAAAAAAATATCAGTGGGTGTAACTACACCAGTAACAGTTGTTGTAGGCGGAGACCCCCATTTTGCACACTTATCCAAATACGTTCATCCTAAACCTTTAGAAAAGCTCTCATTCGAACTTTCCAATAGACGTAATTGCTTCCGTCGAAAAACGGAGGTACAGACAATGACTGACTCATCTATAATAAACAAAAAGGGGAATCGATTTAAGACTCTAATACCAATTGAAATTTACGCAGTTCGACCCTAACAATACCTAGATGAGGGTAAATAGGTATTTTATGAGGAATTAAAATCAATCACGAATTAAATAGCAATAAGCCACTTTTAATTCTTATCTAAATAGTTAATCATGCAAGTCAAATTATCATATGTTGAATTACCGTAGTTTGCATATCATAAACAATAAATAATAAAGCAGTAAAGAACACAATAATTGTTCACGGAGAAACCCAACTGGGAAAAACTCTAGGCACTTTTCAAGTCAATTGACTATAAACGATTCTATACTTTCAGTCTATCAGACTAGACGATGACATGAACTATCTGATATCCAGACTGCAATTCTGACAGCTCTTCTGAATTATGTGCTCATCTGTACCAATTCCAGTTTTAATGACTAATGCTCTCATGAAACTCCGATATCCTGCAACAACCACTAGCTTGGTAGAATCGCATATCTCATGTCGATCACGAAGAACAACCCGTTCTTCACATACTAAAACTCCAGTCGTCTTCCTCGATCTTCAATGCCTCTGACAGATATGTTGGAAGTTTGGTTTTTGATATTTGGATATTGAATCTGATGTTTTTCTGATCAAAACACTCACACAAGATGACTGTTGAATGATGGAATGAATAGATCTCTCACAGATAAAACTCTCTCAATTAACAACCTTAAGAAAATACGTTCTATACATATCTTGGTATATATAAATAGGTCAAAAAATCAATAGGTTGAGAAAAAAGCCTTTAAAATGTGAAATAAAAATTTTCCATATAAAGTTGTTGCTCGAGCAAAGGTTCAGCGACATAGTGTAGCTCGAGCAAAGGAGAGGCTACAGTATAGAGACGATGTTTCTGCTTTTGTAACTTGAGTCAACCCTTGGCGACAGTCCAGCGAAAATCCACGTCGTTTTCCTTCTTCTTCCAAACTTGAAACCCTGGACCTAATAACCAACTTTTAAACAAATTGTACATTACTCCTTAAACTTTTACAATCTATCAAATTAAGTCATTTTGTTCACAGAATTTACCAATTACAAAATCATCTAAAACCTAACACTATTTATAGGAGACATGTACAAACCCTAAAATTAATCTAAAATATGGAAACTGGGTTAAAAATTGCATAAAATCGAAAAAGAAGGAAATAAGACCGTGGTCGCTTGAGCAACGACTGGGCGACGAACTTCATGTTCCAATTTTGTTCCTCTCGCTCAAGCAATAAGCGACAGTCCGTCCAGCGTCGTCAATTTGCATTTTTCCTTTTTGGACCATATTTTGACATCTTCAAGCCCAATACTCTACAACGCAAAACCCTATACCCAATTTGAACTGAATTTGGGTCACAAAATCCAACGATCTCAACGTTGACATAAATCTCGGTGCAACGAACGAAGCTCCAAAATTTCTCCACTGAAAAAATAAGTTCGACTGTAGCGAAACACACTGAACTCTTAACCTGAACCAAACCTCAACACTCGAAAATAGTCTTTCTTTTCCACCATATCCAAACATGGACACAAATGAACCCAACCTCAAGGTTCCCAAAATTTACAACGAATTCAAAATTTACCAAACAGGGTTGAAGTACACCTTGTAGCAAAATCACTACTAAATGCTTTAAGTGAAGGCCACTAGCTAGACTCGTCACCTTCAACAACTCCAAAAGCATGCACATTTAGATCAACATCCATGTACCTGTTTCCAATAGGTCTCTCCCTAGCCGTTGAATACAATGGAACCGCAGACTGTGATAGTAAGGCAGAATTATCCATATCCTTCAAACTCGACAGAGTATTATTCTCCAAAATAGACCTAGAGCTAACTCCCAACAGTACTATACCAAACTGTATATCCACCATGGTACAAAACCTGGGCTGATGTTTCTTCATCGATTCTGCCCAACATTGCAAGATGTATAACTGTGACTTTCTCCATCCCTCCAATACAACACGGACACCATTCTGGACTCCACCTACACCAGAGAACGTGTATCCTCTCGAATCCAGGGTATATAGCGAGATGACATTCTTTTTCAAGTCTGCAATATGTCGAACATGGCCAAGTGTTATGATTTTTTCTATCCACCAACTTCAATCCGACTCTCTCAATACCGGCTACTCGATAAAATTCATTGTTTCCCATGACAACTACACATTGCATCACCGTTTCATATGATTCAAACAAATCCCGATTGGGACTCATATGAAACGCACAAACTGTATCCAAAATTCACTCCTTGTCGGCTTGGATTCTACGTCAGAAATCTCTCTCTCACTTACAAAGTCCTATGTGATGTCTGCTTCACCTGAAGTCTCTGATTGCCTCCCACGATTTGCAGCTGAATTATCCTTATCCCGCAACTTCTCGCGATCCCTCTTGATGTGTCATTTCTTCTTGCAGTAAAAGCAGACCCTATTGCTGAAATCCACCATCGACTTACCCCTTTGCCTATCACAACAAACCACAAGAGTTTCATCATCTCTACAACCGCTCCAACCAGATGCTTCATATTCTCCTTTGAGAACAAGGCATTATACATGTTTTCAATGGTGAGTGTGTCACGACTGTACAGAATCGTGCCCCTAAACAACGAAAACGAACCTGGCAGAGAACACAACAAGATTAAGGCCAACTTTTCTTCATCATATTTTACATCTAACATCTCAAAATCAGCGACGATCTCCTTAAACACGGCTAGATGATCTTCTAGTGATCGGCCTTATGTCATGTGATGAGAATAAAACCTCTTCTTCAGATGCAATTATCTAGTTAGACTTTTGTTCATGCACAATTGCTCAAGTTTCAACCACAATACAGCTAATATCTTCTCCATCAAAACGTCTTGAAAAATGTTGTTAGATAGATGAAGACGAATCTACGAAAGTGTCTTGCGATCCTTCCGTTACTTCTCCTCTGTTATCCAATTTGAGGATATCCTATCAAATCCCAACAAAATATCATCCAAATTCATCTGCACCAATTATTTATAAAACATTGTAGAACCTTTTATTTATATTGTTCATTTTGAGAATAAAAAATCTTACTCATATCCAAATTACTATAATGCCTCCCCGACTACACATGAGACGACATGTTTCACAAATTTTACAAACAAAAACTCTTATTTCACTTTTGTCATTTCTTATCTTAATTCTGAATCTACCTTTACAAGAAAACAAGTATAAATCAAGTGAATATTGTGAGTTTTCATTTTGGATAGTTTTTACTTTGTGATCAAAATTTCTAGTTAGAGGCCTTTTACTTAAATTGACTGGGGTTGCGGAGCCATCTAGGCATAATTCCTTTTGATTTGTTTTATTTTGTTATTGAGGTAGAAGAATAAAGAGAATAAATGAAATTGGAATACCACAATTATTGGTTTTCGGGCTTTCTTATTCTCATAACCATTAAACAATCTTATTTAACATTGGAAACATAGAAAATATTTTCGATCACAAGTAAAACCATAAGAACACAATGAGGAATCAAATGTTTCTCACATATTATGGTTCTCATATATTATAAATGTAGATATCCATACATACGCGTCTTAAATATTGCGATATTTGGTAAAGATTAAATAATATTTTTAGTAAATTTTAATAAAAGTTGATGAAATATATGATCCAAGTAATCCAACCCCTTGTTTGATCTCCATTATTTTCAAAATACATTTTTCTCTCTTATTTTCGACTACACATTTTCAATAAAATAATATTATGTATAAACCCAAAATTTTTTCTTATTAACCAAGCTCCAAATTTATCATCTATATATTAAAATATTTAATGTAAAATATTTTGATGAACGTCGTTTTTTAATTAATAACAAGCAATAATGAAAGACTGTATCTAGGATTTCTTACACTAGAAAAGACAACGCATACTGATACTAATAAATTGAAATGCTCTTAATCTAGTTCTAAATAATAAAAATTGTGAAGAATTTAGATTCTAATGTTGTTACACAATATAGTCATTTCCCAGCCGCATTGCCCCAGTTTGAGAAGTGATACAAGTCATTCGGAATTAGTTTTGATCTTCAATTAATTTGTCCTTCTAAGCAGCCATTTAGAGTATGTTTGGTTAAACCCTTTTAAAATTTATAAATTGGTCCTACATAGTTTTTATCTAAACATTCTACAAGATTTATATTTTTTATTCACTTATTATTAACGTAAAACTCACTCACAACTTATAATCTACAAAAGAGTTTACCAAACATACACTTAGGCTCCGTTTGATACTACACATAATCTTTTTCATTTTCCAACTTTTGTAGTGTTTGATAGGAAAAATGTTCCCGAAAAATGTTTTTCAACTTTTCAAATTTTTTAACTTTTGTGAGGAAAATAAATTCTTGATATTTTGGTTGGTAAATATTTTCCAGGTTTTTTTTGGCAATTGGAAAAAATTCTAGACACAATGATAAAAAAAAATTATAACTTTTATTGTGAATTTTCATGCAAAACAAAACCAAACGAATGGTATTCAGTATGATTATTTTTTTTTCAATTTTTTTTTTTGACAATTGTAACAAATTCTAGAGTCAATGGTAGAAAAAAATATCACTTTAATGGACAATTTTCATAAAAAAACGAAGTCAAACGAACACCAAACTTTCAACATTTGCCATAAAAAATTATATCAATCAAACACAATTAATTACAATTCACAGTAAAACAATTTCTAGGCAAATCAATTCTTTGTAAAACATTTTATTTTCACTCATTTTCCACATTTGCAATCAAACGGACCCATAGTCTTAGTTGATTGTTTTTTTATTTTTTTGGTGTCATGTCAAGTCGAGCCTACACATTGGACCAACCACATTAGATTAGATATAACATGTAAATCTTGATCAACCAATGTTAATTCCTCTTTTTAGTAGATTGAGTTGAAACTATAATCTATAAACACATCAATTATTGACTAATCTAAAATCTAATGCACACACATCAAGTTATGGCCCTAACATAACTCAACTCATTGGTTTAGGACTTGATCTATAGCTATACTTAGCCACTGTTTGGTTTGGATTAAAATCCAATTAAAATCTCAAGTCAATCAATTTTAATTACACGTTTCATGATATCCACAATTTTTCAACCACACATTTCATCATTTTTTTTATATCAAAATCTACTAAAAATTTGATTTTAATCCCTACCAAACAATGTCATAATCTATTTGAACATTCTCTGGACAATTTTCATATACAAAGACGATGTGTGCGAAAATGTCCTATTCTCACACCATATATAAATTAGAATATCCAAATTAAAGTCAAGTCTCTTTACCTCTTTGAAATACAAACGTTTGTTTAGGGCACCGAAAATGAGTGTTACCTTTTGTTAGGTTAAATATTGTAATTGGCGATTTTGTGAACAAAAATGACTTAATTGAACACGTGTAAAAGTCAAGGAGTGAAGTGCAATTTTGTAGTTGTCAAGGAGGAGTGAATTAGGTAGTCTAGGGTTTAAGTTCAAGTTTGGAAATAAGGAAGAAGCGGCGCCAGAATTTCACTAACCTCACGTCTGGCCATCGCTCAAGCAACATAAACAGAATCATTGTCGTTCGCTTATCGCCAGACCTCACTTGAGCGACATACCATTGGCTCGAACGACAAGTCCTCTCGCTCGAGCAACAATGTTATGCAGTTAACCCTAGTTTGCGATTTTGGAGAATTTACATGACATATAATACTCATACACTTTCAACTATAAATACAAATGCTCTTTCACAAAAATCGATGGTTGTCTAATTGTGCCTCATTGATATAACATATTCATATCATCTTTTGAGATATCCAAGAACACAATTCATTGGTAGAATCATTCATATCGTTCTTGAGATCCAGCAACCAATTTTTGGGAAAACATCAATGTTCGTAAATCCAAAATAACCGACTTCTTTAACTTTTTAAGGAAGGTACTCTCTCATTCGAGTATTGGGATAGGTGGATTGCAAGCACAGAAAAAGCACAAGAATTGGAGATTCTTGGAAATTCACTTGGAAGAGATTGAAGAAGATCGGGAAGCTGGAAGGAGACATCAGATCTTGGAAGCTATAGAAAATAGATCGGGAAGTCTAGTGGAGTTGGTTAGACAGCATCTAACTGTATAAGATCAAGAAGCGGGTGGGCACAACAGATCTTGGAGATTAAAGGAATTACAACAGCGGGAACTAGTGGAATTTGTTAGGCTGAAAATAGACTGTAATCCATATTGTCTATAGTAGAGGTAACGGCTTGGTCCCGGAGTTTTTACTCAGTTGGGATTTCTCCGTCATCATTTTGGTGTTCATTATTTATTGCTTTCTTTATTACTACGGTATTCAATATATGATATTTGGACATGTATGTTTAATCATCTAGAAATAATTAAAAGTGACTTGTTGTTTTTGATTGATTAATTCCGCACGTAGGGTCAAAATTAAAAATAGATAATTAATAACCACTCAGTAACTTAGTAGCCGTTAATTTGGTAATCCATAATTTCAAGTGGTATCAGAGCCAAAATTCGTTCCTTGACCTATATTATCTAGATGAGTAATTTATTATCTGTCCCACGATATTTTGATGGTAGTAATTATACCTCCTGGAAGATTAGGATAATAGCCTTTTTGAAATCTATGGATGAGCGTATATGGCTGAGTGTTGTGAATGGTTGGGTTGCACCTAGTTCTACGATTAATAATGAAGTAATCTCCACTCCCCTTGCTAGTTAGACTAGGACGAACTTAGATGAATTTAACTGGAACAGTAAAGTCTTACTTGCCTTATTTCTAGCAATATCCCTGGAAGAGTTTAGGAGAGTGTCTATGTGTGAGATAGTCAAAGAGGTTTGGGATATTCTATAGACCACACACGAGGGAACTCAGGCTGTTAAGAACTCGAAATTGCAAATGCTGACCACTAGATTTGAAGAAGTTAGGATGAAAGAGAATGAAACTTTTGATGAATTTTATGTGAGTTTAAACAACATAGTGAATTCTAGTTTCAACCTAAGTGAGAGAATCCCGGAGCCTAAAATAGTAAGAAAAATTCTTATATCCTTACTGAATCAGTTAAGATTGAAGAGTTGGTTGAATCTCTCCAAACTTATGAGCTGACCTTAGCTAAACCCATAGATGATAAGTTATTGACCTTAAAAACTGTAAGGAATAGTCATAGAGAGTCCTCATATTTAAATTCTCCTAATGAAGAGGAGTTAGCTTAATGTGCTAAAAAATCCAAAAAATGTTTAGGAATAAACAAAAACCTCAAAAGAAGTATAAAAGTTGTTCAAGTGAGTCTAGGAAAAGTTCTAAATCTGTGATATGTCATAATTGTCGAGGTTTTTGCCACGTTAGGAGTAAGTGTACTAACAGTAGATGAAATTCAGATAAGGTTATGAATGCTACTCTCACTAATGACGAGTCTAGCTCGGACAATTAGAGTGAGAAATCAACTCATGAGAAAAGTGGAAAATATATTGCCTTTACTACGAGATTTAAAAATGAATCTGATAAGGGGAGTGAGAAGGCTGAGAACATAAGTAGTAGTGAAAATTCAAGAGAAGATGACCTAAATAATGATGAGGATTCTGATGAAGAGTCTATGAGTGAGGAAGATATCCAAGAGGCTTATGATAAGATGTATGAGGAGGGTCTTAAGTTTCTTACTAAAAACAAAGCTTTAAATGCGAAGAATAAGGAACTTGAATTGGAAATGAGAAGTTAGTAGTGCAAATTAATGAATCTACCTCGATCCTGAGTGAAGTGAAATCCATGAATGAAACTTTAGAGACCCAAGTTAAGAATCTTACTAGTGAGCTTGAGAAGTCCTCTAAGAAAGCTAATAAGCTGACAGTTGAAAAGGAAACCTTAGGAATCCAAGTTAAGAACCTTCTGAGCGATCTAAAGTATTCTAAGTCTCAAATGCTTGCTTACTCTAGTGGTTCTAAAAAGTTAGATAACATTTTAGGAATGAGCAAGACAACTTGAAATAAGGGAGGTCTAGGTTTTAAGGAAAATGGTGCTAGTACTTCTAAGACCAAGTTTTTCCTTACCACTGATGAGCCCAAACACGTGCCTAACCCCGATTTTAAGGATAAGGATTTGTTAGACAGAGGCCTACTAGACAACGTAGGACCCGATGACTTAGGAATAGACGTCAGCGTCCACATAACATTGGTCCTAGGCTTGTCCCGACCTGCTTGCACCTTGGTGAGTTAGGACACACACGCCCTAGATGACATCAATTCCTGAATAAACAAAGAGTCAAGAGTTTTAATATAAATAAGAATCGGGAGTTTGTTGGTTAGATTGACTTTCTTACTAATCAAGTGAGTCAATTGACGAAATTAATGACACAAATGAATAGGAATATTCTTGTCACTAGGCAGGTTTGGGTGAAGAAAATCGATCTAAAAAATTGTGAAATAGATCACGGTGTTCTTAAAGGTAAGAACATTTGTGTACCTAACTGATTATGTATTTTTTTGGTGCATGCTCGTATTTTATGATTGTGTGATATTGATTTATACATGTTTCATATTTGTTAATTTATTTTCTATGTAGAAAATTCATGCAGTTTGACGTTTATAATTTTATGTGTGCTTTGGTACATTCATGCTTTAAAATAAAAAATATGGAAAATTGAAAAATAAAAAAATGATGGAAATTTTTACTACAGCATGATATAAAACGTTCTTGAACTTGTAACTTGTGATCGTGCATGAGTTTAATCGATGAGATGTAGCATAGTTTCCATTACTGACTTATATTATCTATGAAATACTTAGTATATGTGTCTTTATATATCATCTGCACTGCAAACACTATGATATTGTTAGTTGGACTCTACCGCGCGTGTGAGATTTGAGATGACAGTCACATGTTAGTAATGTGACTTTGAACATGAATTGACCTTATTTATTAGACTTATACTCAAATTTAACCAATACAATTGTATTACGACCAAAATACCTTATGATGCAAGCCATCATTTGAGAAAACATTCAGGTCCTACTGTTTCTGCTTTAGAATATGCTAGAGTGAACGGTAGTCTCAAGTATCTCATAAACTGTACCAGACCTGATATAACATATGTTGTGGGTAGACTTAGCAGGAATACTAATAATCCTAATAGTGAACATTGGGATGCCCTCATTCGAGTCTTGATGTATTTGAGATACATTCTAGACTGGGGAATACATTATACTAAAATTTTTGTTGTACTTGAAGGATAGTGTGATGCTAATTGGATTTCTGATACCAATGAAAGTAAATCTACAAGTGGATATGTATTTACATTAGCAAGTGGTGCTGTATCTTGGAAATCCACCAAGAAAGCTTGCATTGCGAGATCTACTATGAAATTAGAGTTTATAGCATTGGATAAGGCGAGTGAAGAGGCTGAATGGTTAAAGAATTTTCTTATGGACGTTCCTTTGTAGTCCAAATCATTTCTAGCTATCTATGTCCATTGTGACAGTCAAGTAACTATTTCAAAAGCTCAAAATTCATCATACAATGGAAAGTCTAGACATATTCGTAGGAGACACAATAATGTACGTCAGCTGCTTAAGGATGAGATTATAGCTATTGACTATGTGAAGTCAAGTGATAATATTGCTAACCCATTAACCAAATGATTAGCTAGAGAGCTAGTTCAGAAAACATCGAAGGGTATGAGGCTAAAGCATATTACAAACTAGATCACTTATAACGAAAACTCAACCTTGCGATTGGAGATCACATGGACAAAGTTCAATGTGATAACAAAGTTATTGGAGTGGTATGTGAGGTTACTACATTGAATTTATTCAAAACCCCTCCCTATGATGAATAGTACCAACTGTATTAATTAGAGGATGAGCAAATGCTCTTAATTCTTACTATAGTTGATATTCAATGGGATGTTTAGATACAATGCACCTTTGATAGAAGTACATATTTGAGTGTTGAAGTGAGGACGATTCCTATGCTTCCTATGAGAATTGAGACTAATTCTCTTGAGCACTCAAAGAAATCGGGAAAGTTCATAGTCGAAATGAACACAATTGCGAGAACTCAATGATTGTTTTAAAAGTCATGTGTGTGTTCTATTGTCTCAGTTTGCAACCATAATTGTGGAGTTTAAGGCATAGTTCACTCTACAGTTAGCAAATTTGATATAATATACAAAGCCAAGGTTCAAGTCGATACACACCTAAACTTGCGTGATTTCTACCGTACTCCAGAATAGTACTTATATTCATCTTATTTCTTTCATGTAGGGGGTTGTTAGATATTTATACAATAAATATAATATATAAAAGAAATAATTAATTCAAATGAAGTGGCCAATTGATGAAAAGTGTGGAATCTGTGTGGGATGTCGAGGTTCGAGTCACACCTCACGCATTATATTAAAAGATCTTTGATTGGGCCCTTGGAATTTCTTAATTCTAATAATAATTATTTTTTAATCATTTTCGAAATTATTTAATGGGTCAACTAGCCAGTAAAATATGATCATTTTTAACTCTCCAGTATTAACAATTCATTACCACTAACCATAAAAATTGCAACTAATACTCGATCATGGTGGATGCAGTTACATCAGTTTTCTGCCTATATAAACACACATCTGGGCATTAGAAAAATATTACAAATACGAAATTGTATCTTCCTATTCAAAAAGAAAAATATTAATATATTTTTTGAAGTACAATTGAGAGTTCTGAAAATCATTTGTAATTGCTGCACAATTGATTTAATTGATTGTTGTATTCTGGAAGTGACTGTCCACAGATGTCGCAGCAGTTATCGACGAACAATTTCGCTTTAGGATATCGTGCTGTCACGAGACTCGATCAGTCGATAAGTTTTATTTCTGCAATTTACTGTATTGTAACCAGTAATATTTCTGACATGGATTTGGTTTTCGATGTATGAGTAAGTTTCTAAATAACGAGAAGCTGGCCAAAAATCTCTTCTGCTGTGAACTTTCTAGATTCTCATATAAAAGGCTCCACCCTACTTGGACCCGATATGATAAATAAATAAAAATAGCTATTTACAAAACCCAAAGAAAATAACTTTCTAGAAGCAAAAATAACAAACTCTTGGTCAATTGGACACCCCTAAATGATTGCCACTAATTTGAATTTCTTTTTTCTTTTGGGCATTTCTGATCTGTAACAAAACACTTTTGAAAGGATATTTGTATGTACTCTTATTGTATAATCTTACTTCACATTATTGTATAAGCTTTGCACTTAAAAAGGTCTATACATGTGTATATTTATATCCTAATTAGAATAAGAATGTAATGATTGATCCCATTTGTAATTCATGCATGCAAAACATTGAAAAGTTGTAACATAAAGACCTTAATCATATTGTTTGAATGTTTTATTAGCATAATTAAGAGGGTTGGCCACTTGAAGCACTAATTGGTTAATTAAATATGCTTCTACCCTGCTAAGAGGGAGTTTCATATATTTTTTCAATTCAATCAATATTTACAATAATAAAAGATGTTTTCTCACAAAACAAGATGTTTTTATCTATAATGTGACTTATATAAATTATTTCATTTTGGTCCTTTCCAAAAGCATATTCTCCCTTTCCTCTTTCTTTACAATATCTATGGGGGTGAAACAG
This sequence comes from Fraxinus excelsior, assembly GCA_019097785.1. NCBI lineage: Eukaryota > Viridiplantae > Streptophyta > Magnoliopsida > Lamiales > Oleaceae > Fraxinus > Fraxinus excelsior. The sequence continues at coordinate 32,369,894 of CM032634.1, read as the reverse complement.
AAAGGATTTGGTGAATGAAATCTGTAATGGATTTGGAGTTAGGAATATAGAAAGTTTGGTGATAAAGTAAAGGAACTTTCAAACAAGACACAGAGTTTGGAGCAAAATGGAACTTAATGGCTTCCATATATTTATATTCACATTATAAAATTCTTTTGTTTTATTTAAACTATATTGTACTTTTCTCACTGGCTACCTTTTATTTTTCAATTAAGCTCCAAAGTACAAGAAAATTTTAATAAAATTGATACCGACGATGATGTGGTCGAACATGATTTGTTTGTTTGTTTTTTTTTTTTCCCATCTTCCAATGGTGCCACATCAATGTCATTTGTCAAAATTTTCTGTCAAAAAAACTTATGATTGTTTATTTTTTCACCCCTACTGAAAACATTTTTATGTCAGCATAATGTATATGCCAGGCTCAGTAGTGTTAATAAAAAAAGTTTTGTTTTGTCTTGTTAAAATGAAATAACGAAAGAGAGCGCTACGTTGAATCTTATTTTTGGGGAGAATCAAGCATTTTGATTATTGTGCTTTCCATAATGACTACAAGGAACTCAAGCATAACTTTGTGCTAGATAATGACAGCTATATAAAATATTCTCGAGAGAGGTTTGCAGCCATTTTGAGGCAAACAAGTTACGTCCCATATGAAAGCTAATAGTATATCACTTCTATATTCACGATGGAGTTTCAACGAATTAAATTTCTAAGAAACATAAAACTTTCAGTATACACGGTTACGTCCCGCATGAAAATCACTAGTATATCAGTTCTATAAATGATGGAATTTCAACGAGTTAAATTTATAAGAAACATAAGACTTTCAATGAGAAACACTCTTGTTATTTATAAGATTCTTTCAGTGAGCATCTCTTGAGATGAAAGAAAAAAATGTAATTTGTCTTTTCAAAGCGGTTACCCCAATAAAAATGATATACTTGCAAAAGGATCTTTTGCGAGGTAAGATTTTTTGAGAGTGTCGTAAAAATTACAACACCCTAATCATTGTACAATTGGATTTTTTCAAAAAGAAACAAAGAAATAAAAGAAATGATGGTTAGCTAGTGTGGAGCAATCAAGAGAGATTCGAAAGAGGGAAAAAAAAAAAAAAAAAAAGGCAGAGTAGAGAATGATGTGGCGTGTAAGGTTTCATCCACTTCGAGAGATTTTCTTTGGCTGCAGTGCTCGAGGATTAACAGTGATTATATACATGAAGAGAGAGAGAGAGAGAGAGAGAGAGAGAGAGAGAGAGAGAGAGATTGATTCACTTCATTTTACCGATGTGTTCTGTCTGTGGGGGCAGTGAGAGAGATTATAAGCACTTGAAACTCTTGACATGTCTTGTTTCTATTTTTTTCAAATCTATGCTTCAAACTTTTGAATAATCATTAGTATCTATGGGGTCTCTTTTTTAAATTTGCCTTCTCTTTTTACTGCCACATTAATTAATCTCAACAGAACATAGAGATGTAGTGATAACCCTATCAAGAATTGAACATCCTAATTAATTAATGGACTACACTAATCCAATTCATTTCGAGCCAAGATATCATGCTATATTTTAAGAATAATCTTATCGGTGCATAAATAATTACATAATAGTTTACATACAGATGATGTATCAAAATGAAAATAAGAAATTTTATTTTTATTTGGTTGAAGAGATTTTGGCCCAATCATAAATCATATATCACCACATCGTATGCATGTAAACCATTATTTAGACATATTATGTACATGTAGTATATTCGATATTTTAATATATTTTTGACACATTAGTGCTTCACATATTCTTGCATACCACATTAAAATTTTCATTATCATTCTTCTACTTATTTTTAAACACACATTTGTCAATAAAATAATATTTTTCATCACATCAATAACTTTTTTTTTAACCACACATTCTTCATCAATCTATTATTCCAAAATACATTCTTCCAAAATAATGTGGCTCAAACACACTCATACATTATAACATCTTCACTTCTTTTAAGAAGTGTGACTTGTTGAGGAATCCAATATGTATTGAAGATGCAGTATGTTCTAGACAAAAAATCTTAACTCATTTAGTGGGTGTTTGATGAATATTATTGGAGAAATAATGTATTTTAAATAGTGATATGATGAAAAATATGTGGTTAGAAAGTAAGAAAAGTTATTGATATGATAGAAAATATTATTTTATTGAAAGATGTGCGGTTGAAAACAAATTTTGAAAGAATGTGTGTTAAATTATTTAGTATCCTTTAGGAGGGTTTTCTTTCTTCAAATACTTAGTTAAGGCCCTGTTTGATTTGGCAAATTTTTCATAGAACTTGGAAATGAAATTCCATCTTCCACCAAAAGTCATGTTTGATTGGAAAAATTTTAACAATTCATTTTCCATTTTTTGCCTCACGGTTCTAATTCCATGGTTTTGAGGAAAATCAATTTCCACCAATTTGGTGAGATTTGATTTTTCAGGCTACCTTTTTTTTTTTTTGGTAATGGAAACAAATCATATTCCCAATTGTAACAAATTATATCACTTTAATGGATAATTTCCATTAAAAACAAAGTCAAACGAACACTAAAAGATTCAATATTTTCTACGTGGAAATTTATACCAATAAAAAACATTTAATTGACAATTCATAGGAAAACAATTCTAGGCAATTCAATTCCCTGAATTTTTTTTTTCTTTCCACCCAAATTTCATTCTTGCAATCAAACCCTAAGAGAAAAGTCAATTTGATTGGATGGATTGGTTTCCTTTGTATGTTTTAAAATTACTTTGGAGTTTCATTTCATTACATTTTTCTAGAGTTTGTTTCGATTTAGAGGATTAGCTCGAATCTTTTTTCTTATATTGTTTAAAGTAATATTATAAGTTGTTCATGAATAAAATTCAAGATTTTCTCAATTCTTCCATTTATTCAATATTCAAATTTGAATACGTCAGTATTTAATGTTCAAGTTCTTGACATTAATAGACCTCTGTTTAGTAGGAATTAAATCAGGTTTTTAATAAATTTTGATGTAACTGAAAAGTTGTGGGAACCATAAAATATGTGGTTAAAATTAGTTATTGATTTTGGCATGGATTAAAATCTAAATTTTAATTAATACCAAACAAGAAATCAAATTTTAGAATGTTGATGATCTGCTGATTTCTAGTGCGCCAAAATTTCAAACAAAGCTATAAAATAGATTGGTTCATAATAAAAGGGATAATTACAGCAGCGGTATCAAATCTTTCATTTAGTAGCAGACTTTGTTCAAACCTTTAATTTGTATTGTCCACGATATTAAACCTTTCATTTTTGCCACCAAAGGTACTAAACCTTTCAAAATGTTCACAGTTGAAGTCCAAATGGATGATTTCTGTTAGTTTGACCATTAGTTGACCAAATAATTGACATTGACAATAATGTTGACCGATTTTAAAAAGTCAAAATGGCAATTTTACATTTTTTATAATAAAATAACCAAAATCAAACAATTAAAATTAAAAACACATTTCACCTTCTTCTTCTCTACCCACCCAAATCTCCCACCCAAATCTCCAAATCTGAGAAATCAACCTCTTCGAATCCTCAAATTCATGGTGTCAGAAACTTGTTGCCCAACTATGTAGATCTACATAGGCCGGATTAGAGATTTGGACTTAACAACCAATCAGAAATGGAGCACCTCGATAAAAATATGGATTTCCTGTTGAAATGGTCCGCCGAATAGACTATCTTGACTAAAGAGGAGAATAAGAGATATGAAATCGAAAATGGCTTATGGATTTTATGTATGACGTTTAAGCAAGTTTTTGGTAAAGTCTATTTCTTGCTACTAATTTGCAGGGGCGCTTGTGGATGTCGCTGCAACCTGTGTGTGGGTGGATTGCGATCGTCGACACGGTAGAAATGGGTTGATTTTGGTTCGTTTGGTTGGGGTTGGGTGAGAGAATGTTGGGGTAAGTATGGGGGTGGGAAGAAGATGAACTGTTTCGAATGATGTTTTGGGCCAAATGCACATGCAGAGTTCCTTAGAGTTATCGACATTGCAGCAGAGCGCACATTCAGTTCTGGATTGCGATCGTCGACATGGTGGAGGTAGGTTGATTTTTGGTTCATTTGGTTGGGGTTGGGTGAGAGAATGTGGGGACAAATGTGGAGGGTGGGAAGAAGATGAACTATTTCGAATGATGTTTTGGGCCAAATGCACATGCAGAGTTTCTTAGAGTCACTTACATTGCAGTAGAGTGCACATTCAGTTTTAGAGCCTCCATTCCCAAGTTTGTTGAAGTGTTCTCGAAGTTCCAAACCCAAATTTGCAAATTTGGGTTGGGGGTGGGAAAGAAGGAGGTGGAACGAGTTTTTAATTTTAATTATTTGATTTTGATTTTATTATTATTAAAAATGTAAAATTACCATTTTAACCTTTTAAAATCACTCAACATTATTGTCAAAGTCAATTATTTGGTCAACTAACAATCAAACTAATAAAAACCATCCATTTGAATTTCAGTTGTGGACATTTTGAAAGGTTTGTACCATTGGTAACAAAAATGAAAGGTTTGGTATCATGGGTGACACAAATTAAAGGTTTGGACAAAGTTTGCTATTAAATAAAAGGTTTGGTACCGCTGTTACAATTATCCCATAATAAAATCATAGTCAACAAGCGCATTAATTCACGGCGCACACACAAAGGTTCTACGTATTAAAAAATCTAATTGATAATATATAAAGATTGTGTAAAAGTGGAAAAAAAAATTACAATTTACCCAAAGCTCCTATGTATTCTAGAATTACTAAAGAAAATTCCAACTAATGAAGTAAAACTCCTTGAAGCATTTTTATGATCATTTTCCTAACATGGTCAAAGTTCCCTCATCTTTATGACAAACTTTTTAAGTGTCTATCTTAATTAAACTAGGACTGTAATTATTATTGTCATGTAAACATGGGAAAGTGTAATGTCTTAAAATTGACACATTTCAATCTTTCTTTTGGTGAAAAAACTCCAAGAATCAATGGTGGGCACACTACATGAAAATTTTGTGCGCATGGTATACATTAACACTCGCGCATATGCTTCTTTTAGTGCAAAAAATACATACAAAATATATTTCTTTTCCATAAATATTTTGACATGTGTATGTGTACGTGCGCATGCGAATATATATATGGCGGCTAAAGTCACTTGTAACTCTCTATAACTTATGCTCCTGTACCCTATGTGTGCCCCAGTGGGGACTGTGTGTTTGCAAAATGCATGTCCATATTAGTCATGGAGGGACCTTGATTGTCTTGGAGGTAGGGTACATATTGGTTGATATGTAGTTGAATGGGACTTTACATGATGTTTTTGAGGGCCACATTGAATTGATGATTTTACTGAGATAAAGTGTAGGATTAAAGGTTTTGTAAGTTTGACAACGAGATATTGGTCTTCATCCAACATATGAAAACCCCACATCAAACCTTATTAGTGGGTTAATGATGATCTCGTGCAAAATAAATGGATGGTAAGAGTTTTTACTGTAACGACGTTAGTGTAATATTTTAATAGTTATATATGTCTTTCATGGAAGACAACGTGCAATACGATAACCCGGGACATGTTGCAAGAACTCCATTGGTGGGGGTTAAATGATGTTGTTAAGGTGGGATGTGATTAAAAGTTAATTAGTGGGTCCAAATCAAGATTAGGGCTAGAGGGTTTAACTTCATTATATGTATGTATGTATGTATGTATGTATGTATGTTCCCTCGTTTGACACTCATTAATTTCGCATTTGCATTCTCATTCTCATTCTTCATTTCAACCACTCATTTTCCAAATAAAATAATATTACACACAAATAAAAAAAAAATTCATCACTTTTCCACCACACATTCTCACATCAATCATTATTCCAAAATTTTTATTCTCCTCGAAATGGGTTTCAAACAGGGGCTATATATATTCTTTACTTTGTCCCTCTTACTTATCCAAGTTCAAACCTTGTAAGATTTTGATTTCATCTTTTGATGTAAAAGTCAAGATTTTGTTATACTTTTGAAGTAAGATTTGGTTCAAAATGTGGATAACTTAATTTATCCCTAAAGTTGAAACTAATTCCCAACCCAAGCCATATCTTATTAAATTGTAGCCCATACATATAATATAGGTACATACACTTGTATGTATAGAGATTGGTGCTTGGCATGCACAAATGTGCATCATAATTTGATTATGGGAATATTGCCATATACATACATTACTAATCATTTTTTTTTCTACAAACTCCAAATATTTCTGACTCCAAATTTCAATTAATTGTCCAACCAAATTTTACATGTATGAGAGGCACATTTTATCGGGAAAAAAAGTAACTTAAAAGCTAAGGGATAATTTTGTGATGAAATGGAAATTGGGAATAATATTTCTTGAACTATAAAGAAGAATTATCATAATTATGGTTTTATCTTGTAATAAAATTTATTTCCTTGCAGAATCGAAGATCAATTAAATTAATCGACGTAGGAGTCCATTCAAGAATTTATATTAAAATCAATTTCCCCATTTCGACATCGCCTAGAGGTGTACACATCAATTCGCCACAAGCATATTTCGAACTAGAGGTATCAAAACTAGCAAGTCAGTCCCGATAGCAGGGTTGGAAAACGGCAAGCCTAGATTGCCCTTCAAGTCCGTTATCCCAATCATCATTGTGGGCTTGTTCGCTCGTGCTTAAAATTAAAAATATAATCGTTATTGGGTCTCACTCGTCTAATAAAAGTCAACAATAAAGACTAATTTTTCAATTTTAATCCGATTTTAATCTCTACCGAACACGCTCTATCCTACGCCGGGTGGGAATGTACTTCTCTTTGGGGCTAGCTGTGAGCGGGGAAGGATTCAAAATCCAACACATGATTCATAATTACGTGTTCTAATCTTCTAAAGGCTACATGCACCCCCCACCCCCCACCCCCCCCCCCCCCCCCCCCCCCAACTGGATCTTCCAAAAAATACAAAGCATTTCCTCTCTTCAGCTGTTTTGATTGAAATTAATAAGACGTGAAAGGGATTCTATCTTCTAAGGTATTTCTTTGGATTAATTTGGACAAATTTAGTGGTTTCCTCTACTATGAAAATTAGTGATAATACATTGCATGCATCTCAAAATGATTTGATTGTCTTTGGTTTCAACTTTCACGAACGGACCCCCACCCCACCCCCCACCTCATTACATGGATATTCTAATTATTTTATGTACCACGCTTGATTCTAATGTCAATTTTTGTTATATATTTTGGAAAACAATTGATTATTTTTGGGCACGACTAACATATCTTTAAGCACACTTGCCATTTTTTCTGAAAAGACATGCTTGTCCCTTTCCACCTCTTTCATTAATTTACACAAACCCATTTTTTTTTTTTTTTTTTTTTTTCACACACACACACACAGTAGAAGATTTGCTGAGTTAAGTATATTGGAAATCTTTGTTGGGTATGTGTATCCACTTGAGAGCATCCATGTTAGGAAATAAGCCTGCCTCCGGCTGAGAACTCTAATAATTGTTGTCATGCATTGAACCATCTAACTTCATTATTATGTCTATATTTCCTTGTCAATTCACTATGCCACATAATACACTCGTATATCCAAAGATTAATAAACATTTCGATCTATTTAAAAGCTCAAACCAATAATAGTATTTCAAGATTAATATTCTCGTATATAAGCTACCATTGCAAGGGCACATTAAAAAATAATCCCACATAATTTTGTACTATTTATTTTTAAAAGATTGATATTTTAAGATGAATTATCAAGTTTTCAATAAGAAACATTCATTTAGTACCAACTTTTATTTGATATGGAGACGAAGCCAGGATTTCAATCTTGCAGTGGTGAAAATACGGGGGGTGCCTCTCCTAGGGGTTCGGGGGTGGAGCCCCCAATTTTTTTTTTAATTAAGAGGATTGAAAACGACGATTTTGAGTACCAAAATATGCAAGTTAGATTGACTGACCAAAAAGACAATTAATTTGTCGATACAAAAACAATATGTCCATCTATGTGTCTAACGCTATACAAATTGAAAACATGAATAATAGATGGACATAAAAAAAAAACAAAAAGTAAACTGCATATCTATATAACATATGGTAGAGATGGCTTAGACATATGAAATTGGTTTCTTCTTATCATCATCACTTCAAACTCGTCAATAAGAGAATCTAATGGAAAAGTAACAACAATCTCCTTCTCTATATACACAAGCATGGTACCAGACTGGTCGACGCGCAGAAAATGGGGCAGGGATGGTGTGCTGTGGGTGTTGGTGGAGCCGCGGAGATGGAGTCACGGCACAGTCGCCTGTCATGCAGACAAGAGAATTGAGGAAGAATGAGGGGTGTCTGTAGTCGGGATTACATTTTGTGAGCTGTGGGTATGATTTTGGGTAATTGATTCATAAATGTGTCATTTGCTTTTGGATTAGATTTGAACTATTTATTTATTTAAGTAACTATTGGATTTTTTATTTAGGTCTAAGATTTTTGTATGCTTGAATTTTAAAGTGTAAGTTATTGGGTCAATATTTATTAATGGAAAAAAAAAATTCAAAATTTTGCGGGGCGAAATTGAAAAATACATTACAAATTAACTTGGAATAGTGGACCAACGGACAATGTTAGAGGGCGGTCGCCCCTATCTCCGTCTCTGATTTGATAGTTGGTCGACCAATCAAGAAATTGGTAAATGTTATAATGTAACATAGGAAGAGAGTAGCTCTTCAAATTTATCTATACAAGTGAAGCTGTAAAATTTTCACATAATTGAATTGAAGTAAAAAAAATCATTATGTTTCATTGGGAAAAAATGTCTATTTCTAAAGAGGAAGAAGAACAAGAAATGGGAGTGGCCATGAATTGAGATTCATTTTATTGTCTCAAGAAAGATCTCACAACGTACAAAAATGACCATCATCTTGTACTCATTATGCCTACAAATCATTATTTCTTGTTGCCTTACCGGCATGCCCCCCACCCCACGCCCCTTTCTCCTCCCTATTTATACTTGTGCTCCTGTACCATCCATGGCATCTCTACCTCTTTCACTCTATACACTATACATACAAAGCAATAAAAATCCATCTCATATATATTATCCTTCTCTTCTTCTTCTTCTTATTCTTGTTTGAACATTATCAGTATTGTTTTTGCTTTAACTGACATCATCAATGGCAGCTTCAGGGTTCGAAGGATTCGAAAAAAGGCTCGAATTACACTTCTCCGGTGATGATCCGGTGATCGGAAATATGGGTCTTCGTTTGCTGGATTTTGAGTCACTTGAGAAAGTATTGCATGCAGTGCAATGCACAGTAGTATCAGCAGTTGGCAACCAATATTTTGATTCTTATGTACTCTCAGAATCAAGCCTATTTGTGTACCCTACCAAGATCATCATCAAAACATGTGGGACCACCCAGCTTTTGAAATCGATCGGTCCATTGATCCATCATGCCTTTACCTTGGGCCTCATGATCTGTTCATGTAGGTACACCAGAGGAAATTTCATCTTTCCTAAAGCACAACCCTATCCCCATACAAGTTTTAAAGAAGAAATCATTTTCTTGGAGAATAGTTTGCCTAACAATCTTTATTACAGAAAGGCCTCTGTTTTGCCTTCTAAATTGTCTTCTCATTCATGGCATGTGTTCTCTGCATGTGATGAATCTCACATTTTGATGCAAAACATGCCTGATGAGCTATACACTGTTGAGGTTTGCATGACTGAGCTTGATAGGGTTTCGGCCGGAAAATTTTTCCGGCGTCCAAACGACGGGAAAAATGGGGACTCGGCCGGGATGGAGATGACTGAGATAACAGGAATAGGTGCTATTAACCCTAATGCTCTTATATGTGACTTTGCATTTGATCCATGTGGGTATTCCATGAATGGTATTGCCGACGATCGTTATTCTACAATCCATGTTACGCCGGAGGACGGTTTTAGTTACGCAAGCTTTGAGTGTGTGGGATCGATTTACGATGATCCTAATGAAGTCGTCGAAATGTTGAAGAAGGCAATTCAAGTTTTTCGACCAGAGACAATTTCAGTGTCCACGACCTGCAACAATCACAAAGTTTGGAAGTGCGTAGCAAAAGCAATTGAGCCACTTGGAATGAAATTCCGAAGTTGCACAATGGACGAGTTCCCAGGCACTGGGAGTGTCATGTTTCAAACATTTACACCCCGTCGAAAGTAAGTTGGCCAAGAATGGGCGGCCACAACGGTGGTTGTACAACGCGTGGATGATGTGTGGTGGTGGTAGGTGTGCAAGGGTTTTAAAAGACAAAAAAAAATTGAGATAATTAATGGGGTTTTAGGGTTTTAGTTAATTATTAAAATTCTTTTTTTCTTTTTTTCCTTTTTTACTCTTAGGAAATATGAATATATTGTGCATGATTATGCCAATGTGGGGTTCAATTTGTCTAGAAATAATTAAAAATTGGGAAAATAGGATGAATTGGGTTCATCATAATATTGTACCCCACTTATACACAATTGGCACGCCTACAATTTTTGAGGTTGCAATATTATGTTGTTTAGTGCGATGAAAAAGTACTCATCACGTTGAGTTTATATGAATTTCGATCATCTCTTTCACTTTTGAGTTTCCATTTATTTTATTTTTATTATTGATGGATTGTTTGGTATGGTGATGCAGCGCAAGCGTAAACAAATATAAATACGAGATCGACAAACTTATTAATATAAAAAATACCCAAAAAATGGATTGTAAGAATGGGAAAATCTCTCTTCAAGTTACATGGTTAAAAATAATCGAATTAAGCATTAAACGTTGCCGTAGATCTTTTTCAACGATTGGACGTGTGTTGCAAATCGAAGTGTCATCTAAAAAGCATTGTTGTAGGTATTTATTTTTTTAACAGCAATTTATGCAAATTGATTGGCAGAATTAAAAATGACTTCTTATGAATAAATTTTGGAATTGTATAAAAATTGATAATTTCATTACAATTTTTTGAATCCATACACTTGAATATTAAAATGTGATATGACACTATCTACATAAAAAATAGCTTCAAAATGAAATAAAATTAGAGGAATCCAGAACCAAGTCAACATCTCTCTCCAAACAAAAGTTACTAGTCACAAACTACCCAAATTGTTTCTTGGCATAACTAAATGCATCTTCCATTGCGGAGTCATTCCATTCGAGCACATTATTGTATAGATGAATGAATTTCTTCATGTACAAAAATGTTTCCCAATCTAGTGAACCAATCACTTTGCAGAATTCTCTCTCATGAAGGCACTCTTGGCTACCAACTACCTACATGTAGTTTCACTTTCATGTCCTACAAATTTGAAAAGTTTCAACCTTCGTTTGAGTACATCGCTAACAAATTATTCATTTGATGAACAAGAATTAAATGAAGCCATTCACGGAATAATACATTTATATGAAAGGATTGCATGCTCAATCACAAATATGGAGATGTAAACAAGTAATCAAATTATACTATGAAACACAGAACACCGAGTAAAATTAAAATGAAAAGAAAACATCAATTGTTTTATCAAATAACATCATTTTACATTCTATTATGTCTCCCTGTAAATCAAGAGGCAATCTACGATATGATAGAAAACTATAGACACTATCTCGACTCAAAGTATTAAGCCGAAAAGGCCAAGTCTTAAAAACAATGAAAATTCAACTTAGAGAAAACGCTCAGAAAGAACAATGCAAAGCAACAAGTATCCATGTAAACATGTTAAAGTCTTCATACCCTGGATGAAAATGTTGGAGATATTACACCGATAAATGTGCACGTTATATTCAAATCAATACGTACCGTGTTATACTCGTGAAATCGAAATAGAATTCGACTTTCCGAAATCTGATTTGAGAAGATAAAATAGTGATTTACCGACTTCGAATATAATAATATGGATTCTTCACTTCCCAATATGAGTGAACGCACGTTGTTCTTCAATTCAAACCTTAGCACGAAATCAAAAGAATATTAGTTACTTTCCGAAATCAAAATACTAAATTAGAATGAAATCGGAAAAAGAAAGAGGAGATGCAAGTGATGCGATCGGTCGAGACAAATGTTTGACACTTTGTCCTTAAGATGAATTTGTCCCGCATCGGTGCTAACGATTTCTTGACAATCATCTCCCAAGATACAACGACCACGTCTAGCCATAGGAGCACTCCAAATGACTTAGACCAACGAACTCGAACGAAATTCTCTCTCTACCATAACCATGATTTTGATGCAAGAAATAATCACTTCTACAAAGTGTTTTATGCAAAACTAAAGTAAAACATGAAATGGAATGATATGGAACTATCAATTGAATTTGTTCCACTTCTCATTATTCCATATCAAATTCAAACATGTGGGATCCCTTATATAGTAGTTGGAACATCCATACCAAGAGACACATCTCTTAGAATTTATATCTCTCCATAAAGAGATACAATTACATCTCTACATAAAGAGACAATTATTGAAAAATAATGCCAAAAGTCATGATCTCCAAGAGCCATAATCTATATGAAAAGACATATCTTTTCATCTACATATTTTCTAGAATATTTCACAATATTCCATATAATTTTTCAATAATTCAAAATTTGGCTTAATTTCTCATTCACCAAATAACACATTTCCAACAGAAAATTCTTCTAATTCTGCAAACGTTCTACATGTTTTTTCTTCTTTCTTTGTCTTCTGTCATAAAAAAAAAAGAAACAATAACAAGACATAAGATCCTCTTGTAAGATAGAAAGTTATCAATCAAAAGGAAGTAAATGATGAACATCTTAAAACAAAAGCACCAAGGGAAATTCGAGCAAAAATACAACAAGTTTTTAAGAAAAAATAAAAAATAAAGAAAGGTACGAAAATAAGAAAATATACATCAAAATATTTCCATCTTCAACACTTTCCTCTTAATCTCCATGCTCAGCCAAACCAGGATGCTCAAATTTAGTAACAAAGTAGTGCTGCACCAGATCCTCATTTTTCTAACAAGAACAAGAATATTTTGTTTGACACTGTTGGGAGCAAACAAGAAGTCCCACATCGGTTGGGACAAGAAAAGAAATCCACCATATAACCCAAGTAAGCTACTCCACCCATTACCAATTGGTTTTGGGTTGGAACCTCACTTGGGCCGGGTGGTGTGGGCTTGGGCCTGGTTAATTGCTCATCTTAATCCCTACAACTGGTATCAGAGCCAGGTTCGGAGGGACGCAGTAGAAAGTGCGGTGGCGATCGGGCTAAAAATCATTCGCGTTGTGTCGAAAGTCTTCCTGACATTGGTGGTTAGGCGGCGGGTCCCATTTGGTCGAGGGCGACAGGAATAACGGCGGTACAAGATAATTGGCGGATGGATTATCGTTTGAGGGGAGGACACAATGATGTGGTCCTTCGTTTGAGGGGAGGATTGTTGGGAGCAAACAAGAAGTCCCACATCGATTGGGAGAAGAAAAGAAATCCACTATATAATCCAAGTAAGCTACTCCACCCATTACCAATTGGTTTTGGGTTGGAACCTCACTTGGTCCGGGTGGTGTGGGCTTGAGCCTGGTTAATTGCTCCTCTTAATCCCTACAAAACCAAGCTCAGATTAAACCACCAATGACACCACAAAGAATGTCCCAAACTCCAAAACCGAACCACTACCCAAACAACCGGTTGCTCTACCTTGAATCAGCCCACAAAGAGCTCGGTGTGAAGAGTATTGTAGCCTCAAGAGATAGCCACAAAGGCTAGAGAAGAAGGCAAGCACAAAGCAAGACCAAGAAGCACAAAACAATCTCTTCTCTCTCAATTTCTCACGGCTCCAACGGTTGTCACACTAGGGCAAGAAGGAAAAATAATGACCTCCTTATATAACCAAATAAGTGGTCTTCTAGGTCAAGCATAAGTGGCCCAATAAGTACCAATAAATGGGCCTCCAACCAACAAGCCGCGTCCAAGGTGTTTGGGCTGGACCATGAGCAACTCTAATTAATTAGGTTACTTCCGATGGCCCACTTATGGTGTCGGAGTGGTTCGTTCAATGTGGTGTCAATATTTTATTTCAATCATCGGCCGATGCCTATGAAATCTAATCCAACTAGAAAATCGGTTTAACATCATCGCTCGAATTTATTGGTATCAAAAAACCCAACAGACACCAGTGTTTTAAAAGTTACATTTCTTCTCTAGACAGATCAAGACTACATGAATGATTCAAGACTAAGCGGACATGTTAGAAGCCAACTTTGTTATGAAAAGAGCATGTACCAGAACACATTAAAAACCCCATCAGCAAAGAGAAAATCTTTGTGTATAAAACCTCAATTCTAACTTCAATTTATCTTCACCCTTTACTTGCCACGTTTTACTAACTGTGGGGAAGGAAATTGTTCTCCCAACATACAAAGAATATATTTTTGGGTAATAGTCACTCTAACTAACTTTAAATTTAAACCGCTGATAGCATCACAAAAAGAGACAATTCTGGCACAATTTTTTTGTTAAATAAAGCAAGAAAACAGTATATCCCATTCACACAAACAACCTCATATCAACTAATGATGGAAAAAGAAAAGCTTGTCATTGTCAAAAATCTTTCATCAAATTGCTATTTACGATCATTCTAACACTATTGAAACCAATAGACAGTTAGACATATGGCAAAACTTGATATAACATTTACAAATGACCAGTGAAAATCTAGTAAATTGGCATTCAACAGCATCTACGTAGTTTTCGAACACAGATGAAGTTAATTCTTATCGAGATACCGTCTAGAGTATCGATCTGTAGCATTGAAGCAATCAAAATACCAAACCACTAAAATCAACATAAAATTAAAATTTTAGTCAATTGTACATATACAACAGGTACCTTCTACCACTTCGCCACATCCGGAGAACGCCTCCCTCGAACTCATTTCATCCATATTATATGAGAGACCTGCAATAGAAACCAAGAATAATTAACAAGATGCAAAAAATAAGCAGTTGACAAGAAAGTAAAAGGCAAAAAGCTTGCACCTCCAATGAATAGCTTTGGAGATGACATGCTTCTTATTGCCTGGAAAAGTACTGGATTGGAGGCTGATACTTCCAACTGAACATGCTTGCTCAAAGTACTTTTTAGCACATTGCCAATTCTGTTGACAAAAGCCATTTTTGTACCTAAAAAATAATAATTAAAAAACGACTTAATTGTAAGTGTTCCTAACAAAGAAGACAAGGCCGAAATGAATATCCTCATCCGTATAAAAATAAGTGTCACACAAACGAAGACTAAAACATAAAAAGCAAGAAATCAAAGAGACAATTCTATAAAAACTTGCTATTCAAATCACACAATTTCATAACCAAGATACGATACACCGTGTTGGTCCTGGGGCGAAGATGAACAACACACCAATCGCGCAGTTCGCATAGCTAGGTCCGAAAATCCCAAATTCTAATTCTGTCCGGTTGACCCATGGTTGCGGACCACCTGGGCTGCCTTCCCTTCCACATGGCGCACCCGGCCTAACCATGGGCCTTCCTCAATTTCATCCAAAACACGATCGATTTTTTGTTGCAGTTAAGGGTTTGTGCGAAAAATTCGACGCTCACGATTATGTGAGATTAGGTGAGGCTAAAGCTGTTGGTGGTTGTGTGGTTGGTTGTTGTTGGTGGGCGTGGTGGTGACTGTTGGTGATTTTGTTCGGAGGGCGTGGTGACGAAAGGTAGGGTGGCGAGTTGGAGAGGAATGAACGGAGCCATGGGTTGGAGAAGAATGAACAATTGTGTGAGATGAGGGTTTGGGTTAATTTGGGTTGGGTATATTTAAAAAAATATAAAAGTTTTTGCATCGTTTAAAAAACATTGCAAAAATTAGACATTTCGCAACGTTTATCAAACATTGCGAAAGGTGAAACATTCCGTAATACTCAATAAATGTTACAAAAATGAGGTTTATCGCAACATTCTTCTAAAAATTATTTATTAATATCTATAAATGCTGCCAAAAAACCCTTTTAGCAACATTCGCTTACTAAAATGTTGTCAAAAAACCCTTTTAACAACATTTATCAACAAATGTTGCATTTTTAGTGTTGCAAATAACTATTTTTGTTGTAGTAAATTTTATGTGCTAGACTCCATCTCAAGGGGAACTTTAAGAGACTGGATAAATTTTGTTAATTACACGATTCAATAGAAATTAGTCCACTTGTTAGCATGGTAGTCAAAAATCATCCTTTTATGTTTTCCTAACTCTTATAATCGATATTCAGTTACAATACATATTAACAGTAGTTATAATAATAATTCGAAAGAAAGCGAATTTTTTTCACATTTCAATATTTTTTTTGGGAAATTATAAAAAATCAGGTGTTTAAAGATTGATTTTTAAAAATCAGGTCTACAATTTATTTATTCAAAAATCAGGTATTTTATTTTAAATATCAAACACTTAATCTATCCAAACTCTAAACTAATTCATTTCTCTCCACTCCCTCACAATCTATTCTTCTCTCCACTCTCTCACCCGCTCCTCCATCGTCTGTCGCCCCTACCACTATCGTTAGCTTCTCTTCCCTTCTCCCTTCCCCTCCCACTGTAGCAACATCGTGACGCTGCTGCGCGGCTTAAAAGTAAAAGCTCACTACCATTGGAGAGATACATCGCGGCTTTGGAACATCAGGTAACCATAAACTATAATTAGGAACAAATTTTTCAGCGCCGTAGAGGTGCACGGCATGAACCCGTACGTCTGTTCACATGTCTCCTCCTCCGCGTACAGGCGGATAAAGGAAGGAAAACTGGAGGCGCGTGTATGAACCTCGTCAGAGACGAGATCTGGACTGTCAGTAATGAAGCGACCGTAGGTGAATCCACAAAGGATCACGAAGAAGAAGAGAGTGTATAACGACTTTTGTTTGGGCTTGGATTGGCGCGCCATGGCTTCAAAAATGGAGTATTCACAACGGAGTGTGTCTCGGAGAAGATATGTGTATCTATATATACATGGTTGTATCTATATGTGTGAGAATAAGAGCTTGTTTAGTGTGTGTTGATGGCACAGAGTGTGCGTGAGTCGTGTCCAGAAATTAAGGTGGAGAATTTTGTAAAAATTAGAAGGTTGAATGGAGAGTTCGGGTATTTTGATGGTGTTTTACGCTCAGTTCGGGTGGTTAGTTTGTGTTCGTGTGGTGGCGATAAACTTGTATGGATCTGCGGTGGCTGTCCGTGTGAAGGTGTTTTGATGGGGCCGACGATATTGGTGGTGTTGTACAGGGGCGATGGTGGTGGTTGTTGTTGGTGTTATTGTTGGGGGTGGTTGTGATTGTGGCAGTGGCAGTGGCGGCAGGTATGGGACGCAGTGTCTGTGACCAACTATTTGGTTAATCTGTGACTTGTGACCAAGTATTGGTGGGGTGATGGGATTGGGAGACGGGTATTTGAGTGTTTGTGACCAACTATACAGTTCTATGTGACCAACTATGAAACCGTAATCTTAAAATTCGATAATTTGTGACCAACTAATTTGAAAACACGTGATTTCTGTTATCTATAATTTGTTAACTTGAGACCAATTCAAAATATGTGACATATAGTTTTGTTTATTAGTGACCATTAAAGTCAATTGTGACTCATAAATATGATCTGTGACCAACAAATTTGGAAATATGTGACCTCTATTATCTAATTTTTTTTTTTAACTTGTGACCAAATTAAAAATTTATGACCTATACTTTTTTTTATCAATAACATGCAGAAATCTGTGACCGACAAATTTTAAAAATATGTGACCTATACTCGTCGGAATCGACTGGTTGTCGGAATTAAGTGGCGCTGGGACGATCGCCGGAGTAGTCGTCGTCCCTGGAAAGTTACCGGCCGCCGGAGCAGTGGGAGTGGGTTAATTAAATTATATTACAATGAAATATTTAATTTAACATAATTGTAAAATATAATTAACTAATTGATGGAAAACCTGATTTTTGCAATTCTAAAATTTGGAACCTGATTTTTGATTTTAGGATAGATAAAGTCTGAAATAGTGCCCTCTAATTAATACCCTAAGCAGCGAAGTAATTGACAATAAATACTTGCTGAATTTGATATTCTTGGTCAAATGTGACACTTAATTCCACAACTAGACTTTCCAAAATTATTGTTTGAAGTTTTGGTAGGGATCAACGTCTATGATGTCTAGACCACAAGTGTAAAGGAGGTCATGGGACAAACGAGTGATAATAAACACTAGTACTATTAATCTTAGTCGAATGTTGCACTTAATTCTACAAAATAATTCTTGAAAATCCTCTAAAATATCACGACAAGAGACGTAAAGTAAGTCAGCTTGGCTTAGACCTACCTCTAGATGGTCTAAAGTATCTACATGATCTAAGCAAAGAAAAAAAAAAGTAAGGTCTTTCACAACATGTAATAGAACTTCTAAACATGGGTCAAATCAAACAAGAGTAATCAGTCTAAACGTCTAGTTACATACCTTCATTAACTTATAGAGACTATATATATATATATATATCAATGAATTAGTTTGATTCAATAATTTAGACACGAATAGTAAATCGAAAAAGAACAATGATATTTAATTATTAATAAAGAGTTACCATAAACTCATCCTTTATCTTTTATGACTCTATAATTGTATCTTGGACTTGGTCGGCCGGGGGGGGGGGGGGGTCCTGCGGGGACCAGAACCCCCCAATTTTTTTACATTTTTTTATTATTTTATTATTTTATTTTTTGTATTTACCATTTTGTCCTCAGATAAATAAAAAATTTAAACCCTAGCAATCCAAATCCAAGCATTTCCATCCCAACTCCCGTTTCCTCTTCTCTTCATGCAGTGTGACGATTCTTCTCCTCCTGCTTTTTCCTGCGGACTGCAACGAATAAGAGCCACCACAACTGACCCATCACTCGTAGGAAACTTTGGTCTCAAGTTCACTTGAAATGAACGCTGGTAATAATGCATGATTTTGCTAAATTAAATATTAGTAATTTCTTTTATGCGTTTCTTGATTTTTATTTTTCTATTAATAATGTATATTAATTTATGTTCATTTGTTTCATTTCTTCATCACAAAGGCTAACTTCTCTCATTTTAACAAGTAATGTTTCAAAAAAAAAAAAAATTGAGGGCGCTGCCCTCGAACCTCCGTGGGCCCTCATCCCTTCAACTTTGGGACCCTCCTACTTCGACTAGCCGGCTCCACCCCCGGACTTTGTTAAATGGGAATTTCATGCACAAAAATAAAAATATAATAAGAAAAATATATTTTAAGAAATAAAAATAAATGACCTATGTCTTATCTTTCTTGTCGTTTTGACCTCTACTATATAAATGTGTTTTCTTGAAAGTTCAAATTAAGCACCATATTTAGGGGTGGACGCGGGTCGGTTCGGTTCGATTTTTTCGGTTCTAGAAATTTTCGGATATTTAGTAAATGGAACCGTCGGTTCCAGATATAATTCTGGAACCGTTCGGGTTTGGTTCGATTCGATTATGTTCGGTTCCTACTATAATTAATTTTTTTAACATTTATAATAACACTATATAAATACATTTAGAAAACTTTGTCATTGCGTCTTGAATAATTAGTCCATAACATATTAGAAAGTTTTCACAAAATACTAACAATATAGATCACAATTTTTTTTGCTGCTTCCCTCAAACAGTTACTGCTCCACTGCTTACCCACCAAAAGGTAACATATAAAAACATCTAACTATGTTCTGCATTTTGAGAAGTGGTACCAAAATCATTCCTGTTTTCTGAAAACATTGTGAGAAGTGAGGCAATCCCAACGTGCTCAATACTTTCACCGAGTGAATCTGTGTGTGAATATTGATCAGGTTCAATCTTAACTTTTACAAATGAACGTAATATTTTAAAGTATTAAAAATACTTACCAACTATATAATGTAATTATCGATTGCTTGACTTGCCATGTACCATTAAAATGTTAACAATTTCTTGAGTACCCTGTAAAGAAAAGGAATCCAGTAACTAGAACTGAAAATCTCTGTTCAAAGCTCTTGAAAGACTTAAAAAACTTGTCATTGTAAACACGATAAAAGAACGAAAGCACGTCAGCGTTAAGAGGGTAAAATCTCACGTCTCTTAAATATGAAAAGAATAAATACGAGAGTACTCCAACTTAGTGTGAGAACTAGAAGGAGGATGACTTCTTCAAGCTGAGAGAAAATGACTTATGACTGGACGAGAAACATGTTGTGCGGCGGGAATGGACTGGAGAGAGAAGAAGAAGAAAAGACCGAAAATTCTAGGGCTATTTCCCTTTTATATTTAGTGGCTTTTTTTTGTAATTTTTTTTTATGTTGGTCGGTTTTGAAGAAGAGAATAACGGAAATTCTAGGGCTCTATCCCTTTTATATTTAGTGGTTTTTTTTTTTCAATTTTTTTTTATATTGGTCGGTTTGGGTAATATTCAATATACTTGAAGCCCAAATGCCCAATTGTCAAAAAAAAAATTCGGTTCTTGGTCTAGAATCGAGAACCGAACCAAACACGTCGGTTCTCGATTCGGATATCCGTTCGGGTTTTTAATTTAAAAAAACTCGTTCGGTTTGGGTTCGGGTTCAGTTCGATTCGGTTCGGACATTTTGCCCAACCCTAACCATATTATTATTTGAAAAATTCATTTTTTCAAGTACTTATTTTAAATCATACATTCAAATAATAAAATATTTTACTGGTAAATAATCAAATTTGTTTTCCTATTTTTAACAACACATTTCCCTAAAAAAATTATTTAATTTTTTTTTTCAAATAATGACCATTAAAACAGTGGCTAAACACACAGGCTTTCTGTATAGATAATCAATTAATCACACCCAATGCATAAAGTACAGACACTTTAGTGTAAAATTAAGTCCTTGTTTGACACTCATTCTCATTTTTTTTCTCTTTCCTCATTTTAACCACACATTCTCCAAATAAAATAATATTACACATAAATTTAAAATTTTTTATCACTTTTTTATCATATTTTTCTTCATCAATCACTATTTTAAAATTTCTATTTTCATTAAAATGTGTATCAAACACGAGCTTATGTTTCTGTTGATAATTTTGATTTCTTTACTGGAAAAAAGTACAATTTTCCTTGTGCAGACCCCACAAAACCCAACACCACACGTCCTCTTTCTGTTACAATTTAACAAAAAAGTCATTTACGATGTGTTTCAATTATTTTGGAAGAATATAATTTAAAGTAGTAGATTGATAGAAAATATCTGTTTGAAAAAAAAATTATTGATAAGATGAAAAATATTATTGTATAGAAGGACGTGCGGTTGAAAAATTGTTCAAAACAAGATTTTATCAAGCAAGAAGTTTCCTGCCTGTTGCTCGTTGGGGCTTTATTTCCGTTCTAGCGACTCAAAAATTCTTGTTTATTGGTTTACTTTGTTCCAATCTTGATTGGGTTTTTCTAATTTTTATTTAAAGATGGAAACCCCATTTGGAAGAAATTGTAGCTTCGTTATTTGATAATCCAATTCCATTCCGAGGGCTCACTCTTTCGAGGAGAAATTGATCCTGAATGTTTGGTTCGAAGAGACCCCGTTTGGCAATTTCTCCAAGAATCGAAATTTATTTATAGGATTGGGTCTTGTTAACCCTAAGTTTCTTTCGAAACTTGTGGCAAACATTTTGCGTGTCTTGCAATTGCACGCGAGTATGGGTTGTGTTTATGGGAAGTGCTGTAGCAGATTTCGACGAACCTCAAGGGGTGATAACAAGGAAGAATTGGGTGTATATCCTGGTCAGAATAAGCATATACTTGCTAACAGTTTGGTAGAGATTGTGGATGTTCCTTCACACAATTTCAGGTTAGAGTATTCTGTTCTTACACAGCGTGGTCATTACCCTGAAACACCCGGAAAGGAAAATCAAGATAGTTATTGCATCAAAAAGAATATTCAGGGCAACCCTGATGTTCATTTCTTTGGTGTGTTTGATGGGCATGGACAGTTTGGAACCGAGTGCTCGAATTTTGTTAAGGATAGACTCGTTGAGATTTTATCAAACGATGCTGCATTATTAGTTGATCCTGTTAAGGCTTATAGTACTGCATTTTCGGCAACAAATGCTGAACTTCATAATAGTGATATAGATGATTCCATGAGCGGTACTACGGCTATAACAGCTCTTATGATTGGGGATAAGCTTTATGTTGCAAATGTTGGTGACTCGAGAGCAGTGTTAGCTGTGAAGGAAGGGAATAAAATTGTTGCTCAAGATTTATCTCGTGACCAGACGCCATTTCGGGTAGATGAATGTGAGAGAGTGAAGCTTTGTGGGGCTAGGGTTTTGAGTGTTGATCAAGTGGAAGGGCTTAAGGATCCCAGAATACAATCTTGGGGAGACGAGGAAACCGAGGGTGGTGATCCACCAAGGTTGTGGGTTCAAGATGGGATGTATCCAGGAACTGCATTTACACGTAGTGTAGGGGATAGACTGGCAGAGAAGATTGGTGTGGTTGCTGATCCGGAAGTGTCCATGGTAGAGCTTACAGCTAAGCATCCATTCTTTGTTGTTGCAAGTGATGGGGTGTTTGAGTTCCTACCTAGCCAAACTGTAGTGGACATGGTACATGATACATTTAATGATGTCAGAAATATTTTATGCGTTGTTCTTTTTCATTTACACCTTCACCATTAATATTTTGGAAGTCTATGCATAAATCATGTTACTTTTGTTTGGCTTGCTATTAGGGTTGATTTTATCTATAATTGATGTGCATGCATATCTATAATTTGAGAATTTCAACTTTATGCAAATATTGAACTCCATAAAGGTAAAACACATAACGTTTATGCAAAACGAGTGGCCCAACTGGAAGCTTTGTAGTAATACGCCATTCTTCTTTACTTACTGTGCTTACAAAGTATTCTATTGACCATGTTAAAATGGACTCAAGTACATTTTAGTGGTGTTACAACTCCGGTCTAACTTGCATTAAATGATAGACTTAATTAAATGGGTTCCATATTCTTTGCATTTAATTGGGTCTATCATTTAATGCCATCTAGACTAGTGTTGTAGCACCAATGGTGGTAGAAAGGATTCTTCTTCTTTTACTTATGGTACTTCCAAAGTATTTTATTGATCATGTTACTAAATGGACTCAAGTACATTTCATATGATTGTGAAAACTATAATTGCCCTTGGACTTTGAGATCTTGGTCTATATCAAGGTTTGAAAAAGTAAAGAAAACATTTATACTGTTGTAATTGGTACTTCTTGCTGATGTGTTAGCTCCTTATTTCCTCCTCCATGGCGTTATAAAATGTAAAGGCCTCGAAATTGGGTGTTAAAGTGAACGATTGCATTTCAATTTCTGTTAGATGCAGTAAAATTCTATTTTTATACAGTTTTTTGTGTATGGACTGATCTAAATTCCATGGCGTTATAAAATGTGAATGCCTCGAAATTGGGTATTAAAGTGAACAATTGCAGTTCAATTTCTGTTAGATGCAATAAAATTCTATTTTTATAGAATTTATTTGTGTATGGACCGATCATAAATTTAGTTTACCTTTTAGAAATCATGTATGTTATGTTTTGAGTTGATTATAAAGTTAGCATGGACCTTAATCAATTATCATATCTAGTGAAAATGTATTTTGGGGAACTCTTTTGCTGTGTTTTCATCAATGCTCAATATGGCTATATGCTTGTACTCTTATGCATAAAGGTTTATTAATTGATGCTACCAAGTAACAACAGAGCACAGCAGTGATCTTTTTTTTTCCCCACTTATATCTAGCAGTAATTTCCATCTGTCCTTGCAGGTTACAAAATATGCTGATCCCAGGGATGCATGTTCCGCTATTGCCGCAGAATCATATAAATTATGGTTAGAGCATGAAAATCGGACAGATGATATAACCATCATCCTTGTACAAATTAAAAAATTGTCTAATGTATGAATGATTTGATTCTTACTTTAGTTGTTCACGGCTTTTCTTTAATAATCATTTTTTCTTAACCACCAGTGAAATATGGTTTCCTTCCATGGATTTATACGACATGTAGTTGATACAAAACATAATTTTATCCTTCATATTTTTGTGTTTACCACAATGACTGGAAAGAATGTCTGTTTTGTCATCAAGGCCCGATAAGTTGGCTAAAAAGGGATCGGTGCAACTAGCCAAGTGTCGCTATATTGAGAAACTGTAAATGAAATGCCCAACGCATTTCTGCTGCATCTTCTGCTATTAGCCAATCTGAGTCCAGCTGACTTGCTATTTGATAAATTATATGCTTTTATTTATCCTAAATATCTGATAATTTTCAGCTGCATCTGTTAATGCCAAAGATGGATGTGGTGAAGAAATGCTAGGTCAAGGAACTCCAGATATGTTGGAGTTTACTAGTTCTGGATCAGAAGTTGTTGGTTCAATTAGAAGCGTATTTTCTGGAAATTGGAATGCAGTATTCTTGGAATGTCGTTCCAGTAGATCAATGTGATATTACTATTCTATCTATATCAGTTGCTTTAATCTTTGATTTAGGTTCTTCTTGCTTCTAACACCGACCCACGACAAGAACAAGAGAAATATTTTAGCATACATTTCTCTCTCTTTTTAGTTATCATCTTTCTTGAATTTGTGTTTTTGTTGCGCTACTCGAGGGTTTTCGATAGAGATCCTTGTGGATATTCTTGGAAAGACTGCCATAAACTAGACATGAAGTAAAGGCAAAAGAATGAAAATCCATAATTACTAGTTTTAAACTAATTGATTTCCTATTCTGTTAGTTTAGTAGCTTTCCTTGATTACTATAGATTTTAATTACAAGTGTAGGGTTTTTCATTGTCCTGACCATTGAATTGAGTATTGAATATTGAGATGTCTTGAAATCTTCCTCTCACGACTACTCTCTTTCCCTCTCCCTTCTCTATTTTATTGTGTTCTCTATCCTGTGCTGCATCAGTTTTGCGGGTAGAGCAATGTTTCAAAAGAAAAGCATTCTTTGTGGATGGTAATGTGCTGTATTACCAATCCATCATCTGATTTGATATTGTACTGCAAGTAATTCGATATAGAAGCAGGTGCATCCGTGCATAGGAATGAGGCAGTGGAACCGATTCTTAAGGCTTAATTCCATATAATTCTGCATCCCAAGAATTGGCTCTATGTTTTATACATAGAGCTGTATACATCAATGGGGTTGTTGAGAATGGTAACTTTTACATTGAACATAACCAATTTTGCTGACTTGATACCGGTAAATTTAGTGTCTTCGATTGTTGTGCAGGAACTCTTGCCGTATGGAGACTGGTAACTGTATTTTGCTTCAGAATAAATTATTCATATCTGAATGGGTTGATAAGTAGCGATGACTGTGTTTTTCAATCTCCATAGCTATTCGCTCAGTAACATTCCTAAAAACTCTAGGAGCTTGCTTGGTATGTAGTAGTTGGTTGGAGAGTTAAACAGACAAGATTTTAGTTCAGTATGTCTTTGTTAATACTGTCTAGTAATGTGAACTATAGCTTGTCAAACTAGCCATTATTGATGAGCTTAATAATTCCATATGGGAACAACATGCGCCCACACACACTTGTGCTTAGAGGTGAAGCATCTAAAGCTCTTGTTCTTGTTACTTTAATTGCAAAATGTACTCTCGTGAGAAATTAGGGAACCTCTAATTATGTTGAGGCTTTTCTTGTCAACAATTATCCATGTTAACGAGTCGAGCCGAGCCGAGCTACGACCCAAAACTCAAAGTTTGGGCACGGTTCAAGCAAAATAGGCTGAACTTTTTTGAGTTCAAGAGCCAAAAAAATAAGGCTCGGTCTGAGCTTTCAGCTCGAGCCTTAATAGGTCGAGGCCAGTCGGCTCGTGTTTTTTTTAATATAAACTCGTTATAAATCTATATTTTTTATAATGTATTTAAAATATATGTAATTTATACGTATTATAAATAATAACTAAATATTAATATATAAAAAAATACATCTAAACTTAAAAAAAATAAAAAGCTCACGGGTCGGCCCGGCTCGAGCCCCCCAAAATGGGGTTCGGCCTGAGTCTCATATCGGGCTTTTTTTGGATCGAGCCCTAGCTACCCGAACCTTTTTGACATCGTTACCAACAACACACCGTTGCTTTACTTTTTGAAGAATTCGTGTGCTACAAAAATGTACGGTATTCTTAATGCTGGGTTGGCTGTTTTCTGTATTTTATTACGCATTTTATTCACGCTGACTCGTTAATATAAGAATCATGCTACAAGTGCATCAACTTTGACATTGTGCCACGTGTCGGAGCATGATTTGACAATTTTTAAACACCACACAATTTCCTGCCCATTTGCATTTAAATTCACATGGAGTGTCAAACTTCATACGAATCATGGAATGTACATAAAGTAAAATTCTTAACATAATATTTACTGATTGGGACGTGCTATTTTGCCCTAAAAGGGGTGCCCGGGTCACCCCCTATTGGACTGTCAGACCCCTTCCCAACACCTCTTTCCCGGGCAAAGGGGCTTTGCCCTTACTGATTGAATAGCTAAAAAATCCAGGGATTGACAGCTTTCTTTCTACCAATTCTGTTACTTTATCAGCTTATTTAGTAGGCTTGGCGGCTGATTTCCACCAGCATTTACTTCAATCTCGCACTGTCAACCCTATTTCCTAAATTGAAAGGCTTGTAGCGAAGTTCACAATTATTGTGGATGAACAACAAATGAGTGGAAGAATGTAATATTCTGATCTTTCTTGGGGCTACAAATTTTGAGGCAGAAAAGTCATTACTGCACCAAGATGGAAGTTGAAGGAAAGATCCCACCTTTTGGATGGCGATCAGCAAAAGGCCGACATGTAGTATTTGCATGGATTGAAGCAGCCTCTGATAAAGATAAAGAGGATATTAAGGGATCTAATTGACTATATCAAGGGATTGATGAAATCAAGGGATTTTCACATTTGCAAATTATGTAATCATCTTTAATTGATTTGTAATTATGCCTAATTTGTTTCCTTACCTTGCTTGGGAGATTTCCCTCCGGACTGTTACATGTATATATAGCACAGTAGTCAATGAGAAAGCTATGCCATAATTTACCAACTCTTCTCTCTCTCTAAATTGTTTTATGGTATCAGAGCCATTTCTCTCTAGAAAATATGCCCACTCAGCTTAATACATCAGACACCTAAAACACAGCCACTCCAAGTCCTCTATCTACTATTTTTTTTTTCAAACAATCATGGTCACATAAAATAACCAAATCAACATTTTTAATGCCCAAGAATCCACGAAACCTCTAACCATGATCACCATCCATAATTCCATCAAACTCACATCTACCAATTACCTTTCCTGGAAACTTCAAATGAAAGCCATTCTCATTGGCTATGATCAACAAAAATTTGTTGATGGATCTTGTCTAGCTCCAGCTGCCACGATCACTGCAAACAATGAAACTAAACCAAATCCCGAATACCAAACATGGCTTCGCCAAGATAAACTTCTCTTTGGAGCCTTGGTTGGAACCCTCTCACCCTCTCTTATTCTCCTCATCACTCAATCTTAAACCTCCCATGATGCCTGACAAGTCCTGGCCAATACCTATGCAAGGCCTTCTCGTGATCATATTAAACAAACCAAAGACCAACTAAAACAGACAACGAAGGGCTCTCAAATGATCTCTGAGTACATGCAAGCCATTAAGTCTCGAGCTGATGAACTTACTGTCCTTGGTAAGCCACTTGATCATGAAGACCTTATTGGGAGAATTCTGGACGGCCTTGATGATGATTATCAACCTGTTATTGATGCAATTAATGGTCGTGATACCCCAATCTCCTTCATGAACTCCATGAAAAACTAATCAACAAGGAACTCTCACTTCATCAAAAAATCAGTTCATCACCTTTTCCGGCTACTGCAAATCCAACCAATATCAGATCCACTACAAAGAACTACAGCAATCGCTCCCAGACAATCTTCTCCTCAAGGGATTGATGGGGGTCCTTATACAAACTATAGGGATGTACGCCCCCCTCCTCGACCATTCCTCAGTCGCTGCCAGTGGTGTAATATTCAGGGACATGTTGTCTCTAGATGTCAGTGTTTCACCTACAACAACCACATATGCAGCCACCTCCTCGTCCTGGCAATCAATGGCAGTCTCGTCCTGGCAATCAATGGCAGCCACCTCCTCGTCCTGGTAACCTCGAGCTCATATTGCAACCGCGAACACTTCTACCAATTCAAATTGGCTTCTTGAAAGTGGAGCATCTCATCATGTCACTGCTGACTTGAATAATCTCTCCTTTCACACACCTGATGATGGCTCAGATGACATTATGATTGGAGATGGCACTAGTCTTCTTATTTCCCATACTGG
Organism: Fraxinus excelsior; assembly: GCA_019097785.1. Lineage (NCBI taxonomy): Eukaryota > Viridiplantae > Streptophyta > Magnoliopsida > Lamiales > Oleaceae > Fraxinus > Fraxinus excelsior. Next base: position 32,341,442 of record CM032634.1, on the reverse strand, counting down.
TTATATCTCTCTCTCTACTCCCTCCCAAACATTTTCTTTATCTAATGTTCTTTGCGTACCTACGATGAAAAGAAATCTTATCTCTATTTTACAGTTTTGTCATTCTAATAACACTTCCATTGAATTCTTACCCACTTCATTTTTGGTAAAGGATCTACGTACGGGGGCAATCCTTTTACAAGGTCGGACTAAGGATTGTTTGTATGAGTGGCCAAATTCTTCTAAGTCATCTCCATTAATTGCTTTCTCCAATGTCAAACCACTCCGTCCGAGTGGCATCATAGGCTAGGTCATTTGTCGTCCTCTATTTTTAAGCACATTGCGATTTCATTTCCACTAGAACTTTCAAGCACTTTTAATATGATTTTCAATTGTAATTCCTGTCATTGCAATAAAAGTCACAAATTACCATTTTCAATTTCAACTCTTGCAACCTCATCTTCTCTCGAAGTTATTTTCTCTGATGTATGGACTTCTCCTATTCATTCTGTTGATGACTTCAAATACTATGTAATTTTTATTCATCACTTCACCAAATATATTTGGTTATACCCACTTAAAAGGAAATCTCATGTGTTGGATGTTTTTGTTCGCTTCAAGTCCTAGTTGAAAATCGCTTCCAACGTAAAATTCGTACCCTCTACTCTGATAATGGGGGAGAATATCAAGCTCTTTCCACCTTCTTAATGACCAATGGTGAGTCTCATCTCACCTCTCATCCACATACACCAGAACATAATGGGTACTCTGAGCATCGTCATCGTCACATAGTTGAAACTGGGATGTCTCTCCTCTCGCATGCTTCCATGCCCGTGTCCCATTGGTCCTTTGTATTCTCCACTGTGGTCTATCTTATAAATCGCATTCCTACCCCTACTCTCGGCCTTCTCTCACCATATACCAAACTGTTTGGCACCGCACCCAACTATTCTAAACTTCGTAGTTTTGGGTACCCGTGTTATCCTTGGCTTCGGTCATACGCCTTTCACAAACTTGCACCCCGCTCTTCTCCATGTGTGTTTATAGGGTACTCATCCACTCAAAGTGCCTACCTGTGTCTAGACCCCTCATCTTCACGTATTTACACTTCTCGTCATGTCAAATTTGTAGAGTCTATCTTTCCATTTGCTAATACTCAAACTGATCTTGATCGTCCTTCTTCGGTCACACTTTCTCACTGGTGTCCCATGTCACTTCCGATCATCGACACATCATCCTCTACATCCGGCTCGACACCCCCACCAATCACCACCTCTAACCACCCATACCACCACAAATGGCCCCAAACTCGAGTCCCATCGCAGCCACACCAGATATCCAATGCGACTATATCTCGAAACTCATATTCCTAATACTGTTGTGCCATCCTCCATCACGGCCGCACTAATACCATCCTACCAATCTCAAACACCCACTTCTGCTCCACCAACCACTTCATCCATCACTTCCCAACCCCCTGAATCAACATCCTCACCCCGAGTCATAGTTACTAGATCCAAACATAACATCCACAAGCCCATTCAAAAGCTTAATATTACCGCTCAGCTCTCTACCACTGACAACATTGAACCTACATCTGTGACACAGGCCCTTAAAGACCCTAAATGGTGCCAAGCTATGTCAGATGAGTATGATGCTCTTGTCTGCAATAGGACTTGGGAGCTTGTTCCTCCTGATCCCTCACAGAATGTGGTTTGTTACAAATAGATTTTTCATACTAAATACTTACCTAATGGTTCTACTGATAAGTATAAGGCTCGTTTGGTTGCTAAGGGGTTTCACCAGTTTCCTTTATCATGATACCTTTAGTCCAGTTGTAAAACCAACCACTGTCTGACTTGTTTTCAGCCTTGCCGTTGGTCGTAGCTGGTCTATCAGGCAACTTGATTTTAATAATGCCTTTCACCAAGGAACCCTTTCCGAGGATGTGTTTATGCTGCAACCACAAGGCTTCATAGATAATGATAATCCTCACCATGTCTGTAAACTTCGCAAGGCTATCTACGGCCTCAAACAAGCTCCCCGTGCCTGGTATCATGAGTTGCACCAGTTTCTTGTCACCTCTAGCTTCACTAAGTCGCATACAAACACCTCTCTATTCGTCTTCAACAACGGTGGTATATTACTTTATTTCCTTGTTTATGTTGATGACATCATTATTACTGGTGACAATGCATGGGCTATACAGACATTTATCCAACTTTTATCTCAACGTTTTTCCCTCAAGGATCTTGGCCCCTTAACATACTTCCTTGGGGTTGAAGTTATTACCCATGTTCATGGCCTCTTTCTCAATCAACGTCGCTATATCCTTGATCTCCTCACTCGAGCTCATATGACCAATACAAAGCCCGTTGCAACGCCTCTTGCCACCAGTCCACTACTCACACTACACTCTGGTACATCTTTATCTGATCCCTATGAGTCCAAGACTATTATAGGCAGGCTCCAATACCTCTCACTGACACGCCCAGACATTGCTTATACAGTGAATAAATTGTCTCAGTTTATGTACCTACCAGTGAACATTGGAATGCTGTTAAACGCTTATTACGCTATCTCAGTGGCACTCTTGATTAGGGTATCACGCTTCATCGCCATTCCACTTTAGCTCTTCATGCCTTCTCTGATGCCGATTGGGCGGGTAACAAAGATGACTTCACCTCCACTAGTGCATACCTTGTTTATCTTGGTCACAATCCAATTTCCTAGAGTTCTAAGAAGCAACGTACCATTTCACTCTCCTCTACTGAAGCTGAGTATCACTCGGTTGCGGCCACGGCCGCCGAAATTCGCTGGATCTGCTCATTTTTCACTGACTTTGGTGTTACCCTTCCTCAACAACCTGTGATCTACTGCGACAATGTCGGTGCCACCAACCTATGCTCTAATCCAATTTTTCATTCACGCATGAAACATGTTTCTTTAGATTATCACTTCATTTGAGAAGAAGTTCAAAATGGTATGCTTCGGGTGACTCATGTCTCCTCTGCTGATCAGCTAGCGGATGCACTCACCAAACCTTTTTCGTGCCAATAGTTTCAATTTTTCAAGACCAAGATTGGACTTTCATCTCGACCATCTATCTTGCGGGGGCATGATAAAGATAAAGAAGATATTAAGTGATCTAATTGACTATATCAAGGGATTAATGAAATCAAGGGATTTTCACATTTGCAAATTTTGTAATCATCTTTAATTGGTTTGTAATTATGCCTAATTTGTTTCCTTACCTAGCTTGGGAGATTTCCCTCCGGACCGTAACATGTATATATAGCACAATAGTCAATGAGAAAGCTATCCCATAATTTACCAATTCTTCTCTCTCTAAATTGTTTTAGCCTCTACCTCCATGGAGATCGCTTCATAACTTCATTGAATGCTGAAATACAATGCCTCTATACATTCATCGCTAAGTCGAACATCACACGTTTTTGTGTAGCAGATAACAAGCTGTTCAGGTAATTCACTTGCCAGTCGATATAGCCTCTCTTTTATCTATTCATTGCCGAAGAAGCTCATCTGTTCGTCTTTGAGAAAGACGATGTGAAAACACCCTTCATTGTTGCCACTCACAATTGGAATGCCAGAAGTCTCTGGGAGTTTAGAAGTCACGAATGGAGTAAGGAAATTATCATCACTATTTTCGGCAGGCGTAAAGTGCTACTTGCGGAAGGAGTCTTTCATGGGGCGAACTGAGAAGTTCAAATATGAATTGACAGACAAGTTTCAAAGTTCATGTAGGGATGTAAAAAAGTTGTAATTTTGAACACGCTTCGTTATGCACAAACACAAACGTCCTTCAGTTAAATCATAATGACTTCAATTTAACTCTATCTAGCTCCTAGTAGTATCTGTATAAAATTACTTTGGATCTTTCATGAAACATAAATCGGTTACAGTAAGACCCGTTGAAATACATACGGGGTCAGAAAAGAGATCTCCTGAATATTGCGTAGCAATTGAAATGTAACATTCGAAGTTTAATTGAATGTCACGTGTAGATTCTGCTAACATTTGAATTTTAATTGAATGTCACGGGTAGATTCTGCGTAAAAATTTGTAAATATATTATTGTAATTCAATAAAGAAGACAAGGAAAAAGAATTTATCAAAAATTCAAAATAGTGTGCAAGTGCTTGTCTTCTATCTCATATTGTAGCTCTTCTTTTAAAGGGGGTGCTGGATCGTATCACTATCTTTTGAAATATCGGAATTCGCTTCTTGCTTTTGCTACTCTTTCCACAATAGTAGATAGTAACATAGTAATCATATTTTTCTTTCAACTCTTTAACCGTTTGGTTTAACGAGAATGTTTAAAAAGAAATTTTATTCAACAAATTATATTAGAGTGGACATGATCCAGTTTGGTTTTAAAGAAAACCGAATCGAACCTCAAATTTTTGGGTATTTAGTAAGTGGAACCATCAAGTTCAAACTTAATTATGGAACGATTCGGGTTCGGTTTCATTCGGTTCCTGAGTTCCGTACAATAATTAATTTTTTTAATATTTACGATCATACTACATTAATTTAATTAATAACATGTTCAATGTTAACTCTTATAAAGTAACGTAGTTCAATCCCGTGATATCGTCTCTTTTTATAGAGTTCTTCATAGATTTGAATATTAAAGTTATAGAAATATGAAGATAATGAGCTCACAATAATGAAAAGAAGCGCAACCGAGCTCCCAATTCGATTTTTTCATGACGGCACAACAGTAAAATAACAGATTTGAGTAAAATTTAGGTCAATTTGATTTAAGTTGGGCTTGAACTTGAAATTAGAAATAGAAAAAACATATTTTGACTTTGAGTTAAATTAAGTGGAAATTTTATGGAATCAGAATTTTCAAGTTAACATTTCAAAAATCATATTTAAAGTTTATTTTTACAAAAATCATATCATAATTAAATAATTAAATATTAATAATAATATTTTAAAACTAAATTAATCTATATACCCACCTCTATCCCCCAAACCCTATTATTTTTCTCCTTCCCTACTCTCTCTACATCTTTCTTCCCTCTCTAACTCCTCTCTCTATAGTGTCGGCAAGACTGCAACATGACACGAGCAACGTTGGTGGCGTCGGCGTCATCCAGAGTAAGAAGATCTGAACGGCGGGTGTAGTGTGGTGTATGCTATTTGTGGCGTTGGTGAGGTTTTTGTTGGTGGTGCAAGTGGAGGTCGTGGCTGTGGTGGTGGCGATAGACGATGGGAAAGGTGGTGGTGGTGGCAGCGGTAGCGCCGACTGCGATGGTTCCCTTATCTCCTCTCCTTTCTCTCTTCACTACCATCTCTATAATTTCAAATCCAAACCGCCGCTGCAGAACCACTTGATGTGAGCGTCGCTACTGCGAAGACGAGTTGCAGTGCATCGAAGTGAAGCGGTTGGGCTCCATAGTGATGGTGGTGCTGCAACGGCGAGTTGCAGTTGCATACTGGCTTCGCCCCAGCCAATGCTACAAATCGGTAGTAATGGTGGTGGATCTGGTGACAACGATGTGCGGTGGTTGGTCGCGATGATGGTGTTGGTACATGTGTGGCGGATCAGCGGTGTGGTGAGGTGTTGGTACTGCAATGGTTTTTTGTTAACAGGTCTGTGAAGGTGTGTAGGGTGGAAATGGAGTTGTGGTGGTGGGTGAAAATGGTGGTGGTGGTAGAAGCGGCTACGACGGCTGTGACGTGATGGCGGTTGTGGGGTGTTGGGCGGTTTTGGATCTGTTTTGTTGGTGTTGGCAATGCTAGTGAGTGGTTTTGATGATGGCAGTGGATCTGGCTGCAACGATGTGCAGTGTAGCGGCTAGACGGTGTTGGTGGTGGTAGATCTGGCGAGACGATGTGGCGGTGTTTTTATGCGATGTGTTGATTTGTTTGAGAGGTGTTGTTGTCGAGAGGTGGTGATGTTGGTGGTGGTGGTTCTGACAGCAACAGTAGCAGTGGTGGTGCTAATGGGAGTGATGAGGTGATGGTCACAAGTATTGGTGATCGTCACAGATTATTTGATCGTTTGTGATCATTAAATTAATTAATTTGTGATCGATATACAATATTTGATTAATGAAAATGATAAATTGTGACAAAAAATAATGTGACTTAAAAAAATTGTTAATTTGTGGTCGATAATTTGATAATCTTTGAATGTCTACTCAGTTGTAACTTATAATGTTTATGATTTATGACCGATAAATAAGTTGTGATATTTCAATTTTTTATTGTGATCGATGAACGAATTGTGGCATATAAAATTTTTGAATTGTCATCTATAAAATTTCAAATTCGTGATTGTAAATTAATTTGTGACTCATCAAATTTCTGATTTGTGGGCGATGAACAAATTGTAACATAAATTTTTTGAATTGTAACCGTAAAATAATTTGTGATGTTTCAATTTTTTATTTGTGATCGATAAACATATTATGACCTATAAAATTTTTGAATTGTGACTGTAAAATAATTTGTGACATATAAAATTTGTGATTTGTGACCAATTATATAGAATTTGTGATCATATTATATGGAATTGTGACATTAATATATTTAATTAATAAAATATATATTTAATTAATTAATTTTAAAAAATCTGAGCTTTGAAATTTTAAATCTTAAAAAATCTGAAATTTGAAATTTTAAACATTATCTCTTAAATTTGAAATGGGTAAAACTAAACATTTTACATATGAAATTTTCCCTTAAATTAATTAGTTAGCAAATTATTTAGAAAAAAATAATTTAACTTATTTAAAATAAGAAACTTAGGGAGTTTTGGTTATTATTCAATTCTTGATCTAAAATTGAAAATCCAACCAAATTCGTCGATTCTCGATTCAAATATTCAATTTAAGATGAATCGCTCGATTTGATTCGAGAATTTTAACAATGGGTGCTCATCTAGAACACACATATGTAGTTATGACACGAGTGCATAAAAAAAAAAAAAAAAAAAAACAACAACAACAACAAAACGTTTCAAACAATTTTATTTAAGAAAAGAGAACATATGTTTTTTTTCCCCAAAATAAAAATAAAAATAGAGAATACATGAGGGGAGAGGAAAAAGAGAAATGTAATGCTCTTAACAAAGAAGAAAAATAAGAGAAACAGACACAACTATCCATAATCTCTTTACTTACCTCTGACGCTGCAATTCATCGTACCCTCGATTTCTCCGAATCTATAAGCTCAAATCTGGTATGTAACGATCATGTAATAAATCTTTGGTTTATTAGTAATCTGAAAACGATTCCATTCTTTTGTTAGATCTCTAAAAAATGATCAAAGATTAAATCTTTTAGGACTTTTCCATGCGGGCCTTTGTTAATTTTGGTTATACCGATCTGAGGATTGGTTTTGATTGGAAATTTAGTGAATTATTGCAATTTTTCATTTTTGGTTAAATTTTTTTTTTCTGGTCTTTTGTTTATGTTGATGATTAATTTTTGGATTTTAATGAAGCAAACTTTGGATGATTTGCATTGAAATCGGGAGTTAGTGAGTATGTTTGATTAATCTGATTGTTTGATTTTCTGTATGTTCTTGATTTGGATTCGTTGTTAAATTAATTAAGATTGATTGAGCTGGCTTTGAAATGAAATAGCAATGGTATAAATGCTTTTATTGCTCTTCTTTTTTGGCATGTTTAAGGATGAAAATGGAGTTAAAATCTTGTTCAAGATGGTGTCCAATCGTGTAATATATAAGATTCTTGAAGTGTTGGCAATCTTCTATTTTGCAGATGAAAAATGGCGTCAATGGCGGTGAATGATTGTAGTTATAGTTCCAGTCAAATTCCAGTTATGACAGTGGAAGAAAAAGGAAGTAGGAACAAGAGAAAATTCCGAGCAGATCCGCCTCTAGCAGACCCTAACAAGATCTTCCCTTCACCTCCAAATGAATGCACAAGTTTTGAATTCTCAGCTGAAAAGTTGGAGATTCCCCCAAGTCGGGGGCATGCAAACAGTTGTGACATGTGTTGCATGACCTGTGATAAATCTGATGCTTTGAAACTTGATCTAAGATTGTCATGTGCGGTGGAAACATTGGAAGTGGGGCCAAGACAACCTCAAGAGGAGACGGAAACATCATCGAATGAGTACAATGGTGCTGATTGGAGTAATCTTACAGAATCCCAGCTAGAGGAACTTGTTTTGAGTGATTTGGATGCAATTTTCAAGAGTGCAATTAAGAAAATAATTGCTAGCGGTTACAGTGAAGAAATTGCTACAAAGGCTGTTTTGAGATCTGGCCTTTGCTACGGGTGCAAGGACACTGCATCAAATATTGTGGATAATACTTTAGCATTTCTTAGAAGTGGCCGAGATGTTGATTACTCAAGGGAGCATTGTTTTGAGGATTTGCAGCAGATGGAGAAGTATATATTGGCCGAGTTGGTTTGTCTTCTAAAAGAGGTTAGACCTTTTTTCAGCACAGGGGACGCAATGTGGTGCTTGTTGATATGTGATATGAACGTGTCACGTGCTTGTGCCGTGGATAGTGGCGCTTTGGGTAGTTTTCTCCGCGAAGTGGCTGTGATTGAAAATTCCTCCGATTCTGTGAAACCTCAGTTGAGAACGGAACCCAAAAGTTCTGAATCTAATACTCCAATTACCCATACATCAAACCCTTCAATTGCTTACACTCGGAATTCTCCGTCTGAACCACCTGATACAGTTTCAACTCATGGTGGACATATATTTCAATCTGAAGCATCAGCTACAGCAGCTGTTGCAAACTTGAAACTAGAAACTTCCTTCATTCCTAATGGGCTAGGCCAAATCAAACTGTGTCAAAACCCTATATCTAATACTAACGACAAACTCTTTAGTGTTGCAGGAATACCCCGCCCCTCAGTTGCCGAGGAGAAGTTTGTGGGTAGTAGAAAAGTTTCTGGAATAACCAAAAGGGAATACATATTACGTCAGAAATCCATGCACTTGGAGAAACATTATCGTACACATGGTTCTAAAGGGGCGTCTAGAGCTAGAAAACCGAGCAGCTTCGGTGGTTTCGTCTTGGATGAGAAACGTAAGGCTATAGCAGATTTCACAGGTGTGAATGTTAAGAATCCCTCGTTCAAGGCTAGTGAGACAGTTTGCTTTGATGTGCCTCAAAACGATGTCAATTATAATCTTCCAACAAGCACTGAATTCACTTCAATGCCAACATTTAGCTTGGAAGGTGCTAACGGCAGTTTGTCATTGGTTAAATCAAGTCTCTTATCCTCATCGCCTGTGGTGCCGGTCAATCCGCTACCTTCACTACCTGTTGCTGATACCGAGCTTTCTCTCTCCTTGACTGCCAATGGTGATTCCAATTCAATTTCCGTTAGCTATGATGTCGAGACCGTCGGTTGTAGTTATGCTGGTGTTTCAAATGATAAGTCTCTTGAGCAGTGGGTTCCACTGTACAAGAAGGATGTAATGATTATGAAGCTTGTTCAAAGAGTGCGGGAGTCGCAAAATCAGCTCCATGAGTGGACAGAGTGGGCGAATCAGAAGGTCATGCAGGCTGCTAGCAGACTGAGCCAGGATAAAGCCGAGCTCAAGACACTTAGGCAAGAGAGAGAAGAAGTCGAGCTTCTGAAGAAAGAGAAGCAAACATTGGAGGAAAACACAATGAAAAAGCTTTCGGAGATGGAGAATGCCATGGTCAAGGGTAGTGGACAGGTAGAGCGAGCTAATTTTGCTGTTCGTAGGCTTCACGTTGAGAATTCTGCATTAAGGCAGGAAATGGAAGCTGCAAAATTGCATGCTGCAGAGTCGGCCGCAAGGTGCCAGGAAGTATTAAAGAAGGAGAAGTCGACGCTGATGAAGTTTCAGTTACGGGAGAAGCAAAAGACTCTCCTTCACGAGGAACTTGTGGGTGAAAAACGCAAGTTGATACAGCTTCAAAAGGAACTAAAGCAGGCTAAAGACGTGCAAGATCAAGTTGAGGTACGTTCAACATTCACTTATCTATTTAAAATATTAAATTTGGGTTAACCGTGAACTTTCTTCCAATTAAATCTTCCAAAATTAGGCCATATATATCGATGAGTAATTTCTTAAGAGTGAACTTTTAACATGTCTCCCTAGAAAATGTACTGATCATCAGATGCTATGTTAAGAAGTTAGGAATATATGCCATTACCAGAACAACTATGCGAAACACGATCCCACCCGTCCCTTTTGAAAAACTAGAAAAGGGGCAAGACGTTTATAAAGGTTTGAGGAAGTTTGAAGGTCTCTTATAGTTTTGTTTTTAACATAGACTGCATGTATGTTTACCCTACTTTTATGTACCATGCTTGTATGTATATCAATATTTAATTTGTGGCGCTAAATTTATTCTCAACTGGGAAGCCTGTTGATGAGGACGTCATCCAGCAACCCCCAGGATAGGATAACGTGTATGTATTGCGCTATATTGCCTTGTTCTGATAGTGCAGATATTATTTCCAGCCATAGTGTTTGATCTTGGCTTCAGTTTCTATCTTTTGATCGGATCAATCTTCCAATATTTGTGGGGTTTTCTGCTGACTATGACATGTATTCACATGGAAAAGTTATGACATCACAGGCTCGATGGAAACAGGAAGAAAAGGCGAAAGAAGAATTATTTGCACAAGCCGATTCATGTAGAAAAGAAAGAGAACAAATTCAAGATTCAGCTAAATCCACAGAGAATATGATCAAATCGAAAGCAGCAAATAATCTGCAGAAGTATAAAGATGATATTGAGAGGCTCCAAAAAGAAATTTCCCAGCTAAGATCGACGACTAACTCATCAAAAATAGATGCTCGTAGATATGGTATAGATTCGGGCTATGCTGGTAAACTTGCTGACTGGAGAAATTCTTCAGTCCCAAAGGATTCTCCAATACCTTATATTCTTGAGGATATCGCTGCGAATGGAGGTGTGAAGCGTGAACGAGAATGTGTGATGTGCCTGTCCGAGGAGATGTCTGTTGTTTTCCTCCCATGCGCACATCAAGTGGTATGTGCAATGTGCAACGAGCTGCACGAGAAGAAGGGAATGAAGGACTGCCCTTCTTGTAGGAGCCAAATCCAACAACGCATTTGTGTACGTTATGCCCTCTCTTGAGTAATTCTGAAATGACACGAGCTTTTGAATAATGATTTAATAATGCATTTTACAGAAGATTGGTGTTGGTGTGAGGTTGTAAATGACAGTTTCCTTATCCACGGAACAAACAGTGTTCTTATTGTTATGTATATTTGTCAGTTTAATTCATCAAATGAAGCTATAAGGCAGTGTTTGATACCAGTCATTTTCTAGGGAAAATTTTTCCATTTTCCCACATTTCACCTGTTTGATTGTCAAGTTTTTACTGGGAATTCATTTTGACAGCCGCCGTTTCACGCGCCCATTTTCCTGTAAATCAATAAAAACGTTTTCCCTTTGGTTGTGTGGATTTTTATTTTCCAGCTTTGTTTTTATTTTTATTTTTTGGTTTTTTTTAGGTTCACAATTTTTGCTTAATTTTGTGTTCTCTGTTGCCTGTTGGCATGAATCATATTAAGTGAAAATTGCATGGTCTGAGTATGTATGATAGGATTCCTTCTTCATACTAGAAAAAGATTCATATAGTCAAATCCAAATTATCGCCTAAATTGTTATCATCTTATTATTATTTTCATTTTCATCATACAATTTACAAACCCCTCTGCCGCCACCGCCACCACCACCACCTCCTCCTCTACCTCATCGACCACCATCTGCCGCCGATTTGTTAGAATTTATCTTCGAATTCAAAGAATCCAACTATTCTCCTCTCCTAAAAGACCTGAAATTTGTGGTGTTATGTTATGACATCCCATTTTCTCGTGGATTGATTCTTGTAATATGTGCTTCGTGATATCAATCGTGTTAAGCAAAGACCACACACAATATAAGAATCGAAAAGCAAGAATAATTGAATCAAAGAAAAAGTCAGCTGCAGAAAATTAAAATGAACACTAAAGAATTATTTCGGCTGTAGTCCCGGAGGTTCCGTGACCGTTTCTAACACCTACATCCCCTGTTGAGCATCCAAGAAAAGAATTATTCTCAGTTACACTAAAAACAGCCCAAAATGGCAACGAATATTACAAATGTTCAGAGAAATGAAATAAGAGACTTATCTATCAAGTACAGTGATACATCTATAAAGATTCACCAAGATATCTTGAAACAACCCTTTGAACAACACCAAAAAAACCATAACGGAGAAACCACACAGAATCTCACAACATTCACTCAGAATATTACACAATGAAGGTTACTCTATCACTCATAACGCTTAAAATCAGGAATTTTAAGTGAATCAAAACAAGAATCGCAAACCCTAGCACTCTCTTTTTTTCTCTCAACTTGCAGGAGCCCCTGAAGTCTCCAGAAGAAGAATGAATCGTCTGAAACCCTCAAGAGCCATCAAGCCCATGTAAATAATTCATTCAGCATCCAACGGTCAGAAGTAAACCACGTGTCAAGTATCAGGAGAAAAAGTTTCATTAATAAAAGTGTGTTTCTCAAACACGTTTAATCCATCAAAATGTTGGGAACACTAGAAGAAGAGAACCATGGTTCGATTCCAACATTCTTCACATTGCTACCAGATTTTGGACTGTCAGTGCATCCAAGAGCATTTTCACAGCTTTAAGTACTTATATTAAAATCACAAAGAATCAATGGAAAGGAATTTAAGGTAGTTCAAAAACTTGTTTAAAGGAATCACTTTATTACTCATATCAGATGGATTATTCTGAGTTGCAATATTTTCAACTTTTATTATTCCCTTAGAAATAACATCTCTAATGAAGTGATATTTAAAATCAATGTGCTTAGTTCTATCATGAAACATATTATTTTTACTAAGATGAATTGTACATTGATTATCAGATAACAAAACAGTTTGTGCATCAACAAATCCAAGTTCAGACAGTAAGCCAATTAACCACATTTCTTTTGTAGTTGAGACTTTCAGCTAATGACAGTACCATATAAGGCATAAAAATAGGATGAAGTTGATTTTCTATTATCTCTATCACCAGCAAAGTCTGAATCAGTGTATCCATTTAACATTACACCTTCTTTGTTAGATTTAAACACTAAGCATAAATCAACGGTACCTTTTGTAATTGAGACTTTCAGCTAATGATAGTTGCACATAAGGCATAAAAATAGGATGAAGTTTATTTCCTATTATCTCTATCACCAGCAAAGTCTGAATCAATATGTCCCTTTAACATTACACTTTCTTTGTTAGATTTAAACACTAAGCCTAAATCAACAATACCCTTTAGGTACCTTAATAACCATTTTAAGGCATTCCAATGATCTTCTCCATGATTACCCATAAATCTGCTTAATATACTAATGTTATGTGCAAGGTCAGGTCTAGTACAAATCATTAAGTACATAACAGAGCCTATTACATTAGCATAAGGAATCCTAGACATTCTAATATATTATTCTACAGTGTTAGGACAGCAGTCTGAAGACATTTTGTAATGATTTGCAAGAGTTAAAGTTACAAGTTTGCGGTCATACCTATTAAATTTTTTCAGTATTTTAACCACATAATCATGTTGATTTAAAAACAACAAATCATTTTATTTATTCCTTACAATTTTCATACCTAAGATCTTCTTGGGAGGGCCAAGATCTTTCATATCAAACTCAGTTTTCAACTTTAGTTTAATATTTTCAATTTCACCCTTATTGTAACTAGCAAGCAACATATCATCCACATAAAGGACCAAATATAAGAAATTTTTACCTCCATTACCTTTGCAGTATAAGCATGTATCATATTGGTTTCTTTTGAAGCCCAATTATAACACAAAAGTATCAAACATTTTGTACCATTGTCGGGGGCTTGTTTTAAACCATACAATGATTTCTTTAACAAACACACAATATTTTGAGGATTAGCTTTCTCAAAACCAATGGTCTGTATCATGTAAATAATTTCATCAAGTTCACCATACAAGAAATCAAGTTTAACATCAAGCTGATCAAGATTCCATTTGAATTGAGCAACAAGGTTAAGTAAGCATCTAATATTAGTATATTTTACTATAGGAGAAAAAAAATCGGTGTAATCAATACCCTCCTTTTGAATAAAACATTTTGCTACTAATATGACCTTGTATCTTTTGTTATTACACCCACTTTCTCCTTGCTTAATTTTATAGATCCATTTACAATCTATAAGTTTTTGCCCTTTAGGCCTTTCAACAAGTTCCCACGTTTTATTTTTAATCAGATAGGCCATTTTATCTTCCATAGCAGGTTTCCAATTTTCACTTTCTTTACAATTTATGGCATCATCATAAGAGTTTGGTTTATTTTCAGATAGTTTTTGATAAGTAAACAAGAAAACAAAATTATCACTGTCAAATCTGGTGGAGGGTCTAATCTGTCTCCCCTCTCTGTCCCTTGTGAGTTGATACTCGTCAAGGGATGTAGGATCAGATTGATCAATGTGATCAATTTCCTGTTCAATTTCGGTTTTAGGCAAGATGACATTTTCTTCATGTTCAATATTCTCAACAGAAGACTTAGAAGTATCATGGTGATTACCATTGATCAATTTCCTGTTCAATTTCGGTTTTAGGCAAGATGACATTTTCTTCATGTTCAATATTCTCAACAGAAGACTTAGAAGTATCATGGTGATTACTAGAGGACTCCACCTCAATTTAAACAACTTTTTCAGTTAGAACACTCTCTTTTCCTTCAAGGCAAGACATCAAAGATTCATTAAAAATGATATATTTTCTAATTATTACTTTATAACCCCTTTTAGATTTAACACACAATCTGTGCCCTTTTACATGTTCATCATAATCCAAGAAAACATAAGTGATATGGGTTCTAACTTACCAATGTTTTGATGAGCATATACAGCACAACAAAAAACTTTCAAGTAAAAATAATTCAGGGAGTTATTAGACCATACAACTTCAAGAACAACAAAATCCAAGGTACTTGACTCAACCTTGATTTCTTGTGCCTTATTTTTCGAAGCATTAGTTATAATATCAGTAATCAGTAGTGAGTTCATCATCTCTACCATATTCAAGAAAATCAAGGGAATGATCAAGAAACCCTAATTTCAAAAAGTAAGTTTTTTTAAAAAAATTAAAGATATCACCAAGCGAGTTTATATAAACTCATTTCCTTTTGATTTTCTTAAGAGCAGATAAAAAAACTTCAGGATCTAAAGCGAATCTACCTCTTTCTCCAAAGATCCAAGCAACTTGCTCTTTAGTTCAAGACTCTGATATCACTGTTAAGCCAAAATCGAACACAATATAAGAATCGAGAAGCAAGAATAATCGAATCAAACAGAAAGTAAACTGCAGAAAATTAAAATGAATACAAAAGAATTATTTCAGCCGCAGAGGTTCGGTGACCGCTTCTAACACATACATGCCCCCGTTGAGCATCCAAGAAAAGAATTATGCTCAGTTGCACTAAAAAAGCCCAAAATAGCAACGAAAATTACAAATGTTCAGAGAGATGAAATAAGAAACTTATCTCTTAAGTACAGTGATAGATCTACAAAGATTCACCAAGATATCTTGAAATAACCCTTCGAACAACACCAGAAAACCACAACGGAGAAACCACACAGATTCTCACAACATCACTCATAATATTACACAACGAAAGTTACTCTATCACTCATAACACTTAAAATCAGGAATTTTAAGTGAATCAAAACAAGAATCGCAAACCCTAGCACTCTCTTTTTTTCTCTCAACTTGCAGGAGCCCCTGAAGTCTCCAGAAGAAGAATGAATCGTCTGAAACCCTCAAGAGCCATCAAGCCCATGTAAATAATTCATTCACCATCCAACGATTAGAAGCAAACCACATGTCAAGCATCAGGAGAAAACATTTTATTAATAAAAACGTGTTTCTCAAACACGTTTAATCCATCAAAATGCTGGGAGCACCAAAAGAAGAGAACCATGGTTCGATTCCAACAAATCCAATTGCCAATTTTTTCGGTTGTCAAATGCAATCGGAGATTGCTAGAATTTTCCATTAAACAATAATGAGGGCTCCAAACTTTTGTTCTTGTCGAATTGGAGGGTGACAGGTGATGGGACATTACAAAGTAATGATATTTGAAAATAAATTAAAGTTTAGTGGCTCAAGTGACATAAATTAAAATTTTTGTGACCCAATTATGATTTTGTTGGAGTTCGGTGACTGCCCATGAAATTCACCTATTCTCGACTTCTTGTTTGTTTGGTCCTTGGTTAATTTTTTTTAATTTAAAATTCGTTTCAAAATTAACAAAAATATAAAATTCTATTTTTCTACATAATAGGGCACGTTAGAGAAATACCATGTTTCTTGGTATTGATTGTTGCACGAACATAAGTGCGTACATTGGACTTATTCTTTACAGAGCTACTTATATAATATTTGTGCGACAATTAGACGACAATCACAATCTTGTAGCAAGGACGTAACATCTTTCTCAATATCCTTGTTCTTTGATAGTCAAAAAGATTTTATTTATTTATTTATTTTTAAATTTGAATTCGTTCATTTGAAAATTTTGAGTTGTTCATCTTCTCTCTATCATTTCTTGAGTTCCATAAATTTGATCACTTTATTTCATTGTGGTTGTGCTAATGGAGAATATTATTAGACCAATTGTACACTTCAATTACTCGGAAAATTAAATTATACAAGATCTTCGATAAACTCTCATATCAACGAAATTTCATGATAGCCAAAATCATTACTTATTTAGCCCATACTTGTTAGAAATTATTATTTAGATTTTTATTAAAGTTAAAGTCAGCAATCAATTTTAATCATATATTTTATGGGTTCCACAATTTTTTAACTATACATTTCATTAACTTTCTTTAAAATCTGCTAAAAATCTCCATCAAATTTCATTACAAGCCAACACCAAATAAGAAAAGAAATAATTAATCTACTTGTACATTTTTTGTGTACACCATGGTTGACATTCCGTGAGTTGTAAAAATCGAGATTATTTATTGTTTTAAGTATTGTTAAAATCAATAGCAAAAATATGTGACAAATCACACAACGTCAAAAAATTATGGACCATGAATATATATACCAAGCAAAACTGGAAAAGAAAATGTTTTCACAAACCAATCTTATTACATGTACACCTCATTTTACACGACTTACTGAATTATACATTGTATAATTTCACATTTCACAAATTTAACTCAATCATTATAAAACATGTTACACATATAAATTACGTGGCAAGTACATGACGGAAGGGGTCCTACATTGGCCAACACAACGTTGATTATTTAATTAGATTTGGCTTGCTTATTTAATCAATCAACATCGTCTTGAACTTGAATTTGGCACATTAGCATCACTTGATCTATTTACATTTTCATATATACATGTGACTCATTTCATAATTAAGGTATCTTCTCTAACACTAGTCTAATCTATCTTCCTCTCTTGCACTCTCTTTATTTCAGCATTAGTTCTAACCAAATGAAGTGCAGAAAAACTCCATTGAAGTGGTGTTCTTGGTTGAGAAGTGATTGTTACTCTTCGCTTCATCTTTCTTTGATGGCATCTTCTTGACCACTGGAAAGCACACACCACATGGTGGCTTCGATTCCATGGTTGGACACAAATATGATTAGCCACATGAAACCTATAAGGAAAGTCGTGCATATGGTACTCCAAGGACGAAATGATCGGATTGAGTTCTGTCATTCTAAGGATGAATTTTATGCTCTATTTGACACCATTAAAGCAGTCAACATCTATGAAAAATGAGTTATTCCGGTGACTACATTATATGGGTCTTGCTTTTGTCCACCAGATAAACATTAATTTTTGTGCAAATTACTCATTTCCCTACTTTTGGAGATCCAAATTCTAAAATCAGATTTCATATTTTAATTTTCTAAAGTCAGATATTTTAAATATATATACAGATTTTTTATATTTAATTAAATATTAATAATAATATTATAAAAATTAATTTATATGCACCTAACACCCATGACCCATCCCACCCCTAAAATTTTAAAATCCTAACTCACCCACTGTCTCTCTCTCGCCCGTTTTGTGCCGCCGCCTCGCCCCGCCAATTTTGCGCTGCCTCGCCCTGCCCGTTGTACCCTTCTCCCGCCTGTTGCCTATGCTGATCAGCTCGACTGGAGCGAGAATCTCACCTACTACACCGGAATCGGTTATCTAGCCGGCTTCTCCGCCGGTGCTGCCAAGGGCTTTATATCCGGCGTCAAGTCTATTGAATCTACCAACACGCTGAAACTGAAAATCAATCAGCTCCTCAACAGGTCGGGTCATACGCGACGCCAGATCGGGAACCAGTATGGAGCGATTTGCAGTGAGATGCGATTTTTGATTTGCAGTGTCTCTCCTCTCCTCTCCCCGACGATCTGCTGCCTTTTTTTTTTTTTGATAGTTGGTCTGTAAAGTAGTGGGGTTGAAAATGGTGATGGTTGTGGTTGTTTTGTCAATGGTTACGGTGGTGTTGATGGTTTTTGCGGTGGCAGGGGACGATTTTGTGGTGGTGATGGCAGTAGTGGTGGTAGTGTGTGTTTAGATCTGGTTGATAGTGGTGATGTGATGGTAGTGTTGGCGGTGCTGTGCGGTTTTTGGTTTGCTGTCGATTGGTAAGGCTGTGTTGGCGACGTTAGTGATAGTGGTTATGGTGAGTTGCCGAATGTGGTAGCAGCGGTCGAGTAGGGTTGGGGCATGTAAGACGGTGATGGTGGTGAGGTGGTGCTGTATAGTCTCTATGACCTATGCTGTTACCTGAGCTATGTGATGTGACTTGAGTTTTGTGCTCGGACCTATGCTGTGACCTGGCCCATGTTCCGTGACCTGTGCCATGTGCAAAAAAAATTTTGTGACCCGTTCTGTGACCATTTAAAATAAACATGCGACTATCAACAAGAATCAGAGCCATGTGCAAAAATATTATGTGACTTGTGTTGTGGTCATTTGAATATAACATGAAATTATGAACAAAAGTGTGAATATATTTTGTGACCTGTGCCGTGACCATTTGAAAATAACTCGTGACTATTAACAAAAATGTGAAACATTAACCTTATCATGTTATAAAAAAATAATAATGTGTTGGGACTTGTGACCTGAGCTATTACTTGTGACTAATAACTTGTGACCTCGATTGTGACCATCAATGCTAACCGGAATAGTCACCGGAACAGTTGTCGGAATAGTCGCAGGAACGATCGTCGGAACTGTCGCCGGAATCGGAGAGTCACGAAACGGTAGCCGGAATCAGAACGATCACTGGAATAGTCGCCAGAGCGGTAGGGTGGTGGAGGTGGGGTGGGGTGGGTTAATTAATTATATATATATATATATATATATATATATAGGTCAAATATCTGATTTTTTAAAATGTGAAAGTTGGTTTGTCATTTTTGAAATAGTGTAAAGTAAAAGTAGGATAAATGAATTTTGCCTTAATTTTTTATAAAAATGAAGAACTGCAACCTTGACAGCCCATTTGTTGCTTGATCCCATTAGCAAAAGGACCTATCTACTTAAAAGACATGCTTGGGGCTTACATTTGAGTATGGGAAAATTTCGTAATTAAGGGATTGAGTATCACCTATTTCAAAACTAAGAAAATAAGGTTTCAAATTTCAAATCTCACATTTTTTTTTAAATTTTATTAATTAAACATTTATTTTATTAACTAAATATATTAATGTCACAATTCTATATAATTTGGTCACAAATTCTTTATAATTGGTCACAAATCACAATTTTTATATGTTACAAATTATTTTATGGTCACAATTTGAAAATTTTAAAAGTCACAATTTGTTCATCGATCACAGATCAAAAATTTATACATCACAATTTATTAATCGATCACAAATCTATCAAATTAATAAGTCACATATTATTCATTAGTAAAAAATCACAAATTTTATGTCACAAATTTTTTTATAATCACAATTTGTTCATCGCTCATAAATCAAAAATTGAAATGTCGCAATTTATTTATAAGTCATAAACCACAAATATTACAAGTCACAACTTAGTGGACAATAAATTGTCAAATTATCGATCACAAACTAACAGTTTTTTAGGTCACATTTTTTTTATCACATTTTATCTTTTTCATTGGTCATATATTGTTTATTGGTCACAGATTAATCAATTTAATAGTCACAATGACCACAACCAACACTTGTGACCATCACCACACCACTCCATCCAGTAGCACCACTGTCATCGTCGTCGTCAAAACCACAACCACACCTCACGACAGCAACACCACAACCTTAAATAAATCAACACATCGTGAAAAACACCACCACATGTCGCACCGATCCACTACCACCTCGAGAGACCGGTAGCCACTAACATCTCAACACACAACCATTACCAAGATCTATCGCCAACGCCACCAAAAAAATTGTTGCAGGTCGGTGTCAGACCCGCCACCTAATCTGCCACACGTTAGAAGATGTGGTTCACACACCACCACGTGTCGGACGAGGCGATTGCGCATGGGACAAGCCGAGTATATATGCCGAAGCAATACAAGGGACCGAACTGAATAAACGACCATCAGAGAAACTGAACTCATCTGCAAGGCACCGCGGATGCAAAGGCCCGTACTCCGTTTCTATGACTCCACTCATGCCTCGCCTCATCCCAACGAAGATCTCTTATACAAAGATCTTCCCAAAATCAAATCACCGATTGATGGGATGTGTGGCAGGACCCGACTGTCTAATCAGTCATAAACATTCAATGTCAGTCAACCTATGGAAAAGACGGATTGACACCTAGGATAGGATGAGCCCTGAGGATCTAATGACACATGTCTCCCCATCGACGACCTTCATTTTTTCATCATTGGTATAAATACACCCCACTCATGCCTAGAGAAGGGTGGAAAAATCGGACTATCCCCAACAAAGATAGCAAACCTAAGTAACATTTCTCTCCCCCATATATTTGCATTTTACCATAATACATTGCCATCAACCATTTCAGCGCCGGGGAACTATCTTCTAGTTGAAATGAAAACTGATTTGACCGTCGGAGTGCTCGTGGCCGTTCCCAACCCCTTTGGGAAAGGCTACGGGTGACTGACTATGTGCTACATGTGCAAGGAAGAGCTAAAATGAAGACATCTTATGTTGGCCATGTAGGAGCCATTTGTTTAGGTCAACAAAAACCACAACCACCATTACATCCAACATAACCTCTGCCTCCAACAAAGTCACTATCACCCAAACACGACCACCACAACCTCAAGAGATCCAATCACAACCATACATCACTAAAAGCCATCGCCACTAGAACAAACACCACAACCACACATCACCACCACCTCAACAGATCCAATCGTCTGAGAGCAGCGCTACACTATCTAAAATGGGATCCTGTCGAATGTAGCCACAGCAACATCATCGCGACAACTGGGAACCACCAACAGCATTAGTGTTGTCGAGCAACCCCACCAGATCCAACCACAACCACACATCACAAAACCATCGTCGCTAGAACAACTACCACAACCACATATTGCCATTATCTCTCCCAATCTAATCAACGGAGAGCACTGCAGCACTATCAACAAGCCATCAGTGCTACCTCGAACACCAACACCAGATTGTCGGCGGCGAACTCCCGATCGCCACTGTGTACGGCAAACTCAAGCATCGTTCAACGACAAATGGGAGAGTGACGGAGAGAAGAGAGAAGGAAGAAGAAGTACAATGCGTCGTCTCGTGGAGACTGGGTTGCCGAAGGAAAGTGATGAGAGTGGAGAGTGAGAAGAGAGAGTGGCGGAGAGAAGAGATAAGGTAGATAGAGTGACGGAGAGAAGAAGGTAGGAAAATTGGGATGAAATTGTTTATGGTTTGGATGAAAATTATACAATTAATATTTAATATTTAAAAATAAAATATCTGAATTTTGAAAAGTTCAATCTGATTTTTGAAATTGAATCTTTAAAAATCTGGTTTTGTATAATTTCCTCTTTGAGTATTGTAGAATTGGGCCATAGATTTATTTTACTTGGGCCTCGTGATCTCCATTTTATCAAATGCATTTGGGCCCATTGGATACTTAACCATTTTAGTCATCTTGGGCCATTTCAATATATTTTCTCTTCCAAATTTATGGACTCGTTTGAAAATGGAGCCCTTATAGCTTCCATCTATAAGTTTCTTGGCGAGATTGTTATTAGCATTTTCTAATTGGGCTTGCTGGATATTATTTCCACTTCTAGCTTTATTTTCCACTATACAATTAGCTGCAATTGGACTGTATTTTTGGTGGCCACAATTTGTTCTCAATAACAGATTGATAAACTTTGATTGGGCCTGCTGGACATTCCCACTTTAGTGCTGGCGATTTATTTTCCTTGGCCCCTTACTAAATAGTTTGGCTACTACAAATATCTTGCACCGGTTATTTTGATTGATCATCGCAAATTATCACTCTCCTCTATGCTGGTGATTTATGTGGCCAGATTTATTATGCTTGGGCTACCTATTATGATGATCAATGACAAGAATGGAAGACATAAAGAACTTCTGATTTGTCAGGTTACTCCAAAAATGGTTTCTACTGGTGATGTTTATTCTTCATGCCAAAAATATATTTCATGGCAATATGGCATGAAACTGTGTTGGAGGTTGAACACTTGTAGAATTCTAAAAGGTGATGGTGATGGGGCTCAATTTAATTTCTAGAAATGAATTATTATCATATTATTGCCCCTGTATATTAGAAATGGAAGATATGCAAGGTGAATTTAGTAGAATACGTAGCTTGGATTTCTCATGTTCGAAAGCTCCATTGATTATCCCAATTGCTAGTTCATGAATCCCCCCACAACGAGTGTCACGGGCTGCAGCAAGGTTACCCGTGAAAACGAGGCTAGTTCATGAATTTCTTATTATTAAAAGCGAGATCTAGTTCATTGATCTCTTACTATTAGTGGTACCTTTTGGAGTCATCGTTCCTTGAATAAAGGAAGAGACAACATTCTATGACTTCTCTTTCCTTGAATAAAGGAAGATGCGGGATATTTTTGGAATCATTGTTCCTTGAAAAAAGGAGAAGTCAAATGTGTTTGCCCTTGCAAAATGAGCCTTTCTTGGCCTCATTCGCGAGATTTTTTTTTCTCGCATCTCACTATCATCGAGCCTAATACTCCGATAGTTCGAGAGCTTTATGCGGGGTGTTTCTTCCCCACCTCGCCAAATACTTTTTCCTGACTTTGCAAGATACTTATTCCTCGTTTCTCACTATCGTTAAGCCCAGCTGTACGACCTCCTTATTCCGAGGCTAGTGTATAATACTCCGATAGTTCGAGAACTATATGTGGGATGTTTATTCCCTGCCTCCCCAGATTTTTTACCTGGCTTGCGAGATGTTTATTCCTCACTTCTCACTATCGTTGAGAATAGCTGTAGACCCGTCATTCCTAGGCGAATTTATAAGACTCCGATAGTTCGATAACTATATGTGAGATATTTATTTTCCGCCTCGTCGGATGCCTTTTTAAGGCTTCACGAGATATTTATTCCTCGCCTCACTATTTTTAAGTCTAACTGTAAGACCTCATATATCCGAAGATGCTTATAAGATTTCGATAGTTTGAGAGTTATTCACAGAATTCAGTTGAAGTGGATAACACATATCTCACATGTACAAAAAGTCATGGGAGAAGCCTCTGCATGGATGAACGATCCACCATACAGGGAAGCATGGGTGTTTCGACAAAGAGCTGGATTCCAAAAGGGACCACCTCCTAATTCGCGAAAGCGGATAGCACGTGCATCATATGTACAAAAAGTTATGGGAGAAGCCTCTACTTGGATAAAACATACACCATAGAGCAACTGTTGAAACCATAGGGCAACTATTGAAACCTCCTTCAAAATGCTCTGAAGAATGGTATTCGGTAGATGAAGATGAATGTAAGAAATTGTCTTTTTATCCATTCGTAATTTCTCCTCTGCGATCAAAGTCGTGGACATCTTGTCAATTCCCAGCAACGCATCATCAAAATCCTGTTGTGCAAGTATTGCATGCATCTTAACCTGCCATAGCGAAAATCTAGAGCTCCGATCCAGATGCGAAATTTCATACGTCATGGAAGCCATCACAAACAAAAACATCAACTCAAACCTTTTGCTCTTACATAAATGCTGAACATAGGCTCTAATACTACTTGTTATAAAACAAACAAGATATCAAAATCGCTCTGAAACACTTGTTGTGAAACAAACAAGATATCTCTTATTAGAAGAAATATTAATATGCCTGAATCGCTGATAGCAATGTTGGAAATACAAGAATTATATATTGTTTGAATACCACTTGAAGAAACCAACTATCGTAATGAATTGTTGAAATTATATAGCAAATAATGGAGTATAAGATCAAGTAAAAGAATAATAAAGACAAGAAATGTGACAGTGAAATTAAGAGATTTTATTGACTCAAGAATAATGGAGAAGATGAAAAATTACAATGGATCTTATAATTCTAGTTATCTATTTTCTGACTTATAAAATTGTATAGAAGAGTCTAATATTTATATGGAACATGTAGGGAACGTCCAAATCCTTTTAATAGAGTTGATGAAGTAGAATGTCAAAAAACTGAATCTAAAACGAAAAAAGAGAAAAAATGCAAAAATTTCGGAACATACAGGTAGCGCCTAGGCGCCACACCCCAGGTGCCTAAGCGTCGAGTAGTAGCAAAGGGGCCAAGCTGCTCGACCGCTCAGCTCATGAAAAGTCAGCTCAAGCTCGTCAAATGATGAGCCCGAGCATGAGGCGAGCAGACTGACTCGCTAGGCTCGGCACGTGGGCTCGTCCAAGACAACGTTTATTATTTTTAGAAAAGGTTTATCTTAAAAAAAATTATTGACGAGCTCACGAGTCGAAGCTCGGCTCGACCCATGAGTTCAAGGCTCAGCTCGGCCCCATTGCTACTTCTAGGGCCGAAGCTGGACGCCAGCCTTGCTGTTGTAAAACAGCAACCTGACGTCGCAGCCTTGGTGCTTAGGCGCCAAATTTCGGTCAAAAAACTTTCAATAGTATTTTTTTTTCATTCTGAACTTTTCTTAAAGTCCAATTCCAATTTTCAACTCTCAATGGGCTTCCAAAATAGAACTTCAACTTAACAAAGGACTCTAATAGCATTCTAAACTGAATTTCTCTTAACGTGCACTTCAATTAAAATTCTCCAATTAATTCAACGAAGAATTCAGGTCACACTCAAATTTTAACACGTGGTAAATCACTTTATTTGCTTGACAAATGATACCTTGTCTGGAATCTTATTTGCATTTTCAGGAACCGGCTTTCACACGAGCAGTTTGATGCCTTTCTATCAAATGTCAAGGAGTTGAACTCCCACGAGCAAACAAAAGAAGTTAGGGCATGTTTGGGAGGTGATTAAATTATAATATAACAAAAGTCAGTCAAATATGTTTTTTATTATACATTTTGTAGGATTCACGACTACTACTTATTATCCACACATTCTGTAGGACGCACATATCACTTTAATTTTAATATAGTCATTTCCCAAACATGCTCTTAAACTCGAATGATGTGTCCCACGTTTAATAAAGGAATTCGTGTCGACCGATTCTAATGCTTCTATTGTTTGCGTCATAATAGAAAACTTTGCGAAGGCTAAAGAAATCTTTGGCCCCGATAACAAGGACATGTATGCCATTTTTGAGGGGCTGATCACCCGTTATGTCCATTGAAAGAACATTCTTGTATGTACCTTCGAGCCTGAAATTCTTTGTTTTGCCATTATAGCATTTCTTATGTATTTAGCGTCGACGTAAAAGCGAGTTATTAGGTTCAAAAACAATGGGAAGTTGAATCGATTATGTAGATTTTTTCGTATGTTCAAGGTCAATGTTTCAATAAATGAATTTGTAACATCTCAAGTTGTTTCATAGAGGAAATATGAAGAATTTAGACCAAGAAATACACTGCCACAAGTATTTCCAACTATTTGCACGAACCCTTACGAAAATTCAGGACAAGAATTTTTAATTTTAATTTTTTTTTTTTTGTCCTATAATGATATGCTTGTTTTTATTCACACAGGTTAAGAAAATGTAATTATATAGTTATGATAAGTTGAGGACTTGAGCGCAATAAATGATAGGTTAGAAACAGGTACAAAATGTAGGAAATGAAAGAATGGAATATCCCTCATTAAATGGACAACAATTTTAAATTGATGTAATTTTCCATTTCTTCATATCTAAATTAGTCATTTTCCACTCTCTTATTTATAGTTTTTCTACTTAAATTATATTTGTTTTTATATTGAATAGAATATAATGTTATATAAATTTGAAAACAGGTATATTCCCATGCATGCAGCATATGAATTGGGATGATGAGAGGCCAAAATGAAGGCATAGAGGGAGAGAGATTCGGGTTGTTGCCATTAATATATAATGAGAAAAAAAGAGATTTCACAACCATTATATTCTCAATTCATCTATCTCCTCTTCCCTTCTCTCTTATCTTTCCTCTCTCTCTCTCCCTGCATGTGAAAATTTTGCAATTTTCACTGTGTATTGGTTCCTGATACATCTGGTAATTCTGCTGTCTCTCTGAGGAACCATGGAATTTATCCCAGAATCTGTGGCTTCGGCTTCGGCTTCTCCACGGTATTTGATCTTTTTTTCTCGTTCTTGTTTGTGGTAATCTTGTTCTGGATTTTGGTAGTCTTTTTGAAGAAATCTGTTCGTTTTGGTTTTGTGGGATTTGGTAATTTTTCATATGTTTCGATTATTGATTCATGGTAAATGTTTACTTATTTGTTATATCATAACATCAATTCTATTAGCCTTGGAATTGGATTTGGCTGTATTCATGTAGTCGACTAGAAATTAATTGGTGTATTGACCATAGAATAATTCTGACCCACGTCTTACCCTTAGTTTGTGGCTTCATTGGGTACCCTACCTAACAAGCAGATTTTAAGGGTGAATTTTACCTATGAGCTTCGTTATAGACGAGCCGCGATCTAGGGAGGCTTCTTTAAGAAGAAAACTGGTCTCGTGAAGTAACCTAACTTACAATTTGGAACAGGCGAATATCATAATAAAAAAAATAAAAAAAAACACATTTGTTGTTTTTGAATCCAATAAATTTCTCTATTCAACCCAGTTGCTTTTTGTAATTATTCGAGTTTTGGAATTTTTTTCAAATTCATTTGTATGTATATTGACTCTTAGTACATGTTCTTATCAATTTATTGAATTACAGTGAGGGGGAAAATATATTTGATATTGCTGAAGGAAGTGCAGAAGGAGAGCTTTTAGAGATTGGACAGAGATTACTCTTTTCAGCTTCCTCCATTTCTCTTTCTGCTGAAGGTAAAACTATATTATTCTCATCTCGTGTTCTTGTAAGCATTGGTGGTCCTCGTATGTTTAATGGAGAGGTTGAAAATTCTCGAATAATGAGTTTACATACATTGCATTTTGCAAGAATTGAAGAGTATGGAGGGGGGTACAACAGGTGAATGCTCACCATCAAATTCAGAACAAAGAGGAAACGCAAAATCTCATTTGCAATGGCATGGATTTCTTCGAAAACTGAAAAAAGGGTCGACTATGCATTTGCATTCGTTCCATTCTAACTTACCAAACTTTCATTCAATCAAGAAGCAGTTGAAAAGAAGACGGCATGCACAGAGTTTATCAGTATTACCACCCCTTGTCGACCCTAATTTGATATATAGCTTTAAATCTACGTGGAAGAACTTCTCCCTCTTCGATCTCCAAGAAGCAACAGACAACTTTAGCCATGAAAACCTGATAGGTGAGGGAGGTTATTCTGAAGTTTACCGGGGTCAATTGGAAGATGGCCAACTAGTAGCGATCAAAAGGTTGATTAGGGAAACCCCAACCAATAAGGATGAAGACTATTTATCAGAGCTCGGGGTTTTAGTACATGTCAACCATCCAAACATTGTAAATATTATAGGCTATGCGATTGAAGGAGGGATGCATCTTGTTCTTCCTTTGTCTATTAATGGGAGCTTGTCATCTGTGCTCAATGGTTCGTTCATTACAAGTGGTGGTTAGTTTTCTTTTACTTAATAATGGCCAAAAACCTTAATTTCTTGTGTCCCTCCCTCGACTACTCAGGTCAAAAGGAGAAGCTAGCATGGTGCTTAAGGTACAAGATTGCTTTAGGCGTCGCCTCTGGCATTTCATATCTTCACGAGGGGTGTCAACGGAGAATTATCCACAGAGACATCAAATCTGACAATATTTTGCTCACTGAAGATTTCGAACCTAAGGTACGACCCAAACATACTCTAGTGTGATGTCTTAGATTTGATGCTAAAGTTTTTAGTTCAATGTAGATCACACTCTAGTGTGAAGTCTTAGATTTGATGCTTAAGTTTTTAGTTCAATGTAGATCACGGATTTTGGGCTCGCGAAGTGGATTCCTGACCAGTGGACTCAACTCACCGTTATGGAGTTAGAAGGCACGTTAGGGTACGTGAGCTTAAATTCTAAGGAAGAAAACTGGTTATATCCTATGTTCTTCTGAGAATTCAGTATGATCAATGTTTCCCTTGTTATGAGCAGGTATCTCCCTCCTGAGTTTTTCATGCATGGCACAGTGGATGAAAAAACTGATGTTTATGCTTTTGGAATACTACTATTAGAGCTCATAACTGGTCGACCAGTCATAGACGATTCATATCAAAGCCTCATGATGTGGGTACGTTAGCTTCTCTTCATGACAACTGCCTAATACTGTATACGAAACACGTGAACATTGTATTCTATGCTTGAGGAGAACTGAACTTGTGCAGGCCAAGCCTACGCTCATCAGCAAAAACTACGCAGAGCTAGTTGATCCATCACTTGGTAATGCTTATGACTCGGAACAGATGAATCAGATGGTCATGGTTGCTTCTATATGTATACATCAGTCTTCTACAGAAAGGCCTAAAATGAGCCAGGCACGTGTTCCATTTAACAGGTAAAAATTTAGAATGAGACTGAGTTTGTTATTGTGACCGACTTTTTCCACATTATGCAGGTTGAGCGGATGTTAAAAGGCGATGAAGGCATACTGCCGATCAAGAAAAAATTCCAAAAGAGACCAGCAATTAGGAGGACATATTCTGTGGACTTTATTGAGGAAGAAGAATGTACAGCCTAATCTTCAACATGAGATAGAAAGCAAAGCAACAGAACAAGATGTTAATAGGAATGTTGGAATCTATGTACATTATGCTCCAAGAAATTAGGTTTGTAAATCTTAAAAGGAGATTTTTAGTATTGAGCTCTCTGTTGTGAATATTCAACTAATATGTACAAGAAGAGAAGAGATGAACTATTATAAATGCATTTATTTTCTTCATACGTCTAGTTGTTCATTATAGAAATGTAGTGTTCACAGGACTTGAGTATCAGAGTAGAACCGGCCACCGGAAGTAGGTGGCAGCCAAGCTCGTACCGGTTTTGTAAATTATCTAGCAGGCAACATGAGTGGGATCAATATTTAGTGGATTTTAACATACTTTGTCCAAAATATTTGTCACTGATATGTATTCTTTCTATCTAGTGCTGCCACATGTCACCATTCTATACAACAAGAAATTTTGACAACATAACCATTTCTATGTCATTAGCACTTGTGGTGGGGAAAGTGACGAAACATTAACGACATGTTTTTATCATTTATGTTATTTTGTAAGACCAGAAGACATACTCTATACATGATAATAGTCACGGAATGATGAGTTTACATAGGATAATATTGGAAGTAATGACGATTCTGGAGGAAAGGAAACATCACCAGTAGATGGACAAGCAGTTTAGTAGAAAGTTCGCCGTCGTCTTCTAGTTTGCCTCACAGGCATCGGACTTCCACCACTACCGGGAAATTCCCATCTGGCAATGGTACCATCCCAAGAAGAGGTTACCATCATAGGGTAGACAGGGTGCCAATGGCAGTCTCTTACAGTATCCTTGTGGTAATTGAGTTTTGCAACTTGATCTCCACTCACCTACACCAGAGAAAAACGAGCTTAGTTACTAAAAATACGTTCATGTTTGGCATACAAAATTGGACAGTACCAGACACTATTAAATAAGAAGAAAAAGTTAAAATCTTGTTGTATTTAGTCTTGTTAAGTGCTGCATACCAAACCCATTGTGTATGTATTATTTTAAAAAAAATGATGTCATTGATTCCTTGTTTTGTCGGCAAATTAGCAACCTTTTCATGTTTGTAACCAATGGAAAATGATATGACATGTTTCCCTAGATGGTCAATGCATTCAAATAAGCAAATGTAGCTAAAAAGTTTGGGAATCTCCATGAATGCACTTGGAATTAGATGAAAATAAAGATAGGGTCAGGGTCATGTGCAGTTGGCTTCTAAACTTATAGTGATTTGTTGAAGGTCTAAAATTCACCGTCGATCCACCCTATAATGACATTTCTTTCCATCCCAAAACCATGAGATTTAAACTAATGTGTCCTAATATATTACACACTTCAAAGTTAGAAAGTGGGAGTAACTTGTGTCTCTTTTTTGGGCAAATTTCTTAGAGAGGTCCGATTTCGTCTTTGAATAGACTTGTAAAGCATCCTCAATTACAGATTTCAATTGTATTTGGTAATCAAAGCACTCATCGTGACATAGATTTAAATCTCTCAATCGATACTCTTACCATATTTGTTTGACAAGCTATTAAAGATCATTTCTGACTGCTAAAAATGGAATCCAACAAAGTAAAAAAAAAAAAAAGATTAATGTAGCCTACCCCAAGATTGTTGGTGTAACTCTTAGAAACAGAAATTCAGCCGTTTCTAAATTTTCAATACTCTTTCAAACACTGTATATGTCTTCTAATGTATCTATTTTCTTTATATCTAACATTCAAAAATAAGTCATTTCCAGAGAAAAAAATGGTTTCCTAATATTTTGTTAGAAATCCAAGTTGTTTGTGAACCTATGAAAATAACAAAAATTTGAGATCTTAAGAGAAAAAACACGATAACGCACTGGTTAAAAAGAAGGAACATCAACAAAAATTGTTCATGTACTCCTACATAATAACAATGCAAAGAAAAAGTGAATATGGTGTTAAGACTACACACAATAATTTGAATACATACCAGGTCATAAATATAAACACACGAGTCGGCAGATCCAGTGTATATATACTTCTGCGCTGTGCTGCAAGTCAATGCAGAGATTGAAATATGAAGTCAATATTTGAAAGCACGGGGAGTAGGAAGTTGGAACCAAATCCCTAGATAATCAAAATAAGCTTCTAAAATCATACTACCATTTACCGGAACACCCGAAAAAGGCAGTTCCATGACAGTTTTTCAGCAAACAATTCTTGCCTATTGATATGTATAGACCGTTCAACGGCCAAAACCAGTAAATGAAACCGGACAGCCAAAAAATGGTAGTTCTATATTAGGTTTAGGCAATGAAATTAAATCCTTCACCACCACATCAGTTCATGTCTGTCCAATCCATTGCTGCATCTGCCGAAACATTCAATGATATCAAATCCTTGTCAACCAAATGAAACCATGTTGATGTTGGTCTATACATCTCTCTTCTAATGTGTTCTATTGGGAATGTATCTCCTATAATCACGAGCCCTGATTGACAACATTAGTCCCTCAAATCAAGATCTTAGCTTTGACTTTAAAAGGGTTTGACCTCAAGGGGGGAGATGCTTAAACGTCAGTCAACAGGTAAAAAAATTGTGAGTAATCAGATATTGCTCCTGCATATTATATCGGTATATCTATTGACGATATGTTAAAAGTACAGATCATTTTACTACTTTTTTTACCCACTGACCACAGGCTATCCTATATATGGCACAAAAGTAAGTGAATAATAGTGTTCCAAGTTTTCAACTGAAAGTAGAGTTAACATTTCGGTAGTAGCACTAAAATTCACTTCATGAAAACACAAGTAAACGACATGTATACAAGATAAGCACACAACCATGAGGTAGTAACAATGATAAGTTACCTATTTGCTGGAGAGAAATGACAGCGTATGAGAGTGCGCAAGACTGTATGGCCTTTATATGTAGCTACTGACAGATCATCTGGATGTCTCATATTTCTTACCTGCCATGGATATGACATCCATCTGTAATCCCATTCAGCATATCTACGAACAGGAGTGCTACATCAAGGAAAACATAACTCAACATCAGTATTGAGATTGAGCAAACTGAAACTAAAATTGATTTGCCACCCCCATCCATTTCCAAAAATAATGCAAAAAACTAGTAAGTCAGCTATCGGGAAAGGCCAGACATAAAATTCTAGCTGAAAAATACAGACATCATCGTCTAACTGCAGAATCAATTGGGAAAATAATTTCAAGCATTAAACATGCTGTAACCTTTTCCCATTTCTTTTAAAGAAGAAACATTCGAAAGACACTTACTATTCGACATTGGATGACATTTTCCGGATGTCCCAAAGTTTAATGGCCTGATCTTTTCCATTTGAGATAAAATAACGGCCATCTCCACGAGTGTCGATGAAAGTAATGCCTTCTAGATGTCCCATTAGAACTCCGGCCGGCTTTTCCCTTGTATCAGAGCAACGCCTGTCCCATACCTGGAGGAACCAATACATCAGAGTTGTGATTGGCAACAATATGTAAATAGCAATTCTCTTGATTCAACCCCTCATGAGGAATCGCCAAACCATTTGACCCTTCACCCATTCCAATATAAAGGATTAGTCAATCAAATTATAGATGGTAAATGGGTCAAAAGTCTACTAAAGAAAACAGAAAGAGAAGGAAAAAGAATGGGATATATTCTAGATTATATATAATCTATTAATAAGTTCTTCTGATCTATATAAAAAATGGAAATCAATTACAATTACAAGAAATATGGCTTATCCACTTGTAATTAAGAATCATATTAAAACCACTAATTGTCTAAAATCTAGACTAGCTTTGGGCTCGATTTCTGTAATGCTCTCAAAGTTTTCAACCCCATAATATAATTCATTGGAGCTATGGACAATTTATGTCAAGTTCAGGTGTTAAAACTTCCAAATATAGGTTCTAACATTCCAGAAAATAGTACGTAATCAAAATTAAAGCCAGAGAAAATTTCTTCTTTTGATTTAGGCATTAATATTGTACTGGAAAAAAAAAAAAAACATCATCATGATCATACCCTTGGGAATCTGCTAAAGTATGCTTATATGCTAGAGTTGACTAACTCAGAATTTCTACTTCAAGACAAAAGTCAGTGTGTAAAAAGACTTACAAGGACGGGAATGTCTAAAATGGAGATTTACCTTACAAAGGTGATCGTCACTACCAGAATATATGATGTGGCCAGTTTCATCAGCAAAGCAGACAGCATTGACATCAGACTACGAACAACACGCAAGTCAAATTAATATATTACAATCTGAATATACTCAAGGAAGATCAGAAGAACATTGCAAATGCAGATGTAAACCACAGAAGCCAAAAAAAAAAAGAAAAGAAAGAAAGAAAGAATGATGCATGGCTGCAGCTATATATGGCAAGCTATCTGTATAAACCTAGTCCAGGAATTCTTAAGTCACTTCCTTGCAACATTCTATGAGAACAAATGACGAGAATGACAAGAAATCTGCTTCAATTCCAAGGATAATAGCACTATTTGTCCCAGCACCTATTTTTTCTATGCTGCTTAGCAAACTTAGTAGTAAGTACTACAAACTGATCCAGAAACCAATCCTACTGAGAAAGTTATTTTTCCATTTATGTTACTGTTGATTAGCATATTGACGTCTACAGGAACTTTCAATCAGTCAACTTTCAGGTATCTCCGGTATCTGATAGTAGACAAATGCCTGCCATGAAGAAGATATTTTTCCCCCACCCCCCAAAACCGATCTTCAACCAGCCCAGCTCAGATACATCAGTGGAGTGCGAGAGAATAGAATTGGAAGACATGAATTCAAATATTGGTTCATTATGAAATTTGTGAGGTAGTTAAAATGTGAACTGTCATTTCACGTGGTTGGGTTGAAGAACCAGACAAATAACTCCTAAATGTACATCATATTATAAAATAGAGTGCAGTACCTTATGAGCTTTGATACGCAGGCTTACTCTCTTGGCTTCAAGATCATAAACATAGATGGACTCATCGCTGCTACCTACTACAAGCTCTTGCCCATCTGTCGAAAATCTCACAGAGAAGATTCGGAAAGAATGATCCTCATAATCATCGATATTAGATGAAAACTCCAAACCTTCATGAATTTCCTAAATAAGAAAACCATTCATTATAATTTATGGAAGATGAAACTAATTTAAGTATTTAATCATTTCAGCATAATGTTTCTTGATAGCATTATCCATCAAGTCTCCCTCAGGGAGCTCCTGAGCAAATAAACTTGACCATTCATATTTCTGCAGATAAAAGCTCCATCTATAATCCTTACAATATTCTCAGAATAGGGGACATGCAAGAAATATATTATTTTGAGTGCTTTCAAATAAACAGACCTGGAACGTGAGCTTTATCACAAAACGCTGCCCATATCAATAGTAAATACACAAGTTGTACATCTTTTCTTTTCTTTTCAGTGATCTACGTTTTTAGTGATACACAATTCATCCTACCAGCGACAAAATCTATAAATCATATACAATGACCAATTGTCCATCAACTATTATTTCACTGAAGCAAGGAAATACTTCGCTCATGAAGTTAAATGTGATACGATGAATAACAGAAAGGCTGAAGCACAAACAAGATGGGAAGCATTTGGAAACCCATTGTTTTAGCATTCCAAAACAGAATATAAATAGAACTTTTACTACTTACCGTTATATTTGCATGAGACTCTTTTGTAGCAGATCCAACATCAACAATATGGACAACAGGTGACATACTGGAATATGCCTGCAGTAATTGCATCAAACAAAACTGAAATAACTAGCTGGAGGAGGGAGAAAGAAGAAAGTCGTAGCTTGGAGGAGCATCACCCTAACCACAGCTCATAATTATATATAATCTGAAGTAAGTTCGAAGAGGAAAAATTATTAGACATGCATCAAATGCCAAAACTGACAAAATCTTAATGGATCAATTATGACCTAGGGAAGATGAAATTTTAAGTAATCCCTGCCCTTTCTGCCAAGCTGAATGCAGCAAAAATTGCCATTTATGATTTACAATAATGTGCAATTATACTACCTATGCAGAATCTAAATTACAATTTCCACAAGCTTACAAGCAAACGGCAATCTGGTGAAAGGGCTGTATCGCTAATCGTCCATCGCAAGCTTCTTGCCTGGATGTCCTTTTGAACTTTCCATCCATAATCAACATTATATATTCTAATATGACTTTCCTGTTCAGAACACAATAACAGCCTGTCAACCCAATAGAACAAGCTTCTATGAAAATTAAGTCATTATTAAGACCTTCATAGGCCCTGAATACATGGCGCTTTATAGCAGAGGGTACCTGAAATCCTGCCACAAATAGAGAACCATCTGCAGAAAATTGCGATATGTATGCACAACTATTCATTTCATCGATATCTGAAGGACCATTAACTGGCAAATACCTACTCAATATATGACAAGAGTCTGCCAACGAAAATCTTCCTCTTCCTCTTCCTCTATAATTACATTCCCTGCCGGCCAACATTTTCACTGGAGAAACAGGCAATCTCGCCTTACCAGGAGCTACCTTGCTCAGCCGCTCACTCGGGCTTGACGTAAGCTTCGTAAGTTGTGCAATTTCAGCATCGCCACAACCCAGAACAACATTTCCATGAGATCCTCCAGTCTCCTTACCAACACAATTATCATTATACCTTCTAGACCTAGTCATTTTATAGTAATATATCTATTCCACAACTCAAAAAATGTAGTGACTATAGACCCTTTTATATGTAGCAAAATACTGAATTGAGCTCTTTTAACACCATGTTCTGCTCTTTCTTTTAATGGGTCTTCAAAGTTTCCTCAAACCATTCCTGCTAAACGCGATTCAGATTGTGAGAACTAAATTGAACCCATAAATTCCCAAAATCCATAAACGAGTAAATTTACACAGAAAGGGGTTTATCTTTGACAAAAACAACAAAATTTAGCAAAAAAAGAAAAAAGAATGAATGAAAATTCAACCTTGTAGAAGCTTTCAACCTTTCAAACAATCAGAATTAGATTCACAGAATATAGCAATAAGATGAATCACTACAATATAACAGTTCGCAGTCGCGTGAAGACCGACTCGATAAAGCTGGCATACGTGAGCAATGACGCATACCTGAAATGGATTTTCAAAGTTCTGGTAGAAATTAGATTTTGTATGTATTTTGGGATGACTCTGAGAAATTTGTTTACTACGTAGTTTATGGGGTTCGAGTCCACCAATCCATATTCCATACATCGGGGAGTGTAGTTTACGCGACGGAGTTCGCGATTGGCAACAGAATTCCGCGAAAGTAGATAGGAAAATGAGCAATGCTTGGGGTATAACTCATAAAAGCTTGTTTGGTACGACTTAAAATTCAATTAAAATTGAAAATATGACCGTTATTGGGTCTCATCCGTCTAATAAACGTCAACAATAACGACTATATTTTCAATTTTAATCTGATTTTAATCTCTGCCACACACCCTCTAAGTATATCACATTTTATATCGAGGTGTACACCTCCCTCACATGGGGATGAGACTCGCTCGAATAAAAAAATATTTTATACGATGGTCTCACTCCCCATGTGAGAGAGGTGTAGCCCATTATGTACATCACTTGATGTACAAGTAGAAATACCCTAGGAAAATTGCAGCTTTCATCCCAATATTTCAACCTTTTCAACAGAGGGATTTTCGAGAGGTGGGCAACTGGGCAGGGTAAGAATTAAAATACTCTTTTTTATAGCTTTATTTATTTATTTTATTTTAAATTTTCAAAATCATAAAATTAAAATTCGATGTTCGGACTATGTTTCCTATCCCCATCCCGACTCTCAAACTGGATGGGACTTAATTTAAGAAAATTTCATTAATTATAAAGATAAATTCTGCTGAAAAAATATTATAAATCCTTTACATATTAGACTATAAATAAAACTCAAACTTTAACTAAATTTAAAAAGAAAAATAAGAAAAAAGATATGTCACCAAAGCCTTCCATATGTTCCATATGGTGAAAATCGCCTTAATGAAATTGATGTTTGAATTAGGTTCACTCAGAGTTTGGATCGTAGGTATAAGAAGGGAGGGGGAAATGACTTATTTTCTTAATTTTTTATTTTTTTTTAATCTTTTCAACAAAAGTTTTTTTCTTTCAAGATTGGGGTTAATATATCCCTTTTTATTTAAGAATTGAAGACACGCTCGATTATTAAAATGTATTTTTGGATAGAAACAGTTAAAGGGAAGTGAGGCCACTAAATAATAATAAATGAATGGTTCGAGATAGAGTTACCTTAGCCCCTGTTTGAGCCACCTTTTTTGAAAATGAGAATGAAAAATATAGCCGTTATTAGGGTCCACACAAGAGATTGAAAATTTGAATTTAAATGTTGATGTGATGGATAACGGTCATATTTTTCATTTTAGTGAGGAAAAAATATGGCTCAAACGGGACTAAATTAGTGGTGGCAATGGGCCGAGCCGAGCCGGCTCGGCCCATGCCCAGACGAGCTCGGGCTCGTGCTCGCACGAGCCGAGCTCGTGGCTCGTTACCCACGAGCCGAGCTTCGGCTCGGCTCGTGGGATTTTGGGCGAGCTCGGCTCGTGCCCGAGCTCGCCCAAACGAGCCGAGCGGCGAGCCGAGCGCTCGGCTCGGCTCGTTTTTTAATTTTTTAATTTTTTTTCTTGGACGAGCCACGAGCCGCTCGGCTCGTGGCTCGTCCAATTTTAAATTTTTTTTTTTTTTTAAAATACAGTGACGAGCCGAGCCTGCTCGTCACCCGTTTGGACGAGCTCGGCTCGTGCTCGGGCTCGTTTTTTTACGAGCCCGAGCGGCTCGTGGGCGTGAACAGTACGAGTCGAGCGGGCGAGCCGACGAGCCGCTCGGCTCAATTGCCACCTCTAGACTAAATGAAAGATGGAGAAAAAAGTGAAAAAGGTGCAAACGTGAGGACTGCAGTTGCAATCTTTCTTTTATCCTATCCTACATTATTAAAAAGAGGGAGTTTTAGTGGCACCATTCATAAGCCATTTGGCCACCTGGCTGAGTTGTTGAGCTACTTTAGCCAAGCCGTATTCTATTGGTTATTTCCCTAACTATACTAAAAGAGGGAGTTTGCCATGTCATCGTCGTCAATACGACGTCGTTTTCTCCTTGGACAGATGTCGGCTTCTCCCATCGTCAACCATAACACGCCGTTTCACTCACCGCCTCTTCTCCCTTAAACCGCCATCTTCTCCCTTAAACACACACGCCTCTTCTCACTTTAGCAGAAACTGCGAAGTTAATTCCTTGCCTTCTTCAATACTTTCTGAAATTCAAATAATTTTTTTCAATACTTTCTGAAATTCAAATAATTTTGCTGAAATTCAAATAATTTTGGCGGATTTTTCGAAAGTGGACGAGTTTAATTTCCTCGAAATCAGAATCCTACTTTTCAGCTAAAATCTCAACTTCTTATTATTCTTTACAATTTCAATTTTTATATACATAGGTGAGATTTATTTATTGACTCCGTGTGGATTTATTGAGTCGCGGAGGGAGGCAGGCCGTGTCTCCGTGTGGAACGGAGGCACGATGCCTGCCTCCGTTCCACACGGAGGCACCCGTGCCTCCGTTCCACACGGTTTAATCTCCGTTTAGTGAATTTCAATTGAGTACAAATTCTTGAAGTATATATAAAAAATTTATTAACAATGTTGTTATTTTTATAATTTCTTGGTGGAATGTGATTAACCTTGGAGTTGATTTAGCAACCACCATCATCAACTCCAATTTATTACACTTCTAATGACTCTCGGCGGACGAGGGTTCCATCACGGAGACACGACGTACTGTGCCTCCATTGCGCACGGAGACACACACGATGTCTCCATACACCGCCCTTGTCACGGCTGGATTTTTCTCCCAAAAAAGGCAGAGTGACTAAAAAATAATTTCACAAAGATTAAACTTCCAAACGTTCTTAAATTCAAATCACAATCAGATAATTTTGGGGAATTTTTCAGGTCGAAAATGGAGATTGAGTCGGCTCCGATTAGTCGGTGCTCTAAATAGCACCAGAAGATCTATCAAGATTGGTTTTCTTTCGCTCATTCAGGTAGTATGTTTTGTATTTTCGATCCAATTTAATTCTCGACTTATAAATTAAGTTGCTAATGAATTTGTACAATCAGATGGAGATGGGCGTTTGACTGAATCCGATGCTACTAAATTTTTTGCCATGTCCAACATGTCTCGTCAAGATC
Source organism: Fraxinus excelsior (assembly GCA_019097785.1). NCBI lineage: Eukaryota > Viridiplantae > Streptophyta > Magnoliopsida > Lamiales > Oleaceae > Fraxinus > Fraxinus excelsior. The sequence continues at coordinate 32,301,949 of CM032634.1, read as the reverse complement.
TCAAACAGGTTCTGTAGTTCGTCTTTCATTTTGTTAATTCAGAATGAATAAGTTTTAGCCTCAACTACTTTCTTGTTAACATTATCGTTCACATTTTTATGAGCTTATTTGGGTCATAGGAGAAAACTTGGCTTTTTAAGAGCGGGCAAACATGTTACGAGTAAATGTATGAGGAAAATACTTAATTCCTTTTTTAATATGTCCTCAGATGTTGTGCTTGCTCGAGTTTCTACGGAGAAGAGATTGTCTTTGATTAAAGCATGGAAAGAAAGTGAGAAATCAAAAGCTGAAAACAAGTAAGTGTTTTCTTCAGCATGCTATGTTCTTGCCAATGATTTTTTGAATTTTAAGTTGTGTTTTTCAATTATATTTTATCCAACCAAAAGAAGTTTTGAAAATGAATCATTTTGATTTGTGTAGAAACTGTTGTGATTTGTGTAGAAACTGTTGTGATGAATAAATACTTCCTATTGTTTTAGGAAAATGGATTTATGGCAAACAGATTGCATATATAGTGCTTGGTAGAATGCCTGCATGAACTGCTATGTTGTATAAGAAGAGATGGGATTCACTGAGATGGGCTTTGTTTGAAATCTTTTCTTGCAATTAGACGGTTGGGGTTAGAGAATGGACGATAGCCAGTAAACCATGCGCTGGCACTGGGGAGAATGGATGATAACCTGACAGTGTATTATTCCTTCATGACTTCCTCTAAAGGGGGACTGGGGAAAATAGTGGGATTTCCGTCAACAAAACTAATTATTTGCCTTTTAAACATCTCATTCAAGTCTTCTATTTTTCACTTTTTAATTTCATTTATAGAACTAAGTTTTTATTTTAAGTCGTTCAGCAAAGGATTACTACTAAATTTTTCACTACAAAGGATTACTATAAAGGAATATACATATAATGTTCAATTGCACGCTTTGCAGGATGGTTATTAGACCACCTCTATGTTATTGTATTGAAAGTTGGCCTTTACAAGAAATTTCTATAAATTTCTATAAAATGAATGCATGATATTTTGGATATTAAGATGGATACATGGCCAAAATAGAATGGATAGTATAGCCTGCGAATGGAGGGGTTACCGACTGAAGATAAATTTAGAGACGTTATGGCTTAGGTGTTTGGAGTATGCTTTTGAAACCTAAAGGAGCTTCCATTGATAAGATTAACGTGATCCTACTTGAACATACTAGAAGAGTGAAGTAGGCAGAATTAAAATGACCTGGGGCAACTAATGCAGGAGGATCCGAGTCATACGAGGTCGAGCTGTCTGATAGTACGGTAATGGCACTGAGATACCATGAGTTGGCGGATCAGCGTAAAATTGGCAAATAATTGGATATTTCCTAATTGGGGCCATCTTTGGGCATGTTTCAGTATTTTGACCATAACTTTTGCTACGGTTGTCAGAATCACGCCCATGACTCCAATCTAAAAAGGCCTTTTCTGCCTGCGTTTTTGAGTTCCCGATTGGAGTTGATTCAGCAACCACCATCATCACTGCCTCGCCGGAAAAAGGTAGGTTTTCTTCCCTAATTGGCAAGAATCTGATGTTTTTGGTGCTTGCGGACGGAGGCACGGCTCGTGCCTCCAAGCAACGGAGGCACGGGCCGTGCCTCTTTTTTTTTAAAATTTGGTATTGAGATGGTGTTTTGGAAACCAAAATAAATCAATCAATCAATCATGAATTAGAAGATGCTGAAACAACAAACTATAGTTCTGAATTTTTTTTTCCGAGTATGAATTTATCCCTCTTCTATTATTATTATTAGAACTCAGCAAGCTCTGAGTTTGTGAAAGCCTAAACTTTTGTTTTACTTTCTGGAAGTTCAGATTTACTTCCAACTCTAGGGCCCTGTGTCGCATTGTTCACTGGTCAAATAGCATATGGCATCGAGCAATTTCTGCAAGTTATTTGATTCTTATTTGCATGCTTTATACTCGTTCTCATGTCACTCTGTTTCATAGGGTTGATGCTTACATAGTTAATGAAACATTTTATATTTGCGATATTGCACATATGTATTGCTGCTTAAATTCCGTTAACACAGACAGGAACTCTGTTGAATGATATTGATGGGCTGCCGAACTTGGTTAAGAAAAGGTAATTACAAATTTCAGGACCTACCTCAAATTTATTGGGAATATGGCTATTTGTTGTTGTATAGTTTCAACATGGGTAATGGGACTAACAAGCAAAGTCATATTTCTAATAAACACGGGGTGATTTGCATGAATTATTTTCTCTGCTTCATTTGATTCAGCTCTTTATCTGCTGAAAGATCCAATTAAATAAAATACTTTGAAACTACACAAGGACAATTTATTTTTGGTCTACATTTCTCTTGTCTAACCCGTTGTCCTTCATGTATATTCTCATTTGTTACTTTATCCATTCTAGAATTGCATCACTTCCCTCTTAGTACCATCATATTAGTTACATTTATCTTACAGACATTTTATTTGTTATTTGCCAAATACAATAAAGAATACGGGGATTACAAATTTTTGTATAACTTTTAGTGTGATATGTTACCTATCTGAAATCACACAGAAACTGTAGCATATATCGACTGCTATTAGTCTGCTCTAATTCTATGCAATATTGGAGTAGTATTTCAAATATAATTTTTTAAATTAGTATTACCCGTGGATATGGCTATATACTGTATGGAATATTTCTTTGTAGTGATTCATGTGCATTAATTGTATATATATATATATATATATATATATATATATATATTTTGTATGGTTTTATAGCTGTCTAAGAATTTGAAATTTCAGAAATGGGTATATCTGATTTGAATGATTTACAATGTGAGTATTTACGGGTATAAAACATAATATTTATGGTGAATAGTTATTATGTAAGTTTATTTAGTTTAATGTATATTTTTGTTGTTGGTGAAAGCGTGTGGGAAGAATGTGGTTAAAAAGAATTGGTGGTTGATGGAATTGATTTAGTAGGTCAAAGTATTTGAAAATCACAATGTTGGTCAAAATATTATAAAAATAGATGTAGACTCATGAGGTTCGTGACTTGTTAATTTTTCTTGCATAAATTATTCGTTGCTAATCATTCCTATGAGTTCTCATGTCTTAACATCCCCAACGATTTCCAAGTACTACGATGCAAAAAAAATTGAAAATGAAAGCAAATGTTTTTGTTGTCTAGAAGGGAAAATTTAATTACATATAAATAGTGTACCAACCAAATTACATAAACTTTTTACATCATCGTGAAATGAATCAAAGGATTTTAAGTTAGAACATACAATAGCCATTTCAGTTTTATGTCCTTTATTGTAAATAAGCTACAGATTTGCCCTAGAGTGACTATTGTGAACCTCAGTTTTTGTCCAACAATCTCCCTATACCACTATTGTTGTAGTGGATAGTAGATTTGTAGTTCATTATGTGTTAAACCATGTAAATCTTATATCTGTGATCTTGCTCAGTTTTTCTTAAAAATATATATTCCCCTGTTTATATTCATGCAAAGAAAGGAAGATATACATGTTTCCCCAACAAGCTGTATCACAGCGATGATTTGTTAGCAAAGTCTCGGTTATGGAGGATTATTCGAGAGCTATGATCAAACTTAACACTTTACTTTACTCAGAAAATATCAATTCGTGTGTCATATTTCTTACTCTTGACATTTCTGCTATTGACGCTAAAGGTTTAGATACACTTTCAGTGTTCATTTTAACATTTACTACCCATGTGAAATAAGTCACGTAATTCTATTTGTCCTTAGACAGTAATATTTGGAATAACCCTTTATTTTTAGTTTTTTGCTGTTAATGTCACATGACAGGATTCACCTCCTCCTCTTTGCCCCACCACAACGCCTTTTACTTCAATATGGACTATTTGTGGCTTATTATATCATTTCAGTATTCCATGAGAACTATAAACTGTTCTAAATGCAGGTTGTTCAAGCACCCTCATCTTTTAGGTTGGGGTTTGATAAGGAACGGATGCTGCTGATGTTGAGAGTTTATTTGGCTTAAAATTTCTAATCTCTCTTCGCTTGTTGGCATTTGTCTATAATATCATTTTGTTCTTGCTACCTCTCCATGTCAAATATACTGGAACTTGTATCAATAGAATATGTTAATATTGGATCAGCTTTCAGATTAGTTAAAAGTTTGCTTCCTAGGAACAAAATTCATTGATTGTTTTCCCTATTTTTATAATTTTAGTTTTAAGTTTCTGTTACTGATGTGAAGTGGTTCTGCTCCGACCTCAGGTTGGCATCAATGTTCCAATTCCAGTTCCTTTACCCTTCTCATTTACTGGCTCCAAGTGATGACATCCAGGAACATGTGTGATATTCAAAGAAAATAGTTTTTGCATTTTTTGTTGTGGAGTTGTGTTCTTATGTCATTTTGTTTAGACACGTGAATCCAAAATGCATGATGTCTCAACAATAACCAAAAATTTGTCAACGCTATTACGTAGCCAACTATACTACAACACGTGCCTTGCACGTGCCCTCACTAGTACCTATAATAAAAGAGTGAGTTTAGGTGGTATTGTTCATAAGTCGTTGGCTCGACTTGGCTCGGCTCGCCTAAGCCGTCTAAGCCATATCTTTTTTGTATTCGTTTGATTCGATATTTTAAGTTACAAATATACATTTTAAACGATTTAAAATTTTTTAAAATTATTGAAGTGTGTCCATGATATATATATATAGTCGATAAATTTTAAATATCAAAAATAATTTTATATTAATTGTGAAACGTAAAGTCATGATTGTTTATATTTCTTTTCAATCTCAACCACATTCTAATGTCTTTTTTTCGAACTTTATTTTTCTTACAACGTTCGATTCAATATTTCACGATATAAATATCCATTTGGATCGATTTAAATTTTTTTAAAAGGCCCGACTCGACTCGCCTAAGCCGTCTAAGTCATTTTTGTTTTTTTTCGTTTGATTCGATAATTTAAATTACAAATATGTGTTTTAAACGATTTAAGTTTTTTGAAAATGTTGAAATGCGTCCATAATAAATATATGGTCGATAAATTTTAAATATCAAAAATAATTTTACATTAATTGTTAAATGTAAAGTCGTGATTGTTTATATTTCTTTTCAATCTCAACCACATTTCAATATCTTTTTTTCGAACTTTATTTTTCCTACAACATTTGATTCGATATTTCACGATATGAATATCCATTTGGATCGATTTAAATTTTTTTTAAAAAACTTACAATATGATAATAATAAATATATTGTTGATTAAGTTTAAATATAAAAATTATCTTAAATTATTAAAAGTAAAATCATAATCAATAATTTTTCTTTTCTATTCGCCATCAACCCTCATACTCACGCTAATTTCTCTCAATTTCATTTTTATTCATTTTTTATCTTAAATTAAGCCAAATTTTTGTTTTCATTCAGTATTTTATCTTAAATTATTAAATGTAAAATCATAATCGTTAATTTTCCTTTTTTACACACCTTCAACCCTCACACTCAAACTAATTTATCTCAATTTCATTTTTCTTCAATTTTTACCTTAAATTAAGCTAATTTTTTTTTTTACGTTTTGTTCAGTATTTTAACTTACAAATATGCGTTTTAAGCGATTTAAAATTTATTGAAAATGTTGAAATGCGACCATAATAAATATATGGTCGATAAATTTTAAATATAAAAAATAATTTTACTTAATTGTGAAACGTAAAGTCGTAATTGTTTATGTTTATTTTCAATCTCAACCTCGTTTCAATATCCTTTCTTTGAACTTTATTTTTCCTGCAACGTTTGATTCGATATTTCATGATATGAATATCCATTTGAATTGATTTAAATTCTTTTAAAAAAACTTAAAATGTGATAATAATAATAAATATATGGTCGATTAAGTTTAAATATAAAAATTATCTTAAATTATTAAACGTAAAATCATAATCGTTAATTTTTGTTTTCTACCTACCCTACAAAAACTTAAAATGTGATATGTAAGGTCTCTAAAGGTTTGTACAATAAGAAAATTGAGGAAGAAAGAAGAAAAAATAATATCTTGGAAGTTTGTTAGTGTATGAGTGTTTTTAAATTTGAATTGAATTATATTGGTTGTTTATGATGAATAATTTCTCACTTTGTTTCTAACTTCCTTTTTTTTATTTGTTTATTTTTCGTTGTAACTTTAAGGTTCTCTATTGAATAAGTTTTGCTAAATAAGATTTAATTAGTGATGTCTCAAAAAATAACTAAAAATCAGTCAACACTATTATATAGCCAAATATACTACAAGGCACGTGCCTCTGACTAGTAATTAAAGAAATATCTGGTAAGTGGGTAGCCATAAAAGTCTAAAGCACAGCGTTTGGCATGTTTTTCTTGTAATCTTAAATAACTAAAATGTTTCCAGTTTAATTCATGTTTATTTGGTGATATTTAAGGGTCCTTTTGATTACAAATGTGAAAAATGGGTGTAAAGAAAATGAATAATAGGGAATTAAATTGCCTAAAATGTTTTTTTACTAAAAATTGTAATTAATTGTGTTTGATTGGTATAATTTTTCACCTGAAAAATGTTGAAAGTTTGGTGTCCGTTTGACTTTATTTTTCATGAATATTGTCCATTAAAGTGATAAATTTTTTTACTATTGGGTCTACAATTTTTTCCAATTGCTAAAAAAAATTTTAAAAAAAATTATCATCCCGAATACCATTTGTTTGGCTTTATTTTGTATGGAAATTGTTCGTTAAAAATAAAAAAAAAATTACCATTGTTGATAGAATTTTTTTTAATTGCCAATTTTGTTTTTTTTTTTTAAAGATAGAAAACCAAAAGCCACAAAAACAACAAGAAAACAAATTCCTTAAAAAGGTGGAATTTAGGCGCGTGAGTCAATAAGTGAGAAAATGAATTCCTGGCAAAAACTTGTCCATCAAACGGCCAAAAACATGGAAAATTGAAAACATTATCCCATTACCCTACAAAAAAAAAAATAGCATTTCATACAGGACCTAAGTGTTTATAAAGTTTCCACTAAATATGTAAACAGGAATAAAAGCTTAAACTAAGCCATTATTTGAGCCCCACTTTTTCAAAAAATAAAAATAAATAAATAAATAAAATTCAAAACTAATTTTTAATCACATTATTTTATAAAATAATATTACACGTAAATTAAACAAATTCTTTATTTTAACCACACATTCACCCAAAAATCATTATTCTAAAATCTAGACCAATAGTCACCACGATAACCTAGACCACCACCTTCAACACGTCTCCAATAACCACCACAAACCAAAACCAAAATTAATAGAACTCTAACCACCAATCGACATTGGTGTTACTGATGTAGAACAAATGGTTGAATAAATTGAAAAAGAATTGGACTGCAAAGTAAAAAAGGTAATAGTGCAAATGTGGCAGTCGAGCTTCAATTTGGATCCATAATATCATTTCGGCCATCCGAATTCGTTTATAACTCGAAAACTACTTTTAAAGTTTTAGTACTATTTTTATCATTTAGTTTATTTCGACTTCTTTGCAATTTTAGTTTGTTTAAACTAGGTTTTCATAAAAACCATTATAAATAAATGGTTAATTCACCGTTTTTTATCATCTTACATTAATAAAATTTCGTGAGTTTATTTCTTCAGAATGTGATGGATTCCAAAATTGTGTTTTCAAGGTTTTCGCTTGAAATAATTGTTTCACGATGTCTCAGTTACGTAACATTATAGGGATGACAAAAAAGCTCGGCGGCTCGCACGGCTCGGAAAAAGCCCGAATCGGGCCCGGCTCGGGCCGAGCCTCATTTTGAGGACTCGGCTCGAGCAGGGCCAACCGTGTGGCTCTGGTCGGCCCGCGAAAAAAAAAATCAAAATTTGCCCACTTATTTCACTCATCATGAAACTAATAAACTAATTATAAGTGACAAATTTATCTCATAATGTATCACATAGATTATTTTGAAAAATTGGTAATATTTGTTTGTTTAATATTTATTGTATTATTAGTTTATTACTGTTTTCATTTTCTCATTTACACAAATGTTTATTATTTTATATTAAGTGAAATTATTAGTAATATATATTGCTTAATTACATTTAAAATTTTAGCTAATTTCATCAATGGTTACTAAAATTTGTAAGAAAATTTAAATCGATCATTAAAAAGATTTCTTACTTTGTTATAATGGATAGTTACTCATTTATAAATCTAACATGTTATCTGACATAAGCCCATAAAGTGCCACCAAAAAAAAAAAATCTAGCCGGCTCGGGCTCAGCTTAGCTCGGCCCGCTAAGGCTCGGGTCAAAAGCTCGGGCCAAGCCTCATTTTTTTTGGCGGGGCTCGACTCGAGCCCAAAAAAGCTCGATCAAAAAAAGCTCGAGAAAAAGCTCGGGCTCGGCTCGTTGACATCCCTACGTAACAACCATGATGGCGTCATTGCTTCTACCAACCATAGCCACCAAAATCATTGAGATAGCAAGACCTTGTCGTCGCACCATAGATTGCAAATCCCTCCACTCAATCAGTGGTGAACCCAGCACCCGTCGAGCTCCAGAGGCCGCGCGTGCTGGATCCGTCGGGAAGAATTTTTTTTGTTGACTTCTGATAAAAAGTTTAGATTATATACCTGATAATCTATTTTATTTTCAAATATACTTGTAGCTTAGCTGGTGAGAGTTCCTTTTTTTCATATAAGAAGTTTCGGTTTTGAATCCGTTTTCCATCACTCTTATTGTGAAAGATTTTAATTCTTTAATTTGTACCAAAATTAAATGGTATCGAGAGGGAAAATTCGAAACTGTGACCACTCCTTTGGATATTAAGGGTTTGACCATTGTGGCACTTATTGGATTTGATATTAAGCCCATGTTTGGTATATATTAAAATTTTCATTCATATTCTTATATTCATTTTCAACAACACATTTTTCAATAAAATAATATTTCCATTATATCAATAATTTTTCCTTCATTTTCAACCACACATTCTCCATCAATCTACTATTTCAGAATACATTCTTCCAAAATAATGTGGCTCAAACACACCCTAAATCTTACCGGAATAATATATATTACATTTTAGTGCAATTCTAAAAATTTGAACTCGTAATATTCCTTTGAATTATACAAAACTTGGCCCTCAAATATGATTTGGTGAATATTTCTAATTTTACAATAAAATCATATATGTTCATGTTTGAACAAACTAATTATTATGTTTAAATTTTAGACATTGTTTGATTCTATTTTTTTTTTCCTCAAAATACATTTTTCTTTCTTCTTTCAACTACACATTTATCAATAAAATAATATTACGTTAAAATTCAAAACTTTTCTTTATTTTTAACCACATGTTATCCATTAAATCACTATTTCAAAATGCACTTTTTGAAAAAAAAAAGGCATCAAATGGGGCTCTTAATATTTTATTATTAACAACGGTCGACGATCCACGGTTATCCGTGCTAACTCAAAATCCTGGGTCCTGCACTCGAATCGTGATGTGTATATATATATAATTATCTCTAGATAGATGGACTTTAATAAAAGATCAATTAATACTTAAAATATTAACGTATGATGTATCACATTAGACATTATAAAGTATTTAGTATGAAATTTTATAGTAAAATACTAAGTAGAGGGATTAAGCTGGATAATATTTTTTTTCATTAAAAAATGTCATTTATTGTATGTTTTTTTTAATATAACTTACACCAACCTCTAACCTCTGTGTTCTCTCACACAATTGATAGTGTTAGTTTTATATTTGTATTAGCAATTCTATGAACAAAAGGATCAACTTGAACAATTATAAAAGTTTAGGGACTGAATTATAAAGTTTCATAGTTGGTAGGATAGCTTAGGGTTTGGGGTTCAATGTTTGGAACAAGAAAGAATCATGCCGATTTTTCGCTAGTTGGTCGCCGGAGTGCTGCTCGAGCAGAGGAATCAAAGATTGTCTCACTCGACCTTCACCCTACTGTTGCTCGAGCGACAGACCCTTCGCTCGAGCAACGTTTTTATGGTCAAACTTAATTTTCTTTTTCTAAGAATTTTACTAGGTCCATACAACATTTTTCGTCCAACACATAAATATTGGCGCTTCGTCTTCTGCTGTAGAGAGGTTGAACACATTATATTCTTGAAAAAATTCACGCTACATCATATCCAAAGTTCAAACCCTCCATTGTTCATGTAGTTGTGAAAACATCAAAGAGCCAATCAAACACTGAATTGCTTTCTTCAATTGGATCTGCTGCAAGATTATTTCGTCAACTGTGCTGCATTAAGGATCAAGGAAGAACTAAAGAACAATGAGTTCCTTGGGAAGATCTAGAAGAGATAAACTGCGTAAAAAGTTAAGACTGTAATTCGTGTGCTCATTTTAGGATGACTGCTTTATAAAGAAGAACCGAGATTGGTGTTCGTGTGCACATTCCAGGAGGGCTACTTCGCACTTCAGACAGGAGATCATAAAGCTTGTGTTGTCAACTTTATTGGTGGTCTGTAAGTTAATCGACATTTTATAGTCTCACATTGGGTTTCTCCGTGAACAATTATGGTGTTGTTTACTACTTTTTATTGCCTTGATTTAATTGCGGTATTCAAAGATAGGCTAAATTGAATTGTATGAATAATCACTTAAACATAATTAACTTGTAACTTGTAACTTGTTGCTTGTTAATTAATTTGATAATTCTGCATTTGCATCTAATCACCCCCTATAGGTGTAGTTGGGTCGAATCTTGCATTTATCAATTGGTATCAGAGCATAATCTCGTGTCCTGACCCAAATTTTGATTGTCTAGATGAGTAGCTCAATGTCTGTACTGCCATATTTTGATGATAGTAACTATGCCTACTAGAAAGTTCGAATGAGAGCTTTTCTTAAGGCTTTGGATAAGTGTGTGTGAATTTCTATGCAAAATGGGTGGAATCCACCTTCAACAACTACTGATGGTGTAGTTATACTCACTAATATTTCCTTATTAACTAAAACTAACTTGGATGAGTATAGTTGAAATAGTAAACGTTTGTATGCTTTATTTATGGCTGATTATCCTGAAGAGTTTAGGAGAGTGTCTATGTGTGAGACCGCTAAGGAGGTTTTGGATATTTTGGAGACAACGCATGAGGGTACTAAGATTGTGAAAACTTCAAACAGATGTTGACTTCTGGGTTTGAAGAACTTAGGATGAATGATGATGAGAAGTTTGATGAGTTCTATGCTAAACTGAACGATATTGTGAACTCTAGTTTTAATCTAGGAGAAATGATCACTAAGTCAAAAATCGTTCGAAAGGTTCTTAGATCCCTACCTGAAAGGTTTAAACGTAAGGTAACTGCTATTGAAGAGAGTGAGGACCTTGATGTGCTGAAAACAGAAGAACTTGTAGGATCCTTTCAAACCTATAAACTGACCTTAGCACATTCCTTGAATTGAAACCCATTACCTTGAAAATTATTAAGGAAGATGAGAGCGGGTCCACTGACACTGAGACTCTTAGAGACGATGAAGTTGCATATTTTGTGAATAAGTTCCAAAATGTGATGAGGAATAAGAGAACTCAGGAATAGAATAATTTTGTCCCCAATCAAATCTCGAGAGACAGACGTAAGAAGAATACTTCTAAGACTCCTGCTTGGAAATCTGAGTCTGTCCAATGCCATGAATGCAAGAGATTTGATCACATTAGGAGTGAATGTTATAATCTGAAGAAGAGTTGTGTAAGAGAAATGCGTAAGGTTTGAGTTGTGACCAAGGAAGATGAGGAGTCAAATTCCAGTTATCATGATGAGACATCTAGGGGTGAGGATGACCATGGTTATATGGCATTCACCTCGATTGCTGACTTTGAATCTGACTATGAGATTGAGACAAGGGAAATGAAAGTTGAGAGTGAACGAATTGGAGATGGGTTGAATTGTCGTGTTGCTCACCTTGCCCTTAAAGCTCAGAACCATTCCATGTGGTACCTTGACAGTGCATGTTCAAGACACATGTGTAGAGATAAAGCCCTCTTCCTGTCCCTTGATGAATGGAATGGCGGTGTAGTTACCTTTGGGGATGGAGCCACTACACCGATTCTTGGTAAAGAAATTGTGAGTATAGCTGGACTACATGCCATCTCGGATGTGCTGTGTGTGAAAGGTTTAAAGTCCAACTTGTTGAGCATCAGTCAAATTTGTGATGCTGATTTTGAGGTAACCTTTGTTCAGAAAAGGTGTTCTGTGTATGACTCGACGGGGTAACACTATTCTTGAAGGTGTATGACGTCTGAAATTTTTTATGGAGTCTTACCTAACTCAAACTATCTTTGTAGCAGTGCCAAGATTGACATTACTGAGTTGTGATATCAAAGACTGGGTCATATGAATTATGTCAGTCTGTCTAAACTGGCCAAGAAGGAGATTGTCAATGTCCTGCCTAAGATGGATATTACTGATACCACTATGTGTGGTCTGTGTCAACAAGGTAAGTAGCTTAGGGTATCTCACAAGCAGACTTCTAAGATCTTGACAAGCAAGTCCATTGAATTGCTTTATATGGATCTTATGGGACCATCGAGGACCGAAAATCTTGGAGGTAAAAGGTATATTCTGGTTGTGGTGGATGACTTTTCTTGATTCACGTGGATAGAGTTGTTGAGAGATAAAACTGAGGTGGTCGATCTTGTTATCTCGTTTTGTAGGAGACTTAGGAATGAGAAGGGTTATTCAGTTTCCAGAATCCGCAGTGATCAAAGAGTTCGAAAATCCAAACCTTGAGAACTTTTTGTTTGGGGGAGAGGATTCAGCATGAGTTCTCCTCACCGATCACTCCACAACAAAATGGTGTTGTTGAAAGGAAAAATCTCGTGCTTCAAGAAATGGCAAGAGCTATGCTTCATGGTAAAGATCTAACTATGCATTTCTGGGGAGAAGCTGTCAAAACTGCATGTCACATTATCGATAGTTTATCTTAGACCCAAGACTGACATGACACCTTATGAAGTCTGGAAAGGTAAACGACTCACTGTCAAGTACTTTCGTGTGTTTGGCAACAAGTGCTACATTCTGAGAAATATGAAGAATTTAGGAAAGTTTGATTCCAAAAGTGATGAAGATATATTCGTATGATACTCTAAGAATAGTTGGGCTTATCGGGTGTACAACAATCGTACACATGTTGTGGTGATTGATGATGCTTGTTGTGAGGGGGAGACTGGTGGAGAGTGTGTTGAGCTGGAACAGTTGAATGTTGAACCAGCTGAGGTAACTGAACCTAAGAAAGATTCAGTTCCTGATCCTCCACGGGCATCTAGTGAGTTGGTAGTTACTACTAAGGACACTACATCTGATAATGAAGCTAAACTACCAAAAGAGTCTTCGTCGAGAGTGAAATTGAATCATCCTAAGGACAATGTGATTGGAGAGATCGAAGAAGGTATGAGACTTCGCATAAGGGTTCTGAATAACTTGTCTTATTCGAGCTATGCGTTTCAGATTGAACTAAAGAAGGTTAAGGAAACCCTTAAGGATTAATGATGGGTGAATGCGATGCATGAAGAGTTAAATTAGTTTGTTAGAAATAGAGTTTGAGATTTAGTGCCTAGGCCTGATGACTACAATGTTATTGGTACAAAGTGGATATTCAAGAATAAAACTGATGATCAAGGTACCATTACAAGAAATAAGGCTAGGTTGGTTGCTCAAGGGTACACTCAGGTTGAAGGTGTTGATTTTGATGAGACGTTTGCCCATGTAGCTAGGCTTGAATCCATTAGAATTCTTTTGGCAGTTGTCTATACTTTGAGCTTTAAATTGTATCAAATGGATGTCAAAAGTGCGTTCATGAATGGTATTCTTCAGGAGGAAGCTTATGTAGAACAACCTAAAAGGTTTGTTGATCATAAATACCCGCACTATGTGTATAGGCTGAAAAAAGCTCCGAGAGCTTGGTATGATGGGTGCATACCTCTTGGAACATGGCTTCACGAGAGGTGGTGCTGACAGAACCTTGTTCATAAGACGTGTTGATGACACCATTACCATAGCCCATATCTATGTGGATGACGTCGTTTTTGGTTCTCATTTTGATTTCTTTGCTCATGAGTTTGCAGAATGTATGAAACAAGAATTTGAGATGAGCATGAATGGTGAGAACAAAAAGAGTTTGATTTGGAAATTGGTTTTACAGCCTGATACACACTACACTTGATGTTGTTTGTTTTAATCAAGAATGAGATTATTTGGTGTGCTGTAACATAATTTCCATTGTTAGCTTAGGATGCTTGTGGAGTATTTAATATAAGCCTCTTCATATATCATCTGCACTACACACACTATAACTTTGATAGTGGGACTCTATTGAATGTGTGAGATTTGAGATGATAGTCACATGTTAGTAGGGCGACTTTGAACATGAATTGACCATTTTTATTAGACATAAACTTAATATTACGCCCTGCATGTTTAATGTATAACTGAAAAGTGATAATTTAGAGGGGCTCAATATCTTAATACTACTTTTCGAAGCCTACTTGACTTGAATGATTAAACATGTGGGGTTTCTCATAACCTGGTGCCTATGATCATCTGACTTGGGTTAACCGACATAAAGCTCGTTACAGGGGTCATGTTAGTCGCTTAATGGAAAGAAGCATGCACTTAAGATTGAAAAATATATGTGAGCATCCCTGGTGCAAGTAATGCAGAGTGAAAATCAATTTATGCTGTAAGTCGGGAAAAAAAACAATTTGATTAAAATAAGCTTTCATATGTAAGTCCAAATGTGCTTTCAGGTTTGACTTTTATAAGTAGAGGAATATACTTATTAGCAGTGATGTTTTTTGCTTGTCATTTCTCATAAAATTAAGGTTTGGAGTCCTACTATCAAAAGATTAGTGACACTTAACACATATAACTCACTTATAACATTTGCTCCATAAGTCATTTAAGTTGGTACTATGGGAATATTTACAGTTCACTGTGTATTCTTGTAATTGCTTATACCTA
Source organism: Fraxinus excelsior (assembly GCA_019097785.1). Taxonomy (NCBI): domain Eukaryota; kingdom Viridiplantae; phylum Streptophyta; class Magnoliopsida; order Lamiales; family Oleaceae; genus Fraxinus; species Fraxinus excelsior. The sequence goes on along the minus strand of CM032634.1, from coordinate 32,286,935 downwards.
CATTGTTGAGATGTTGTGTGATTTTGCTCCATTCCTTTGCCATTTGTGACAAAAAGGGGAAGAGATTTTTGTAGTAAGGGGGATATTTAATCATGCACATTTATTGGTTTGAGCAACTTGATACATATCATTTGTCTTTTGAGGGGTCGTTGGGGAGATACATAAATATATGTTGACATTTGACTTGATTTACATTTGCATTGATCATTATTGTTATGTCATCTGTCTTGAGGGGTCGTTGGGGAGAGATATATTACATTTCCTACTGCTTTAACACTTGTTTGCAGTAGTGACATTACACTTGCATTGCATATCATGCACTGAGGGGGAGCATGTGCTTTATAATTTTGTTACATTTCATGCATGGCTGTTTGAGTTTTTTCTTAATGTTTGGTGGTATTAATGTGGTTATGGTGTCTTGGTTAACATTAATACTGCATCTCAAACTAGCTTGCTTATTTCACTGATTATGTTTTTAAGTACTTTATTGCTTATTTTCTATATCACGTGCTTTTACACTGGTATGTGAGTTTTGATTTTGGGATACATGATTAACAAAAATGAAGCTGCATTCAGTTGATTCAGTTGGACGCGTGTAGTTTTGATAGGTTGTTGTGTATTGTATTGTATTTTGTTATAGAATATCAAATGGGGAGTTTGTTAGTTTTATATTTTGTATTGGCGATTCTGTGAACAAAAGGACCAACTTGAACAATTATAAAAGTTTAGGGACTGAACTGTAAAGTTTCATGTTGGTAAGATAGTGTAGGGTTCGGGGTTCAATGTTTGGAACAAGAAGGAATCACGTTGATTTTTCGAGCGGAGGAATCAGAGACTGCTTCATTAGACTTTCGCCCCACTGTTGCTCTAGCGATAGACCCTTCGCTCGAGCGAAGTAGCCTTCTCGCTCGAGCGACATTTTTACGGCTAGACCTGATTTTCCTTTTTCGAGAATTTTACTTGGCCCATACAACCGTTTCATCCAACACATAAATACTGGTGCCGCGTCTTCTTCTATAGAGAGGTTGAACACATTACAGTCTTGAGAGAATTCATGCTACATCATATCCAAAGTTCAAACCCTCCATTGTTCATGCGCCATTAGTTGTGAAAACATTAAAGAGCCAAATCAAACACTGAATTGATTTCTTCACTTGGATCTGCTGCAAGATTGTTTCGTCAACTGTGCTGCATTAAGGATTAAGGAAGAACTGAAAAACAAGGAGTTTCTTGGGAAGATTTACAGGAGATAAACTGCGTAAAGAGTCAGGATTGGAGTTTGTGTGCTCATTTTAGGAGAACTGCTTTACAAAGAAGAGCCGAGATTAGTGTTCATGTGCACATTCCAGAAGGGTTGCTTCGCACTTCAGACAGGAGATCAGAAAGCTTATATTATCAACTTTGCTGGTGGTCTGTAAGTTAATTGACAGTTTATAGTGAATCTTTAACTAACAAAGCACCCGAAGTTTTTCTTACGTTGGGTTTCTCCATAAACAATTCTGGTATTGTTTACTGCTTTTTATTGCCTTGATTTAACTGCGGTATTCAAAGATAGACTAAATTGAATTGTATGAATAATCACCTAGACAGAATTAACTTGTGACTTGTTGCTTGTTAATGAATTTGATAATTCCGCATTTACACATAATCACCCCCCTCTTGATGCAGTTGAGTCGAATATTGTGTTCTCAATTGATAGTACAAATTACTATCTTTTGAATGAAAAATTAATAAATATTATCTCCCTTAATCCACTATAATATTATTTATCGAGTTAACCACTTAAAATACTAGTCTTAAAAGCAGAAGTATATAAGCTTATTTTTTGTTCACTTGAATTAGAATTTTAATTGCAACTCAAGCACATGATTGTTTTGTTCAACAAATTTGAAAATCTGACTTTAATTGACATGTCATACAAAGGGAAAAATAGAATCGAAAGACCATCCATTATAATTTTGTATTAAATTCTTTATATTGTCTGCATGCACCAAACGTGGCGAAAAGGAATAACATTTCTCTCAAAATTATTAGATTTTCAACAAAGTAAGAATCATTTAATAATATGATGGATCACTGAATAAAACCACCCATTGCTAACAAAAGGATTACATATACCTCTTGCGAGGAGAGAGAAAAACTATTTATCATTTTTATCTTGTGAACCCAAATCTAATTCTCTTGTACAGAGAACCAATGTGCTATAAACCGTTACATTATCTTCACAAGGAAGATATAAAATGTTACTCCGAGGCGATAATATTTCATGTCATAAACACGGGATTATATACATCTTACCCATAAATGCACTAAGAGTTGTCAAACAAACACCAGCGAATAGTCGTAGCAAGCTCACCAACCCTCAGAGGCTGGAGAACGACTGCACATATTCCAAAACAAACACCAACAGCAGCGATTGCAAAGATGAGTGGACGAGAGGTCACAACTGACCTCGTAAATAAGCGACTGCAAGACTTTCCCGGCCTTTCCTTCAGGTCTACACTTACGAGCAGCTCCCCATTCAATAGAGGAACGGTTGCACTTTCGTCTATAGAAGGTAAAACCACTCTTGACTCCAACTTATTCTTTGCCCTTTCAAGACCCTGCAAAATGTCCAAATCGCCATCCCATTTACTAAGATAAGATGTTTATTTACTAACTTGTTTATTGATGTTCCTTCCATTAAGTGAAAACACTATAGGTGCTTGTTTACTAGTCTTTGTAAGTGCTTATAAATTGTGAGTCATATTGAATGTGAGGATAATAAGTGGGTTTAAAATGTGGATCCTACGAAATATGTGGATAAAAAGTATGTTCAACTAGTTTAAATGGTAATTTAAGCTTTGCCAAACAAGCAATAGGTAGCTGATGTCCTAACCTGATTGGTAGCTGGAACGGGAGATCGACTATCGTGTTGGGAGCTTTGACTGGAAATTTTTCCATCTGATGCATGCATTACTGAATATTCTTTTTCCTCTAGTTTTTGATGAAGTATATTTCTCGCATTATCCCTATGTGCACGTAATAACTTCATATAAGCATCAGAAATGCCAACCAAAAAATTATTATCCATCTTAGATTTCATGCAGTGTAATGCTCTCTCCAAAATGACAGTAGATTCTTGTTTAATCAGAAAATTCAGTAAATAGTTGAATCTTCGTATTTGAGTAGATGTCAACTGTTGCTCTGATATGGGTTTTTTGAGTGACCATGCTACTTCCAAAAGAAACCTCGAGAACTCAGCTTGTCTTGAGGCCAAAATTTCACATGCAGACCTCAGGGAAGATAACTGTTGTTCTTCAGAGCCATGAGATGTATTAAACTTTTTTTGCAACAGCTCCATTTCTTCACAAACTTCCTTGTTCCCAATAAGAATAGGAATGAAATTCGATAAACCAGACAGATTCTCAACCTACAAAAAGTAAAAACCACAGCCTAATTAAAAGAAGAATGCAACCATTTGGAAATGCATTTTGCTTAGTTGCTTCCCATGAAACAATGTCTAAGTCTAACCATTTCTCTCACGAGTCAAATTTGATGCAAGCTTCCTTAAAACACAGATTCAACATGTTTTGAAATTGTGTAGTTTAAATGTCGTTGAATGCAATGTGAAATATTTGGACAAAGGTTCAAATGTGCATCTGCAATGAAACAAAGCGGTGGCAAAAGGTGATTCATGTACCCTACCCCAAATTTGTTGGGTCTAAGGCTGTTTTATTATGTTGTAAAATGAACTGTAACGGTTCCTTGTCACTAACATGAGACGAGTAGGAAACAGGTATACAAAATATTATGTACAGCCTGAAGAGATAGGGAATGGTTGAAGAGATGCTCGCTTTCAGATTCACCTCAATAAATGCAGGGCCAAAAAGATAGAGATCAGTTGGAGGTACATGTATCTTCAGTAACTGGTGATCAACACTGTTGGTGTCCACTTCTTTGTTACAGCCCATGGAAGAAACACTAATATTGTATGCCAGATAGCGTCCACTGAATGATACAAGAAACCTGACATGGCCATAAAAGGATTTAGGCAATCTAGAAATAAATTACATAAACTTGATTCTATGAAAATGGAACCATTGGGAGAATAATCGTAAGTGCGGATGTTTTTCAAAGAGCAACAAACCAATCTCAAAAAGCCAGCCCAATGTAATATCTAGCTTACCTATTCAATCTGCCAATTTTAAAAATTAATCAATTACATAGATTGTGTAGCCATCATTTGTTGAACAGACAAAATTATCTCGCAATTTTTAAATCTTCACCTCATTTATCTTCTTGAAAGTACAAGACAATAAGCATTATCTAGCTTACCTACAGACTCGGCATACAAGCCCAACGCCCACGGGTGAGCCGCTCGTGGGCTCGTGTGGTGGCGAGCCTACAATGATCAAAACGGTCACTTTTTAGAAAATGACCGTTTTGGTCACTGTAAAAAGGTGGCCATTTTAGCCACTTCTTTTTTCCCTTTTTTTTTAAACCCTGTACATCAACCCATTTTGAAAAAAAATTCACAAACCAACAACAATTCTTACTCTCTTCCACATTATACAATCAATTTCAATTATTCACTATCAATTATCACACTATAAATTTATAATTACAATCTTATACTTTCTTTTCATACTCTTTATTTATTTACTTACAATAGTCTATACAATAAAAATTACAATACATATTCTAGACATTTCATCACAATTTATAGATGGATCCACAATCATTTGTTGATGGCTTGTTCGGTATCAAAAGCGATTATCACCTATGACACCGCAAATTCAATTTCACAATGAATTTGCTGATCTCAACAAAGTACCAATTCCATAAAATATTCCAGATTTGGATGCTCACGGAAGTAGTAATCCAATTGATTTAGATGACATATTCCCAAAACGGAACATGAGGATTGAGGAATTATATATTTTCGATGCAAGAGGGAAGCGAAAGGCAAATAAATGCAAAATGTTGAGATCACTTTAAATTGATTACAACGGGTCGTATGGTCGATGGAGTCGCAGAGTCTAAATCAATATGTAAATACTGTCAAACACAATTGACATAATAAAAGGGTCTTGATACCCTCCACCTCAACCATCACTACAAAGCATATGTGGCCAAACATAGATTTGTAGGTGCCTCTCAAACACAACTGTAATTTGGTAATCCAATCGTCGGTTCCGCTTCTACGACACGTTGCACGTAAATCTATTCAGAGAAGAAAACTCGAACAAGAATGGTAAAGTTCATTGCCGATGCTGAGATGCCTCTAGCAATAGTGGGTAACCACATTTCGTCTCCCATATGAAAGAATATCTTCAGAGATACGTTGGGATAAGTAGAAACACTTTTCGTTCCAATATAATAGAATATTTCCTTAATACAAAGAAACAATTGATTACTCATTTGCAAAATTATGGGAGTGTTATATCTTTAACTTTGGATTTATGGGAAGGAATTAATAAAAGAAGTTATGTAGCTGCAACTGCACACTACATAAACCCACTTTCGTGTATGCATAAAAAAAAAATATTGCTTTTAAAATAATTGAGTCCCTCTAAAAACTAATATATTTAACGCTACTGTGAGCATTATTAGAGAATATCATTGCGAGAGTAAAATTCATTCCCCGATTTTGGTGTTTGTTTATTTCATATTCGTTGTGTGTGTCATATTTTTAATTTAATTATGCAAGATGGTTTGAAACATACTAAGAATGAAATTCAAATAATTGGGGAAGTCTAATATATATCACGATTTCATCTCGAAGAAAACAAGCCTTCGAGGAATTTTGTGACAAATGCGAAAACATTTGGTAGTGATGTAGGACATAGATGAAACTCTATTTATTATTAAAATCATGCGAAAGATTTGAACATTGAATAACGGAATTTTATAACAATTTGCATATTGGAAACGATGATGACACTATTTTGAATAAATCTGATTGGCTTTTAGCTTATAAAATTTACAAAATTCTCTACAAAACTAGTTGTACGATGTTTGAAAGTCTTTATATAATTGCAAGAGCTTTTCATAAAGACAAGAATGACCCAGATTTTAGTGAAATTATATATTCTATGGAATTAAAGTTTAGAAAATATTAGAAAGACTTGTCTATATTATTATCTTAGTATGCATCATAGACCTCGATACAATTTATCATATACTAAATATGCAATTAATTAGATTTCAAAAGTTTTAACTTTTAATACACCTATCACTTATAGAAATTTAGAATAAACTTTATGTGAAATGTATAAATTATATGCAAAATGAATGGGTGGAAATATTAGTTGGGCACCCTCTGCACCTACTCCTCCCACTAATATTGAAGACGATGCTAAAGTATTAAATTTATTTTAAGGCATTAATACGTATGGATATATGCAATAGGTTCTTCTAGTAGTAATATGTCTACAGCATGTAATCAGACATTGGACGCAAGTCCAAATGCATTATCTGCTTAATTACTTGCTTACTTTAATGATAAATGTATTTTGTACACTTATTTGTGGAATAAGTGTCCCTAAATCATGATATTTTATTGTCTTTTGGATTAAATTCTACCTAATTTATCTTAAATTATGTTTGTTGATAAAAATTATGTTTAATAAAGAATTGGAAAAAAGAAGGGAAAAGTGGTGAAAAATGGCAAAATTCAAAGATGAAACCCTGAGGAGAAAATGTATACACACACATGGGCAGAAAGAAGAAATGCAGAGGAAAACTGGAAAGAACAGCGGCTGCCAAAAAGAAAAGAGAAAGAGAAAAAAGAAAAGAAGAAAGAGAAAGGGGTAAATTAAATACAATAGATGAATTCAATCGAACGCTACATTAGGTTATGAATCTTGAATTAAGAATAAATGTGATTAATAGATGAAATTGTTTTGCTCAATATTCATCACATATTTGTTTCTTCAATTATTCATTGTTTGCAAATTTTTTTAATATTTTCAATTAGTTAAAAGTAATTAGGAAAAATAATCATAAATGAAATTTACGCAGACCATAACAATACCTAGAGGGGGGGTGAATAGGTATTTTATGCGGAATTAAAATTATTAATTAATTAACAAGTCGTCAATTAATTATCTCTAGATGGTTATTCAATCAAGTCAATTAATGCTATGTTTAAATACCGCAATCCATATAAACATTAAGTAAAGCAGTAAAAAACACAAGAATGATAACGGAGAAACCCCAACTGGATAAAAACTCCAGGCACTTTGCCAGTCAACAATCCACTATAAATGATTCGTAACTTGCAGTCCACCAGTCTAGACGACGACACGTACTAACTGATCTCATAACTGTAATTTCGACAGCTCTTCTGAATTATGTGCTCCTACACCAATTCCAGCTACAATTTCCAAAGCTCTCCTGGGTTCTGCCCTCTTGCAGTAACTCCTAATTTTGTGAAATCGTTTATCTCCTGTGGAACCTGAAGAACAGCTCGTTCTTCACCAACTGGAACTCCAGTTACCTTCCTCGATCTTCAGCAACTCTGACGATATGTGGGAAGAAGTGATTTGGTATTTGGATTAAGAATATGATGATTTTCTCAAAGAAATGTGAAGATTAAAAGTTCCAAAGATTAAGAGAATATGATTGGACAATGTTTGCTCAATGTTCAACCTTAAGAATTCTCGTTCTTTGGCTTTAGAATATATATAAGTAGGGTAGAAAACAGATGGGTCCGGAAAAAACCTTTTAAAACGCGAAATAAAATATTCACGTATAACCCTGTCGCTCAAGCGAGGACTCAGTGACGGTCAAACGACAGGTTGTCGCTCGAGCGAAGGAGGGACGACAATCTAGCGATGCAGTTTCTGTTTTTGTAGCTCGAGCCAACCCTTAGCGACAATCTAGCGAAAATCCGCGTCGTTTTCCTTTTTGTTCCAAACTCGAAACTCTAGACCTATTTAACTAACTTTTAAACAAATTACACATTACTCCTTGAATTTTTACAACCTATCAATTTAAGTCCTTTTGTTTACAGAATTTACAAATTACAAAATGAACTAAAATCTAACAATAAATATTCTTGCTTTTGTCAAATATGAGTTAGAAAAAAGTAGATTAAGACCTAAAGTATAGTCCTCGTGGGAACGATAATTCGGACTCAAAGGTCCACTATATTACTTATTACGATCATATACTTGCGATATAAAAAATGCAACATTTAATCATAATATGCCTAGTAATAAAATCAGTTGAAAAAAGTTCAAAAGTAATTGACTTCTTGAGAAAGTGCGAACGACAATAGCCAGTGATTTTTACGATTGCAAAAGACCTACTAACATATCCGATTAGCGTTGTAGCTTCAGAGTTTACTTTTAGTGCATGTAAGAGGGTTTTGTCCGAAGTCAGGAGACGACTCAAAGAATATATTTTGGAAGTATTTGTGCATATTAATAAAATTTGTTAATTTATAATATTGTTCTTAATTTTTTTTAAAAAAATTGTACACGTACCAAGTTGTTCGTATACAATTTTTAACTCCACGTACTCGAAATTTAAGTAGATGGTCCCAAACTTGAATAAATGAGGAGGATTTTATCTATAAAAGAAAGAAAAAAAAAAAAAAGAGGAGCTCGTAGGCCGAAGCTCGACTCGGCCCACGAGCTCGAGAACCGAGCCGAGCTTGGCCCTTGAGGAACGATCCTAGCTTATGCTCGGCTCTTGTAGGCAATAGGGCCAAGCCAACTTGGTTCGGCCCACTGCCATGACTAAGCTTAAAAACTAATCAAATTCAAAGATTATGCAGCCATCGTTCGTTTGCTGAACAGACAATATTATCTTGCGTTTTTTAAATCATCGCCCCCATTTATCTTCTTGGAAGTACAAGGCAACAAGCAAAACAGTTTGATAATTGATATTCAAAAGTTTTTCCAACACTTCCTCATACCCATGAAGAACTATCCACCTTCAGGGCCAAACCGAAGCACACAGAGAATCCCCTACCCCCTCCCTCTCCTGTCTCTGCTTTCCATTCTGTCACCCCTTCAATCTCCCACCTGTTAATGGACTATGCTATTAAGATAACGGTTGCAAAATAGGTATTAAGACAAATTTGACAACTTACAAGAGCTTAATTAACAATGAAAGTTCATCCGATTTATACAGAAAGTTAAAAGACCAAAGAAAATGTTTACATAAAAATTGCAAAAAGAAATTTTAGCAAAATCTTTCGAAATTATAAAGGCATCTCCATCATACCGAAATTTTGGTTGAAACAGATTGGTTCCACATGCTACAAACTCCATAGGCTTCCCAGCTTCAAAGCATGTTGGATAAACATAATGAAGCTTTGGAGCTCGTTCATTCACCTTGACTTCCACTACACAATCATCTGTTTACACGAAGTCAAGCAGAAGTGACAGAAAACAAAGGTCATGATGTTCACATAATTCATATTCTATGGGCGAGTCACGCACCAACATATGCCAAACTATTATATCTATGACATCAAAGAAACTTGAACATTTCCTGTTTCTTTCCTCGCGTTCAATTTTATACCAAAATACTTTCTCAATTGTCCATGATTTTATCATGAGATGTTCAAAAAAGGATGTAAATAATATTTGTGAAGCTCCTAAGGGAGCAATAGTGAAGAAAATAAAAATTTGAGAAGCCAACAAACCTTTAGTGACATGAAATATCTTGTTATCTAGATATACATGCATTCTTCCAGACAGATTGTTTCCAGGAGAGGCAAGAAGTTCTTGTATCCATTTGGCTGGCTCCTCCAATAACTGCTCAACACAATGATATTAAGCCCCCATTATCCAAAAAAGTTATTATTCTCTCTTATTTTAAATTACACAATATTCCATAAAATAATATTACACGTAAATCGAAAACTTTTCCTCCATTTTCAACCACACATTCCCCAAAAAAACCACTATTCCAAAAATTATAATTTCAAATAATGGGGCCAAACAAGGGCTAAAAAATTTGTCCAAGCTCAAAACTTCAACAAAACTTATAAGGCCATCCACAAATAAGACAATCGCGTATAAAACAGAACGTAAAAAGATGTCATCGCTATTTCGATGAATTGAATGAAATTTGATGTTTTATCTAACACTCTAATTGGTGCCCATGAAAAGTTATAAAAGTACCCACGTAGATGTTTCATTACATAAAGGAAACGTGGAACTTCCCCCCAAAATCACACTCTTTAGGAACTGTGCCTTCCAAAGCTACAAGAAAACCTCTTACCTCCTTAAAATTTCACTTAAGTAGTTGCTCCAGTTTAGCTTAATCATAAAAGGGAGAACAACCAGAAGAAAAGGAGGGAAAGAGTAGGAGACTTGTTCACAGTTGTTTTGAGGAAGATTGGCAATGAAAACGACTACTTGGGCTAATGCTAATTCCAGATACATACACATCTTCTGAGAGCTAAGGAGTAAGATATTGCAATCTCTACATATAAATATATAACATTCGTCAATATGTTCTCATCATCTTTGGTAAAACCAAGTCCACCTCTATACCATAGTTTTTAGCAGATAACCCCAATTTTGGTTTAATAGTACATTCCAACAGGGGACGAACCTACTTGTTCGATTTATCTTTCTCGACTTGAATCCCATGAGGGTCAATATGTTCTATCATATATGCTTTTTCCGATTATCAGGTAATGTGGTATTAAAGAAGAAAAGGAGGTGAAATCTTGTGAATTATACTCCTCAGTATGCCAAACATGCCCTTCGTGTTAATGAAGCGGCTCACGACTTTGATTCCATGTAGGAACTCTGTGGCTGCAACTTCTTCAAGTTCAAAAACTGACTGAAATGTCCACACAGCTCTTAGTGACGTGATGCATGAACTGGTGTTATCCGATAGCGAAAAATGGACCGAAATTAGGTTTTCGTTTTTCGGTTGGGGGAAGCAAAGTTTTATTTACCACTTTCATTGTCAAATCAATGATAATAGCAACTGAATGCTAGCACGTTCAAAGTGCAGTTAATTTACTTCTGGAGTATCTTTATGAATCATAAGTGCAAGGCTCAGTACAAATGAGTAAACATTCAACATTATTAATTAACTTCAGTCCAACAGATGAATGGTAAAGAATAAATCCAAAGTACCTTGAGCCACATTACTTTGGGCATCGCAATAAAAGCAGTCAAAATTGTACAACCTGGACGGATATACCCCTCCAGTTCAACAGGCATGCTGGCCAACCATTCAAATATCTGCACAAGTATTTACAAGTGTGTTAGTTAAAACCTATCACATCTTTGATACAAACAACATTTAACCTCTCCCTTATATACTAAACTGTAATATTAATCTTTAGAATACTTGGTGCCGAAGCTGACGAGGAAACTCAGCAGGATTCCAATCGTAGAGCTTGAATGAGATCCGACCAGCAGGGCACTACAATATGTAAAAGCATAATCTAGTTAAGCCTTGCAACTGATACAGTAATATTTTACACACTGGAGCATTGGACCTACCACAGAGGAGAAAGAGCTCTTGTTCTCACAATAGGAAGGGGAATATTTCTGTTTGGGTTTCTCTTTCTCCCCATCAAGATGAGTTTCACCAGAAGCAGCAAACGATACAAAACTATCTCCCTGGATAGTCTGGGAACCAAGTCCTAAGCTTATTGTCGACACGTGTCCTTCTGACTCCAACAAAGTTTCCCGTTCTGCAATCTGACTGCTCAAGCATAAGCTATCTGTGCCATCCAGAATTCAACAACTTCAACAGTGCATAATAGTGAACATCAAATTTCAGGATCAACAATGCCCACGTGAGTTGATATAACAAATGGCGATCATAGCCCTTCAAAAAGGTATACTATGCTAAACATTCATAAAATCATCCACTCCTACTCACATGTCTAGGCAAAAGAAATATAGAGAAATTGATGGAGGACAGACTGTCAGAAACTTTTTTCCTGGAGAATCACCGTATAGATAAAAAGTTCATACCTTTTCCCTTGTCATCATTGCAGCTGACATCATCCACTAAAACAACCTGCCGAGACTCCTCCTCAGTGCTTCCTTTAGAATCATTAGGTCTTCTTCGACGTCTATTATTGTGGCGTTCCAATTTTCTGCGACAACTACGTTTACCCTCATCGAAATCTGACAAAATGTGAAACCTGCAAAAGGGTAGAAACATTAGCATGAGGAAGTATAAATGAAAACCAAGTGCCATTATTCCTAGCCAGAAAAAGTAATGGTCAATCATCTTTTTCATAGGTCCAAAGTAAATAACTGAAAGACTTAAATAGCAAACACATTTAACTGCTTCTATAAAATCTAACAAAGTAGTTATGCTGAAAATCAGAAACTGCTTTCTTTCGCTAATACCATGTACAATTTTAAACTAAATTCAAGAGTTACCAAACAAATATAAATATCTAGCCTTAGCTTACATTTTCACAAAATAATTCAGCAGCGGCCCAGAGGTTAAACAAATGGTCACTTAAATTGCCCATTTTATATTTTTGAAATTCAACAGCTAAACAATAGAGAAAACAGACTGCAAATTATTTCCAGACAAAGAAAAAGACAAAGGTTCCCCAACTTATTCCCACTGTGATATCATCATTTACAGGAATAAAGATTCTTTCATGAGGCAGATTGCTTCAAGTACAGATAGACCACATACTCCACAAAAAATGTATGGAATAAAACCTGAGTGCATAAATTGCTTCAAGATTTTTAATTTAATGCTTATCCTGCCAAAAGTTTTATTTCCTGATTACCTATCAAAAAAAAAGAAAAAAAAAAAAGTGTCCAAGCTCTTTTCCCAATTTTTCAGTGAATCAGCCAGACCTAATCTTAAAGCTATGAGATTTTTTTTTCCACAAAAATTCTTTCCATTTCAACACAAGTATTTAGAGCTCTTAACCCAGGCATTCAAACAAAATAATTCTCAACAGATGTTCCTCGTTAAGAACCTATGTTCATTACAATACTTAAAATTAGTGATTCAGGATCATCAATATCATAAAAACAACAACAGAACTCAAACAGCAATTATGTGCACATATCACGTATGTGTCCCATAATCATAGATTCATAGTGAGGTGCAGAATATTTATAGTTATCTGTGCATGTATTTGCATTTTGAATCACGAAGCCCATTATTATATCACCAGGTTGTGCATGTTCTTTTACACATGTATGTGCATCTAAACCAGCCAACAAACCATGGTAGTAGCAAACCCTCCCTTTAGGGCAAAAGACAAGACTTGAACTGCAAGAACCATTCTGCATTGATTTTATAGATACGAACACAAAAACAGTTAAATGTAAATGAGCATATCAACCTCACAGTCCAATTCCCAAAATCATATTTTTCATTTGTCTGTACGTAATCTTCGTAAATGTGCATACATAAAAACAAGTCAACCTATAACTAAATCCTGCTTCACCAATCTATCCCAGTAAAACATAATGACAAACTAAAACTCATCAACCCTAAAAATCATATTTATCACCATTACTCATGTATTTAATTTTTTTACTTCCTACCCTACAATTAAAAGAGCTCAATAAACCATGGTTTATGTTTCTTCTTTTCTTTTGTTTGTTTCAAGAAATCTATTGTTTCTAACTCCCCCTTTTTCCCTTTATTCTTTTTTTTTTCAGATAGTATAAAGCACAGTAATTATTAGAACTTTGATGTAACTAGAAAATTAGTTTGTATAGTTAGCTCTTTTTCCCTCCTTTTCCAGCTGGTAATTAGTTATGCCAGCTGTATTATTGTTGTTAGTTTTCCCGCCTATTTTTACTTCATGTTTATTTAACTTGTTGATGTAAGATGGTATTTTCAAGTAATGAAAATTATTTCCCTCCATTGGTGAGTTTGCTTCCAGTTTCAATATGGTATCAGAGAACTTTGCTTCCAAACCCTAAATCTCGTTTTCATTGGATCATCTTCTTCATTTCTGCTATAATGGAGACAGAAAATAATCAGATCAATACTGATGTAAATTCATCAATGAGCAAATCAGCCACTGATGAGCCATCTAGTTCATTCTATCTTCACCATTCAGATAATCCTGGGTTGGTGTTAGTGTCGCAGCTCCTCACTGGAGAGAATTATGTGTCATGGAGTCGTGCGATGACAATCACACTTTCAATGAAGAACAAGCTATCCTTCGTTGATGGATCTATGGAAAAACCTGATGATTCGAATCCAAAATTGGTCAATTCGTGGATCGGGAACAACAATATTGTCATGTCATGGATGTTGAATTCAGTTTCGAAGGAGATATCGGCTAGTATCTATGCCTCTACAGCTTATGAGATCTGGAATGATCTCAAAGAGAGGTTTCAGCAAAGCAATGGACCTCGAATTTTTCAACTAAGAAAGGAGTTGATGAACTTAACTCAAGATCAAAATTCCATCAGTGTCTATTTCACTAAGTTGAAGACCGTGTGGGAAGAATTGATTAATTTCAGACCTGCTGCAATTGTGGAAAATGCACTTGTGGGGGAGTCAATAAGATGAATAAATATCATCAAATGGAATATATTATGTCCTTTCTTATGGGATTGAACGAATCATTCTCTCAGGCTAGGGGACAAATATTGTTGATGGATCCCATGCCTCCTGTTAACAAAGTGTTTTCACTTATGGTGCTGGAGGAAAACCAGAGAAAATTGGGTACACGGACATTAGGAAATGATGCTATGTCTACAGGAGCTGCTGCAGCTTTCTCGATTAGATCTGAATCTACAAAACCATTGACAAGTCATGGATCTCGCTATGAAGGATCCAGATTTGGAAATAATGCTAGCTTCAAAAGAAAAGATAAGCCCTATTGCACTCATTGTAAATTTCATGGTCACTCCATTGATAAATGTTACAAAATACATGGATACCCCCCAGGATTCAAATCAAGAGCCAGGGATAATGTTTAAGGCTATTATGCAAACAATCATGTTAATCAATTGTCTTCTATTGATCAACAACCTATTGTAGGTGATTTCATACAAAATCTGAATTCAAATCAATACCAGCAACTGATGAATATGTTGTCAAATCATTTGGCACCTAACTCGATTACTACTTCAGCTAAAATGGATAAACATCATACTGCTGGAACCTCAGGTATTTGTCATTCCATATCTGTTGATCTTGTTTTTGCCCCTAAAGAAGTATGGATAGTAGACTCAGGGGCTACCAAACATGTGTGCTGTAATTCCGAGGCTTTTGATACTGTGAGACCTATTGAAAAAGCTAGCATTACTCTGCCAAATCACACCAAAATAAATGTCAAACTATGTGGTGAAATCAAGCTAAATCCTAATCTTATACTGCATGATGTTTTGTACGTTCCACTGTTCAAGTTTAATTTGCTATCAGTCAGTGCATTGGCTGTTGATTCCCAACTCACATTGCACTTCTCTCAGGATCAGTTTCAAATTCAGGAGAACACCACCATGAAGATGATTGGTAAGGGTAGTAAAGTTCAAGAATTGTATGTTCTTGATACTAGAGTTGTTAATTCATTTTCGAATAATTTTGTTGGGAATGTATCAGCCCACATTTGGCATAACAGACTGGGTCATTTGTCTTTTAAGAGATTAGACGCCTTAAAAGGATCAAGTTTCATGTAATATTTCTAAACAGAAACTTCCATGTTATATCTGTCCTATAGCTAAACAGAGACGACTATCTTTTGAATCATACTACAGATTGTCTAATAAACCTTTTGAATTGATACATGGTGATATATGGGGACCATATCACATAGCTTCACATACATGGCACAAATATTTTTTGACTTTAGTGGATAATTGTTCCAGATTTACCTGGATTTATATGTTACATCAAAAATCAGATGCTGAAGCAGCTATAAAACGGTTTTTTAACTTGGTTGCTACACAATTTGATGCCAAAATTAAGTGTTTTAGGTCTGATAATGCACATTAGTTGGTTTGTAAAACTTTCTTTGCTGAAAAGGGTGTCATGCATCAGTTCAGTTGTGTTGAAAGATCACAGCAGAACTCAGTGGTTGAAAGGAAGCATCAACATTTGTTAAATATGGCTCGAGCCTTGTTCTTCCAGTCTAGAATTCCTATTCAGTATTGGTCTGAATGTGTACTAACTGCTGCACACCTGATAAATAGAACTCCATCTCCCATTTTAAAGCACAAAACGCCTTATGAAATTCTACATAACCACCCTGCTGATTATTCCTACCTGCGTGTCTTTGGTTGTTTAACTTTTGCTTCCACTCTTATTGCACATAGAAATAAATTCCAGCCTCGTGCCAGATTAAGTGTTTTCTTAGGATATCCTTCAGGAGTCAAAGGGTTTAAGCTTTTTGATGTTGCCTCAAGGCAAATTTTCATTTCCAAAGATGTTATTTTTCATAAAGAGACCTTTCTTTTTCATACTATAGTAAAATTTGATCAATTGGTAGATCCTTTTCCTGATCTAGTACTATCTTCTCCCAATTTATCTCCACCTCTTTTTCCCCCTCCTACTCATAATCATCAAGAACAAAGTACTCAAGACACCGATGTCTTATCTCCATCCACTGATACACATATTACTGAATCACCCAACCAATCAGAACCTGCTAGGACATCAACTCTTGAAGTTAGAAAATCTACAAGATCTTTCAGACCTCCAAAGTACCTACATGATCTTTCAGACCTCCAAAGTACCTACTCATAATCATCAAGAACAAAGTACTCAAGACACCGATGTCTTATCTCCATCCACCGATACACATATTACTGAATCACCCAACCAATCAGAACCTGCTAGGACATCAACTCTTGAAGTTAGAAAATCTACAAGATCTTTCAGACCTCCAAAGTACCTACATGATTATCATTGTAATCTGCTATCTCATCATGATCAAGAATCCAAGATTCTTTTCATTCTCCATATCACATAAGCAACTTTGTCTCGTATGAAAATCTGTCTAACTCTCACAAACACTATGTCTTATCTGTTTCATCTCAGTTTGAACCTCAATTTTTCCATCAAGCAGTAAAATTTCCTCAATGGTGTGAAGCCATGAAACTTGAATTACAAGCCATGGAAGATAATCACACTTGGTCCATTGTGAAATTGCCACCTGGGAAACATATTGTAGGCTCAAGATGGATTTTTAAGAATAAGCTCAAATCTGATTGGTCACTTGAAAGACATAAAGCACGACTTGTTGCCAAGGGATACACCCAGCATGAAGGGCTCGATTATTTTGATACATTCTCACCTGTAGCCAAGGCAGTTACAGTAAAATTGATGCCTACTCTTGCAGCTCACTATGGCTGGTCTTTGGCAATGCTTTTTTGAATGCGGACTTGTTTGAGGAGGTATACATGGATCTTCCATTGGGTTATGATTTACTTAGACCATCAAAACAGGGGGAGAAGATGGTATGCAGGTTACACAAATCTATATAAGGCCTAAAACAGGCTTCAAGACAATGGAATTCGAAATTTACTCATTCCCTTATACAACATGGATTTACCCAGTCAAAGGTAGACTATTCTCTGTTCACTAAAGGCTCGGGGATGAATTTTGTGGCTTTATTAGTTTATGTGGATGATATTGTAATAACCGGACCAAACATGGAAGTGATAAATTCATTAAAAAATTTCCAGCATTCTCAATTCAAACTCAAAGATCTGGGTAATTTGAAGTATTTTTTGGGTATTGAAATTGCAAGGTCATCATCTGGGATTGTCATATCACAAAGGCAATACACGATGCAACTTCTTGAGGATGCTAATTACTTTGATTGCAAGCCTGTTAATAAATTGGTTCTCAGTCAACATGAAGGAGATTTGCTTCCTGATGCATCACATTACAGAAGAGTAATTAGGAAACTTTTATACTTGACATTATCTCGTCCTGATATAACTTTTGTTGTGCACAAGTTAAGTCAGTATGTTTCTCAGCCAAGGATGCCACACTTAAAGGCAATCCATCATCTGATGAGGTACTTAAAGGGTCATCCTGGTCAAGGCCTCTTATTCCCATCGCAGATAGGGTCAAATGATGGCATTACTATTAGAGCATTTTCGGATGCTGACCGGGGATCTTGTATTGATACTCGAAAATCAACTACTGGGTTTTGTATTTTTGTTGGCAACTCGATAGGTTCATGGAAATCTAAGAAACAGCCTACTATCTCTCGATCTTCAGCAGAAGCGGAGTACAAGGCACTTGCTTCAACTGTGAGTGAAATCATATGGATCAAGCAATTAATGAATGCCTTCCAAGCTCATACAACTAACCCAACCACGCTTTTTTGCAACAATCAGGCAGTCATTCAGATTGCCACCAATCCTGTATTTCACGAGAGAACCAAGCATATCGAGGTTGATTGTCACTTCATACGTGACAAAATTAATTCTGGGATTATCAAGTTGCTTCCTGTTCGTTCACAACATCAACTTGCGGACCTATTCACCAAGCCATTGCCTCCTTCGTCTTTAAATCATTTGCTATCCAAGATGTACATAAAAGACATTTACTGCACCTCTTGAGGGGGAGTATTAGAACTTTGATGTAACTAGAAAATTAGTTTGTATAGTTAAACTCTTTTTCCCTCCTTTTCGAGCTGGTAATTAGTTACGCCAGCTGTATTATTGTTGTTAGTTTTCCCGCCTATTTTTACTTCATGTTTATTTAACTTGTTGATGTAAGATGGTATTTTCAAGTAATGAAAATTATTTCCCTCCATTCGTGAGTTTGCTTCCAGTTTCAATAGTAATCACATAATAGAAAAAAGGGAAATTTATTTTTCCCCACCATAGCTTTCTATATAAAAGTCATTTCATCATCAATTCAATTGCGAAAACACCTCGATAAAAGCATATAAAACATAAAAACCATGTATAAAGCGCAGATAAAGTTACTCAACAATTAAAATAAGCTCACTTTCCACATTGTTGGCAATATCTCTTGCTCTCTCCATCAAGAACCACCATACTAGCATTGGCGCACTGCAAGCAGACCCTATGCCTCCTATGGTATCCTTTGAGCTCGCTAATATCGGCCTCACACTCCGGGACCTGGCACCTGGCCGTGGCTCCAACCGGGACCCTGACAGTCCGAACCCGCTTCTTACCCGAGAGATCCCCACTTGCCTCCTCCTCCAGCTTCGCATCCAACTCCGGGCAAGCACACGGAATCCGCCCCGCCAAAAAATTCGAACAGACCAATCTTAGGTCCCTCTTCCTCACCCTGGTTGAATTGTTGGGATGTTGACTTTGGGGCTGAATAGGGTCAACACCGGGTCCGGATTCTGATTCGGGTCCATGGATGGCTTGTGGGTCAAAGGCGAGGTTTAGATTGTCATCGAGGTCGAAATCAAGAAAATTGGACCAGTCTAAGAGGGAGGAAGAGGTAGGATCACAGGTGACATTACCGTTGTCGGTGGATGGAAATTCAAGGATTTGCGGCAAATATGATGGAGTTTCCGCCGCCGCAGGCGACGTGGATTTTTGTTGCATTTTCTTCGCCTGAAAAATGGGAGAGGACTTGGAACCTTGGAGTTTACAGGATTTTTTATAGAATAATTCTACTTGTACGGGTCTCTGGGAGAAGTAAGAGTTAGGAGCGTCTGGGGTGGGTGGAGTGGAGTGGGGGAGTGGTGGCGTTAGGTGGTGACACATGGAAGTGAGATTCTCTGAGCGGGAATTATTGGGTGCTAATGCGACCACCAATGATGATGACCTTTGGTGAAACAATAAGCCGCTCGTTTGAACCCCGTTATTCCCAAAATTATCTTTTAATAGTCATTTTTAATCACATAATTTTCAATAAAATAATATTAGACATAAATTCAAAAAAATTCCTTATTTTTTTAACCACAAATTTTTCACAACATCACGTCATAAAATGTATTTTCTTCTCGATAATGTGCATTAAACACCCTCTAATACAGTGATAAAAGGGATAATTGCAAAAACAACCCCAAATATTTTAAGTCATTGCAGGTTTTATTTTAAACTTTCATTTGTTTGTTAATCAAAAAAAATTAAGTTTGACAACATTTTAAAAATTTTTAAATAGAACAAAATAGTAATTTTACGTTTACCAAATAAAAAAATTAAATAACAAAACCCATTAAAAAGGAAAAATTAAGGTCCGTTAGATAAGCAAAGATGAAAAAGAATTTCAATTCCGTATTAGTTGAAAAATAAAAACTCATCAAACCCATATGAATTCGTTTTCCATTAAAACAAAGAAAATGCAGTTTAAAATGGTTATACATTGGAATTCGATTTCCATTTTTGCGTTGCAATCAAACGGTCAAAGTGAAATTCGTTTTCTTCAGATGTGACATTTTCCATAAAAAAAAATGTGGCAATCAAACAGTGTATAAACCTTACTCTTCCCAAATCCTCCCCAACCCCAACCCCAACCCACCCCTACTCCACCGCCACCCGCAGCCTCCATCACCATCTTCGCCTCCATTGAAGGAAGCTTTAAACAAAAATCGCAAGGACAAAACCCCAAATTTAAAAAAAAAAAAAAATTGTTGAGGGCTCGAAGAAAATAAATATGGTATGTGCACCTCTTACTCCTCTAATGGCAATTTAAGGCTTTTGCTTGGTGTTTTAGGTTGTCCACTTTCCCTTATTCTTATTTCAAACAACCCAGTATCCCATCTTCACGGTAAGAACATTCCCATTGTAAGTTCTACCACCTGCTCAACCTACCCAACGTCGGCACCACCACCGAATAGGATTTAACATGATTTCTTGGTGATCGAAGTCCTCTACATGAGCACCCTCTCGAAAGAACCATTTTTTGACAAACTTATCGCCTTCCTCCACTGCGTGTCCTCCACTGCGTGCTCCGGCTCCACCACCTCCTGTATAGTCTTCATTTTCGACTTCTTCACAAATACATTTGAAGCCCTCGCCAGTTGGTGCAAAGCTGTGTGTACTCTGAAACCCATCGACATCGTTATAATCCCCATCAACACAAACACTGGAAACAATATGTAGGATAATTGTTTCAAGTACTTGGATACCAGATTTACACTTGGATATCGGATTTACACACTAAATACCTAATTTACAGCTTAGATACCATATTTGCAGAATGTATACCGGATTTGCAAAATTATGAATGTGCAAAAACGAGCAATATAAATAATTAAAAAAAACAAAGAAACAACAAACAACTTTTAACTCAATGCCTGTGTTACACACAGTTTCCTTAAAACGGATTCGCTCTTTACCGTACGTGCTTGAGGTGTAAGTATTGCGTCTGCTTCCCAGGATGCAACGGTAAAATAGTATAATCTCAGCACCACATATTATATTCCAGCGAACTGACTTAGTGCCAGAACAGTATCACTACAATGACTCAAACAGAAATGAAAGCGGAGACAAAAAATTGAATTGAATGCGAATGAATATTCGTATACTGAAGACTGGAAAAATGAGATATATAAATAGGCTTAGGATCTTATAACTTGTCCACTTACTTCATAGCAATTACAACAGGAGTTTTAGGAGTTTCAACAGTTTTGGAAAATGAAAAGTCTGTTGAAAACATTAAAAATGTAGCAAAATGTAGGCTCTTCAAAGGGACCAATTTTTTGTCAATCCGGTCCGACATTCGTGTACGCAGGTCACGCCCACACACAAGTTCAAGGTTCGAAGCCTCTTTTAGTCCGTGATTTGCACCATCCCTGCGTGCACGTAGAGAGATTTTCTATGCTACACATGATTACATCATTCTAAAGTGCAATCCTTTATAAAGTGGTTTTAGATTTCATCAACTTCCTATGTGGGACGAAGATAACTTTTTACTTTTCTCACCAACCTAAAATTCTTTCACATGGCATACTTTGATCTTCATTTCTCATTCACCCGACATCATTTTTGGCAAGTAAGTATATGATTTCGATGTATTCACAGAGGAGAACACAAATCAACTTTCATATTCAAAAATAGCCAACTGAGTCCCGCTCAAAATTCATGTCAAAGTCAGCCAAAACTCAATTTTTTCCAACAATCCCCCATATGAATGAAAATTGGGAGCTACACATAAATGTGACACAAAACGACTTGGTGATACAGTTCAACGGTTGAAACCTGCATATGATAGGTAGGTGTTACCCTTTAAACCTTCCCTTGTAGAAGCATATTTACTTTACTGGCTGACCAATAGACGCAATGTCTTTGAATTGTTCTACCGTTTATGTAAATGATGATATACTCCACACATAATTCTTCCTAACACATTTCAATTCTCATTATTATGTTCGTTTCGTCCATGAACATACGCCTGGTTCTGTGAAAGTAAGAATTGCGCCCCACACAATTCTCCTAGAAGCGGTCCCACTTCTCTCTCACATAGGTGATTTCTTATTACAAATAACCCGCATTACTTGGCTTGAACTTCGATGCATAAGAGTCATTAAAAGTATATTGCTTATCTTTCATCTTTACGGGCATCACCATTGCATCATAGGAATGGACATGAGATAATATCCCCCACAGTGATTCTATCAAGGATTTACAATTAGTTTGTCCCTTTAAACCTAGATCTTAGGATCTCCAGTCAACTAGGTTGAGTTTTCCTTTGTATTAACTTATCCATTCAAGGGCTTAAATCTCATTCCTCTTGATAATTTTTCAACTATCTCTCTATTTAACCATTTGGTTAGCGGATCCGCAATGGTATCCTTTGATTTTACATAGTCAATAGTGATAACTCTAGTTGAGAGTAGTTACCTTATGGTATTGTGTCTACGACGTATATGTCTAGACTTACCATTGTACATGTTACTTTGTGCCCTTCCAATTGCTGATTGACTATCACAATATATGCAAATTGCTAGCACAAGTTTTGACCATCTTGGAATATCCTCTAAGAAGTTGTGCAACCACTTAGCCTCTTTTCCACTTTTATCTAGAGCTATAAACTCAGATTCCATAGTGGATCTGGCTATCACTATTTGTTTAGAGGATTTCCAGGATATATCTGCACCGATAATGTGAATACAAATCCACTCGTAGACTTTGAATATTTTATATCAGATATCCAATTAGCATCAGTATATCCTTCAATGACCGCTAGATATCTTGTATAGTGCAATCTAAAATTACGAGTATATCTCAAGTACCTTAGTACTCTTACTATTCCTTTCCAATGATCAGCTTCTGGATTACTCGTATATCTACTCAATTTACTCACTGTGTAGGCTATGTCTGGTCTTGTACAACTCATCAAGTACATCAAACTCCCAATAACTCTCGAGTATTCTATTTGAGACACACTTTCACTTTATTTTTGGATAGATGTTAACTTGTATCTATCGGTGTTCTAGCCATTTCAGTATCATCTTCATTGAACTTTTCTAGAATTTTATCTACATAATGTGACTGGTTTAGAACAAGCCCATCTGATGTTCTTGAAATTTTGATTCCAAGTATAACATCAGCTAAACCCATATCATTCATGTCAATTCTCGAATTTAACATATCTTTAGTGTATTTAATCATCTTATTGTCACTACCAATAAACATGTCGTCAACGTAAAGACATAAAATGACATAACCAGTTTCAGTGTCTTTAATATAAACACATTTGTTACACTCGTTGATTTTAAATCCACTCTCCATCTTGACAATGTCAAATTTTTCGTGCCATTATTTCGATACTTGTTTCAGGCCATATAATGACTTTACCAATTTACAAACCTTCTTTTCTTGCCTTGGAGATGAAAACCCCTCGAGTTGTTCCATATAGATTTTTTCATCTAAATCACCATTCAGGAAGGCAGTCTTAACATCCATTTGATGTACTTCAAGATTTCGTAGAGCAGCAATCACAAGTATCATTCTAATAGATGTTATTCTCATTATTGGAGAATATGTATCAAAGTAATCAAGGTTTTCTCGTTGTCTATAACCTTTTATTACTAATCTGGCCTTATACTTTTCAATAGATCCATCCGCTTTCATCTTTCGTTTGAAAATCCATCTGTAGCCTAGTGATTTACTTCCTAGAGGAAGATCCACTATCTCCTATATATTATTTTGTAAAATAGAATCTATTTCACTTTTAATGGCCTCTTCCATTGAGGTCCTTCTAAGAATTTCACAGCTTCTTGATAGCTTTGAGATTTACTTTCTAGCATATAGGTCAAAAAATCTGGACCATAAGATTTTTCTCTCATTTCCCTTTTGCTACGTTTTGGTTCAACCTCAACCTCTTCTTCTAATTCTTGGTCATGACTATTTTTTATCAGTCTCATATGTCCTTTTAGAAGAGTTTGCCTCGTCTTTGGACTTGCATGGAAATACACGTTCAAAGAAAGAAGCATTTCTCGATTCCATTGTCTTGTTTTTATGTATATCTGAGATTTTAGATTCATACACAAGAAATTGATAAGCACTACTGTTTTGAGCATATCCAATAAAGATACAATCTACAGTTTTCGGGTCTATCTTCACCTTCTTTGTTGTTGGGACAGCCACTTTAGCAAGACACCCCCACACTCGTAAGTATTTGTAGAAAGACTTTCTTCATTTCCATAACTCATAATGGGTATTTTCCATTTTCTTTCGGGGCACCTTATTTAAAAGGTAATTTGCTGATAACACAGCCTCCCTCCCACATGTTTTGAGGTAATCCAGAACTCACCAACATTACATTCATCATTTCTTTTAAAGTGCGATTTTTCTTTTCAACAACATCGTTTTGTTACAGTGAATAAGGTAAGGCGATTTCATGTATGATTCCGTGTTGTGCACAGAATTCAAGGAATGGTGCTTCATACTCACCACCCCGATCGCTTCTTATCATCTTAATTTTCTTGTTAAGTTGGTTCTCAACTTCATTCTTGTTGAGAATAAAGTTCTCTATCGCTTCATCCTTGCTTTTTAGCAAGTACACATAGTAATATTTTGTGCTATCGTCGACAAAAGTAATGAAATACTTGTTGCCACCTCTTGTTTGTACAAATTTTATATCACATGTATCGCTATGAATTAAATCAAGTGGTTCTGTATTCCGTTCAATTGATTTAAATGTTAACCTTGTCAATTTTGCATCAACACAAGTTTCATACTTATATTTTGAATCAATATGGAACGTATGTATGCAATTCAAGTTAACTAGTCTACGTAAAGTATCATAGTTAACATGTTCTAGTCTACCATGTCATATATTGGAAGACTCAAGCAAATAAGCATAAGAGTTTACTTTATTCATTTTTGGTTTAACAACCATTACATTCAACTTAAACATACCATCGGAAACATAGTCTTTTCCGACAAACATTCCACTCTTTGACAAAATGACTTTGTTCGACTCAAATACAATACGAAAACCATGCTTATTTAAAAGCGACCGGACACAAGGTTCTTGCGGATTTTCGGCACATATAGCACATTGTTAAGAGTCAGCTTTTTTCCCGAGGTTATTTTCAGAACCACATTCCCTTGTCTCTTGATTTCAGAAGTTGCTGAATTTTCTATAAACAACTTTTCTCCATTCTCTATTGTTTCGAAAGCTGTAAACAGTTCTTTTTCAGAACACACTTGTAGCTCTGGTGTCAATCCACCATTGTTTTGGGTTTGATCCCATCATATTCACTTCAGAAATGACGGCTGCGAGATTCATCTCCGCCACATCATGTGCCATGTAGTCAACTACATTAGCTTCTTTCTTCTTCTTTGGCAATCTGCACTCCGAAGACTTGTGACCCACTTTGTCACAATTGAAACATTTTCCTTGAAACTTCCTTTTAGAAATTCTACCTTTAGGTCCTAGCTTGGTCCCTTTACCACTGGATGACCCAATCTTATTCTTCTAGCCCTTACTGCTTTGACCATGCTCCACAACGTTGGCTTTAGCAACACTAGGATTGAACTACTTCTTTTCGGAACTCTTGTTGTCTTCTTCAATTCGAAGTCTAACAACCAGTTCTTCAACGTTCATTTCATTTCATTTGTGCTTCAGGTAATTCTTGAAATCTTTCCATGCGGGAGGCAATTTTTCAATAATTGCAGTCATTTGGAAAGTTTCACTCAACATCATCCATTCGGCATGAATTTTGTGAAGAATTACTTGGAGTTCTTGCACTTGATTGATTACAGTTTTGGAGTCCACCATCTTATAATCTAAGAATCTGCCGACAATGAACTTTTTAGCCCTGGCATCCTCAGTTTTATATTTTCGGTCCAAAGATTCCTACAACTTCTTAGCAGTTTTCATAGTACTACACACGTTGTATAGCATGTCTGCTAAGCTATTCATAATGTAGTTTTGGCATAGAAAATTCGAATGGTTCCAAGCATCAAGTGTACTGATTGCCTGAATGTCTCCCTCACCTTCATTAAGTTTTGGAGCAATTTCAGGGTGGTCAGATAAAATAGCATTTTCTGCTGCCACCTCTTGAAATTCAAGCTATTGAATTTCTTCGATTTTTCACCATGATTAACCGGAACAGTAACGGTATGGCCAGGTGTTTGACTCACAACATGACAATCTAGTTACAGACTGAGAACTTTGCCCTTGAGCCACAACAGAGCCCATAACCTGATTTTCAGTAGCCACAAGTTGGGTTACATCCATATTGGTTTATCGGTAACCATTTCTGAAAATGAAGCAAATATATTAGTTTCCAATAAACCAAATGAAAACTTATCTTTAAGTAACGCTCTGTTTTAAGTTTGTAGGATAATTGTTTCAAATACTTGGATACCTGATTTACACTTGGATATCGGATTTACACACTAAATACCGAATTTATAGCTTAGATACCATATTTGCAGAATGTATACCGGATTTGAAGAATTATGAATGTGCAAAAATGAGCAACATATATAATTAAAAAAAAACAAAGAAAACAGCAAACAACTTTTAACCTGAGGCCTGTGTTACACACAGCTTCCTTAAAACAGATCCACCCCCTCACCGTACGTACTTGAGGTAAGACAGTATAATCTGAGCACCACAGAATATATATATATATATATATATATATATATATATATATATATATATATAATAGGAGTTTTAGGAGTTTCAACAGTTTTATAAAATGAAAAGTCTGTTGAAAACATTAAAAATGTGGTAAAACGTAGGCTCTTCAAATGGGCCAATTTTTTGTCAATCCAGTCCGACATTCGTGTACGCAGGTCGTGCCCACATACAAGTTCAAGATTTGAAGCCTCTTTTGGTCCGTGATTTGCACCCCCGCTGCGCATACGTGGAGAGAGCCTCTATGCTACGCATGATTACACCATTTTAAAGTGCAATCTTTTATAAAGTGATTTTAGATTTCATCCACTTCCTATGTGAGACAAAAGATAAATTTTTACTTTTCCCACCAACCTAAACTCATTTCAAATGGCATACTTTGAACTTCAACTTCTCATTCACCCGATCATCATTTTTGACAAGTATATGATTTCGATGTACTCACGAAGGAGAACACAAATTAACTTTCATTTTCCAAAATAGCCAACCGGGTCCTGCTCAAAATTCATGTCAAAGTCAACCAAAACTCAATTTTTTCCAACACAAAATCTCCCTTTGCCACCCTATACCAACATACCAATATATACAAGTAAAAATCATTCATTAAAATGCAAAATTAAGAACTAAAAATAGCTTCCCAATATGAATTGAGTAATTATTTTGAAATGATGCTCAGAGATTTGAGACAATCAACCGTATGAAAATATGCTTTCATTTTTGGACGAAATGCAGTGGAATTGGGAGAAGATTAAGAACAATACAGTGATATTGGGACGAAAGAGGCACCACCACGACCAAATACTCGCATTGCTTGCTATTCAAAGAATATTGTGAATTGTCCAGCATGTGGTGGGTGGCGGTGGTGGCCAATCATTGGGTGTTGATGGTTTTGGTTTTGGGGTAAGGGGTTGAATGAGAGTTGGGAAGAAGGACATGGGTGGGTGGTTTATTTATTTATTATCATTTTAAAAATTGGTCAAAATATGTCAAAGTTTACTG
Source organism: Fraxinus excelsior (assembly GCA_019097785.1). Taxonomy (NCBI): domain Eukaryota; kingdom Viridiplantae; phylum Streptophyta; class Magnoliopsida; order Lamiales; family Oleaceae; genus Fraxinus; species Fraxinus excelsior. The sequence goes on along the minus strand of CM032634.1, from coordinate 32,258,975 downwards.
TTCAACTAACATTCAAATTGATGGAAACTCATTCATTTGTATTTTGTCCTTTAGTTGCATGTATTTGAAAGGTTTAGGGCCACAAATACAACAAATAAAAGGTTAAGATAAAACCTACAAAGACTTGAAAAGTTTGAGGCCGTGACTACAAGTATCCCTTGATAAAATGGTAATTGGCACAAAACCTCTATGGCATTTATGTCTATTGCGTAATATTCCTTATTCTTTCATTTTGGTAAATTACGCTGTAAATATTCTTTTTCGTATGAAAGATCCCCTACCATCAAATTTCGTTAGTTTAAACGCTAAAAACAGTCGAGATTGTCAATAATATAAGAGCAATTAATGCAACAACCCTAATGTTGCTTGTTTTGCACAATACTCCCTAACTTTTCATTTTGGTGCAAAATTTCTAACTTTAATATTTGGCGTAAACCCCCAACCTTTCATCTGTTGCAAAACCCTCTAAAGCATTCAAACATTGTGGAATACAATATTTTTATCATTTTTCTCTATAAAACATTATAAAATGATGAATTTTTTGTCACACGTTTTCTACAACGTGAATTATTCCGCAAATGTACGGTGTCAAGTTTTGTAATATAGTAAAAGAGTTAGAGTGTCGAACCCACATGGATTGTAATTTAATTCACTAAGTACTATAATTGTGTAACTTCTATTTTATCTAGATAATTGATAAATGGTTGATTGAATGTTTTAAACTAATCAAATGTAAAATGCTACGACAAAATTGGAGAATATAAATTTATCAAAATGAAAAAGCCTAAGGAATGATTTCACCTAACTTTCAATCATGATTCAGTGACTTCAAATTATTCCAATTAATTTTCCCATATTTAAAAGCAAAAATCCTATTGTATTTCTTTCCCCTATCTCAAGTGCCGGCTAGAAATTCATCCTAAAACTCAATCCCAATATCTCTATTCCAAATTAAAGCCTAGAATTTATCAAAGTCTAGATTCTTTTGTGGAATAAGTTTCATAGATTTTATACTTTCTCTCAAAACCTATAAAACATAGGTTGTGTTAATTATATGATCACGCCTATATTCCCTTCTATCGAGTGTCGAAATTGACTAGCATCTATTCATCCAATATTCATCAGCTAATTGAAAGCATTATACTCATAACACAATTAAATACACGTGGGAAATCCAAAAGAAATAATTATAAATTCATCAAACCATAATCTCAAGTGAGTACATCAAACCCTAGCTAAATTATTTAGTTCATGAAGAAATTCATAAAATCTAAACAATCTACAATGAAAAACATAAAGGAGAAGGTAAGAAAAACTCTTTTTGGAGTGTTGATTGAAATCCTCTTTGATATTTCCACGCTTTCTTCACTTGATTTCTTCAATTCTTTCTTCTTAATGTCCTTGGAGATTCAGCCGTTTTGTCTCTTTTTCCTCCTTTTCCCCCTCCAAAATTAGATCTTTATGGTGGTATTTATATTGTCCACAAGTTGCAAGACGGAATAGGGTTGGACCGGGCCGAAAATCTTTCAAAATTTCTTTTTTTCTCTTTCTCGGGAGCCAACGTCGCAACGCCAGATCTGGGCGTCGATTTGGGCGTCGCGACGCCACATCTTCTGCCGATTTTCAGCAAGCTGGACATCGCGACGCCCATTCAGGCAAACAGGCAGCTACACCTTCTTTCAGTGTTTTTATTATAACTTTGTGTTCCGATATTCGATTGAGGCGATTCAAGATGCATTAAAAATTTAACTCATCGGGATACAACTTTGATTCAGACATCATTCTCCAATTCGATCAATTTCTATGCCAAAAATAGGTCTCAATATGAGACTAAAACTCTAGAGCATAACTTTTTGGTTGGAAATTGATTCGTAATCATCTTTTGACTAAATTTGATCCCCTTGACGTCTTCCTTTATCCAATTGACTCTGATCACTTTCAAATCTTCATCGTGAGGTTCGGCACAACTTTTAAATATTTTCATTTTAATTCCCGAACTTTAGACCTCTTACAATTTAATCATTTCTCCAAATTTGTCAACTTTTGCTTATTTTCTTCAATCTCATCAACATACATCACAACATCAAAATCACGCATTAAAACATCAACAACTCATAAGAATTAGCCAAATAACAAGTTTAATGACATTGATATTATGTGTGAAATATCACTCATCATTTTTCATTCTCTTTAAATAAATAAAAAGAAAAAAAAAAAAACAATTGCAGTTAGAGTCTCAAATCTTTTCAAAATATTCAAATGAGTTTAACTAAAAAAGTAAAAAATATCAACACGCCCATATCCCTACCCTATTCACACTAGAAATTGCTTTGGTTCAAAATATTGTCACACATGCACGACGTCGCCGCCATTTTTGTAGTGGTTGCAGATAAGTCAACAATGGCATAACACATTGAGTGCATGAAATCCAGCACTAGTAACAACCTTTAACCACCATTGCCTCGTAAACAGATCCAAATATCTCCATTCACTCAAGATTTCCTATTTACCCCCACCACCACCTTCTCTAAGAGAAACAAATTCACATCTTCAACACTTAAAAGACTAGGTCGTATTGCATCCTCCTAAGTCTCTGTGCATGCAATCATAAGGACCTCAACTTAACTAGGATTCTGAGAAAGTGAAAAAGAAGATGAAAAGTAAAAAAACCAAGCTACCCGGTAATAACAACTATGTTGTTTCTGTTATGAATAGCGCATCAATAATGTCATTCCAATCATTACTGTCGTTGGCATCATCATCAAGTTGTGTAGGTGTGCCCGATGTTTTGTGTGGACTTGGGATTAGGGTCGCCAGGAAGTTTGGTGTGCATGATGTTTAGTGTAGACTTGGCATTGTCATAAAGATAGAAAATGACAAATTCGGAGTTGATGGGGAGGCTTTTAGATTTGTTTGATTTGTTATGGAGGATGGGATGGGTTGGGTTGGGTTGGGTTGGGCGGGTGGGGGCGTTGGTCAAGATGACCTTTTTAATTTTTTTATTTAGACTCATTTGCATATATATATATATTTAAAGATGAGGTAAATTCATCATTTACAATACTTTATTGTGAAAAAAAAGGATGAAAAAGGTTGTATTCCAAAAAATTTGATGATTTAGAGGAATTTTGCATCAAAATGAAATGTTAGGGGGGCTTTGCTCGTGCAAAATAGGTAATGTTAAGGGGTATTGACCCAATTACCCTTATATTATTGGCCATCTATATTGTTTTTAATGCTAAAATAATGAAATTGGGCGTAGGGAGTCTTCTACACGAAAAATATCGTCTATTGAAGTATTATGTTAAAATGAAAAGATATGAGATATTTCACACTAAAGACAAACATCATTTTTAATTAAAAAAAAATTCTTTTTATTTAAGTACATATATTATGTTTTCTTTTGGGCGTATTTAAGCTAAATAATGCTATTTATAGGTCCGAATGATAATTACAGTGTGATTTTGACTATCATATAGATTATAGACTAACGATCATTAAAAGTAATGAAGAATAGCATATGAGCCATATTATTTGAAATGAAATGGTATAAAAAAATAAAATTTTAAATTATTCATAATATGATTTATTTTTTCGGTTATGATTTTCAAATTTTTTATGGGTCAAACGTTGTATTCTTTTATTTATCAAATGATGATGCGTCATGATGCCACATGTAGCCTAAGGCAAGTGAAGGTTGGGACCCAAGCAGGCTACATGGGGTGCAACCAAGCGCGAGGTAGATGCAGGCACCGTGGCTGACTAAAAATGTAGGCCAAATACTACACATTTGATGGATTCTCTAGAAACTTGTAGAACACATTCATTACTAGTCTTCCATGGAAGGAGCTTCTTGAAATATTCTAAAGACGTGTTTAGAAGATTTCGTTGTAGTGTACAAATATTAGAAGATTTGAGATTGTTATAGAGAGTTCTATAGGAACAATTCTAGTCATTGATTTGGATAAACTTCAACAATCTATTCCAGATAGGTAATATTATATATAGATGTTAGGTTCATTTTTAAATCTATTCAAGTGAAGAGAGCTTGGGAAGTAAAGAGTATTAATATGAGGAGATTTGCGAGTTTGTAAACACTAGTAGAGAGTACCAATGTGATTGACAAGCTAACAAACTAAAGAGAACGACACATACATAAAACTTCAAGACACAACCAAATCCTAGACCAAGCATATGGCGCCCCATCTTTGACACACTTTTTCTCCCTTCTTCGTACTCTTCTTCTTGACACGTGTAAAGAATACTTTATATTTTATTTTAAAATTTTATGTTTGAACAATAAAAACATGTATAACACACACCTTTAAACATTGTGATGCAAGTTTTAATCAAATCTAGGTAGTAAATATGTATCACGGTCGTGTTTACTAATCCCTTTGAGTACCTATGTTGGAGGTTTGATCATTGTTCAAGATACGACCAATGTTTCTAAAGGACAATCCAAATACATGTGCACAAACTAGATTAATATGTAGCTAGATCCAATACCAAACATATATCACACCACCTTGGACGATCGTCCTTCTTACTTTTCTTTTTGTCCTTCTTCCTGTTACATGTAGAGGATTCTTTAGATTTTATTTTGAAAAATTATACTCGGGAATATAAAAACATAGATTGTTCACATCTTATACAATGAATTGTAAGTTTTGATCATCTCCACGTTGTAAACATGTGTTAGCAAAGGAAGCTCAAGATGCACAAGACTCAAATAGAAGATTGGTATTCGGCAAAATGGGCACGAACACAACACAAGTATTGAATTTATAAAGCACAACCAATCAATGAAACATAGTGTTACCTATTACATGCAAGGAGAAAAAAGTGCTCATTCTTCACAAAAAAAAATAAAAAAAAAATTGAAGAATGCCAAAGCAAGTTTAAGCCCTTGAGGTCAATCATTTTTATACTTATATGTGAATCTAATTATGTTTTATTAAATAAGGAACGTATAAGCATGCATTAATTCACACACACACATCTCGACAATCAAAAATATGTTATAATGATAACTAATCTTCATAATAATAATAAATAACCAATCCAAAAGCAAGAATTAAACAAAAACGAGCAACTTAATAACACTTTTTGCATATACAACCATATAGTCAATGACTTTTAGACAGAAGTTTTACTACCAAAAGTTATAGAGTAATGCTATTTAAACACAATTGATATTACAGTATCATTTTGGATAGTACTAAGTGTCATTAAATGTCACATTTAATTGAATTTATTATACAATACCACATAAACGGGTGTTGTAGCACCACTGATGTTACATATCATTATTTAAAGTTACAATACTAAAAGACATGCTACTAAAGGTTCTACTTATAACAGTTGTGCCAAATGGAACTTTAAGTTCGATGTAACAATTTGTGTCAAACATAACCTTAAATTTGATAGGAAAAGTCTTATACACTTCAACACAAATATTTATGGCACATGTAAAACTGATACAGAACAATGTTCGGGAAAGAAAAGGAAATAAAAATTAAAATCTTATTTATTATATTAATTAAATGTATATTAAATATACACTTACGAATTAAAAAGTTAGATAGAAGATTATTATATTTACCCATGTTTTAACTCCAATTTTTTTGAAATAGTGACTTTTAGAAGAATGTGTGGTTAAGAAATAGAAAAAAAAAATTTGAGCTTATTTACAAAATATTTTATTGTGTAAATGTGTGGTTGAAAATGAGTTTGTAGTTTAAATGAGAATTCTGATTTAATGGAAGACAAACAAGGGATAAGGAAAAAATTTAAGTTTACGTGTAAAATTATTTTATTTGAAAAATGTGTGGCTAACATTGAAAGGAATAATATATATATATTTTTAGAACTTGTGGTTGAAAAAGAAAAAAATTTTGGGTTCATGTGTAATATTATTTTATTGGAGAATGTGTGATTGATAAGAAAAAAAATGAATTGTAGTTTAACGGGGAATAATGACGGCCACATGGGGGTTGAATTTTGGAGAGAAATGAACTTTGAAAGATAGGGCTCAAATTAACATGGGTTTAATAATTTGACTATAAATTTAAGCCCAAGCTTAATAAAAATTAAAATCGAGATTTTTATCGAAGTTAAAGTCAACTATTAATTTTAACCACATATTTCATATGATCAACAATTTTTCAATCACACATTTCATCAATTTTGATCAAATTTATTAAAAATCTTATTTTAATCTCCACCAAATAGAAGTTAAATATTCCCACGTTTTATTGAGAGTAAATAAAAAATAGTACTAGCACTAATTTTGTGGAATTTAATCGCACTTGTTTGATTTCTATTTTTTTTTTCTCTCTTCTTTTAAATCACAAATCTTTCAATAAAATACTATTATACGCAAATTCAATTTTTTAAAAATCATTTTCTTAACATCCGACATGCGACCTAATTAAGGATAGATTATTGTGTACGCCTAATATATCTTAATCTGAGATCAGCTTTATAAGTTAGTTCGTAGCACCGTGCTTCAAGGAAATATAATGATTATAGATTCATTATACACTGATAAAACATCCAATCAAATTAATTATTGCATTCAGAACTTACATCAGCGCATACTTATTTAACTAATAGCATGATATAGCTTCGCTTACTCAATTGCTCATTAATTGCTAGGGACTCGTCTAAAGGACATTTTCATGATAACTTAACAAGCCGACCTCAGTGACCAAGGGAAATATGCCAGTAATGTACTTTTTAGTTTAACACTGGTGATTGACAAGACATGAAAGTGAGTGATACTAGATTTTCTTTACCTATAAAAAGATGCGAGCTATCTTTGGAAAGGGGAGATGACACTAGGATCTTGAAAAATATCTCATTTGATGAAACACTTGTAACTTAGAGGTGATTATAAATAAAAATCTTGAGTTTTCTTTATTTTGCTTTCAAAGTTGACTTAAATTGATCCTTACACTTTTTAACATCAACAATTTAACGCTAAAAGGAGGGCCCTTACTTGAATAATCAACCCTATTCACTAAAAAAAAAAAAAAAGAGAGAAACCTTACAAAAAAAAACAAAAAAAAAACCCCCCAATTATGGATGATATTTCGACATCAGGAAATCAATCTCATACATATCTTGAACAATGCCAATTTTCCACAAAATATTGGGAGAGGCCGAGGTCAAAATGAAACTGGCGACCCTCATGAGGGAAGCTATCGAAAGGTTGACGAATGCAGTCAATAGATTGGAGCAAAACCAAATTCATGTTTTCCTACCCGATACTGAGTAGAGTCCACACAAAGGGAATGGGGCAGACGACCTCCCAACAGGAAGACTTTCCACTTTTTAGGAGAAGAATCGTTTAAAGGTCAAAATGAAGAAATCATGAGTTCTCTCACAGTAGCGGAGCCGGGTACAAGGAAAACCAGCAGTGTGTTCGATAAGTTGGGGTCTCAGCGCTCCCTCACACCTCGGAGTGAGTATACAAAGCCCAAGATATTACACAATTGGTCACAATGAGGACAGAAGATCAAAAGGTTTGGTTTTATTATTTTTGTCAAATTTTGATCATCGAAGTGACATAGCTGTATATGTGTATAGAGCCGGTTTTGGACAGAGGTGAGTGAGGCCCATGCCTCTAGCCAAAAGGGCATCAGATTTTTAATACCTTATTCATACACATCTTCTTGTGTGCCGGTGCGTGCAAAAAGAACCAAAAAGGTAAAACCCACCCTTGATGGCTTGCGATGCTATCTTCTGTCTATTCGCTTCACTTTCAGTCGTTCGTCACCATCGTGCCACACCACTGCCAGCCTATCAATATAAAATCTAATTTCTATATATTCCTTATTCTTCTTTTTTTGCATATAGCTATTTTATTGAAATTTGCCTTTATTACTAGTGATAAGGTGGAGTTTCTGGGAATTGTCGTACTGGGTAGTATTCGTTTTTCACTTTTCCTCATGCATTCAATCGTAACTCAAAGCAAAGAGGGGTTTTGATAATTTGTTGTTGGAGAATTGACATAAAACTTGAACATCGATCTATTATATATAGGGTTGGGCAAAATGTCCGAATCGAACCGGACCGAACGAGTTTTCTTAAATTAAAAACCCGAACGGGTATCCGAATCGAGAACCGACGGGTTTGGTTCAGTTCTCGGTTCTAGACCAAGAACCGAAGAATCAAATAAGAACCGATTTTTTTTACAATTGGGCCCAATCCCGAAAAATAAAACCCACTTCCCACATGCCCAACCCCTCCACAATTGAAATTCCCAAATCTGAGAATCGAAATCCCTAATCCAACCGCACCGCACCGCACCTCCTCCGCCTCCACTTCCACATCCACCTCCACCTCCACCTCCAGCTCTAGCCCTCTCAATCTCTCGAGTCCTCCACCTCCGACTGCACCTCGTCCGCCCCCCTTATGGCCTTACCATTGCTGAAATTGTAGTTCCAAACAAATGAAGTAATAAAGATGAACAATGGCAGTCCGCAGTCGGCAGAGGTAGTCAGGTAGATTTTTCAGTTTCCCAATGATCTTCTCGACATTGTTCATTGAATGAAACTCTTTTTTAACACTACTTTGAACATTTTGTGTACTAGTTAGTAGATTAATCGATTCGGACCCTGTTCATGTTGTGATTTATGAAGCTCGATTCGGCCCATGTTCCTGTTAATTAATTTTGGCTTTTTTCTCTAGAGAATCATCTATCTCCATAACCGTAAGTAAGCTGGACACTTTTATTTACTTGATGAATGGATGGAAGTGGAACTTTATTTATTGTCCTATACTTACAGAATGTTATATGCGGTTCTGGGTGGTTCTGATTTATGAAATCTAATGATATGCGGTTACGAAATTTGAGACTTGTTGAATTGAAAATTGAAATGGTTGAAATTTGGGTGTTGTTGTCTGTTGAATACTTGAATTGAAATGGTTGAAGTGTCAAGTGTCTCCGTGTCTTTCTGTTGAATTTATCAAAATATGAAAACTTGAAAGGAACGAGTGTAATTTATAAACTATGTTATTTTTAATATTGTCGTATTATTATTTTATATTATCATTACATTTATAACAAAAACTTGACGTTCAACATCGATAAGTTGTGCCCCCCCCCCCCCCGAGCAACAATTCTGACTCCACCCCGGCCCACCGCATCTTAATCTATATGGTTCTATTTTTTAATATCCAGTACTTTTGTCCTGCTTTTGTTAATGAGAGATGATACCAATTGTTCTGTTTTTTTTTCATATGCAGGTGATACCAATAATGGATACTAAAATGGGAGACAAAAAAGGGCCTAAAGAGAGGTCAGAAATATGGAATCATTTCACTAAGATACTTGGTGGAGAAAGAGCTAAATGCAATTATTGTGGGAGTACATTTAAGACTGTTTCTAGTACTGGAACTTCTACCATGTGGAAGCATTTAAAAGCTTGTTTTGCATATAAGAATAATAAGGTTGATGTAAATCAAGCAATATTGACTCGAGAAAACAATGATGGTGGTATTATGGCTACGATGTCGATGTTTGATAAAGAAAAGTGTAGAAAAACATTGGTTAAGATGATTATTATTGATGAATTGGCTTTTTCCTTTGTGGAAGGGGTAGGTTTTAAGGAATTTGTGCAACAACCTTGCCCTAAATTTGAGGTTCCTTCTCGAAGAACGATTACTAGAGATGTGCTACATCTCTACCATGAAACAAAGGAATCATTGAGAATGAAATTTATTAATGATAGGCAAAGGATTTCTTTAACCACTGATTGTTGGACATCAATTCAGAACATCAATTATATGGTAGTCACTGCACACTTCATTGATAGAAGTTGAAAACTGCATAAGAGGATATTGAGTTTTTCTGTTGTTCCAAATCATAAAGGGGAGACAATTGGGAAGCTTATTGAAAAGTGTTTGCTTGATTGGTGAATAGAGTGTGTGGGTACCATTACTGTAGATAATGCAAGCATGAATGATGCAGCAATCATTTATGTGAAAAACAAGTTGAAGAATTGGAAACCTGATGATACTATGATTTTAGGTGGCTCTTATATGCATGTATGTTGTTCAGCCCACATAGTCAATTTGATTGTTAAAGAAGGGTTGAAAGAGTTTAGTCCATCTATAGAAAGTATTCGTAATGCGGTCAAATATTTTCGATTATCTCCTTCGCGGTTGACGAAATTTAAATGTTGTATTGAAAGGAAAAAGATTGCTTACACAAAACTTGCTGTTTTAGATGTTCCTACTAGATGGAATTCAACTTTCTTAATGTTGGATAGTGCATTGAATTTTGAAAAAGCTTTTGAAAGAATGGAGGAAGAGGATGAATTTTATTATAAATATTTTGATGAGAATGAAGGTGGAAAAGAAAAAGAGGGGCCACTTACAAGTTATGATTGGGAGAAAGCCAGAAAATTTACCAAGTTTTTAAGAACCTTTTATGATGTCACATTGAAGTTTAGTGCTTCATTAAGTGTTACTTCCAATATTTACTTCAATGAAGTTTGTAAAATTGAGCAAATTTTGAAGAAAATGGGTGGCAAGGAAGATTATTTGCTACGTAGTACGGCAAATAGTACGAAGATTAAGTTTGATAAGTATTGGGGTAAAGTTGATAAAATGAACAAGATTTTGATTGTAGCAATTGTGCTTGATCCTAGGTATAAGTTGGAGTTTGTTGTACATTGTATTGGTATCTTGTATGACTGTGTTAAGGTTGAAGCCACAAAAAATGAGATCATGAAATTATTGTATGCTTTGTATAACCAATACAAGGGATGACATCGTTCAAAAAAAGGAGCTAGGGGAAGTGGAAGTGGGGGTGATGAATCTAATGATGGAGTCACTTTGTTGGAGGGTTCGAATGATGATGATGATGATTGGGATGATTGTAATTTTGATTTTGGGTACAAGAAATTAAAAACTACCAAAATGGATTTTTCTAGAAAAGACGAGGTACAACGACATTTGCAAGAACCCACTGAAGATATTAGTGATGAAAATTTTGACATTTTAAACTGGTGGAAGGTCAACAAATCAATATTTGAATATTTATCTGAGGTTGCAAGGGATGTTCTTGCTATTCCTGTATCTACAATTTCTTCTGAGTCAGCATTTAGTACTGAATGGCGCATTCTAGATCCATTTAGGAGTTCTTTAACTCCTCAAACAGTTGAGGCCTTGATTTGTACACAAAATTGGTTAAGGGAAGAATCTAGACTTTTGAGAGTTTACCAAGATAAAATTTGTATTGGAGAGACAGAATTCTATGGGGCATTGAGACAAGTAATAAAATATATATTATATTTTTTCTTATTAAATTTTATTAGAACAATTTATAGTTTATTTATGTTTGTTAATTGTGTTTTATTTTTCATTTTTTTCTTGTAGAGTTTCCTAATAACTAGTATGACAAGTCAAGCAATCGATGATTACATTACATAGTAGGTAAGTATTTTTAATACTTTAAAATATTACGTTCGTTTGTAAAAGCTAAGATTGAACCTGGTCAATATTCACACACAAATTCACTCGGTGAAAGTATTGAGCACGCTGGGATTGCCTCACTTCTCACAATATTTTCAGAAAACAGGAATGATTTTGGTACCACTTCTCAGAATGGAGAACATAGTTAGATACTTTTATATGTTACCTTTTGGTGGGTAAGCAGTGGAGCAGTAACTATTTGAGGGAAACAGCAAAAAAATTGTGATCTATATTATCTAGTACTAAAGTGTTAGCATTTTGTGAAAAACTTTCTAACGTGTTATGGATTAATTATTCAAGACGCACTGACAAAGTTTTCTAAATGTATTTATATAGTGTTATAATAAATGTTAGAAAAATTAATTATAGTAGGAACCGAATGGAACCAAACCGAACCGAACTGAACCAAACCCGAACGGTTCCATTTACTAAATACCCAAAAATTTCTAGAACCGAAAAAAATCGAACTGAACCGACTCGCGTCCACCCCTAATTATATATTAATAACGATTCTTTACTTTGAGATTAAGATTAGTAGTAAGATAAAAAACAATTTTGAAGACACCAAGTGAAGCAATTGAAGTGTTATATACCAAGTGAAGGATAACACCAAGGGAAGCAATGAGAGCAATTGCAGAGTTCCAATATTTGAAGACGTTGAATAGTTATTTCTCAAATGCTTACATTACGTAAAAAATTTTGCTAACCATCCCGATTACACTTGCATCTACAGAAAGAAGTTTCTCCAAATTGAAGTTGATCAAGACTTATCTTTGATCAACTATGTCACAAGAAAGATCGAATGAATTGGATATGTTACCAATTGAGAAAGAAATAGTTGAACAGTTGGATTATTCAAATTTGATTAATATTTTTGCCTCTAAAACTGCAAGACGAACAATATTTAATTGATTGTTTGGAACATTGTCTGCATTGCTTATAATAATAATTTTTAGTATGAACTTGTTTGAGCCTAATTTTTGGTGTAAAATGCATTTTGGAATAAGAAATTGATGGAGAATGTGTAAGTAAAAATAACGAAAAGTTTTGAATTTACGTGTAATTTTATTTTATTAAACAATGTGTGATTGAAAAGAAAAGAGAAAAAATGTATTTTGAAAATAATAGGAATCAGACAAAGACTAAAATACATTTTTTTTTGTTTTACAGTTAAGTTAACAAATTGTACCATGACACACATATAGTTTGCATGCATAATACAATTTTGGGGGGGCTTAATTTATGAAATTCATCTCAAGCCCCAAAAATCACAGGACCAACACTGAATGTGTAATACCGTCAGGCAGCTCTATCGTGTAGATGAGGTCAAGCATCTCAACCCCAATTCTCTTATGTTGTAAAAATTAGTTGATAATTCTTTATGAATATAAATAGAATATGAAAAAAAACATATTTGTAGAGTAACTAAAATCTCATTTTTACCTTACGTATGAGTCTTATTATATATTTTGAAATAGGCTAATGTGTCATGAGGCACTTATATAATGGTGCAACTCAAAATACAGACGTACACTCATGAAGGGGTTCGTGTGAGTTGCCAACGACGATCTTGTGTATGGAGGACCAAAAGTCGAGTTATTGGTCAAGATATTACACAATTGGTCACAATGAGGAGAATGTCGCTTTTCGTTCCTTGACCGAGGAGTGAAGGCTCATGCATATACTAATCGGCGACAAAATTGTTCCTTACAATTTTTCTTATCCATTCACAATAGGGTTTCCAAATCCACCATATCAAGATGTAACCAGAGACGGAGATAAGGGATGGGAGGGGGGCAGGAGTCCCCAACATTGTCCGTTGATCCACTATTCCTAGTTAATTTGTAATGTATTTTTCAATTTTGTCCTAGCAAAATTTTGAAATTTTTTAATTTTTTTTCCATTAATAAATATTGATCCAATAACTTATACTTTAAAATTAAACCATATAAAAATTTTAGACATAAACAAAAGATCCAATAGTTATTTAAATAAATAAATAGCTCAAATCCAATCCAAAAGCAAATAAATGAATCAATTACCCAAAAGCATACCCACAGGTCACAGCCCACAAAATGTGATCCTGACTACAGACACACCTCATTCTTCCTCAAATATCTTCTATGCGCGACAGACGACTGCGCCGCGATTCAATCTTCAAGAAACATAGAGCAGGTCGAGGGAGGACTTCTAAGCAAAAAGATCCTATCACTTTGCAATATCAATACAAAATTGACTTATTTCTTGCAATAGTTGATTTTCAAATTCAAGAGTTAAGAGATAGATTTAAGGAAGATGTGATGAAATTGACTATTCTTATCTCATCATTAGATCCTAGAGATGGCTACATGGCTTTTGATGTTCAGAATATTTGTAAGCTTGCAGATAAATTTTATCTCGCTGACTTTATAGATCAAGAGAATTTTCATTTGAAAGATGAATTGGAGTTATATCAAATTGAAGTTCATGGTAACTCTCAATTTAAAAATTTAACAACACTTCTCGATATGTGCCAACTATTGGCATTAATAAGAAAATCAATAAGTTATAATCTTGTTGATAGATTGATTCGTCTTGTCTTGACTCTTTCAGTTTCAACAGCAACTACAAAACGTGCATTTTCAGCTATGAGTGTCATTAAGACAATGTTGCGTAATAGAATGAAAGATGATTTTTGGTCCAGTATAGTGCTTGTGTATATAGAGAAGGAGATTGTTGATACTTTTTCATTTGATTCTCTTATTAACGAGTTTGAAGTGATGAGGACAAGGAGACGCCAATTTCAGATGTCCAAACTATCTCTACCATCTGTTATATAGATAGACAGTTTACTTTTTATCTTTTTGATGTCCATCTAATGTTCATATTTTCAATTTGTATAGCGTTAGATACATAGATAAGTATATTGTTTTTGTATTGACAATCTGATTGTCTTTTTGGTCAGTCAATGTAACTTGCCTATTTTGGTACTCAAAATCGTCGTTTTCAATCCTCTTAGTTAAAAAAAAAATTTCGAGGGCCCCCCATATTTTCGCCCCCACTGGATTGAAATCATGATTACGTCCCTAGATATAACAATTTTTATAATAAAGATTAGTTATCTTTTTTTAAAGTAACTGTATATTAAAATGAAACTAAATTATTAATTATAGCTTTTTAACTAATTTTTATAAAAAAAACTCTAGAGATAAAACTTTTTAAGCTTTAACCAAACATGCCATGGTTATTAAATACATTTAAACTTCCATTCAACGTGTCATATTGTGGGTAAATTAGGGATGCGTTTCTCAACTGTTCATATAGTGTAGTTATGAGTTCCTATGACCTTCAAAAGTGAGGTTTTAGGTCATCAACCCATATTTATAAAATGTATGAATCTAGTCCCCGAATAATCGAGACTATGAATATAGATGTTAAAATTGTAAGCGACTATCTCATAATTCACAATTATAGTGCAAATTTGTCGAATTACTTAACTATATTCCATTTAACTGAAAATTGCATGCAATTTTATTTTTCACGTAGAATTCGGAAACCTATATTCAATTTTCAGACACCAAAACCTAACTTTTAACGGTTGGAGACGTAATCACCAAGAGAAAGTTTGTAGAGACCAAGCATGTAATCCATACACATTTTTATATCTTATTATTAAGCAAAGCCAGAATCCATTAAGGACATTTTTATTTTTGATGATCTTGTCACGCGTGGAATCGCATATACCGATATAGTTCTGATATTTTAGCATTTGTTTGGGAGATATTTTTTTATTTTTCTAGAAAATATGTAATTAAAAAGTAGATAAAAGTTACGAATTTCATAAATTGTGTAATTGAAAATAATTTCTTGGAAAAATGATCTAAAAAAACTCCTCTCAAACAAACCCTCGACTTCGTGTTTAAAATAATTGTTGGGATTTAATTTTTTTAATGCAACAACACCATCAAAATACTAAATGATTACACACTAAAAATGTCACTAACATATAGAAGAGCTCTAGGACATCACTAAAATATAATCAATCATGCAACATTTACATTTTGATTTACACTCTTTTATGTGACATGATACATACCATTGATTTTTTTCTCACTTTTCCCATTAATGCACGGATTTTCCCACATACGGAGAAATGTCATGCTAGAGCATTATTCAAATATAAAAGAGCTCTAGACATATAGGCTCTCTTAGATGGAGTAAGTCAATAAAATTGAAGTTGTCTATAATTACGAGTTTTAAAAATTCTTCTACATTTTTTTATCGCAATTGAATAGTCGATGACACGTCGGCATATATGAGACCCCTTCTGTATAAGCATTCCACGTAATTTATAGGTATAACAATAGTCCATCAAATCTGATTTGTACATTTATGTGAAGATCGGACTTCGAAATATAAATTATCCACTAGGAGGGTTTACAAATTGTCTCGAACTGCCTCGAAAATATTAGTAGCTCTAATAAGTGAGGGCTTATGAGCTGCCTCGAAAATATGTATCGATCTACCAAATATGTAAGGACTTACGAATTGTCTCGAGAATATAAATCGCTCTAATATATGAGGATTTACGAACTGCCTCAAAAATATCGGTGTGAATCTGAATAAACGAGGAGTATAGAGCCTTGAAAGATAGATATAGCATATAATTTATCAAAATATCGACATCATTTTCTCAGTAATATCTCCACTTCACATATATATATAATAAATTGGGGTTTGCTTGCCCCTCCAAATAAGGTAAAATAATGACCAGATCAAATTTGCTAGTGTGAAGCAGAGTAACATTCGTGGTATGCTCGGATGGCTGGGGGGTCCCATATATGTCGACGTGGTATCAACTATTTAATTGATTAAACAAAGTAACAAATGATTGCAAATTTCCCTAGTACTTTTACATTGGCATTAGGTTTGAATGACTCATAATATGCGTCTCTCCAGACACGTACTTTTTTTTTTTCCCAAATTTCAATATTTTTAAAATGTGAATTCCATTACTAACCTTCAATGTCCATTATATTCGAAGGAAGAAATTAAAGATTCAATAAGCTCATCCTTTATCCATTCGTTAAATACCGACCTTTGTGATCCGAATCTACAAGTGCTCTAGAAAAACATGACATTGCATTAAACAAGATCTGGCATTCTAAGAGTCCCAACAATCCAATAATCATAAAAAATCCAGAATTCTTCCTTCTCTGGATCCACTTCGTTACCTATTCGTTGCCCTCCCTCAACAAATTTGAATAGGGGCATAAATTTGGATGGATTTCCCTAGTAGATATAATGTAATACTTGTGTTACCAGAAATCAAAAGTGAGAATAAGTTTTGAAAACGACAATGACCCGAGATTTATAAATGATAACATAGCTATTTTCTCTTATACAAACAGATTGGTTCTCAGTACAACATCTTCAATTATGTTACAGAAACTTCATCATCACATAGTAACATATGGAAATATGTGTCTCAAAGAAGAGTGAGACCAAAAGATATTACATCCTTGCTCCAAAGGAAATTGTGTCATTTTCCGTTGAATAAAAAATGGGCAAAACCAAGTAACATCATAATCAAAACATTGGTAACATAGCGCAGTTTATCTCTCCAGTGTAGTTTGCGAGAGCACATGAAGCGAGGTTTACTCAGTGCACACTCAAGAATAGTGGCTGCGGGTTCCAACGTCAAAAAAAAAAAAAAATAAATAAATACACTGGCAACACAAATCAAATCAAATGGAAAGAAGAATGAAACTTTGGATAACTCATTGCACTTTCCATCCAATATTGAGCATGGAGGCCAAATCCAAATAGTATTATAACAGAGAAAAGGGATAAGTTTCAGTTAAGACCCCAATTGCAACAATAGCAAACCCAGGAATTTACTGAAATCACTAGGGGTGTCCAAAATATCCGAACCGAACCGAACCGGATCGAACCGAACCCGAACCCGAACCGAACCGAGCGGTTCTTCATAAGTTAAAGACCCGAACGGGTACCCGAATCGAGAACCGAAAGGTTTGGGTCGGGTCTTGGGTCTCGACCAAGAACCGAAGAACCGAATGAGACCCGAAACTAAATAAATTTTTTATATTTTTTTATTGAATTAATTAAATTATTTTATTTTTTCTAACATTTTACATTGGTGGAAGATTAATAAATCAAGATTTGAATTTTTATCTGAGGTTGCAAGGGATGTTCCTGTCATTCCTGTATCTACAGTTGCTTCTGAGTCAACATTTAGTACTGGATGACGCATTCTTGATCCATTTAGGAGTTTTTTAACTCCTAAAACAATTGAAGCCTTAATTTGTACACAAAACTGGCTAAGAAAATATTCTAGACTCTTGAAAGTTTCCCAAGATGAAATTTGCATTGAAGAAACAGAGTTCTATGAGGGCATTGAGACATGTAATAGATATATATTATATTTTTTTTTATCAAATCTTATTAGTTGAATATTTTTTAGTTTATTTGTTTGTTAATTGTGTTTTTTCAATTTTTAATTGTGCTTAGTAGAGTTTTTTGCCATGGCAAGTCAAGCAGTAGCAGTTGATGATTAAATCAAATAGTTGGTAAGTATTAATATCTACTTTTTGGTATTTGTATGCATTGAATTAATGTTATTCGACAGCTAGTTATTTTTATATTTTTGAATTTTGTTATGTTAATTTGTAAAAGTTACAAATGAAATGTCATTAGTTATATTTATGTAGTGTTGCTGTAAATGTTAAAAAATTTAATTATGGTACGGAACCGAACCGACCCGAACCGAACCCGAAAATTCTGGAACCGAACCGAACCGACCCACGGACACCCCTAGAAATCACCATACTGACATGAAGATGAAAAAAATTAGTTCAGAGAAATCTCCGGCTCTGGTTATATATATATATATATATATATATATATATATATATATATATATATATATATATATATATATGACACATTGACACTAGCACCTTCAAAATATTTTTATAATGAATAACTCTTTCGTGAACAAAGATTTCGATGGATTTTGAGTGATAAAAGGACATGACAATCTTGCTATTTTTTATGGTTTCTTTGCGAGAATGAATATCTTCCATTGAGATGAGCTTCTTTGAGCCTCATTCTTAAAAAAAAAAAAAAAAAACATTTTTTAATAGTGTATTGACGAGAAATGTATTGTTAAAAAATATGGAAAAATTCATTGACAAGTGTGTGATTGAAATAGAGTCAAAATACTATTCAATAATTCATTTTTTTTATTTTTTATTTTTTCATAAAATGGCGCTCAAACAAGCCACTAGTAGCCTAGTTTGTTTGTTTGTTGAAAAAAGCTGCAAGTACAGATAAAAAAAAATAGGTTCTTTGAATTCCTCTCACAAGGGGAGGCGGGGCTCACATATTGTGTGTACTTTGTCCATTTTCTGTGAGTAATTTTTTGTACTCATAGCATTTCTATTGTTTGTTTGTTTTTTTCCTTGTAATTATTAAATTATATAAATGATTCGATTCAATTTAAGCCATTTTTAAGTATCGAAATTTAGTTAGGATGACAATATTCTTTGATATGTATAGATTTTAGTGGAGCGAAGATGGGGATCAAGGTCCATTCCTCGAACTCATTCCAAATTATTTAATTTAATTTTAATAAATAGATAATAATATTTTAAAAATAATTTATAATTAATTAAACGAGAGAGTGAATGAAAATATTTTTAAAATGGACTTTTTGTTGGGCCCAAAAATAAACAGGTGAGCGATGTATCTATCAAAAATTATAGGGGAAGTTTTTAAATATAAGACAAACCAAATAGGATTTTAATGCAATTTATTCGTCCTTCCCTCCAAATCCCCTCACGCGCTTTATCTTCAATATAGGGTAAGGGTTTTGCTAAAATTCATTCTTCCTAGGGTTTCAAAATTCTCTCTGAAAAACCGAAATTTACACAGCAAAGAAGAGAAAGAGAGAGGATTAATGGCAAGGCACAGGAGCCGAAGTTGGAGCAGGAGCCGCAGTCCTGTGAGACGCAAGCACTACGATGACCCCCGTGATCGCCGCCGTGAACGTCGCTCACCCGCTCCCTCTGGCCTCCTCGTTCGCAACATCTCTCTCAGTGCTAGGTGCCCCTTTTTTTTTTTTTCATTCTTCTAATTCCATTTTGAATCTCGTTTTTGGGTGTGTGTCCGTGTAATATATTGCCAATTTATTGAGGATTTCATGTTATTTTCTAAGAATTGAGAACTTGTAAGGTTTATAACACAGGAATTTCGGTAAAACTGCTGAAAATTCATTTTCGAATGGCCGGCATACTTTATAAATTCTGGACAGGTTTAAATTGAATGTTCCAACGTCAGCTTTCAGACTTGAAAATTGGTTGCTATTTCAATTCAAACATGCTTATTCATGTCTATTGCAGTACAATTTGCTTTGGTATCAATGAAATGTTATATTCGATTGTCCATCAGGAATTTCGTGCATGATAATCAAAATTATACCCTTAAATTACAAGGAATTAATAATTTAGTTTGCATATCGTATATGTATGTATTTTGTGACTTTCTTTTCCTTCCTCTTTGGAAAATTTACGGCCTGCTTGGGACGGATTAAAATATGATTTTAATCTAAGCCAAAGTCAAACAATTAGTATCAACCATATATTTCATGGGTCCACATCTTTTCAACCATACATTTCAAAAACTTCTATCACAATCTTTCTAAAAATCTGATTTTAATCCACACGAAACACCCTAATCATTCCCGTTCTATATTTTGGGGAATTTGTGGATTTAAATTTTTTTTTTTTTTAGCCCTTTTACATAAGTTAAATTTGTTTGACTCTAACTTGATCCTGATAATTAGGACGCCTTGCAGTGGTGTATGTTAGGCATATTGTACAATTATATAATTTAAACTTCCATTTAAACAAGTTGAAATCTTGGTGCTTTTAAACTTCATATGGTAAATTTTTTATTTGTATTCTCTTTCTATTTTATTTCGTACCACTTAAGTGATACTCCTGCTGTTTTTTTCTAATAAAAAAAAGTTGAATTCTCATTATTTTAGGTTTAGTATGCTTAATTGGTTCTCCTATTTTGGTTTTCATCTAATATCTGCATCTTTGGTAAAGGCTAAAATAATTTGTTGATTACTATTCTGCAGGCCAGAAGACCTTAGGAATCCTTTTGAAAGATTTGGGCCAATAAAGGATGTTTATTTACCCAAAAATTACTACACTGGGTATGCTTCTTCTTAGGATTGCGTTCCATGTTTCGAGCATCTTTAGTACTTTATCTCCAAGTCTCTTTCTTTTGCTCAATGCCTTAACTCATGCTATATGGGTTCTTATTCTAGCACCTTTGGTAATGAATGTAGGGAGCCACGAGGCTTTGGATTTGTGAAGTTTCGTTATCCTGAAGATGCGGCTGAGGCTAAGAGCCACCTGAATCGTACAGTCATTGGTGGACGGGAAATAAGAATTGTTTTTGCTGAGGAGAACAGGAAAACTCCTCAAGAAATGCGTAGGACTGGAAGTGCAAGGTTGTAAACTTGTTAAAGTTTTGCACTTTCTTGTCTGATGCTTGGTTTTGTAGCTCTCTTGAAATGTTGGGTGGTTTCTTCGAGTGGGAGCTGACGTATAATTTTCACTTTCTTTGCAGCTCTCGGGGCAGCCGAAGAAGGCGGAGTCCATCACGGTCTCCTAGACGTCGATATCACTGTCAGTGTGATCTTTCAGTTCATCCCCTTGTTTGACATCTCATAATATATTTTTTTTAAAACCACTCCACAGATCTGTCAATTGTTTACGTGATTGCATGCTGATTGTGACACTTCATATAGCACATTTCTATGTTAATACTTGTTATTTTTATGTTCTCATTATCCCGCTGAATGACTTTGTATTTATCTTTGCCAGCTGACTCACGCTCGCATTCTCCAGCTCGACGTGACTCCAGGTCGGCTTTATAACTGTAACTGAATTTTTATTTGCTTTCCTCACAACTGTTAATCTATACTTCCTTCTCCTACATGTCTTGGGAGTGCTTTTTGATCAAAATTTTAACTTTCCATCTGAAGTCAGTTTTCAGATCCCTTTTCCCATCTCAAATTTTAGAGCAATTTGTGGTTTTTGCTTGTTGTGGGAACTGTATAAATCTTTTTGGTGCTCACATATTTTTCTATCAATCCGGTGTCCACCACTGAATTTCTGGTTATTGATTGGATACATCTCCGTTCTGGTATTGCAAGACTCATCTTAACATACACTTGCACAACCATTAAACTTCAAGACTGGTTCTGAGCCACTAAGATCTTGTTTAGATGACTTATGATTAAGTTTTCTTGCTTATCTAAAATTCTTGTGTTGGCCACAGGCAAGTAGGCCTTGTATGCTTGATCATGATTTACATGCAAAAAGATGTTAATGGCTGCATCTTGATTGAATAAATATCATTTTCGTTGGTAACTGGGGGTGGATTTGGAGAAAGGTAGCACTGGAGGGATATAAAAGTTGTGTCGGAATGGACATCTGCATTACTCATGCACTGGTGTTGGATTGCAATGTTCTGAGAATATAAGTAGACTGCATATGATTTTCTTATCTTGTTTGGGTTTTTGGGTGGGAAATGGGGACGAAGATGTAGACATTAGGCAAGACGCATTAGTCTTTTTTCTACCCATACCTTTCTTTGGCCCATGTCTGTTAACTTGTTTTACTAACTTTGATTCTCAACCTAATTTTGTTTCAATTTAACTCCTGAGTAATTATATTCTGGATATATATGAGTAATTTCTTAGTAATAATGTCCAAAGTATTGGTATGTTTTGGTGAATATGAGGTAACATTGTGTTTCATTTCCATTTCTTTGTGAGGAATGGAACTTTTTACTTCTATTTTTCTTGGGATGTATGTCAAGGCATGATATAAAATTTTGAACTCTGTTGCCGTGATTTCCTCGAAATGTGTGTCATTTCTAAAACTTACTTTGCTTGTCGTTCGGTGGATATGAATGATGCATCTGCTGATGGCCTTATCTATGCAGATTCATAATTGACAAAGAGATACCTAAAGTATTCAGGATAATAAAGAGAAATGAGAAAAGGGACCATAAAGTCAATGACTTCTTGCATACATATTTGTCAATGCCACTCCAGAAGTTTCTAATTCCACTTTCATCATGGATAACCTTCAAATTCCAAGGAATACTGTTTTTTTATGAGTTTTGGCTTTACAACGGACAACAAACAGATTTGGTATGGTGTTTAAAATGATTACAACACCACAAAACTTCAATATCTTTTGTGTTTAGTCTATAAGCTTGATTTTCTAATGTTGCATACTATCCAGTTAAAGAAAGAATCTAAAGCTTATACTTGGCCAAAGAAATCATCTTCAAAGAAGCAAAGCTTTTCAAAGTTATTACTGATTGAAGTGTGGTGAAAATACCCAACAAAAGATAGTATGAGGTTTCTGAATGTTGAGGCAAAGACAGCTTTGAAGTTTCTGATGCTGAAGAACCTGTCCACTGCTATAGAGCCTTAAAGTTTGTGGATCAAAGTATCATAATTTTTTTTCAGGAAATTCTGAAACAGATGCAGGTAAAGGTCATGCTACAGTCGTCAGATATTTTTGAGATGGGTTCTCTTTCTTCACCACGCTGAGAGAACCATTATTTTGATTTCATGATTATGTGAAATTGAGTTTTTTGAGTTCCATGATATACTAATATTGGCAGGCTTCTTTCCTTGTACAAGACAGACATAGTGTTAGTTGGTTTGCTGTGTTTACCGTCCAGGCTCATTGATTTACTTGACAAGTGGCTATAGAAATTGCCATTACTAACTTTTTTGTTTTTTTACTATTTTACAATTTCTGGTTCACAGAGGCAGCAGGGGCCATGGAGTTGGGGACGACTACTATTCTTCCCGGCGATTGAGATCTGTATCTAGGTCAGTTTCTCCAAGGGATGATAGAAGTTACAGGTCTCGCGACAGGCCTACTCAGCGTTCCAGATCTTTATCTCGCTCTATTTCTCCACGCAACGAGAAAAATCACAGCCCAAGAGGTCGGTCCCCAAGTCCCAGAGAAAATGGTCAGAGTGCTCCCGCTGAAGACTATGCACCTCGCAGGTCCCGCAGCCCCAGAAGGAACTTCAGGAGTCCAACCAGATCCTGTTCTAGATCCTACAGGTCTTTACTTATTTCAGGTTTTGATGTTATTACGTTTTATTGCCAGCCTAAGCTGTATTCAGTAGCCAAATGCTCAAGGATGATTGAAAATTTGAAATTTGTTTCTTGCCTTCACTAGTATAGAATCACACACACTCTCTCGCCCTCTCTGACTCATCGAATAACTAGCTGAATCTTGTTTTTTGTTAAGCAGTCCTCGCTGAAGGTTGTTCCATCACGTAGCTACCATCTCGGTGTGTTATTGCAGTTCTATGGGAATTGTAGTGTGCAGCATCGTTTTCTAGATGACGACTATGAATATGTAGTACTTATGACTTTAAAGTTTTTGATGTAACTATCTAATTCTCTATACATTTGATGAGAGCAAGTAATATTTCTAGACTTTTGGTTAAATGGCATGTCATGTTATATTGCAATGTTTGCTTTAATGCAGTGATAACTTTTGCCTAATGTCCTCTACCAGCCATCCAACTCTTTGAACTTTGTCCATGCTCCTCGACGTATCACCCCTTTCCCTTGGTCACGTTATGATACATCAATGTTATGGATGCTGAATCATAGTTGTTTGAGGTTGTGATGGCTGGCGGCCATGTCATCATCGGTCGACTCTTTACTGGTGACGTATCCTATCCACGTCTGGTTCAAAATTTCTGCTTTTAGTTGTCATATACAGAAGTAATAATGAATTCGCACAGTTGAAATTAGGCAGATGTGAACGTAGTTCTGTGCTGTCTTATAGGTACACGTCTCTTTAATGCCTTTGAGAATTTATGTACCTAGTTCCATGCATTAACAACGGTTCAGTATGTCAAAGAAGATTTTAGTTTAAAAAAAAAAAGTTGCTATTGAAGAATGTAGATTAGGAGGATTTAAGCTAAAGTACCAACTTTGGCTATGGCCTAAGGATTAGGTAAAATTTTTATTTTTTTAATTGTGACGGACCAATTCTCCAAGGCACCGGCACCGGCACGTGAACAATGATAAGAAATGAGAATGTACGTTCATAATGTTTAGTGGCTTAGTTCGCAAGAGTCATGAGTTGGGTAGATCAAAAAGTGAGGGGTGGATTAAAATTGACATGGTCCGT
Source organism: Fraxinus excelsior (assembly GCA_019097785.1). NCBI lineage: Eukaryota > Viridiplantae > Streptophyta > Magnoliopsida > Lamiales > Oleaceae > Fraxinus > Fraxinus excelsior. Next base: position 32,234,229 of record CM032634.1, on the reverse strand, counting down.
GGTCCGTGGCAGTTGTGAATGATGTAGTAGCTTTAAGTTTGTTCAGTAGTGTAGATGGTGAAGAAAAACAAATTTGTTGTGGTTGTATAGATGACAAGAATACGTAATGAAATGCTTCCAAGTTTTGAATTTTACTAGATTCTAATAATTTGTCCTCGTCAACAATTTAAATTTACCTGTGTATATTAGTAAATAAGGGGGAAAAATGCATTTTGAGTTTAGCTAAACAAGTTTCAACTTTCAATTCGGGAATTTACTTGACCAAGTACCTACTAGTACCTACTCTAACTAAGGATTATTGCATTCTATAATAACCATGTCAACGAGTTGAGCCACGAGTCGAAACTCGAAGCTCGAGCTCGGCTCGAACAAAACAAGGTCGAGTTTCTTTGGGATTGAGCAGAGCAAAAGCTCGACCAAAAAATAAGACTCGACTCAAGCTTTTAATCCGAACCTTAGCAGTCCGAGCTCGAATCGAGTCGGCTCGGGGCTATTTATTTATTTATTTTTTTTTTACTACCTGAGCTGCCTTTTCAAAATAATAATAATTATTATTATTTTATTTTTTTAAATCGTGCGGACCGTTTCGGCCCGTGTGGCTCGTCGAGATAATCATAATTTCTTAAACCATCCATTTTGTTCTCATTTGCCAGTACAATTTAAAAAACTGGAAAATCACTACCAATTAAGCACTGATCTTTGTGGCCAACAAAACTAACTTGACAAAGTACCACTGATTTATGATAAATGCCCCACTCATTTAGTGGGATTCCATCACAATTCATTTCAAATCTCTTTATTAATATTATTATAATAAAAGAATAGCGCGTTTATCGATTCATGGCATAATACTGAGAATGTTTATTGAACAAGCAATTCAATAAGAGAGGGCGGACCAAACCGATTGAAATTGGAATAAGTTTGACAGTGAATTACGAAATCTTAACGATCTTCTTTATTTAATGAATGAGAAATTTGTTTAAAAATCGCTCACCATGCACTGTCCTTTAAGAATATGCTTCAATAAAATCCCTCACGGATAGATAAAAATACTTAGAGCATGTCTGGTTCAACTTAAAATCAGGCAAAACTAGCTTTTTTTGACCGTTAACTATGGAAGGCGAGCCTCACATCACTCACACATGGTCAAATGTTGCGACTTGAACATTGGTCCAACGGTAGGAATTCTGTTTTTTAGCGGAACCAGACAGAGTCTTAGTAAATACTTGAAGAATAGATACTTTTTTTTTTTTTTTTTTTTTTTTTTTTTGGGTAATACGGTCCAATTTGGGGGACACGATTTCAGCCGTCCATGCCAAATTTTATTTTTCCCATTTCCTCGTCTTTAGCTTTCTTAAGGTTTCTTTGTGTTGTACCATTGGTCCCCACGAAGTGGAGAGAGATGGGTTATTTTCTTAATATTTATATTGTTAAAATTAGTAATTATTAGAGATTTTGGTCATCTAACCCTTGTTTGGTGACTTTTCTTTTTTAAATATTGTTTTTTGAAGAATGTATGATTTAAATATATGAAAAAGTTCTGACACGTGTCTCTATTCAACTTATTTGTCGCTATCATTTCTTTGACTTTTAAAATTGCGCGACTCATGTCCTCAGATAACGATAAACGCTTATAAACGTTAAATGATCACGTGTCCACTCCTATGACATCTGACTGCAAATGTAAAACTGTCTAAAAAGATTTCATTTATTCCAAAATAATCAAACAGTAACTTCATCTTTCAATTAAAAAAAGAGAATATAAAATCCTAAATATTCATGAAACCTATCCCCTACTTCAACCATTCCCAACGCCACGGAGTGTCATGTAGCCACTTCATGTTCAAATCAACGTTTTCTGTTAGCCAGGAACATATGTACAACTGTTTTAAAAGATTGAATATATGAATACAATAAATAATAACTTGGGGGATATAGTGTAATATTTACTAAAGTTTGAGGACTTTTATCAAAAATTCCACTAAATAGAACACAAAGTAACATGCAGTGCATCTATCTTCCCCAGTAGAGAATATACATTATCATCTCTCTATCCATTTGTGATTTCTTGCAACGTGGCCCAATCAAATCATGGCCTCCACCATTGTCATTCTCTTACACTGATTCAAGCCAGACTATAAATATTCAAGCTAAAAGCATAATCCACCTTTGTACTCCAGATGTTCTAACCAGTGAAGGGAAAGAAAATCACCCTACCAAATTTTTGGCCCTTGAATTATCACAGTTTAAAGTCTTGCTTTCTGTCAATTTCACGTAGACATACACTTTCTTTGTCCGCCAACTGTTTGTTGGAAGTTCAAGCCAGACTCCAAAGCCTCAACAAAATCCAAGAAGCATTTTCTTTTATATATATGGTAGCAGTGTAAATTTGGGACCTTTTTGTAAAGAAGTTGTAATCTTGATTTGGGTTTTTGAAGTTTAGTTGCTATTTGTAGTTAATACTGTATATAAAGAAATATTAGTTTGATGGCTCTCTGTACATTTGCATTTCCTGGGAATTTGAGCAAGGCAGTGGGTGCAGAACCTCAAAGGCACACAACTTTATGCTCTCAGTGGCTCCATGGAACTGATCTGCAGAGTAAATTTTATTTCAAGAATCAGCAGGTTTGTAATTTGTTTAATCTTTTTATAATGGGTTGATCTATTTAATCTTCTAATTATGAGTTGAACAACTTAAAAATATGGTTTCGACAGAACTCATGTTGTTGTTCCTGGATAATGAACTTTCCTGTCTCATGTTCATTGTCCTTTTCATTTATGACATGCTTGTTATCATGAATTGGATAAGTACTGGATATTATAAAAAAAGGAAAAAGAATCTAAAATCGTATTATCTAGTTATGTCTAATATTATGTGTATCAAACGCATCCTTAGTTTACTATGTCTATGTTCAAGATTATCTTTTAGCAAGGAGCCCGTTGGACTCTATGAGTGTCCGTTTATGAGTTTGTATTCAAAGTGATTTTGGGTATTACTTTGAAAGATTCTGTTTCATCTGTCAGTAGGTATGGAACAATAAACTTGAAATGGTTTTCTTGTACTATTTTGGTATTGAAGGTAAGGAAGAGGGCAGCAGGGGTTTGCGCATCCTTATCCGAGAGAGGGGAGTATCATTCACAGAGGCCTCCGACTCCTCTTTTGGACACCATCAACTATCCTATTCACATGAAAAATCTCTCTACTAAGGTATAAAAATGAACATAAGAAAGTGTATCAAACAATTTCATATAACTGTTTATTGTAGTGTTGTTGGACTGTAAATAAATCTTTCTAATATATTCGTCTGAAATTAATGCTTATCTTTGGTCCAGGAACTGAAACAACTTGCAGATGAATTGCGGTCTGATGTTATATTCAATGTTTCAAAGACTGGGGGTCATCTTGGTTCGAGCCTTGGTGTTATTGAGCTCACTGTGGCTCTTCATTATGTATTCAATGCTCCTCGAGATAGAATACTTTGGGATGTTGGGCACCAGGTGATAATCTTATTTTCTTACAGTTCAGTTAGTAAACTAGTCAAGGCAGGATTCAAAGATGATTATCTTTATGTGTTTCTTTTCCGTTTGCTGCAGTCATATCCACATAAAATTTTGACCGGAAGAAGAGACAAGATGCATACATTGAGACAGACAAATGGTCTGGCAGGTTTTACTAAGCGCTCGGAAAGTGATTATGATTGCTTTGGTACTGGCCACAGTTCGACAACTATCTCAGCAGGCCTAGGTAATCTCTTATTCCTCCCAAGTGAACACTGAAATCCACAATAAAATAGGAATCCATAGGCTAGATTTCATATTGCGATATAGTAGTTTGATTAGGATTTTCTTCCCGTTTCTTCGAGTCAATGGTGCAATTTGTTAATGATGACCCGTTTAATTCATAATAATTTAGCGAAAGTAGCATCTTCTAGATGCATACTTCAGTGCAAACACGACATATGAATGGTGTGTGTGTGTGTTATATCTTCGCATGTCCTTTTATCATCATTTAAAATGTTCACACCTTGTTGTTGAGATGCTAATTGTATCAAAGAACCTGGAATTTGTTTCTTTTCTAGGTTTTGATCCATTAGATTTCTTGGCTCTGCAGGAATGGCTGTGGGCAGGGATCTAAAAGGAAGAAACAACAATGTAGTTGCCGTAATAGGAGATGGTGCTATGACAGCAGGTCAGGCTTATGAAGCAATGAACAATGCTGGATACCTCGACTCTGACATGATTGTTATTCTTAATGACAACAAGCAAGTCTCGTTACCCACTGCTAATCTAGATGGCCCTATTCCTCCCGTTGGAGCTTTAAGTAGTGCGCTGAGCAGGTTGCAGTCCAACAAGCCACTTAGAGAATTAAGAGAAGTTGCCAAGGTTATATAATGAGGGACGAATAAGAAAAGATAAAAAAAACCTTATATTATATGATTTATTTATTTATTTTTATTTTTTTGGAATTTTGGTTTCACTTTTTGCAGGGAGTAACTAAACAAATAGGTGGACCCATGCATGAGCTTGCAGCTAAAGTTGATGAATATGCTCGTGGGTTGATCAGTGGTTCTGGATCTACACTATTTGAAGAGCTGGGACTTTACTACATTGGTCCTGTTGATGGCCATAGTATTGATGATCTAATTGCTATCATTAAAGAAGTTAAGAGTACTAAAACAACAGGTCCAGTGTTAATCCACGTAGTCACCGAGAAAGGCAGAGGCTATCCATATGCTGAGAAAGCTGCAGACAAGTACCACGGTAAAGTAATGCTGTATTGGTTGCAAAATGTTATCAGAAAATTAGATACACGTATGCTTGTATCAGGTTGTTTATGCAAACATACATAAATTGGGATGTTATTAAAAGTCAAAACAGAATAATTGCTGAGGATGAGTTTTGTCTCGACTATTATTTTTCTCATGGCATTTTGTGATTGTCTGTTTTTCTATTTGCAGGTGTGGCTAAGTTTGATCCGGCAACTGGAAAACAATTTAAATCAAGTGCCCCTACTCAGTCATATACAACCTATTTTGCAGAGGCTTTGATAGCAGAAGCGGAAGCAGACAAGGATATTGTTGCAATCCACGCAGCAATGGGAGGTGGGACAGGTTTGAACCTTTTCTTGCGTCGCTTCCCAACGAGGTGTTTTGATGTCGGGATAGCCGAACAGCATGCCGTAACTTTTGCTGCAGGCTTGGCCTGTGAAGGCATTAAACCTTTTTGTGCAATCTACTCGTCCTTCATGCAAAGGGCTTATGACCAGGCAAGCTATTCTGCATTTCTGTTTTCTCAGTGATTGCTATTTTATAGCCTACAGAATTTTTAACAGACGAGTTTTTCTTTCATACCCAGGTAGTGCATGATGTGGATTTGCAGAAGCTACCCGTGAGGTTTGCTATGGACAGAGCTGGCTTAGTTGGAGCAGACGGTCCTACACATTGTGGGGCATTTGATGTTACTTTTATGGCATGCCTTCCTAACATGGTAGTGATGGCTCCTTCTGATGAGGCTGAGCTATTTCACATGGTTGCAACTGCAGCTGCTATTGATGATAGACCAAGCTGTTTCCGGTATCCAAGAGGAAACGGGGTGGGCGTAGAGCTGCCCCCGGGAAACAAAGGCATACCCCTCGAGGTATAATTCATCTGATGTTCGTTTTTTCTTTTTCTTTTTTATGTGTTTGTAATTGGTCTTGAAGTTAGGGGTTAATGTTTAACCCATAATATCTACTTGCTTTTTAAATGACAGTGAATTTTGATAGTATAGAAAGAATTGGTATACAACATAATTCTTCGAAAATTCTATCACAGGTTGGAAGGGGCCGGATATTGACTGAAGGAGAGAGAGTGGCTCTTTTGGCGTATGGATCAGCCGTTCAAAGCTGTTTGGCTGCCGCCGCCTTAGTAGAACCCCGTGGTTTACGGTTAACTGTTGCAGATGCACGCTTCTGCAAGCCACTAGATCACTCTCTTATACGCAGCTTGGCGAAATCACATGAGATCTTGATCACTGTGGAGGAAGGGTCAATTGGCGGGTTTGGATCTCATGTAGCTCAGTTCATGGCCCTAGATGGGCTCCTTGACGGCAATTTGAAGGTATGAATTGAAATTACATTTTCGTCTTCAAAAAGCAGATGTTTTGGACCATCGAGGATATACTCGAATACTGTGTTTACATAATAAGCTATGCATAGAATCAGCTTAAATACTCACTTCACACGATTCCAACTTGTGCAGTGGAGGCCGCTGGTTCTTCCAGATCGGTACATTGATCATGGATCCCCAGCTGACCAACTGATGGAAGCAGGGCTGACGCCATCTCATATCGCGGCAACTGTTTTTAATATACTTGGGAAAGCTCGAGAGGCTTTGGAGATTATGTCCGAAAGTGTAAGAATTGCATAAACCGAATACTTCATAATTGTTTCGACTCTAAAAGAATCTGAGGATGGACTCGCTCTTTTATAATCAGGTTGCAATTCAACCAACTGAAAAAACTGAGAACTTGTTCATGACATAAATATATAGAAAATATGAAGGATTATATTCCCTGTACTGATTCATTCGTGGTTTTTGTTTCTTGTGATGGATTGTAAATTTATTCTTTTCATTACTTATTATTAGATTGTTCAGTACTATATACCAAATACTTGCATTGTTCTAATATTTACGGTCATAAGTGAGATAAACTGGTGCAGCTTATTGAAATTCCAGCAATAATTAAACGGGAATTAGTTCTTAACTCCCACATCGAGGAAAAAATAAGTCTAACATCAGAAAATGAAACAATCGAGAATCCAGAGTGACTTGCAAGAGTTAAAGAAACTACATTTGACTAAGAAGTGCATGAGGTAATAGATAAAGATAGCTATGTCAATGAGTCGAGCCGGAAAAAAAAAGCTCGGGCTTGGCTCGAGATTTTTTGTGCTGAGCAGAGCCCGGTAAAAAAAATAAGGCTCAGCCCGAGCTTTCGGTCCGAGCCTTAACGGCTCGACCCGGCTCGATTTTTTTATTTTTTTTAATGTCTAATCTACATTTTTTACTTAAAAAATTTAAAATTTATGTGATTTATACGTACTATAAATTAAAGAAAAAAGTTCAAGTTCTGGCTCGGCTCGAGCTTTTTGTACCGAGCTTTTTTGGGGCCGAACCGAGCCGTGTAAAGCCCGGCCAAAAAAATGAGGCCCGGCTCGAGCTTTTTCCGAGCCAAGCCTGAGCAGTCCGAGCCGACGAGCTTTTTTGCCATCCCTAGATAAAGACAGTACGAAGATGGAAAAACCAGTTTTTCATGAATATCCGGATTCAACATCAAAGAATTTCCCGATGTTCCCATCTTTAAGAGTTAACCACATTGCATGAAAATGTTGATGGCATCCTTATTAGTCAGACAGGCACTGCAACATCTGATTGGATAAGTCCCATGTCGCTGCAGTGTTGAAAATTAATAGTTACCCAAAGCATAGACGTAAGATTTTGTACAAGGTTACTTGCTCGTACCTCCCTATTATTTTCAGATAAAAGTAAATTTTACTTTTCTTTTTTCGTGGTTATGAAAAGGGATGTACACTTGAGACGGTAGTTACAGAAAATGGAAAATCTTATATCGCAACAAGAAATCTCTTATTAATTTAGCTAAATTAAATTTTATACCTCTCCCACCGAAGCATATCACTTCGTATTAAAAAATGAAAACACTGAAAGGCCCAGTATTACACGATATTAACACAAGATTCCAGAAATCAATACCAAAATATGAATGATAAAGCAGAAATCAAAAATAGAACACAAGATATGTTTTGGCCTAAGCCCCGGAGGTTCGGCGACCAAATCTAACGCCTACATCCCCCGTTGAACATCCAAATAATATGGACATCGTTCGGTTGCACTAATAGCCAAAAATGGCACAAAGCAAATACAATCAGTTCAAGATTACAGCAATAAGTCACAGAGACTTATCTTTACACAAACTGAAGAAACGACCACAATATCAAGGCACAAGAACAGGAAGATCACAAAGATCTGCCAAATCTCTCAAACAACAGCCAGAATCACAAAGATTCAGATCACCCCACTCTCAATGTAACAACACTTCACAACGATAGAAGTAAATCTAGAGGTGTTACTCATTTACATGATCACCACTCACAAAGAACCAAAACCCTAGAAAATGAGATATTTCTCTAACAGAGAGAGTCGACCAGAGAGAATGAAAAGCCAGAGCCCTAGAGTGAATCTAATGAGTCAGGCCAAAGGCCACAGGCGTGTTAATAGCCAGAAGGGTCTAGAACGTTCAGCCAACGGTGAGGATAATGCCACGTGTCAGCAATCCAACCAATGTCACAATAATAAAAGTGTCAATCCAAGGAAACACGATTTCCCTTAAAATGTTGGAAGCAACTCAATTATATCATCAGTGCAAGGTTCGAAACCCAACAATCTCCACCTTGCTTTCAACCATTTTAGCTCAGTACAGCCAGGAGCAACATCTCAAGATATTCTTCTGTTGGAAGATTTCGAGTCTTTGACCAAATCTCCTTGATTTGGTCAGATCATTCTATTTTTGCTAAGTGTATATTTGATGTAAATATAGTTTATTTCTTTCCTAGTTAGACTGATTGTATCTTTAGCATTTAAGGATATTTCCCAAGTCTGTCTATTGAAAACCATTATAAAAGGCTGTAGCTATTCGTGAATTAATAAGAGAAAAATACTTTTCTTCTCTGCCCTAAATTCTAGATGGTATCAGAGCCACAATAGGCCCTTTGAAACGTACTCTGTTTTTGCTCTGTTTTTCTTACAGAAAACAGAGCATTTCCTGTTTGCTACTGTCCAGTTTATTTCTCTGGTTTTTTGATTCCTAGCCCCTCTTTCCAATATGTCTGAACAATCCAGCGAGACTACTGTCACCTCCCAAGGTACCAAAACCTTTGAACCTAAATCTACCCATACTGAATCCAACCATTCTGTCCAGATTACAACTATTAGGTTGAACGAGGGAAATTTCTTGAGGTGGTCTCAATCGGTTCGGTTGTATATTCGTGGACGGAGTAAGATTGGTTACTTAACTGGAGAAACTAAGGCACCCGATACTTCTGATCCTGCTTACAGTGCCTGGGATGCAGAAAACTCAATGGTGATGGCATGGTTGGTGAACTCTATGGAAGAAGAAATAGGTGCCAACTTTATGTGCTTCTCTACGGCAAAGGAGCTTTGGGACAATGTTTGTCAGATGTATTCTGACTTTGAAAATCAATCCCAAGTCTTTGAGTTGGAATTGATGCTAGGCGAAATTCGCCAAGGGGAGAATAGTGTGACTCGTTATTTCAGTGCCCTTAAGAGATTGTGGCAAGATCTGGATCTCTTCAATGATTATGAGTGGAAGAGTTCAGATGATTTTAAACACCACAAACAAACCGTGGAGAAAGGGAGAATCTTTAAATTTCTTGCTGGCCTTAATGTTGAATTTGATGAAGTCAGGGGCAGAATAGTTGGTAGGAAACCTCTTCCTACCCTTGAAGAGGTGTTTTCAGAGGTCAGGAGGGAAGAGAGCCGCCGAGGGGTGATGTTGGGAAAGAAGCCTTCTGGAGGTACAGTTGAAAAATCTGCTCTCGTTGCTGATCTTAATGTTGCTCGATCTTTCTCCACAAAGCCTCGTGTGTGGTGTGAGTACTGTAACAAACCACGACACACTTGTGAGACTTGCTGGAAACTTCATGGCAAGCCAACAGATTGGAAGAGCACCAAGGGTGGTGACAAGAACAATCGAGCAATTTCTACTGCCAATGAAGTGGAGAGTTTGGAGAAAAGTCTTAACAAGGAGCAAATAGATCGCCTCATTAAGCTGCTGACTTCCAGTCCAATTCCTAGCCAACCTAGTGCTTCCCTTGCTCAGACAGGTAGTATCTCTCAAGCCCTCTTTAGTCACTTAAATTCTACACCTTGGATCATAGATTCAGGTGCTTCCGATCACATGACTAGCATACCAAACTTGTTCCATTCATACTCACCCTGTCCAGGTAATAAAAAGGTTCGAATTGCTGATGGAAGCTTATCTCCCATAGCCGGGAAAGGAACCATCAAATTATCTGATGACATTGAATTAAAACATGTGTTACATGTACCTAAACTCTCTTGTAATCTTATCTCAGTTAGTAAATTGGGCAAAGGATTCTAACTGTTATGTTACCTTCTTTGATTCTTCTTGTGAATTCCAGGACCGGAGCTTGGGGAAGATGATTGGCAGTGCTAGTTTGCTGGAAGGTCTTTACTATTTTGATGGTCATCTCAGCAGTAATAAACAAGCTCAAAGCTTGACTAGTAGTATTAGTTCAATCCCTGTGAGAGATCAAATAATGCTTTGGCACCTTAGACTAGGGCATCCTAGTTTTTCTTATTTAAAACATCTATTTCCAAGTTTATTTAAAAATATCGACTGTACTACTTTTCATTGTGAGAGTTGTTATCTTGCTAAAAGTCATCGTGTTTCTTATAAAACTATTGGTTATCGTGCTTCTAAGCCTTTTTACTTGATCCATAGTGATGTGTGGGGTCCTTCAAAAATCACAACTTTAACTGGAAAAAAATGGTTTGTCACTTTTATCGATGATCACACACGTCTTTGTTGGGTTTATATGATGCACCAAAAATCTGAGGTTGAAAAACTATTTAAGGATTTCTATAATATGGTTGAAAATCAATTTCAAACCAAAATATGTTTGCTTCACACTGATAATGGGACCGAATACTTCAATATGTACTTGGGGGGTTTTTTAAATAAAAAAGGGATTACTCATACTTCCACTTGTCGTGACACTCCACAACAAAATGGTATTGCGGAGAGAAAAAATCGTCACTTACTTGAGGTAGGTAGGGCAATTATGTTTTCAATGAATGTTCCAAAATATCTTTGGGGTGATGCAATTTTAACAGCTTGTTATTTGATCAATAGGATGCCAACTCGTGTTCTCAACTATAAAACACCCTTAGCCTATTTTAAAGAATTTTTTCCTTTTAATAGGATAACTCCCAATCTACCTTTAAAAGTATTCGGCTGTACAGTGTTTGTGCATATTCTTGCTCAATTTCGCTCCAAATTGGATCCCAGGGCTGAAAAGTGTGTGTTTTTGGGCTATGCCTCTAACAAAAGGGGCTACAAGTGTTTTAATCCTCAAACTCGAAAAACTTATGTAAGTATGGATGTCCAGTTCCTTGAACATCAACCCTATTTTGCCCAAAATTCTCTTCAGGGGGAGAAAACGGTGAGTGAAGACCAATTTTGGCACATGTCGACACCTATGCCTAATCTGTTCTTTCCTAATCAGGACATAAGTGTTTTAAATGAGAAAAATATGGAAAACTCTGATCTACAGGAGTCAAACTTAGAAGAATCAAATGTAGGGGGAGAAATACTATCACAGCATGAACTACGTGTGTACACTCGCAAGAGATACAATCACAATAGTAAAGATCTACCAACAGATATGGCACAACACCAATCATCAACTCCAGGAACCGAAGTCCAAAATAAACCAGGTAATATTTCTACTTCTATTTCTTTGCCTTCTGACCCATCTCTTTCAGACTTAGATCTACCTATAGCCCTTAGGAAAGGAACCCGCACCTGCACAAATCATCCTATCTCCAACTATGTGTCCTACCAAAAGCTATCCACCAAATATAGAGCTTTTACCACAAATCTGTCTAATATTTTAATTCCTAAAAATATTGAACAAGCCTTAGGTAATCCAGACTGGAAGTTGGCGATCCTTGAGGAGATGAATGCTCTTAAAAAGAATGAGACTTGGGAGGTCAGTGAGTTGCCGAATGATAAAAAGCCTGTAAGTAGTAAATGGGTGTTTACTGTCAAATGTAGGCCTGATGGGAGTATAGAGAGACTTAAAGCAAGATTGGTAGCAAGAGGGTTTACTCAAACACAAGGCATTGACTACCAAGAAACCTTTGCCCATGTTGCCAAAATAAATTCAATTTGTATTTTGTTATCCCTTGCAGTACAACTTGACTGGAGTTTACATCAATTAGATGTAAAAAATGCATTCCTTAATGGGAAATTAGAAGAGGAAGTGTTTATGGAGCTACCACCCGGATTTGAGGAGGAACTTGGCAAAGGTAAGGTCTGTAAACTAAAAAAGACTTTATATGGCCTCAAGCAATCGCCAAGGGCATGGTTTGAGCGTTTCAGGAATGTTGTAATAAGTTATGGATATATCCAAAGTCAAGCAGATCATACAATGTTCTATAAACACTCTAAGGAAGGAAAAATATCTGTCTTGATTGTGTATGTTGATGACATTATATTGACAGGGGATGATGTATTAGAGATTGGCAACTTAAAGAAAGCTCTTGCATCTGAATTTGAAATTAAAGATCTAGGTGAGTTGAAATACTTCTTGGGCATGGAGTTTGCTAGATCAAAAGGTGGTATTGTTGTGTCACAACGCAAGTATGTCCTAGACTTGCTTAGTGAAACTGGTTTACTTGGTTGTAAAGCCGCCGAGACTCCCTTAGAACCTAACCAGAAGCTTCTTCCTGCTAAAGATGAAGAGATAATAGACGTGGAATTGTACCAGCGTCTTGTGGGACGCCTAATTTACCTCTCTCACACGCGACCTGATATAGCATTTGCAGTGAGTCTTGTGAGCCAGTATATGCATGCTCCGGGTAAGGAACACTTTGAAGCGGTGTCTAAAATCCTAAGGTATCTAAAAGGATCACCTGGAAAGGGACTATTATTCAAGAAAACAGGGCATTTACAAGTGGAGGCCTACACAGATGCAGATTGGGCTGGCAGTGTAACTGATCGAAGATCCACTTCAGGGTATTGTACCTTTGTGGGAGGAAATTTAGTAACTTGGCGGAGCAAAAAATAGGCAGTGGTAGCTAGAAGTAGTGCTGAGGCAGAGTACAGAGCTATTGCCCTAGGAATTTGTGAAGTCCTTTGGATTAAAAGGATCCTAGAAGAACTGAAAATTACCAATCCACTACCAATGAGGTTGTACTGCGACAATAAGGCTGCTATTTCAATATCACATAATCCAGTGTTACATGATCGAACAAAGCATGTGGAAGTCGATAAGCACTTTATTAAAGAAAAATTAGACACTGGAGTAATATGCATGCCTTATATTCCTACAAGTGAACAAGTGGCTGACATTCTCACAAAAGGATTGCCTAGAAGGCAATTCGAAAATATGGTGTGCAAGCTGGCCATGGAAGACATATTTAAACCAGCTTGAGGGGGAGTGTTGGAAGATTTCGAGTCTTTGACCAAATCTCCTTGATTTGGTCAGATCATTCTATTTTTGATAAGTGTATATTTGATGTAAATATAGTTTATTTCTTTCCTAGTTAGACTGATTGTATCTTTAGCATTTAAGGATATTTCCCAAGTCTGTCTATTGAAAACCATTATAAAAGGCTGTAGCTATTCGTGAATTAATAAGAGAAAAATACTTTTCTTCTCTGCCCTAAATTCTAGATCTTCATTTGCTCCAAAGTACCTGTGAACATTACATAGCATTAATAGACAATAATTTCAAATAGTTCAGAAACTTATTTAAATGTATTATCTTAGTTCCCATATCAGAAGGATTAGACTGTGTAGGCACCTTACCAATTTTCATAATCCCTTTTGATATAACATCTCTAATAAAATGGTATTTAATGTCTATATTCTTAGTTCTATCATGAAACATAGGATTTTTGCTCAAGTGTATGACACTTTGATTATCAAAATAAAGAGTAACATTTTCATCAACAAAACCAAGTTCACTTAACAGTCTACTCAACCATATTCCCTCTTTAACAGCATCTGAAGCAGCTATGTATTCTGCCTCAGTAGAGGATAAAGCAACAATTTCTTGCAATTGGGATTTCCAGCTTATAGCAGTATCACACAAAGTAAAATAGTAAGCTAAAGTAGACTTCATGTTATCCCTATCCCGAGCAAAATCAGAGTCAGAGAATCCCTTTAGCATGATTCCCATTTTATTCAACTTAAATATAAGTCCTAAATTTGAAGTTCATTTGAGGTATCTTAAAAGACATTTTAATGCATGCCAGTGTTCTTCACCAGGATTGCCCATAAATCTACTGAGAACACTAATGCTATGTGCTAGATCAGGTCTGGTACTTACCATAAGATACATCACAGAACCTATGACATTTGCGCAAGGAATTTTTGACATTCTATCAAATTTTTCATCAGTTTTAGGACAGAGTTCAGCTGAGAGTTTGAAGTGATTTGAAAGTGGCAGTGTAACAGGTTTGCCATCAAACATGTTAAACTTTTTCAATAGTTTTATCACATAATCATGTTGATGCAAGAATAACAAGTCCTTATCTCTATTTCTCAAAATTTGCATGCCAAGGATCCTTTTTGCAGGACCCAAATCTTTCATATCAAATTCAGATTTCAACATACATTTGATATCATCAATTTCAGATTTATTGCAACTAGCCAGTAGCATGTCATCCACATAAAGTACCAAGTACAAAGAGTTTTTACCTCCATTACCTCTATAGTACAAACATACATCATAATTGCTTCTTTGAAAGCCATGTTTCAAAACAAAAGTGTCAAACCTTTTGTACCACTGCCTTGGGGCTTGTTTAAGCCCATAAAGAGATTTCTTTAACAGACAGACAACATTTTCAGGATTACCATTAACAGGCTGTCTCATGTATATAGTTTCATCTAAGTCACCATAGAGAAAAACAGTTTTAACATCTAATTGATCAAGTTCCCATTTGAATTGGACAACAAGAGCAAGTATACATCTAATGGTGGTATATTTAACAACAGGAGAAAATATTTCAGTATAGTCAATCCCCTCCTTTTGAGTAAAGCCTTTAGCTACTAATCTAGCCTTATACCTAATATTTTTATCCCCCCTTTTCACCTTCTTTTATCTTATAGATCCACTTGCAATCAATTAGTTTTTGGTCTTTAGGTCTCCTAACCAGTTCTCAGGTCTTATTTTTCAGAAGTGAGTTCATCTCATCATTCATGGCATCTTTCCAAAACATGTGATCTTTACAGTTTATGGCATCATCATAGGAGTCAGGTTCATTTTCAAATTTATCTTGATAAGTAAATAAAGACACAAAGTCATCATTATTAAACCTTACATGAGGTCTAATTTGTCTTTTTTCTCTATCTCTTGTAAGTTGGTATTCATCAAGATGTGGATCAGGCAAAATATTTTGTTCCTCAGATTCAAATATGTTGTCAATTTCAACAGGCATATTATTATCATCAAGATCAGAACCATTCACAGCATGTTCAAGTGGTGCAGGTGTGTTATTTGTGGTCAAAGAAGACTCCACCTCAATTTGAACATCATTTTCATTCAATTTATTTTCTTTACCTTCCAAGCATGGCATAATAGACTCATTAAAAATAACATCTCTTCTGATGATCACCCTATTACCTTTTTCACTCTTGACCCAGAGTCTATAACCCTTAACATTTTCACCATATCCCAAGAAAACACATTTAAGTGATCTAGGTTCTAATTTTCCAACATTTTGATGAGCATATGCAGCACAACCAAAAATTTTCAAGTGAGAATAGTTAACAGGAATTTTAGACCAGACAGTTTCAGGCACATTAAAATTTAAAGCACTAGTGGGAGTCCTATTCACAAGATATGCAGCAGTTTTTACAGCCTCACCCCAGAACAGTTTAGGCATACCAGAACTCAAAAGCATACATCTTACTTTATTCAATAAAGTTCTGTTCATTCTTTCAGCCATGCCATTTTGCTGAGGTGTGTAAACAACAGTTTTATGCCTTAAAATGCCATTTTCTTTACAAAAATTTTCAAACTCATAATTGCAAAACTCCATACCATTATCTGTCCTTAGAGTCTTTACCTTATGATCAGTTTGGTTTTCTATTTGTGTTTTCCAATCTTTGAAAACAGAAAAAGTTTCATCTTTTGTCTTAAGTAAGAAAACCCAGATTTTTCTAGAGAAATCATCAATGATCAACAGATAATATCTAAAGCCAGTTAAGGTAGAAGCAGAGGCAGGGCCCCACAAATCAGCATGTAGGTATTCAAGTATTTGTTTTGTTTTATGAGTTCCAGGTAAGAAAGGTGATTTAACTTGCTTACCAATAACACATTGTTCACATAAACCAAGATCACCAAGATTTTGTTTTCCAAAAACTCCTTTGTTTTATAAGGATTTCAAACTTTTATTGCCAATATGGCCAAGTCTTTCATGCCATAGTTTTGCTAAAGTAAAGTTGTCAGACAGTGCAGTAGCAGTTAAGCCAAGTAAAGGTTTTGCATTTAGAAAATAGAGACCATGTCTCTTAGGGGTGCTAATGATTAAATCATCACCCCTAAGAATTTTGATATGTCCTTGACCCAATTTAATGTTAAATTCCATGTCATCCAACATTCCCAGAGATACCAGGTTCCTCTCTAGCTCAGGTACATATCTGGTTTCCTTTAAGAAAAGTACTTTACCATTTTCAAGAAGCAACTTAACTGTTCCTATCCCTTTTACTTTACAAGTCATGTTGTTTCCCATTATTACATGCCCCCCTGAGGTGTGCTCAAAGTCAAGGAAACAGTTTTTATTGGGACACATGTGGAAAGAGCATCCAGAGTCCAAGATCCACTCTTCACCCAATTTCTTTTCATTATTAACAAGAATAAGGTCATCTTCAAAATCATTTTTGTTACAGACTAGGGCAGAATTACCATCATTGAAGCCTTTATCTTTTGCTTCATTCTTTTTCTTGTAACAATCTTTTATAAAATGACACAATTTTCCACAGTGATAACATTTCTTACCTTTAGCTCTATTCTTGGATTTATTTTTGTCATTCCACTTATTCCTATTTTCAGTTTGTGACTTAGGGTAATAATTTGGTTTACTAAAACCTTTTTCCTTTTGCAAGTAGGTTGTCTCCATGGTGGATCTTAGACTCAGACTTAATTTCAAGTGCTTTGTTTCTTAAAGCAACAATGATATCTTCAATAATAATAGAAGATCTGCCATATTCAAGAGCAACATTGATGTCTCTGTACTTGTCACTAATGGAATTCAACAGGACTACAGCCAACTGATCTTTTGAAAGTTTTTCATCACAGTTGGTTAAGTCAGTGGTCAATTTTGTAAATCTGTTCAAGTTTTCATCCAAGTCAACAACAGGGTCCATTTTAAAAGAAAAGAATTGTTTCAATAGAAAACATTTATTTGGCATTGTCTTAGTCACATATTTAGTTTGAAGAGCAGTCCATAATTCAGAGGCAGTTTTGGTTTCACCAATTTCTCTCACAACATTATCAGACAAGTACAGGAAGATAGTACTCCATGCAACCTCTTCAAGTTCAGTTTTCTTAGCAGATGGTAAATCAGCAGGCCAACTGTTATCAAGAGCCCTAACAACTCTCATTTGCATCAAAATAGCTTTCATCTTTTGACTCCACATATTAAAGTCACATTTACCATCAAATTGAGGCACTTCAAATTTTGCAGAAGCCATAATGGCACAAGTATGATCACAGAGTAGAGGCACGGACTCTCAGAGACTTATATCAAAATCAGTCAGTTCAAGAAATCACAGTAGCACACTTAGTAATACAAGATTCCAGGTTTATGATCATAGAGATATTACAGGCATGCAAGATAAGCACAATATAAACACAGCAGAGATCATAGACTATGTTTCAAAGATCACTCCAGCAAGATTCTACACAAACACACCCATACTTGATTTATCTCAGATTCTGGGAGCCTCACAGGGGCTACTGGACAAAGATTAGTCTCAAGGGGGTTTCGACGGTGCTTGGTAAATCAAGGGTATGATCAAGAAACCCTAGTTCTAATTTTAATGTGCTTTTCAGCAGTCTAAAAATTTTAGATCTACAATAGATCGTGCCCCTTTTCTCACAGATCCAGGTATCGTGTTCTCACTCTTTCTGCGAAGATCCAGGTATCGTGTCCTCACCAGTGCTCTGATACCACTGAAAGGCCCAGTATTACACGATATTAACACAAGATTCCAGAAATCAATACCAAAATATGAATGATAAAGCAGAAATCAAAAATAGAACACAAGATATGTTTTGGCCTAAGCCCCGGAGGTTCGGCGACCAAATCTAACGCCTACATCCCCCGTTGAGCATCCAAATAATATGGACATCGCTCGGTTACACTAATAACCAAAAATGGCACAAAGCAAATACAATCAGTTCAAGATTACAGCAATAAGTCACAGAGACTTATCTTTACACAAACTGAAGAAACGACCACAGTATCAAGGCACAAGAACAGGAAGATCACAAAGATCTGCCAAATCTCTCAAACAACAGCCAGAATCACAAAGATTCAGATCACCCCACTCTCAATGTAACAACACTTCACAACGATAGAAGTAAATCTAGAAGTGTTACTCATTTACATGATCACCACTCACAAAGAACCAAAACCCTAGAAAATGAGATATTTCTCTAATAGAGAGAGTCGACCAGAGAGAATGAAAAGCCAGAGCCCTAGAGTGAATCTAATGAGTCAGGCCAAAGGCCACAGGCGTGTTAATAGCCAGAAGGGTCTAGAACGTTCAGCCAACGGTGAGGATAATGCCACGTGTCAGCAATCCAGCCAATGTCACAATAATAAAAGTGTCAATCCAAGGAAACACGATTTCCCTTAAAATGTTGGAAGCAACTCAATTATATCATCAATGCAGGGTTCGAAACCCAACAAACACCCTAAATTAGTTAAAATACTAGGATTTTATAAATGTAATTTTTTTTTTTCCAAGTAACTGCATTTGTCTGAATCAGAAGGAATGAATGAGATAGATATCAAGGAACAATTGCATTAACTCACCAAAGGATATGAAGAGAATTCAACTTAGATATTACAGTTTAGAGCCTTCTAATTATTCCAAGGAATAATGACTCCAAATATACAGGTTCGACATATTATTTCTATATATATTACAACGCAGAATGATAAAGACATTATCGAGCTCGAACAACCTATTCTTCGTGAATATCCTGATTCAACGCGAAAGAATTTCCTGCCATGATCATAAAGTCAAACTTTAAGAATTAATTACACTGCATTTCTTCCTTATTTCTCCTGCAGTTCCTGTCAGTACATCAATAGCCCCCATTCTCTTCATTGATTGGCTGAACTCAGTAAAGAATTTTTCGGGGCTTTTCATCTCGTCGATTATGTTACTAGCACCCTTATTAGTCAGAAGGGCAGCATCCGATTGGAAAAGTCCCTGTTGTTGCTTCAGAACTGAAAAGTAGTGATTATCCAATGTTAAAGAACTCCCTCGATCCATTTCTACTGTAGTTGTGTTGTCTGAAAGGCTTTGGCATTTTGTTCTTAGTGTTGCTGCATAGATTGAGTTTAAGGAGGGATCTGCGTCGCCTTTTCCAGTGAAATTATATAGTCTGTTGCTGAAGAAGTTGCAGTGTCCAACTCCAATTGTATGTGCACCTATATCGATGTGAAGAACGAATCGTAAAAAATGCAAAGAAGAGGTATTTTTTACCAGTAGCAAAGAGTTTGAACCAGAATTTTTCAGAGCGACGAGGTTTATTTTTTATATCACTACATGATGCAACACTTTGAGTAACCTCTATCAGGGGAAGAGACGGGTAGGGTTAGTAGGGGTCGAACCTTCAATATCAACGTTATTATGAGTGGTACGTGTCAACCAATTAAACAAGTCCTTAAAGATCTCTAGCATTGAATTCGCTAGAGTGGTATTAGGTGATGCTGTAATATATAAATCTTTAGATGGTTTTAAAGAATAAAATTTCAACTCTTGTTGGTCAGTACTGACGTGGCTTTAAACACACTATGATGCAGAAGTCCAAGTTTAAGTGAATTGTTCTTAGCAAGTTCTAACTGAGTTGAGAACAAAATACCTGATAAAACCACAAGATCTTTCACTGTGAGACTTTTGTTGGCGAAAGATTGTTCGAGGGTGGTGAAGTTGAAAAATGGCGAAGGGATGTTGGCCAGCGCCTCTGATGCACGGGAAATGCGTCCATCTCTTCTACCGGTTAGCACCTCCCACATCGATCTATTAAACTGCATTAATCAGCCACAAAATATTTTTTAAGTGAAGTTCAACTTGTGCCTCAAAGAATTGCAAGGTTTTTATACTTAAATGGTTGCCATATAATGTTGGTGACATGTTTGGTGAGATAGAGTGAAATCTTATCCATTATACCTCCTAGTCGCATATCAAATAAACCTTTTGTGAATCATAACACCCCCCCCCCACCCCCCCCCCCCCTTTTTTTACCTGTTTGGATTTAGACAGCAACTCCACTGGACAGACAATCTTAATGGAGTTGGTCATATGAATTTCATAAAATTTTGTAATAACTTACTTGAAACGAAACCGAATCTCTAGTAGATAAAGCCACAATATCAGCACAGGATACTACTCCTGGACAGGTGTTCTCTAGCTGACTCTTTATTTCATCAATGACATCAAATCCTTCAAGGGATTGGTTAGGGACCGCAACTTTTTCTGCGGGATTATTTGAGGTTGAGTCGAGCAACACTGAACCATCACAACCCTGAAAAAAAAATCAGCAGAAATGAACCCTCATTATAAAACTACACGAAGTTATTCTGTAAATGCAAAAATGTAGTATGAGCATTTTGTAGTATGAGCATTTTTGCTTGTGCTAATAGTAAGTCAAACTTGAGTAACATTCTTTTTTTAATTACTAAAAGTAACTTTTAAAGCACAATCAAACATGATCTATCGTCTAATAAACTTACTAGACTTTCAGAATAGATGTGGGACGAGCATGAAGTAATTAACAATACTTCTTCAAGAAGTTCAGAAAATAAGTTTTTACGTACCCTAACAAAACAGTCATGGAAATGCATTCTGATCAACTTAGCGGGCAAAGAATTCTTGCTAGCGACATGTTTCCACGTAACATTTCGAACAATATTCTCAGCTTCGGGGCAACTAATTCGAT
Organism: Fraxinus excelsior; assembly: GCA_019097785.1. Classification (NCBI taxonomy): domain Eukaryota; kingdom Viridiplantae; phylum Streptophyta; class Magnoliopsida; order Lamiales; family Oleaceae; genus Fraxinus; species Fraxinus excelsior. The sequence goes on along the minus strand of CM032634.1, from coordinate 32,213,222 downwards.
AAAAGTTTTTCCTTAACTCACCACCATTACAAGATCCTAATACTAGAAAAACCAGCAAACTTATGAACAAAATATTAAGGTTGTCCATTTCTCTCTATATAACTCTATATTGTGTATAAACTCTACTCATACTTATATACAATCAAATGAGACATCCTTTAGCAGATAAACAACAGTATAATATAACAAATTTCAAGTTGTCTGATTGAAGGATTTTTAATGATATTGGTTGGGAATATTATGTTCACAGACACATTTTAACAAACCAAACCTAACCAATTAAATATTTGTTACTTGATAATTAGGTTTATAGATAGTTTTCCTTGAAAGATCACAGAACATTGCACTATATATTTATCCAGCTAGAGTACACAAAATAATCGAGAAATTTACGAGAGGTGAGTTTTTAATTTTTTCATTTTACATGGGTTTTTTTATAGATCAAAAGTATCATTGTGAAAATAGTTATTACGTATGCCCTATTTTACAATATCAATCGTTCTATTTGCTATTAGCTCGAGATTGATACCAATCGATAAAACAAATCATGGTTTTTGTTTTGACGGTAATGTACCAAAAAGAGGAAGTACATGACAAGTATCGACTTGGGATCATATTTCCTAGTGATATATACCAAGAAGAAGTGGAATTGTTCAATTATTTTATTTATATATTTATTTATTTTATTGCAGGTTCGATGCAAATCAAATAATTTGCAGAAAATGAGAATTCATTAGCAAAATTACATCATGCAGTATATTTGGTTCGTCAGTGACCTTAACATAATTAAATTTTATATCAAAGTAAATGGAGGAGAAGAAATTAGTTATAGTAGCTTAAACTATCTCTCCTACCAAAGCATACATTTCGTATAGAATGACATTAGATTAGTTAAAGTAATAGGATTCATATAATCGAATTATTTTTTCTTTCCATTCTTATTTCAAATAATAATAAAAAAAAATAAAAAATCATAGGATTTTGATTATTAGAATTAGTCAAATGAAGTTGTTAGATTTGAATGGTCCGCTTAATTATTTTTTAATAGGAAAAAAATTGACCATAATAGAAAGATTAATCGGTTATTTCTTTCATCGCTCCCAACATACAAATATTAACATTAATGGTATGCAGATGTAACTCATTGTTCAAGTAACTATTCGTAGTTCCTAAAGCTCCTTGTTGAAAAATTCGTTGTCGGACACTTGATTAATCATCCTTTACTTTCTTCCCTTTCTGTACTAAACTCTGAGTCTGGAAAAAAATAGCTATTCCAAAAATTATTTTTCCTTGCTTCTTAAATAAGTAAAAATTTATTCTTTACTCTTGAAATAAAATTAATACGAGGCAGTTGACTTGCATAGTACGTCAAGAAAGCGACAGTAAATCTGTCCTCACATGGGTGCTGTTTGGTTTAATCTTTTTTTTTTATATATAAAATTGATTTGTTAATACCTCAATCACATTTTCTCTGTCTAATAATTTGTCCTCGCATGGGTGCTGTTTGGTTCATCTTTACTCTCATTTCTTGCTTATCTTTGACATTTTGTTTACTCAATGATAGCAACTAAACACGATGAATTGCATTCAATAGGGTACTTACCCCTCCCTTTATCGACTCTTTCAAAAAAGTAAAAAAAAAAAAAAATTCAAATATTATTCATCATATTGTTGGTGTTTTTTCAACGTCATACTGCATGCCAACCACGCATTTAATATCTTTTTAGACGGGAAGGGAAAGGTATAGCTTTCTCTTTGATTCTTCTTGTACCAGGTCCCTAAACATGAAAACCCTTTAAGCCCCTGTTTGAAACCCATTTTGGGAAATATAAAAATTTTGGAATAGTAATTGATGTGAAAATGTGTGGTGGAAAAGTGATGAAAAGTTTTTGATTTGTGTGTAATATTATTTTATTTGAAGAATGTGTGGTTAAAATGAAGAATGAGAATGAGAATGAGAAATAGAAAGAGAAATAGAAATTAATGGGTGTCAAACATGGGCTAAATTTAACCTAGGAGAAATGCTTTAGGGACAGGGTAAGTGACCGGAAAAATACACATATACACTTGGCATTTTCTCATTGACAAATAAATAAAAATTAAAGAAAACATTGTCAATCAAAAACTGACACTTCACTCCCTGAAAAATGTCCATGTCATTAACCCTGTTTGTTTAGCATTTTTGAAGTCATTACCGAGCTCGTAGACAAAACATACATCTCACTTTCATTTCTTAGATTATTTGATCCTTCTAAAGTAAGCAATCAAGACTTCTAAAGTATGTTAGATATAAAATACTAGATACAACTAGACAATATAATGAATAAGATTTTAACTTCTTCAACACAGTACAATGCTATCCGGTCCACCTCAATAAACATGCGAGCAGGAAACAGAAAGAAAAGAGGTCATGCTGGTTTTCCATCATCCATTCCACAACAAATTTGAGCACTGTTTTATCAACTAATCTTGCCGTACTACCACCTATCGTGTCCAAAACTTCAAGAGAGAATACATTCTAGCAAATCATTCAAGTGAAGGAGTTCATCCCGGCAAAAGAAAAACAATGAATCATCAACATAATTCCAGACTAACAACCAAAACAAACTACCATGACAATCTAATTATGCCATTTTTTATTTAATTCCTCGCGCATCAAAGATGAAGACAAGGAAATTTGTATTACTGTTGTAATGAAGAAGTGCAAATAACATTAACCCATGAAAACCACAAAAAGGTTCTTATTGTGCATCCAAGTTAAGAATTGCAGTAGTGTACAGAAACTTCAGAATAATCGCGTGAAGCATTAATCAAGGCACCAAAAAGCACGAGTGTAATTGGCGTCGAGCTCCACTGATAGGAGTGCTGCTCTCAAACCTCTAATTCTTTTGTTGATAATTTTCTTTAATACTAATAGCTCACTTCTGCAAAGACAACAAAAGATAATTAGTATAGGTAATTTGTAAATACACTCCAAAAAGTTATTTATAAGCATTGATCATCTTCATGAGATACTACATGGAACTTAAAAATTAGTCCCTTAGTTTCGCTATAACATTATCTTTTGTACATCTAGTACAAAACACAAATCACCTTGAGGGAAAAAAAAAAAAAAAAGAAAGAAGAGAAAGAACCACAATATACTGCCCATATACAAAAGGACCCGAGTTAGAACAATATAGTACTTATTTGACGTCATTCACAAAATCAATCCATGACATTATGGGAAGGGTTGCTTATTCCAGGCATCGAAAAGAGATACTCTTATTCTTGGTAATGGAATTTTCTATGCCCATGAAGGCCCTTCTGTTTTGCTTACCCCACAGTACCCAATGGGGTAAAATAGAGATGATTACTCAGTGGTATGGTGTCAAGGATGATGCTGGTTGGCTTATTAATCTGAAAACAAGCCAATGACTCTGGCCTGATATTTAAGTGATATGTTCCAGGCATAATTAATCAGCTCGTTTTTTGGCCAAAGTTATCTAATTATGAGAAGGGAAGATGCAATCTAACAGTACTACAAAGGAACAAGAATGCCAAACCTCCACAAAATGAGCTAGGAACTTTTTCTTGCTTGCTTATCATGATCTCTCCACGGATTTAGAGCTTCTCTAACAGCTTGAGCTTCAGTAGAATTCTCCCAAGCCCTCTTCTCTGACTCAAGAACTGTCACTTTATCATCTGCTCAAATCCAAATATAAAGGCAAATGAGGACACATACCAGAGTTATAATACTCTCTGAAAACCAAAAAACTTGACAAAAGAAGCATACTGCTATTACAGAAATCTCAGATGCTTAAAATGATAGTGAAGGACGTAAAATTTCAGGTTTAGTTTAGCATATCCAAGTGAAAGAACTATGGGCCAATGGAAGCTCATGATGAAACTATATAAGGCGAGGATGCATCCAGACTACCATAGGGAAGCCCGCCCCTGCAAAAGACTCATCGGAGAATATTGCAGTCATTTTCAAATATAAAGAGGAGTACAGATGCAGATACTCCACAAAATGAATACTTTTGCGCGCACGCACAGCTCAACATAGAAAACCAAAATCTAGACAATAAGAATCAATAATTAATATCAGATATAATGCTATTCATCAAAGGGGAAGTCGACTTGCAATCTAATTCCTTTAATTTAATTTAATTTAATTTATCGATTTCAGTTGTTAACTATGCATTTTGCATTCCCTAATCTTGAATAGAATATACTTAAACTCACAGAATACAGAACACAAGAAAACCCAACAAAAATTGAAACCCATTAATTGACTCATGTGTAAAAGATTTCAGAAAAAGCATTTCATTATCTTCAAAGAGACAACAATAGCTTGAAATTCGGGCCTTTTATTATCTCAATTCCTGGGATGCAATTCCTTGCCGAACTGAGCATATAAAATACACCAAATCCTCCTTTAAGAACTAGCAGACACAGAAAATAGTAAAGACTGAATAATCAGCAGATTTAAGTTTTTTTTTTTTTTTTTTGAAAGGTAGATTTAAGTAAAAACTATAAAATAGGACTTGATTAATCCAGTAAAACATCCAAACATAGATCAAGAAATTCCCTTTTCCACTGATTTTCCAAAATAAGAATATAAACCACTCCGAAGTAATTCTTAAGAACACACAGATAACAGAAAAAGTGTAAAAACTGAATAAACGGCAGATTTAAGTAAAATACAAAATGGGGCTTTATTAATCCAGTAAATCTGTAAAAAGTAAACCACCAGTAAATCTGACGTGAGTAAAAAATCGAAAAAAGAAGAGTGAGAAAGAGGGTTCTCACACAGAAGCCAGTTTTGATCATGAAGAATTCCATGGAACCCCCAATCGCGGCTGAAACTAACGCAATCTTCAAGTACCAATCTAGAAACTTCATTTTCTGCTACCCCAAATCAAACGCAGTTTCAAGAATTTCAGTGGGGGAAGGGTAAAAATGTAGAAACAACTCTTGTTGAACAATTATATCTAATTATTGATATAGGAGGAAAGTCATAGCACGTTGAGAAATGGGTTAGTTTAGGGTTTAAGAATTGTAATACACACACTTCTGTGTTTTTTTTACTTTGACGCTTTCATTACTAGTTGGTAGGGCACATTTTCTCCTCTTTAAAACACGTTTTATTGCTTTTGTTTGGGATAATAGAAAGGAAAAAATTCATATTTAAGGTGTTTTCTTTACCTCAATTCAAAAATAAGGTAAATAGTTTGAAAATTCAAAAATCAGGTATAAATTTAATTAATTAAAAATATTTATTAAATAATGATAATAAAGTCACAGTTTGTGATTAATGGTCACAGATTCATAATTATAAGTTACAGATTTATTTAATGGTCACATATCGTCAAATTTGATTATTCGAGGTCACAGATCAAAATATTTTTACGTCACATATTATTTCGAGATCACAGCTTTTAAATTAATTGGTCACATATTAATTTTGAGTCACGGATTATTAAATTTGAGGTCACAGTTGATTGATTGGTCACAGATATTACCAACCATTTGGTCACAGACTAAATACACTACAAATACTTGGTCACAAGTCACAGATAGACCAACACAAACTAACCAGTCACAAAACACGGATGAAAACTGAACCGCGACATATATGCCGCCACCACCAACAATAAATCCGCCACCAACAACAAATATAAACATCCAACCACCAATCCGCCACCACACAGATTCGCCAACAAAAAACCACCGCCACCGCCGACAGCAGCGGCCGGTGCTACTGTTGCCGGCAGAAAGGAGGGGGGAGGGGAGGGGGAGAACGCAGAGAAGAGAGGAGAGGAGAGGGGAAGAACGCAGAGAAGGGAGGAGAGGAGATGTGGGGAGAGAGAGAGAAGAGGGGTTGGGTAAAAAATTAGAGTTAGGATGTTTATATATTACCTGATTTTTGAAAAATAAAGTTTGGCCCCTAATTTTTGAATTGGTGTAAACTTTAAACCTGATTTTTGTAATTATGTCTAATAGAAAAGATACAACAGGGTCTTCAGTTCTTCTTTGAGATTGGCTGGACTCGAAAAAGCCCAATCTTCTTCTTGGCTCGAATTGGATCTTTGTTCTTGACGAACCCGTAGAAGAAATTCTAGAGAATAATAGAAATTGGAGTTATGATTTTATTCATTGAGAAACCATCAATATATAGTATAACTCAATAAACTAAATATGTAAAGATAAATAACAATTCCTAAAATTAAGTACATCATCATAATCATCAATCATCTTGATCTTCAATGATTTCTTGCTTTCCTCCATCATATATTTTGTTGCTGTTAATACCCTCCCTCAAACTTTGTCGGGGTTGGAGGCAAAATTTGTTGTTTAAATCTTCATCATTGTGAAGATATGTCACATGTTGTGATGGTCTGTATTCGCCTTTTTTTTTTGCGAATCTTGTGTATCCCATATTGCATGGGTTGTGTCCTGAGAGTTTGTTTAGAGAATGTTCCGATGATTCGGACTTTTGATAGTCAATAAATTCATGCATTGATTTTTGGTATGAATTTTTATTGTTACTGTATTGTTTGAATTTGGTGCGGGTAGGATATTGATTTGTATTATTTGGATCTTGAATGATATATATGGTGGAAGATAACTTGAGATGAGTGAGATTCAAATCGTTATAGGTAGGAAAGTGAAATCATGATTATTCAAATTGAAGCATTGATGATGATGAGAGTTTTTTTTTTCTTAAAAAAAATAAAAATGAAAAAGTTGGGCGGACGAGTAGCACTAGGCCGCTCGCCGGAAGCGGAAGCTCGAAACCTGCTATGATACCAAGAAGAAATTCTAAAGAATAATAGAAATTGGAGTTGTGATTTTATTCATTGAGAAACCATCAATATATAGTATAACTCAATAAACTAAATATGTAAAAATAAATAACAATTCCTAAAATTAAGTACATCATCATAATCATCAATCATCTTGATCTTCAATGATTTATCTTGATCTTCAATGAATTCTTGCTTTCCTCCATCATATATTTTGTTGCTGTTAATACCCGTAAACTAAGTTCTAACCAAACGATGTGAAATACATTTAAGGTCTTGTTTGGGAACACTATTAATCAGAATTTGGAACGTTATGATCACAAATGTTGACCTTGTTGTGAGAGAGTGAGTCTCATATTTTAAAAATAAACGGTAATAAAATTCATTCCTTGCTGATTTTAATTTGCACCAAACAGGTCCTAAATTCATTACAAAAATTGTTTTTAGATTGATGGTAAAACTCCGTGCTTTGTAGTTATAGGTAGAGGGACCCTTTATATAATATCGACGTTTGTTTCTTCTTTGGAGAGCTCGGCTCATGTTCAACTAAATTGATTTTCAGCTTCATGACTTTCGGTTTGTATGACAGGGGACTGATTGTGTTCGTGGATTTCTCTAAATCAATTATAAGTTAAATAACATAATTTCATCTTCAAAACCCATTGGAAGGAGACAACATAGGAGGAATTATAGAAAAATGATCGAATTTGGTAGAATAAAAAGAGCACTATTCGGAGTAGAGTTCATGAATCATTAAAAGAACTGGAAAGTATTATAACAAAACTTCAATGGTTGACAATTGCACATACAATGACTTCCTATAGTACAGTTCTTACTGTCCAAACTCGAGTGGAAGAACAAAAAGGAAACTACTACAACAAAAGGGAAGGAAATTGTCGATCAGTATCATCTAATACTGCATACGAAAAAGAATGGCCCGGAGAAGAAAAGCAAATGCTGTCAGATGATATAAATAGTCGACCTAGAGAAGCCGAACTAGCCTTCCCGTCTATTAATTTTCCATAATTTTCTTAAATAGTGCCTTCGGCGCTGCAATTGGAAGACGAATAATCAGGACAAGCAAATGAAATGATGAAGCATAAGAAGCTAGTATAAATTTCTTGCCTGGCAAACCGGTAAACCTTTCGTATTGTTCATATGCCTGTCCAATGAACATATCTACTCCTGTGACAATTTGGGCTCCTGATTCTGCTGCTTCCTGCAGAAGTCTCGTGATTTTGGGAGTGTAGACAGCATCGAAAACGAGCATGTAATTAGCCAGAGCTTCCTGCAAAAGCAAAACATTTGGATAATATTTAGCAACATAACATGATTCCGCTTGAAAAGTTGAAGTTCTCCTAAAAGTTCTTGAATTACAAACCAAATCATAGAATTTATAGCATGATTTTTTAACTGGAATGGACAGCACTAGACAGTACTGAAAGAGAAGAAAGAGAAAAAAGATGAAAATCTTGTTCATTATAATGTCCAATCCAGACCTGCGCGTACCGAACAGACCCTTTCAGTGAAGGACTAAATTGTTGAAGTGGCAGGACAAAATAGACACTACTGAGAGCACTTAATGAATGAAGAACATAATTAGATTCCTAACCTTCGAAACAGGTGTATCATTGACCTTTGGATGCATCCCGATAGAAGTAGTATTTGCAAGTATCATTCCCTTTTCTGGACGAAAATTATCTAACTCAGCAAGAGACAAAGCCTGCCCTCCAACAAGGTCAGCAAGTTCTCTAGCTCGATCTTGACGAAGAGAGAATATTAAACTTTGTCAGAAAATTGGCAACCAGTATCAGCTTTAATTGGAGTATACGAAGGCTAAAGCCAGAAGTGAAAAAAGGTGGAAAGCCAGACGGAAATCTAACCATAGGTGCGATTAGCAATTGCAACTCTCGCACCCTTTTCTTTTGCACCGTACGCAAGTGCCTTGCCTGCTCCACCAGCACCAATGACTACAAACAGTTTTCCAGCCAAGGGCGACCCTGTTCCCGTAGAGCCATTTCGCGAACCTGTAAAACCATATAGCTCCAACACTCAGCTTCTACTCACGTTAAGCAATGCTGTTAAGATAATAAATCATAGAATAAACCTCGAAGGCCATCCTCAATGGAAGAAATTGCACCAACATAGTCTGTATTGCAACCAAACAACTTCCCATCAGGACGCCTGACGACGCAATTAACTGCCCCTATTGACTGATTAAAAAAAAACACACACACAAACGAATAGCACCTTAATGACATTGACAATCATGATTGTTGTGTTGGTATAAGAGCATGACACTATCACCAATTACCTTTGCAACAGGATCAACTTCATCACAGCACGCAAGTGCCGCTTCCTTGTGAGGAATTGTGATGCTGTAGGAATTAATCTCGACATTTAGTAAATGAAAATGAATTTTTCTCTTTATCAATGTGCCATAAAGCTATTCGGGAGAGGAGCATCGATACAATGTAATAAAAATGTTTCGAAATAGAACTTAAAAAGAAAGAAAAAAGAAGTCCGGTAAATTGGTTTGATGAGACTGTATATAGAAAATGAAAAGGAAAATACATAAAACTCAAACAGCAAGAAGCAAAGAGAAAAATTGATAGAAGTAATTGCACACATTAACACCCACATGGGGAGAGAGAGAGGGAGCAATTAAAGCATGGAAGAATAAAGAATGAGCGATACGTTGATCACCGAAGGAATTAACCATATTAGGCTTTAAGAGTTGACCTGAAGCCAGCAAAATCCATTAAGGAATATGTTCAGAATTTTTTTCACAAGTTGTTTAAGGCGAGGCTGCAGCTAGACTACCATAGGAAAGCCCGCAACCAATAGAAAAACTCATAGGAGAATATTAAATCATTTTTCATCAATAAATCAGTATGTAAATAGGGAGGGGTAACATAAACTTTTGCTACACACAGCTTGAGTAATGTCAGATACAACACTCTTCAGCATAGAGGTAAATTCAACTTGCAATACTAATTCCTTATTTGATTAGTATACTGATATCAGTTGTTAATTATACTTTCACTCCCTAACCTTTTATAGAAAATACTTAATTCACAGGTTAACCCACACATAAAAACCAGGAAAACCATGCTTTGACTGACAAACACAAGCTTTCTTTAAAAGCATTTCATTATCTTCAAAGAGACAATGCAGCATGAATTGGGTCCTCAAGATCGAATTTTTTATTTTCTTTTAACAACTTTTCTTATATCAATTTCTATGGTCCAATTTCAAGCTGCCAAACATAGCACAAAACGTTTTTTCACTGTTTAGCTAAACCCAGTATATGAACTGCCCCGAATTCCTTCTTAAGAAATGGCAGACACAGAAAATATAAAAACTGATTAATCAGCAGATAAGAGTAAACTGCAAAATAGGGCTTTATTAATCAAGAAAAAGTCACAAGTAAATCACCATACACATGTTAATTAAAAATATGAAGTGAGTTGGACATCGAAAAGTAGAGTCTGAAGAAGGGTGCTCACACAAGCTAGTTTTGATCATGAACAATTCCATGGAACCTCCAATCATGACTGAGAACAATTAAAGCATAGAGAAATTTCACACATAAGCACACACGCACAGAGAGAGAACAATTAGAACATTGAGAAAGAACGAACAAATGGAGCATTGAGTTGAACTCCAAAAGAATTAACCATATTATGCTTTAAGAACCTGAAGCCAGCAAAATCCAGAGAGGAATATGTCCTGAAAAATTTGGGAACGTCATCCACCAACAAATGTAGGTACGCTCCATTAAAGCCAACTGATTTGAAAGCTTCATTGTATAATTTTGGAGATTTGCTGTGGCTTACAGGATTCCCGATAATCCCAAAAACTTTTGTATCAGGCTCCAACAGTCTAAAGTTGTACAAATTAACCAACTCCTCTATTGTCGGTTGCCCAGGAGCAGATACCTGTCCTGCCTCCAGAGTACCAAACGTGAGATATCCACCAAATTTTGGACAGAGTATTCTTGACACCAATCCTCTCTCTCCCATTACCATTGCTATGATTGGTACCTGAAGATTAAATAGATATTTATGCACGTATACTGAAAAGAAGTACATCTGGAAATACATATAATATTCCTACACACATTAACTTTATAAAAGGCATTACAACTATAAAACCCTTTAGGATACACAGACTCGAAGAAATAGTACCTTAGTCTGTTATCAACCAGTTATATACTATTTTTTCTTATTCTTCTTTCTTTTTTGTTTACTTTTTGTGTGTGTGTGGTGTTGTGGGTTGGGGGTGGGGTTGGTGAGGAGAAGATAACCATATGCATCTTATTATCCAAAACTGCTTGGCTAGGGGAAAGAACTTATTTTGCGTATTCACACTCTGAAGCTCCTTTACGATCCTGGATCTTTATAGCATAATCTAACCAGTTTGCATGAAAAGGTTTTATAAATCAATAATTAATAATTTAATAAAGCTTCTTACTTGGGAATGAACTGTTATCTGAAAAACACGTGCCACGTCTGTGATATCCAAAGCTGTTGTTGCAAACTTTATTATGTCAGCTCCAGCAGCTTGAATTCTTGCAACCAGGTTTCCAAGGTCCTCAACCGGTGGAGTGCTATCATAGTTGTGAGAAGAAATAATGACTTTGCATTTTCCATGCTTATTTCCATGCAAAAAATCATTGAACTCATGTGCAGCCTTCACAAAATAGCTTCACTATAAGATTGTGTCGAGCTGCTCTCAACAGAATATAAGCACAAAGATATAAAAGACATCTGAAATCACATACAGCATAATGCTGCAAATACTGCATGCAATTTTCTAGCTTTTTGTTAGATACAACAATTTTTACAGGACAACAAATGCCATAGGTTCTAAGAAATTGCTTCGTGCTCAGTTTCTTGTTGAAGTTGACAATTCTCACTAAAACAAATAGTTTTGTTCCCAATGAGGAGTGATGAGAGCAAGTTGAACACCGATTCTTTGTATTTTTGCTTTAATCATGAATGAGCTTAGAGACATCCAACGTCGGTCTCTTAACCAACACAGCTCCAAGTTTATTGAGAATAGAACTTGTCTTGTAGTGTTGCTGAACTTTATCTAAAAGAATTAATTGCACTGCTAATAATTATAATTCAGACATCGTTAATATGAATGAAAAGGAACCTTAAGCTCAATGTCAATGTGATCAGCTCCCAACTCCATGGCTAGTTGAAGTGCCTCGAAACGACTTTTTTCATCACCAGCATATCGACCACCTTCCCATAATGGTCTAGCAAAAACATATGATCAGAAGTTTCCATAAAATGAATAATTTCCTTGGTTTATGTATAAGATAGCAATATACAAGTCTCTGATAATGGTTCGCAAGTGTTATGGTCAGCATGAGAACTAATAAAAGTAAGCCTTTACAAAGCAAAAAGCGGTCATAAAAGACATCCAAATTTCACACATTATAATGAAAAGGAATAAAAGATGTTAAGTGATTATAAACCGTACAGTGTTAAGCAAAAATAACAAACCATCACTGTCCTCTTTTTTATGTGAGGTTAAGACAGATTCAAATTTTAGAAATAGCTTAGTCCTAAATCTATTTTTTTTGAAGGATCAAGGTAGTAATTTCTGTGTCCCATTATGCTTAAAAAATTGGAATACTCATAGAACACCACAAATGCAGTATACCCTAGTGACAACAAATTTGAAGTAACATATAAAGGATAACTAGATTGATACTCGCAACAATATCAAAGTATTGATCTCTATGATAGCTAGACAGACATCTGTACAATTTATACCAGATAAAATGAAGTTTTATACAATCTATACATATAATTTTAAGAATGCGTCAGTTTGCTTCCACATTTGTTCTAAGAAGAAAAAGAAGGTGCATTCCCCCTATTGTTATAATTTTCTGAAAGGTTATTATCTTGGTTTCATATATAAATTTCTATAGAATTTTTGAAGACTTTCCTTCCTTAGAAAGTAAAAGTTCAAAATTTAACAAATGCAAATCCATTTTTAATGGTCAACATCCGCAAAATTCTTGAAATTTAACTTTCAATCGGAGTTCAAAGTTGTAGACAACGGACCTGTAATTGAAGTGTGAGAAAAACGCTGTGCAGGCAGACCAAGAATATTGCTATCAGGGAAAAACTTAAGATAACCCAATTTTTTTTTCCATAGTTAATTTCTTTCCTTTCATGACTTTTAGAACTGACTATAGTGCTATATTTTAGTTTCTTTCATGTTTAAGTTTCCTTTCTTATCATTTTCTCTATTTCATGGACAAATTCTAGCATTCCATGCCAAAGTTTTAGTTCTTTAACCAAAAGGACAATTCCTGAAGCAAAGATGTAATGCACATAATCATCCATATGTTCCAAAGCTCCCCGAAACAGAATTTTATAACATGCATATTAAAATTTCAAACATATATATGGAGCGAATTTTGACAGCTTAAAATAAGTGTCTGAGAACTCATTCAGACGCAGAGTTACCTTGCCGTGGTAAAAGCTGATAGAGTTGCTGAAAATTTTGGTGACTATGTGTTTCATTGAGTTTTCGTCCAAACTGCAATAACTTAGTACAAGTATTTGAACAACTGAAGCTAATTTATGATTGCAATAGTTAGGATTGTCACTAAACTAGTACCTTTAATAATAGAACAGTCACTTTAATTGAATTTATCATTTTAACATCAGCCCTGCTTTTTAGAACAACCCAGTTTTTGTACTTTGACTCAAGCGAGTTTTAGAATTTCAGTGTAAAACAACTTCGTAGATTTCCATCCAAGCCTTGACTTTTCCATCATTGGTTAAATTGAAAAATATAAATATGATTTTGGCAGATAAATCTCAACCTGTATGTGAAGAGGGTGGGCAGAGGACAGACTTTGATCATTTTTTCGATATCACTGCGAGGGTTGAAAATCTTAAAGTGATCCAATCTGATTTCCACGATATCGGCTCCCTTCGACTTAGCCTTGTGCATCAAATCCACCATTTGATCTACTGTGTCAGCCATTAATGGTGCGCATATCAAAGCTTGATTCCTCCTAATCCCCTCCCCACTCTCCATGGTCTTCAAACCAGATTCAACTGCCTGAAAAAATCCTACAATTTAAATCAATTCAAAAACTGGTTTTTCGTAGTTGAGACTCGAGAAAAGAAGAAAACGTGATCTTTCTTTGAGGAGTCAAGAACTAAAATGAAGTGTAGGTAGATTTGATTGTTGGTATACTTTCAATTCTTTAGAATTTTATCAACTTTCTGTTCTTGATATCAATCGAATACCACAATCTAAAACTACAGGAATCAAATGGAAAAATGAGATGTCAAAACAGAAAAGAAACCAAAACTTCCATCAAAAAAAAAACTTTGTTGGGCAATTTAAAAATGCAATTATTTATACATGGACTTAAGAAAATCAATTAAATTCTTTTATTTTCTAGTAATAATCAGGACAAAATGTCCCAAAAACAATGCGAGCAAATTAGTTGCCGAAAGCTTACAAATTCCTGTGTAGCTATGCACAGACGGAAGTTGCTATAATTGGCAGATAAATGGCCAGTATTTAAGAGGGTGGCTAACGTGTGTGGATGCTGTACACAACAGATGGATTGGATAAATAAATAAATGGGTGTCACACCCGAAATGGAAACTTACAAATAGCATCTTACTAAGTGGGATAGGGTTGGTGGTGATGGTGGCCGGGGTTGGTGAGGTAATATACAATAAAAAATCCTCAAGTTTAGAAGTAGACCTGTTATATGGGCAGACCTGAGGAGCTCAATTTGACTCGATTCGGTTAGTATAATCATTGGACTCGACTCTATACATCATGCAATTTGAGCACGAGCTAATATTATTGAAGTGTGTCTTAGTTTGTCCTCCGAGCTCATTCCCTTGTCAGTTTTATTTATTTTTTATTGAAATTACATTTTTCACCAATGAGTCAGCTCGTCTGTCATTGGTGAGCCGACACACACACGAACCGCTCATAACTGCTCACATCTAACACAAGCCTACAAATGGCCCGCCCCACTAACACTTCTAGGGTATGAAAAAACAATAAAGTCCCATACTACAAAATTTTAGACTCTTATTCGAGTCCCATTTTCTAAAAACCTCATTTTTTTCTCAAATTTATTTTTAAGTTTTAACAACACATTTTTCAAATAAAATATTTTTTCTAGTAAATTCGAATTTTTTTTCTTTATTTTTTAATCACACATTTTGCAAAAAAAAAATCACTTCTATATTATCAATCTTGTTGCATGCACATCCTGATTTATATTATGATTTACTAAATTTATACTGACACAATCTCACGTCATTTTTCATATCTCACACATTTGATTCAACCATTACAACACTTCCATGCCATCAAGTGTCAACCAAGGTGCACAAATAATTTAATCAATTACAATTCATTTTCACCAAAGTATGGGGCTCAAACACAGAATGAAGTTGTGTTTCTTTAGCATTAGTTATTCAATTTTAATTTGTTTCAATATGATCACTTGCATTTTTATTTTTATTTCACTATTTCATGTACAAGTGTAATTAACCTTAACGTTCAATCTGAATTCTCATCTATTTCATTTCTTGATGTTAGAAAAGATCACCAAAATTTCGTAATCTACTACAAAACTTTACTTGTTCAAATAACAATTAAGATTTTTTTTTCCGTGTTTCAAAATACAATTGACCAATGCAAAACGAATTTTGTTCCATCTTTGATCATCGATGAAATGTGCGATCTAGCACTTGTTTGACCTTCAATAAGCCTCTTGTCGCTTTTAAGAACTCAAAACGGTCTTTTGCGCAATCACATTTCAATTCGTCGGGCAAACTTATGTCATACATGAAATTGAAACATAAGAAAACGAACTTCCAGAATACGATGGTAGAAAGTCAAGATTCGAGTTCATCACTAGTGTATCCAAACAATTGCCTCCCACAAAAGAATAGGTTGTGTTCCTCAAGTATTGTCATAAAAAACGAACGACAAACTAAAACTTTTTCTAATTTTTTAACCGAACTTCAAACCAAAAATAAGAAACGACTAGTTCTAGAAGAGATGATTTCAAGAACTAAAGAGAGTAAACAATCTGAAAATTGGATAATTTTGCAAAGAAGAAAGCTCTATTTATAGCATTTAGATGTGGCCATAGCTTTTCAAAGGGTTGGATCTTTTGGCAAAATGTGGGAGAGAAGGCTAAAATTTTCCAAACGAAGAGCTGATGTGCCAATTCTGAAAGTTTAAGAAGACAATGCATTCTGAAATTTTCAGCATCCGAACTTAAATTCTTGCAACAAACCAAATGAATTCTTATAATAATATCATAAATGAGTCCATCAACGAAATGAAAAGGGAAAAAAGATGAGATTAAAGCCTTTGGGATCATTATGAATGCAAACGAAACTTCATAAATATATGCTAAGGAACTTCGAGGGCAAATCTACGCCCCTAAATTTTTTTTCAAGCCTTTTTAGCCTTGAGGTTCTCGATCATATCAGCAGCTTCTTGAACGGTGGTGATGGTCTGGGCACTTTCTTCTTCCACACTGATCCCGAACTCTTCCTCGAGTCCCATGACAATCTCAACCTAAACATGGCAAGATTTAAGCCAATAATGACGTTAAAAGTAGGTTTCAGTTCTCGTATTAATTTAAGTCGAGCCCAAATATATAAATAACCAAAGATCATGAAAAACTAAGATCAAATCAGTCCAAAGATAAACCATTTCTGCAGCGAAAAAAAAAAATATGAATTGAGAGAGAGATTGACAAGTACTAATTTTTAATAAACACAAACTAACACAACAGATTGTTGGAAATTGTATAGTACAGGACACTATTAAGGAAGAGAAACATGTTAAGAATCTTGTCCATTGTTGTTTAGTATTGCTTACCAAACACGCCCTTACAGTTATCCAGTAGCAAGTGTCCAGTCATTTCGAATACATTTTTAAGCTAACCACGGAAGCAGGCATCAAAAAGGAATTGCTATCAAGTAAAGGAGCAAAGGAAATTAAATTGAAAAAGGACAACAATTTGCTATTCAACTATATACATAGGAAGAACACTAGATGTGCAAATAAGATTTCTATAATGAAAAATAAATAATACCGTGTCAAGGGAATCGGCACCAAGTGATGCAAACTTCGACTCTCCAGAGACGGCAGAATCGGCAGGGAGAGCAAGTTGCTTCCTCACAATTTCACACACTTTTTCCACTGTCTCTGGTTTGGCCTGCTCAAAGAAACATTCAGAATTGTCGGTAACCTCGTTTGATTCTCTTTTATTAATGCAGCACATATCCATTTAAAAAGCTACATTAATAGATTAACAATAAAAACCAATTTTATCGGTACTCCATGTTCGATAAGGTGGATTAGATAGTACTAGAACAATATCTTTTTAATTGTCATGTCGAGTATTGAGTACCAAATACATTCTTAGAATCTTGTCACTTTCAAGAGCTTGCAAATATACAATATTGTAAACCCTATCAACTGACTTAAAGAAAATCTAACAAAAGTATCATTCCTGAGATGTGTAATTTCGCTATAAAAATGAATCTTGTTTTGGCCACGAGGGAAGTGAATTGTGAGGAGGTTTCAACTCAAGATGTATCAACTCCAAAGGCTGGATTCATTATACAATGTTAACAGCATATAACAATGGAATTAAAGAATGGAGTCTCTGACAACCTAGAGAAATGCAAAATAAGAAAACTACTACAACTACTACTTATGAGGCTAAAAAAGGACACCAAACAACGCAAAGTTTTAATTCTGACTAAGAGCATGTTTGGCTAAGCATAAATGCTTACAAGTAAATAAGTTTTAAATAAAAAAATTCTTGCCTATCAAAATTGATAAGGTAGGTCGCATATTTTGAGAGTAAGGTAGGACTTATTTTCAGAAGAAAAAAAAGTAACCTTCTTTACAAGTAAGAAAAAAAGAGGCAATATATAAACATCTTTGGAAAACATTTTACTTATTTTTTTTTACTTAGCCAAGCATGCTCAAACTTGAATTCCCTAAAACTTTTCCCCTCTTCTTGAACGGAGGAGAAAATTTGAGTGCCAAACAAAATGATGAATGCAAAAAAACAATTACTATGCATAGTTATATATCCCCATTTTGCAGTGAACCGTACTACTAGAAACTCATGCAAAAAGCCAATAAATAATTAAAAATGTGAGATTGCAAATAGGTTGAAGAATATATAACAGCAAAAATCAACATACCGCACAGGCAACGCGGAATCGTGAAGGCTGCAACCTAAGAGATGGGAAGCTCTTCCCACTGAAAGAAAGTGAAACCTTCTTCAAATTCGAGACCTGGACGATAAAAAATACAAGATCGTTGAAACCAAGAGAGTAATTACCAATCGATACTACATTGACGTTTGGAAACAGTATTGAATGAAATTACTCGTAGTGTTTCACTGACAATCTTTAGCTAAAAATAAGGAGGGAAAAAAACATAAACATGAGAACTTATGAGGTTGCTAGCATGTTCTACAGTCAAGGACAAACCAACACTCAGAACTTACAAATCTTGTAAATAGGAACACATAAAATCGTTTGAGAAGTACAGAATCTTAAAAAAATTTCAAAATGCATCAAAATGACCCGAAATATGGGCAGCAAGAGCTTAAGTGCCTAACATATAACCTCAAATTTAAAAATTTCCAAGCATAAAATCGATAATTAACGTCAAAAAACCCAAAACATAAGCTCAACAAATAAAACAAAAACTTGTTAACCATTACAAAGATTTGAAATTTTTAACCCACAATAAATTAAAAATTATCGATTAAGGGGGGTGTTTGATGGATATTATTCAGGAAAATGAATTTTAAATAGTGATAAAAACCCACTTAAAAAACATTGGATTTTAAACTTGAAAATAAATAAATCAGATAATTAACAACTAAATAAAAAAAAAACACATATGGCCAGAGACAGAGACCATAAAGATTCATAATAAACCTTAACCTACTCAAACAGATTCAATATTTAGCCAGGAAAAAATACATTAAACAAGAAATATAATAAGAATGTAACCTGGTTTTGCTTCAGAGAGCTAGAAACATGGAACGAAACAGAGGAAGTAGTAATGGAAGCCATTAAAAAATGGATCTGAAAATGGGAATGGAGAAAGATAAAGGGTGGCGGAGGGAACGAGGAGAGGGACGAAGGAGTGAGGAAAAAAGGTGGGGAGAGGAGTGTGATTTTATTGACAATTTCTTCCGTTGTTTGTTCGTATATTGGTTACTTGGTTTTCATCGAAAATTAGTTTGTTTGGTGGCGATGTTAATTGGGAAATTTGGAAGTGTTTGGCCGGTTCGGAATTTACAATTTAGAATTGGAACTGTCAATTATCAACTGTGCTATTGGCTCCTTAACATTTTATTTTTTAATTAAAATAAAAAATCCGAATTGGAACTGTCAATTATCAACTGTGCTATTGGCTCCGTAACATTTTATTTTTAATTAAAATAAAAAAATCTTCGCTTTTGTATTGGATGGAGGGTCCAATCACTAGAGTTAGGCTTAGTGGTGGCAGTCGAGCCGAGCCTCGTCAAAACGAGCCACGAGCCGCTCGGGCTCGTCACGAGTTGAGCAGGCCGGCTCGTTAGGGCTCGTTTTTTGACGAGCGGCTCGTGTGGCCGAGCCACGAGCTGGGCCCACAAGCCGACTTGTCTAAAATCGATTTTTTTTAAAAAAAAAAAATGCGTATCTTATATATATAATAAAAAAAAGCGAGTACCCATTTTGGGCGAGCGTGCAAGCACGAGCCGAACTCGTGTGAGTAAGGGTCGAGCCAACTCTACTCGGCCGCCCATTGCCACCCCTAGTTAGGCCTAGCATGTTTTGATGGGTTCAACTCATTTTTACACGTCTACTTGTTGTGGTGGACAAGATATGACAACGGCATTTTTGGAGAAATGGAAGCAAACGAAGTTGAAATGAGCAATAGGGTGAAGGAATCGAAGAGGCGGATTCGGTCAGGCCTTCAATAGGGGTTCGATTGGACACATTTATTTCATTTCTTTCCATAGTGCTTGTTTGTTAAAAATTTGTTAGATTTTTATCAAGTTTTCAATTGACCAAATTTCAATGTTAAATAGTGTTCTAAAATGCAGGCATATGCTCGCATAAAAGACATGCATGTGATAATGCAGTCAACTAATTTCATTGACACCATATGCACGCTTAAATGTCAAAATGTTCAAGTATTTTTGTTATAAATTGTGTCAAAATTTAGTTTAACAAAACTCAACACATTTTTACAACTTAAAAATCAAATTAGCTCAATCATCCAAACTATGAATTGTGTACATCAATTTGTAGAGTTTTGACGTTTAGAAAAAAAATAAATCAAAACAAACTTTTCATAAAGTTGGAAACTATCTACATAGAGCCTGAGTATCATTCTTCTTTGGTCTTCCTCTAGTTTTATATATACATATACATACATATATGTATGTGTGTGTGTATTGAAAATTTGAGAAATGTGTATAACAGTATAAACTTCAAAGAATATATTATTTTATTTATTTATTAGTTTAAATATTTAAAATAACATTAAAAAGTGACAAATGCACAATTATACATATGCTTTGCTTAAGCACGATGATTGTAATGCTTAATGTTCGATCGAAATATATTGTCACGCATTACACATTTTAGAACCTTAATTTTAACCGCATTACTTATGAAACCCACAATTCTACTAATTTTTCAATCATACTTTTAATCAAAAATCTTCTAAAACTTTTATAAAAACTTTATCAAATCACCCCTTAGTTTCTTATTAACTTTTAGTTAATATGAGGGTATTTTTGTCATTCATTATCCTAGGGATTA
Organism: Fraxinus excelsior; assembly: GCA_019097785.1. Taxonomy (NCBI): domain Eukaryota; kingdom Viridiplantae; phylum Streptophyta; class Magnoliopsida; order Lamiales; family Oleaceae; genus Fraxinus; species Fraxinus excelsior. Next base: position 32,192,548 of record CM032634.1, on the reverse strand, counting down.
TTACGCTAAAGACTTATTTAAACCTCGTTTCATGAGGAGTCATGTTTAGATGGATTTTGAATAAGGAATTGCAGTTCTTGAAAATCTAATTCTTTTGTGTGAGAATTATTGTTTGATCTTAAAAATCCTGTTAGATTTTAATTTATCATGAGGACACTGGACATACATATGTAATTAATTGTGTATTAAATGTTATCTTAAGGTTAAGTCTAATTAAAATAATTTAATAAAGAATTAAAATTATGAGTTTTGAAAATATAAATGATATGAGCCTAAATATATGTAGAGACCAATTCGTTTTGGGTTGTATTCCATGATGTGCTGAAATATATATATATATATATATATATAATGAAAATTATATCCAACCAGAATTGTTAGGATTCAACTTCAAAAATCAAATTTAAATTTTTTTATGAAAAAAATTGGAAGATAATATATTGTTATAAACATTAATAATGATAGAGATAATTGTAGTAGCGGTACCAAACCTTTAATTTATTAGCATAATTTGTCTAAACCTTTTGTTTGTGCCACCCACGGTACAAAACCTTTCAAAATGTCGCAACTGAAGTCCAAATTGATGGTTTTCGTTAGTTTAGCCGTTAGTTGACCAAATAATTGATTTTGACAATTATTTTGACTAATTTTAAAAGGTTAAAATAGTAAATTTACATTGTTTTAGAATAAAATAACTAAAATCAAATAATTAAAATTAAAAACCAAAACTAACTTCATCCTCTCCAAACACCCCAAAACTATCACCACCACTACCATCTCATCCACCGCCACCATGCCATCTCCTCCACCGTAATCAATAACTACACATCTACTCACCACCAAAACCATTACAAGTGACGACGTACTTGAAGATCTAAGAGGAGAGCAACTTGGGTTTCTTAAAGTTGTATATGGATGCCTATTGATTCTCTTTACTGTGAAGAAGAGACATGGGGAGAATTCGAAGAAGGGAGTGAAAAAATCAACTTTAATGGTAGAAATCTGTCTCATTTTCCTAATTTGTTAACAGAACAATACTTTTTGGAAAGATGAAGACGTTTAACCCAGAGACTTGACAAGTCAGGATTTGGGAGGAAAAAAATGTTGTTTTTATTGAATGATGCAAACCAAAATTATACAGGATGAAAAAGGGAAATTTGCACTTTAATAACAAAGACTACAAGTTGGTGCATATAGTAATATATATATTTCAATTTTCCCCCTTAAGTTTGTGCATGTGTCATTATATCATCCAGTTGTTCCGCCCTCTTGATGTATGGAACCTCTATATTTTTGGAGTCAAGATTATCTTTAATATAGTTCCTATCAAGTTCAACATGATTTGTTCTATCATGTTACACATGGTTGTTTGCAATTTTAATGGCAGCAGTGTTGACACAGAAAAGTAACATAGACTTGTCTGGAACCAAACCAAGTTCACTAAGAAGAAGTTTTAGCCATCTAAGCTCGGTAGTTGCATGATGCAATGCTCGATGTTCCGCCTCACCACTAGATAGTGAGACCATATTCTGTTTCCACTCCTCCAAGTCATAAGATTGCTCCCCAACAAACGATACATATCATGTTGTCGATTTTTTGTCCAGTCTCGATCCGACAAAATCAGAATCTATGTAACCCACAATATCTAAATGCCCCCTTTTTTAGTACATAAATCCCTTGCCTGGAGAGGACTTCAGATATGCCAATCTCTGATTAACTGCACTCATATGTTGTTCACTAGGGTTATGCATGAATTGACTCACAAAACTGACTGCATATGACAAATCTGGTCTCGTGTAGGTTAGATAAATCAACTTCCCCACCAATCTTTGGTATCTCTCTTTGTTTGTGGGAATCTGATCATGGTAAATAGATATGCTATGGTTTACCTCAATGGGTGTGTCAACATGGACACAAGTCGATATACCAGTTTCTGCTAGAAGGTCAAAGGCGTACTTACGTCGAGCTAGGTTAAGTCCTTGCTGGGACCGTGATACCTCAATGCCCAAGAAATACTTTAAAGTACCGAAGTCCTTCATTTCGAATTCCTTTATCAAATGGCTTCGGAGTTTCTCAATCTCGCTGGGATTACTGCCAGTAACAATCATATCATCCATATACACAATAAGAATATGAATATTATGACCATCTCTCTTCTAAAATAAAGTATAATCGGGCAAAGCTTGTTTAAAACCATACTTTTTCATTGAACAACTCAATCTTCCAAACCACGCCCTTGGTGATTGTTTCAGCCTATAAAGAGCTTTCTTCAACTTACACACATTACCCTCTAAATGAGTGAAATCGGGAGGAGGGTCCGTATACACTTCTTCTGTCAGATCACCGTGAAGGAGTGCATATTTAATATCAAATTGCATGAATGACCAATCAAGATTGACTCTAGATATAGGATGACTCTAACGGTATTCATCTTAGCTACTAAAGTAAAAGTTTCCTGGTAGTCAATCCCATAAGTCTGTGTGTACCCTTTGGCAACCAATCTGGCTTTATACATATCTATAGTTCCATCTGACCTGTATTTTAATGGGTACACCCACTTGCATCCCACAGTCTTTTTCCCCGGTGGTAATAAGATCATCTCCTAAATAGAGTTCTTTTGGAGAGCATTCATCTCTTCTATCATAGCGGATTTCTACTTAGGTTGATCAAGAGCTTCCTGAAAGTGATTAGGGATAGACACAGAAGATAGTTGGAGGGCAAACATCAAATTAGTCTTAGATAAACAATGGTACGAGATATAGTCAGAGATGAGAAAGATAGTATTAGAATAATATTTCAAAAAACCAAACCTATCAGGCTTATTATGGACTCGAAGAGGATATCTCCTATCCCGAGTATCAACAATATCTATCAGAAAAAGAGATAGGAATAGAAGAGGGAAGCATGGTAGGTACCTTATTTTCAATCTTCGAAGAATCAGATGGCATTGTAGTATCAACCGGAGAGTTATCAGAGTCTGAAGATGATAGTACTGGAGTACAAGCATTGTCTGAGTTTCTCCTTGTATAACACTTTTGGAACAAGCAAGGTGATCTATCTGTTGACATATGCTTGATTATAACCTTAATGTTTTTATTATAACAAACAAGCCATTTTGTTTACTAACATTTGAATTTGAGTGATTAAGCCTTCAAAGTTATCAAGATTTTAAATCGGACTCGAAATGAAGAACAAAGTAAAAGTTAAGCATTCAAGTCAAATCATTCGAGAAGATAGCGATTTGCATGCGACGATCGAATTGGAAGCGATGATCGAATTGGAACTTAAAGATTCTCAAAAGAGGCAAATCAAGATACAAGTCTAAAGAACAACAGTCAAAACAATTAGACATTGTACATATTATATGTACATATATTAAGTCGTCAATCTTTAGCAAGTGCATAAAGCTCAAATTATTTTCATAATTCATCGCTTGCATAAAAATTCTTTTCATTCGTAATATGAAATAGATTTTGAGAAAAAAAGACAACTTTCGGTCGACCGAAAATGCAGAATTGGTCAACCGAAATTCCAACGGTTTGATTTTTCAACGGCTATATTGACACTTTCGGTCAACCGAAAGTAACTGATTGTGTCCCTTTTGCTCTATAAATATCAGTCTATTTTGCATTCAGTTTTCAACAACTTACAAAAGATATTTAGATAGCTTATTTAATGAAAATCATTGAATTTACTTGATTATATATTCTACTTCATTTATTACAAATAGTTTCTTGATCGATCAAACATATTTCATCTAATTTATCAAGAACTCTATATTGCAAAACATTTCTCACAATCTCATGTCTTCTTCATCCTTGGTAGAAGTTTTCTTTGCCAACAATTTGATTTAAGTGTAAATCTCTCTTTATACTTAACTTGCATTATTTGTTAAGAGAGATCATTGGTTTGAAAACTTTGATACAAAAATACAAATTATTTCATTATCAATTATTCATCAAAGTTTTCATCATAAACACTTGAACTTTATTATTTGCTATCTATTGAAGTGTTATCCTAACTCTCTAAATACTTGACTTGATCATATTATTTGTTAAGAGAGTTCTTTCAATTGTAAAACTATCATTTATATTTTAGTGGTTTCGAGAGCCTTGTGAAAAATCGATTGTAAGGATATGTGCTCCTTGTTGTAAGTCACTTAAGGATAAATATTCCTTGTTGTTAGTCACTTAAGGATAAGTGCTCCTTGTTATAAGTCACATAAGGATAAGTGCTCCTTGTTGTAAGTCACTTAAGAATTGATACTCCTTGTTGTAAGTTACTATTATAGTGCATTTGACATTGTTTGTGATCGAGAGCTTGGTAATGGGGACGTAGAACACATTGTGTATCGACCCCACTAAATTGGTTTGTTATCTTTATATTATTGTATTTTACTTTAAATTGTCATTTATATTGTACTATATTCATACTTGAATTAAGTTATCGACTTTGCATGTTTATCTCTCTTATTACACTTTGAATTTGTTTCTTATGTATTGAATAGTTTTGAAACTAATTGTCGAAAAAGTTTCAAACATCAATTCACCCCCTCTTGGTTAGTTATTCTTGGGCTAACATTATCATCCTCAATTCGATATTCAATTCGGGATTCAACTTGGGATTCCCTCTCCTTTTCAGAAATCAACAATTTCGTTTCATCTAACCACATTCGTTCTTCTTCCTTACATTAACCTCTCCCTGAAGAGGAACTAACGACACGTCATTAGAAAAAAAGATTCTGATTTACAAAATCTCACATCCTTAGAAATATAGTATTTTTCCCTAAGGGGATGGAAGCATTTGAAGTCCTTCTAGGAGCTTGAGTAGCCAAGGAAGACACATTTCAGTGCACGTTGATCAAATTTATTTCTGAAATGAGAATGCACATGGACATAACACACACAACCAAAAATTTTGGGACAGAGATTCAAAACAGAGGGAATAGAGTAAAACTGAGACAACATTTTTAAGGGAGTTTGAAAGTTAATAATGCGAGCTAGCATGCGATTTATGAGAAAGACAGCAGTTGTCACCGCCTCAGCCAAAAAAGGTTTTGGAACATGCATAGTGAAACATAAAACCCGAGCTACTTCAAGAATGTGTCTATTTTTTCGCTCGACAATGCTGTTTTGTTGATGTGTGTAAGCACAAGTGGTCTGATGGAGAATGCCGTGAGTTGAGAATAAGTTTTTGAGGGTTTGGTTTACAAACTCATGACCATTGTCAGAATGAATAACTCTAACCCATGTATGAAATTGTGTCTCAATCATTTTAAAGAATTTTGGAATAACATGAGTGACTTCACCCTTAGATTTTAACAAATATATTCAACAAACTTTAGTACAATCATCAATGAAAGAGACAAAATATTTATGACATGTAGTAGATAGAGTAGAGAAAGGCCACCCAAATATCAGTATGAACACAAGCAAAATGAACATAATTTTTATTAAAACTGAGTTTGAAAGGTACACAATGATTTTTGGCAAAAATACATTGTTCATACCGCATACTAGATCTAGGAATATTTTTAAATAACTTTGGGAACAAGCGTTCTAAGTAAGTAAATGAATGACGACCTACACGACAATGCTACAAAAAGGATCATATCTCTTAGAGTGGATTTACTAACAACTTGAAGATCATGGGTATCCTTAGTTTGCAAACACCTTATTCCCTCCAAAAAATACAGCCATCCTCTCTCTCTCTCTCTCTCTCTCCCAGTGACAATCGTCATCTTCGTTCGATTGTCCTGAAATACACAATTAGTAGGTGAAAATATGACAAATCAATCAAGATGCTTTGTAATTTTACTAATAGATAAGAGATTGGTGGAAAAAGTAGGTGCAAGTAAAACAGATGAGAGAGAAAGAGAGAGAAAGTAGGTAAAAATGAGACATTTCCGACCCTAGTAACTTTGACCGGAGTCCTATTAGCCACTTGAACAGACTGATAGGCTGAGTTGTCAAGGAATCAAATGTAGAGGGATTACAAGTAAAATGATTGGTAGCTCCAGAATCTATAACCCAAAAATCAAATGCGGTAAAAGTAGATTGCAACCCCAAAAATACCTTCCCCAGAAGATGATCGAGCAACATATATATATCAACTTCGCAAATTTCCCCAAAAGAGTTCAAATTTTATGGTTAAGAAGATGATTACGTTTAACACTTGACAATTTTTTGCTTCCAAATTTCTAGTAATTTCTCTCAACTGATAAATTTCGAAACTCCATTTTCCACATCTTTCATTTGCTTCTCTACTACTATCTACCATGAGTGTTCTCAATTATGCACCAGCACTACCATCCACTTCCTTCAGTTCCAAATCCGTCGGTTTTGTACTGGACGGTTGCTAGTTCAGCAAATTCATCTTCTTCTTCAGCACCGAAAAATCCTCCCAGTCAGCTGCTCTTTCATCTCCCCAGTTGTCTTATTATTCCACTGTATCCGCCGCACTGCAGAATAAAAGTAGATAATGGTTTTGGTGGTAAGTAGATGTGTAGTTATTGATTATGATGGAGGAAATGGCGGTGGTGGCAAAGGAGAAGATGGCAGTGATGGTGATGGTTTTGGGGTAGGGATGTGTGGGGGTGGATGGAGAATATGAAGTTGATTTTTGGTTTTTATAATTATATAATTTTAGTTATTTTATTCTAAAACAATAAAAAATTACCATTTTATCATTTTAAAATTAGTCAAAATAATTGTCAAAGTCAATTAGTTAGTCAACTAACGGTCAAACTAATGAAAATCATCCATTTGAACTTCAGCTGCAATATTTTGAAAGGTTTGGTACCGTTGCTGCAATTATCCCATAATAATATTATAAAAATTAAATTATTTTACAAATTCACCGCCCACCATCTACCCGCCAAAACTCTAATTATTTTTCCTATTTCTTCTTTCTCTCTCTATACCACCTCCCTTCTCTCTTCCCTCTCCCTCACAAATGGATCGTCGCAGTCGTCTATGACCACCTCCAAGCATCGTTGCATAGTATGGACCACCACCATGTGCCACAACAGTCTAATAAGTCCACCAACTACATCTCATCATGAGGTTCTTCGTCTCTCATATATCTCTTTGTCGCTCTCAGTCTCCCGTCTCTCTCTTCGCCGCATCTCTTTGATGTGCTAGAAAAGCATGGCACCTAGATTTGGTACTTTCTAATCACCGCACGCAACGGTACTTTCTGGTCATCGATGCGACGCTTGCATAAGGTGTCGAGAATTGACCTCCATAAGGTTTGCTCCCTTTAGACGACATTGTGATGGTCACCGCTTGAGATTGTGGTGTTCACCTGGCACTACATGAGATAAATTAGGTTTGGGTGTTGTTATTGGTGGTGCTGGTGCTAGTGTTAGTGTTGTGTTGTTAGTGTTGGTGAGGTGTGGTGTGGTGTGGTTATGTTGGTAGTGGTGGTGGTGGTCGTCGTCGTAGCGGTGGTGGTGTGGTGATGCGACGATTATGAGTGGGTGGGATGAGGTGGGGAGTGTTTGTGATTAATTATTTTGATTGATTGAGCTCAATAAATTGGTTAATTTGTGACAAATGTAATCTAAAAAATGTGATCATAACTCATAATTTATTAAATTGTGATTGAAAAATAACTTGTAACCGATTAATTTGATAATTTGTGACTGTGAAATAAATTGTGACTTATAAAATTTGTGATTTGTGACCGACAAATAAATTGTGACTTATAGTTTTTTTAATTTGTGACCGATGAATAAATTGTGATTTATAAAATTTTTGACTTGTGACTATAAAATATTTTGTGATCTATATAAATCTTATTCGTAACCGATAAATAATCTGTCACCCATTCAATTCGATAATTTGTGACCTTAATATATTTAATTAATAAAATATATTTTTAATCAATCATTTCATAAATAAAATTTAATCAATGTTTGATTTTTAAAGTTTTAAACCTTGTTTCTTAGTTTTGAAATGGACTATATTTAATCTTTTAGATGTGAAATTTTTCCATGTAAATATGGGTTATGATCCCTAATTCGTACGTCGTTCTCATTTTAAGTGTTTCACATCAACACATGAATAATTATATTGAAGAGAAAGACCCAAAATCTACAATCAAGAATCAAGAAGGAATCGAACAATCAAGATCAAGAAGCCATAATCAATATCCAGTAATAAAGAATCATTCCCAAATGAATAAATCTATGTTCCGCACTTTATAATTCTCTTGGTGATTTGATTAGAGAATCTTGGCAATACGAAAAGAGTTTTCAAGTCCTCGAGATTTAAAGTTTTAATAAAATTCTAACAAATCTAACCCTTTCGATTTACTGACCTCGAAGAATGAGAATTTTGGACCCCGACCTTGCAACGATGATAATTTCCAGCAATGGAGATCGTGTTTAGGGTTGAAATCCCAAATTTGAAGGCGGATTGGATGTCGACGAGTTTTTGTATTGATTATGTGCTAGAGGAGGGTTGTATTGGTGGAAAATATGCCTTCATTTGGAAATTTTATAAATGGAATGTAAAGAAAAATAGCTTATGAATGTGTGAATGAAATTAACATTTGATTTTGACAAAATTTACAAACAATTTCTGAACTTGTATTAAATAGAAGCTATATGGAATGATTCGCTGTGGTTGGTCTTTGCGGCAGTGGTCGGGTGGTTCGATGACAGGACTAGAAGAAGATGATCGTCGCTGCAGATTTTGGTGGTGGTGTTGGTCTAGTGAGCACTATCGATATTCTATGGTAATCAGAATTAGATTCGATTTTAGATCTTAAAGTAAATCTAAAATTAGAGATGAATGTAGTGGTGGTGATGGTCAATCTTGGTGGTGATGGTGGGTGTCAGCTTGTGGTGATGGGTGACGGCAATGAACAATGCATGGTCCAACCCCTAGAGCTGGGTCTGACTTGGACCAAATCTAAAATTTGACGGGCTATGATTTGCACAACTTATTTTTACTTTTGTGCCCAATTCTTTTTTATGATTTAAGCAGGGTTTTACATTCATATTATCAAGTCAGTAATTGTAATTCTCAACGATGGATTATTACCATTGGATTAATTATTTGTTTTTAAACTGTCACATTATATATTCTATTTGACAAAAATAAATTGTGTTCTTATCATCTCACTTAGGAAAATACACCACCTGATCAATATGCTAAATAGTGTATTTGAAATGCTAGGGACTGTTCTATTCATATTTCAGTTTTTAGTTTTGAATTCATTTTGTATTTTATGTTTTGAGTATCCATTTGAGATTGTTGAAAACATTTTTTTTTTTGTCATTTTGAAAAATCGTTTTCAAAAATTAAAAAAAATGAAGTTTTGACTTGGTTTTAACTGAAAACAGTTAAAACGACTTTTTGGCATTTTTCGTTTTTCTTTGTAAATTTTAAACTCATTTTTAGAAATTAGTTTCTAAAAATAGGTAAGTAAACGTATTTGAAGTATTTTCGAAAACTGAAAATTGGAAATGACCTAAAAGCAACAAAGAGAATAGACCCTAAGACCCTGTTCTCTTTGCCGTTTTCGGGTCGTTTTCTATTTTCAATTTTTCAAAATAGTGAAAACGCGTTCTCTTTCCTATTTACGAAAAAAATTGTACTAAAAACGTAAAAACAAGAAAAATCTCGTTTTGGGCGTTTTCAGTGTTTTACACAGTAAAAATTAGAAACACGCGAAACGCTGTTTTGAGCTTTTGTCCATGGCTTATCTCCTCTTAACTCAAAGTCCCATCTCTTCTTCTCTCTTGCCCCCACCGGCTTCTCTCTTCTTATCCTTCTTTTTTTAATCCTTCTTTTCCACTGTGAGGTGATTTTCTTGGAGGGTTTTTGGAGTTTTGTAGAGTCTTGATTGTTCTTAGGGGCAGATTGTGTGAATTTTGAGAGATTCTAGATAGGGATTTGACTTTTGGAAGACTGAGGAAGATTGGTGAAGTTGACCAAGAATTTTGACCATTTTTCATCAGAATTTATTGCACTGGGAAAACCATCTTAGGATTTGAAAGTTTTGATGATTTGTAGGGTTTATTACATGATTAGAGTTTTTAAGCGAGTTATTATTGGTGGTTAGTACTTATTACCTTCTGCCTTTGTCTTGATTTATTATTTTTTCTATTGCTTGTCGCTTTTGCAAGTACAGTGAGTTGTTTTAAATGATTATTCAGTTTCATGTGAATACAAGGTTCTTGTTTTGATTACTCTTTGCAGAGTTTAGAATTAAGAATTCTAAAGAAGCACGGATATTCAAGTAAACTATGCTGTATAGTTTTTTATCTTCAATTATGATGGACTTTATTCTGCCTAACGTGCAAATGAAATTATGAGATCTCTTTTCTCTATCTTGTGATAAAAAAAAAATATGCCTGGGTTGAATAAAATCTTTTGGTGATTGAAGACTTCTAAAGTTTTCTTAATGATTATTCACCTTATGAATTCAAAATTGTAATGAGAGGGAAGTGTCTTGATTTTTGAAGTTACTGCAAGAAAATGTTTGTTTACTCTTCTCATTTTCTGTCAATGACTATTTATTTATAATGGTATATTGCTTGTTATACATCTTCTCAGAGAGTCTTGAACAACTTTTGTATATTTCACTAACCTATAAGCGGCAGTGTATATGCCATGACATTGTAAGAATGAAATAGTATCTTTTGTTTGAAATGTGATGAATTTTGGAGGAATTAAGAATTTAATGCTTTACATGTAATGGATCGTTTTCTCTACCTTTAGCAATGAGCCTTTGTTAGTTGGTTTAACATGCCAACCCCCAATTTAGTTGAAATAGGAGTGTCTGAGTATTCGTTCGTGGGTATCTTATCTTGTTTTGATGGAGAAAATAAATTGCAATTAGGAGAGCAGATACATGGAGCGGTAATCAAGTATGGATTTGAATGTGTAGCTTCAGTGAGTAATTCTCTACTTAATATGTATGCGAAGTGTGATACCAAATGGTCGGTAGAGAAATTTTTTGAATAAGTTCTTGTTATGGACATTGTGTCGTGGAACACACTAATCGGAGCAATGGTAAAAAGTGTTAGACTAGCTACATCATTTGATCTTTTCTTGGAAATGTGTGCACACGAATTCTTGCCTAATGAGACAACATTTGTAAACGTTCCTAGTTCTTGCACAAGCATGCATACATCACTTTATGGGGAACTCATCCATACTAAGATGATCAAGAAAAGATTCCAATCCGATGTGTATGCTGGTAGTGCTTTGGTTGACTTTTATACTAAATGTGATAAAGTTGAAGAAGCACACCTCTATTTTGATGAAATAATTGAGAAGACTTCAGTTTCTTGGAATTCTTTGATGCTGGGATATTCAAAGAGAGATTTTTCTTTTCCAATTAGGATGTTGAAAGATATGTTTTACTTAGGTTACCAGCCTAATGAGTTCTCATTTTCTATTGTTATTACATCATCATTGCCATTAGAGTTGTTCCAACTTCATGCATTAACAGTAAAGTTGGGTTATAAAGAGAATGCATATGTGTTAAACTCTCTTATTAGCTCCTACGCCAGAAATGGTTTCGTATCTGATGCCTTCATCTTTGTTGCTTCTGATATCATGCCCCTTTCTGTTGTTTCATCCAATGTAATTTCTGGGATTTATAACAGAACTGGCCAATATGAGAAAACTCAAGAGTTATTTGCTATCATGGAAGAACCTGATGATGTATCATGGAATATTTTGATTGCAACGTGTTCTAGAAATGGAGACTACAAAGAAGTTTTTGAACTTTTCGATCACATGCGAAGATCTCTAGTTTGTCCTGACAATTACACATATGTTAGTCTCTTTAGCGTTTGCACCAAATTATGTAACCTTGCTTTGGGATCTTCTCTTCATGGTCTAATTACGAAAACTGATTTTAAGTCTTGTGACACATTTATGTCTAACATCGTGATTGAAATGTATGGGAAATGTAGGAGTCCTGAGAGTTCAGTTATGATCTTCAATGAAAATTTTGCTCTGGAAGCCATTTGTATTTTTCTTCTCATATTGTGCATGCTATTATTTAGTCATGTCTGGAAACAATGAAAATAACAATGGCATATTCATTTTGTTCCAAGGGGACTACTCATTACTTGCATACGAGTCTTCTATAATTTGTGTGCTAAGGGTCAAATGACTATGAGAAGTCAATTGATTGATTTTTAGATATTGACAATATTTGTGATCTGTCTTTTTACTTGTAAGTAGTTTATCCATAATCAAGGAGTAATGTTATTTATTATCATTCATGATAATCGTCGTGTTTAAACGATTAAAATTGTATTTAGCAAGAATTGTGAGAACTAACATGAACTCGATAAAATTGATTTCAAAATATTTATTAATATGTCAACATGAGATTATTGCTCCCCTTTTTTGCAACTTGATTAGGTTTGATTGTGACTTGATACAAATTAATTATTATCACAAGTTACGTATAAGAACAAAAATAAGGATTTACCAAATTTAATTTAGGTTATGTTTTTTATATTTTGAAAAAAAAAAAAAAGATATTTCAAGATTCACCAACTCAAAAAATTATATGTTATTTAATATTATATTAACATTAAACTATTAAAATTTATTAAATAATCAAATTTCTTGAATAAAATATTATTAAAAAATTCTCAGAATTTCAAAGTAAACGCGTTTCCATTTTTATGTTTTCATAAACAGTTTTTCAGAATTTCAAAAAGAACGCATTTTTAGAAATTTCAAAACAGACACTCAAAATACAAAACACAAAATGAATTCAAAACTCAAAACACAAAAAGAACATCGCCTAAGTTTTTGTTTCTTTTGCAGACAAAAAAGGTTTAAAAGTTCCCTCTAGGTATGCTATTCTTTTTCTTTTGTTGCAAAACTTAATAATTAGATATCTTTTAGGACATATTTGGTAGCTCGACCAGACTAAATATTTGACATATTTCTCACGTATCTCTTTTTTACAAACTTGTACAGTATTATTTAAATTTAAATCTAGTGTTATATTTAAACTTCAATTTTAGACTATTAAAAGCACAAAAAACTCCGTTTTTCTTTCCGCGGAGAAATGGAGTGAAAATATTGGAGTTCTTTGTGCAATGTAGTATTGATTACATTACGTGAATGCTAATTTATCGTCAATGAGAGAGTCTTTCTGGAACCTTTTATAATTGAGTCGTGTAATATATGCTATAACTATCTAATTAAACTATCATTTTCATAAATTTATAAACAAATTTTGCTACTTCACTTCTAGAAATCCATATTGTGGCAGTTATTACTTTTACGGGATTTCTTTTTATTATTCAAAGACAATCTAGAAAACAATGTAAGAAGGCCAACTTGCTTTAAAACTCTGGTTACTTTTTTCTAATAAGCAAAAATCCATTTTGGGAGAAATAAAACCCATTTTGGGAGAAATAAAAATTTTGGAATAGTGATTGATGTGAGAATGTGTGGTGGAAAAGTGATGAAAAGTTTTTGATTTGTGTATAATATTATTTTATTTGGAGAATGTGTAGTTGAAATGAAGAATGAGAAATAGAAAGAGAAAGAGAAATTAATGGGTGTCAAACAGGGGCTTAATGATCAATATTTTCCTTCTTTACTATTAAAAGTTAAAACAACCAAAACATTGCAATCCCTCAACTTTCCATATTCTTAACTAGCTTTATTCACAAGAGATGACAAATCGAAAAACTTCTCTTTAAATCCTAGAAGTCAAATAGAAAAAAGTATCATTGTCCCCGCCTTCAGTATAAGAGTATTAATATCATTAACACTTTCGGAATATGAAACTTCTTTAAAAAATAAAAATTAATTTCCTAACAAAAATTAAAGTACTTTCTTTTAAAAACTCTTTACAATAAGCAAAACAAAAATTATGCCAAACGGACCCTTAATGTCTTCTTCAAATCATACCCATCATGAAATTATAAATGAAAAAACAAATACAATAATAGGTTAAATAATATGAGTATTTTATGTGAATTGGCCGGCGCGATGGTTTGTCACAAACTTTTTCGACTGTTTTAAGGAAAATCATTCACACGTTTGGACATATTCAAGGAAAAAACCTATGTTATGATAATAATAATCTTTCATGGGATGTTTTTTTTATTACAAAAACAATGTATGAAAAGGCCAACTTGCATTAATATACTCGTCACTTTTTGTACTAACAACTTTTTTTAATTAAAAAATTAAAAGACAAACTTGAGGTCTACCTAGTGAAGAACATCAATTCATAATGTTGGTAGCTTCCATGGAATCGCGTTTTAATTATTTATGTAAGTATAGTGACAGCCATTATGTTCTAATAGTGATGTTTTTGACGTCTATGTACCGTGGTGTTTATGCTCAAATATTAAAAATAAACGTGTGGAACGAATAATTGTAAGGTTTAGTGCCACTCAACGTAAGTTAAGAAAATGCATCTTATTGCTCCCGGGGCATAGCTCAGTGGTACAAATGACGAGAGTGAGGTAGTCTCAGCTGAGTTGAGTTGGCAATCGCAATGTGAAAGTTCGATTCTTGCCTCTAACAATGTTTGGAATTGGACTCTTTGTGGGTATCAATATGATAGCTCTGTACTCTAACCTGTTGAGACACATTCCACGATTTACCTCCTCCACAATGCTCTAGGGGCGGGGCGGTGGGGACCCTCAAGGTTGGGGTTCAACCTTTTTAGAAAAGACATCTTATTTCGATTATATTTCATATATTTTTAACAATTTATACATGATATAATTAATCAAAAATATTGAATGTACACCAAGTGACAGTCTCCTCACACGGGGTAGTCCGCGATTTTTAAAATTGTGGGCCCCACCCCTAATGTGAGGGGGGCTGTCAAAGATGATGTACACTAAGATTGTACATTTAACATAATTCATAACTAATCAGGTTTTTCATTGAAGGGAAGCCTAATTTATATGATTTATATTTACTTCAACGAGCTCCTTCCAAAAATTAGAGAAGTGAAATATTGAAAAATTTAAATTCGAGAACTTTGTCTATTTTAATTTATATTTAATGTGTGTTATATGAGGGATGACAGCTACCTAACAAAGAGTCTCAAAGATAATAAAGAATTCTTTGATATATATAATGATGGGATTTGACTCATAACATATCATTAAGTGGAATCGTTTAGTAAAATTTAAGCCATATTAAAAAGAAAAATTAAAGTTGGTGAATGGGAACTAAACCCATCGTTTTTCATACGTTTGCCATGTTTCATAGACATGAATCTCGACTTTCAAGTAGGTCTCTAATTTTTAATTTAGTAAAATTTGAAGTTATGTGATGAACTTCGATTAAAAAACATAACTTTTCGTGTACTTATGTAGCGAAGGAATTAAAGTTTTGATTGTCAGATTCTATTGTTGAAAGGATTCTTTCGTCCCAAATTATACTTTTTTTTGTTGACGTAGGAACTCGCAGCTTCTGCTCGTGAGTGCACACTGGTTAAATCTCGCTCTATGTGCAGTAGCACACAAATCACACAAGAGAGATAAATCTCACTAGGTAAGTCTGGTACGATGGGTTCGACCGAGAAAGTGTTTGCAGGGAATTCGAACTCGTGACCTTTGATCTCCGTGTTCACCAAATTATACTTAATTGTATAGAATGATGATTACATGAAAAAATTCCCTAATATAGTAAAACTTTTGCTATGTGGAGCTTTGAGTGCAAATTAGCAGCGATGAATTGTGTAAATAAAGTGTTTTGACAATGTTTCTTAACAAGTTTTAAATTTGAAATAAGGAATGAATTGCCTATTTGGTCACTGAACTTTCAGCCATGTTTTCAAGGGATTGCTGAACTTTCAAAATCACATAAATCATCATTGAACTTTGCAAAATGTTTCTACGAAGTCATTGAACTTTAAAAATCACCTCATTCATCACTGAACTTTACAAAATATTTCCACGTGATCACTAAACTTTGCAAAATGTTTCTTAGGAGATCATTGAATTAGTGACCATTGGGAAACATTTTGCAAAGTTCAGTGATGAATGAGGTGATTATTAAAGTTCAGTGACCTTATGGAAACCTTTTGTAAAGTTCAGTGATGATTTGAGTGATTTTGAAAGTTCAGTGACTCCATAGAAGCATGGCTAAAAGTTCAGTGACCAAATATGCAATTCACTCTGAAATAAGTCTCTTTTTTCTTCTCCGTGGAGATTATGACTATGATCATTATCCTTTGAATTTATTAATTTATTTATTAGCTTATTTGTAACGTAGAACGCGGTAATTGAAATAAGTAAATTAATTTTAACTTTAGTTTGATGATTAGCCTTATGAGAGAAGATAAAATATATTAATTTAATTAATTTTCAGAATTAGTTAAATAATTCATACATTAGTGTCTTGCTTATTCATAATATTTTAGAATTACTTTGCAGTTAACAATAATATTGATAATTAAAAGCCATTTCTTGATGGCAACCAAAAATTTCTAGCATAAAGAAATGTATTGTAGGCTCGACGCCATGCAAATCAATATCCACATAGAAAAAATATGTCAATATTCCAAGAATTTTGATAACCATAACTTTTCCTTGTCAAACTTGAATCAATTTCATCTTTCTTCTTCACATAAAATTAACCTCCAATCCTTAAAATTCATAATCATCAGACTTTCTTTCAATAAATTAATTTTGTACGTAAATTTGAAAATTTCGTACTTTTAATCACACATTATCTACATTTACAAAATGCTTTCCTAAAAAATGGGGCTCCAACATGAGTTTAATTGTGGCGATTCTTATGAATTTGATATTTAGCACATGTTTAATACACATTAAAATGGAAAGAATGCATTTTTTTGGGGTGTTGTGATAGTGAATATGTGGTTGAAAAAGAATGAAAAATTATTGATGTGATGGAAAATATTATTTTATTGAAAAATTTGTAATTAAAAATGAATAGAAGAATCACAATGAAAATTATAGTGGGTGTTTAGCTCCCATTTTTTTCAGGAAAAAATAGTTTTTGAATAGTGATTGATGGAAGAATGTGTGGTGGAAAAGTTTTAGATTTGTATGTAATATTATTTTATTTGAAAAATGTGTGGTTAAAAATGATTATCGTAGAAAAATGAATGGAAAAAATAGAGAAAGAATGTGACTCAAACATAGGCTTAATCCATGGTTGAATCCCATTATTTAAAATTCATTTTTTCTTAAACTCATTTTTAATCACAGATTTTTTCAATAAAATAATTTTGTACGTAAACGTAAAATTTTTGCCAACTTTCTAACAAAAAATTCTCCAAAAGAATCATTTTTTACATAATCTATTCTGAAAAATTGAGGCTCAAATAAGACTTAGTTTAGGATCAGTTAGGGTAAGATTCATTTCGACTTGATGGGAGACATAAAAAACCTACTTGCTCGAAATAAAACTCCAGCTTAATCCATTAAAAAAATATTTTTAATTATTAAAAATGTACACTATGGAAGTAGTATAAATATTAATGTTTCATCGCTTGACGAAAGTCAAACGATAGTACCGACATCATATTGATCTTAACGCATCGTGCTAAGTGGTTTTTCGACTGTAATTGTCTCAACAATCTTTATCAAGATCTAGTGATCATCGAACTTTATTTTAGGTAATGACAATTTTTTTTTTTGATAAAATTAAGAAAATCATTTGTTAACATAAAGTGTGTCCCACAAACAAGACAACATAAAAAAAAAGAGGACGAAAAATAAATAAATTAGGCGTTTTGGCCATAAACCCAAGCACACAGCTTCTTGATTCTTATCCACTCCTACCAAATGTAAAATACATACAGATAGATACAACTACAATGTGCATAACATTTGTATATATCACCCTTGAATAACTTTTCCCAGCCCTCTTCTCTATGTAACTGAACTTCAAGTTTTCTCAGATTCCGAATCATATTTTTCAGAAAAAAGAAAAAATATCTTCCTTTTTTTACCATCCCAGTTTAACCTTTCAAGCGAAGCTTCTGTGTAACGTACAAATCAGGGTATATATTTATCTGGGCGGTCCTTTCTCGTATTTGAAATCCCATTTTGTAAATTTCTTATCATTATTTCTTTTTTGGGCGCTTAATATCTAGATATTTCTGTACGGTGTGAACAGTTTTATTCGGCGAGGATTAGATAAGGAATATAGATATATAGGTACACAAACGAAAGATTTATAGGTTGGTGAGAAGAGGTGAAAGATTCAAGTGGGATTTACTGAAAAATCAGTGTGTAAAAGTTTAATTTCAAGTAAATCGAAGGTGCGATGAAGCTTGGATTGAAGTCAAGGTCCCGGAGGGTGGTTCAGGACAGCGTTGTGGCGGCTTCCGGAAAAATGAAAAATAGTACCAGTGATAGCAAGAATATGGATGAAAAGTTAACAGAGAATTATTGTGGTTGGACAAACTTGCCTTCAGAGCTAATGAGGGAAGTCTTGATGAAAATAGAGGAGTCTGAATCCAAATGGCCGGAGAGAAAACACGTGGTGGCGTGCGCCGGTGTGTGTAAAAGCTGGAGGGAGGCCATAAAGGAAGTGGTCAAAACCCTGGAGGTCTCCCGGAAAATTACTTTCCCTATATCTGTGAAGCAGGTCGGTTACTTCTATGGATGTTCTATAAGTTTTTATGTTTGTTTTTGTTTTATTATATAGTGCAGTATTATTTATTGTTGCTGGCGGTTGATTTTGGCATTCTGGAGGTTTTGATTGTT
Organism: Fraxinus excelsior; assembly: GCA_019097785.1. Taxonomy (NCBI): domain Eukaryota; kingdom Viridiplantae; phylum Streptophyta; class Magnoliopsida; order Lamiales; family Oleaceae; genus Fraxinus; species Fraxinus excelsior. Next base: position 32,173,839 of record CM032634.1, on the reverse strand, counting down.
TTGTAATGTATAAGTATTAATTATGATTATGGAACTTTGTTACAATTTGAAGGATTTGATATTCAATCCTTTTGATAGGACTAAATCTGGTTATAATTTATTCGATAATGAGCTGCAGTTATAGTTGTCTGATTTATTGGCGAGAATAGATAGAGCACTGTGTTTTCACGAGCTGAAGTTTAAAGCGCGTCGAAGTTGTCTGTTCATCTGATACGGGTAAATTGATGTTTTGGATTTGGGAAGATGATGGTTTTGGTTGTATGGATTATGAAGTTCTGAACTTGTGTATGATCTTTTGTTGCTTTTCCAATTTGAGAACTTTACTTAGCGATAAATACAGAAAAAAAAAAGGATTTGGGTTTGTTGTGTTACTTCTGCATAGATTAGTTTAATTTAATGACAGAAGGGTATATTTATTTTGATTGATGGATTTATTTAAAGATTGATATGAGCATGCCTAGAAATTTCAAATTTCTGAAATTAGCTTCATGAAAAATTATGGCAGTGCAAGTTTCAACTTAATCTTTATAGAGTTAGATGTATGATCATTACAGATATGGATTATTTTCAGAAATGTTTGCAACTATATTTTTACTTGGCTTTGTGCATATATAGTTCATTGGGTTTAAATTATCTTGAGTATCACTTTGGTTGATGGATTTATTGAAAGAAAATTAGCTTCATGAAAATTTATGGCAGTGCAAGTTTCAACTTAATCTTTATAGAGTTAGACGTATGATCATTACAGATATGAAATATTTTTAAGAAATGTTTGCAACTAAATTTTTACTTGGCTTTTTGCATAAATATTTCATTGGGCTTAAATTATCTGGAGTATCACTTTGGTTGATGGATTTATTGAAAGAATCGATTGTGTGCGAATGTGATTTTCAAAGTAATTCAGTTATTTCTTGAAAACGGCGAATTAAGTGCTAGGGGTATTGGAATTCATTTTTAAGTTGAAAGTTTCTTGCCACTGCTTGTGCCATTGTTTTAAAAATTGGCGGGTTCACGTGCAACCAGTTGTATTTTTATGTAGCGCATTTTGAAAACCAGAATAACTGTACCGTGGTTCGGAAACTTTTTGCTTTTTACAAACATAACCAATTTAACAATTTTCGAGAAGCAAATTCTTTGTCTCATAATAATAGCCTGCCTATGCAATACGAAAAAGTACAAATTATATTTGGAAAATTGTGTTCTGCTTATTGTGATGAAGCGGAGTTGATGTTGAAGTGAATTCATGGGCATGTAACAGTTCTTGAGTCACATGATTGTCAGCTCTTACATTCACCAGTTTTTTTGGTACCCTTTATCCCTCGAAAAAATTTCTTCCAAATTATTGTCTCTGAGAGTTTTATCTGTTCTTCAAGTCATGAAACTTGCAATGTATTTACTGTTTATAAATTTCAGCTAGCAAAAGTTAATTTATTAGCTTTGCATTGTCCATTAAGCGCTTTTCCCTTTCCTTGGTGTTTTGTATATTCTTTAGAAACTCTTTTCTGCTTTGCAGCCTGGCCCAAGAGACTCACTCGTCCAGTGTTTTATTAAACGGAATAGTTCTACACAAACATTCTATCTTTACCTCAGTTTATCTCAAGGTACGCAATTGTTCTCTCAACTTCATCTCTGACTAACATTTCAGAAGCTATATTTCGGCTTCCACTAAACCCCTGTTCCAAGTTTAGCTAGAAATGTTTTTCTAATACTTGTACTTGCTTTGCTATTCTGTTCAACTCTCGGGGAGGAAGATTTATGACTTGTGAGATGTGTAAAACAAAAAATATGCAGATGGGCAGGGGTATACTAATTATAACGATTTCATCATTCACTTATTTGAACATAATTTTTGGTTTCTTTTAGAGTTGTTAACTTGATTGAGGGTGAGTAAATTGTTTACATGATTTCATGGGGTTAACAAATTTTAATATAATTGTAAAAGTGAATTACGCGATACCTGAGAGGCTGAGACCAATGTTCGGAGCAGATTTACTTTTAAAGAAAAGGTTGGATTAATTGTGCAAGGATTAGGAGCCATTAAGAATGTTTAAAGACTATTTATCAGAACATTTGTACCAACTGCATACCTTAAAGTTCATCTTCCATTCCAAATGCTATTCTTATCTCCCCGTCTTAGTGCATGTTTGGATAAGCTTAAAAGTTTCGAGAAAGTAAGTTAAGATTTGTTTACTAGAAAAGTAAGTTTTGTGTGTAAAAGAATAACTTTTAAAATCATGTTTGGCACATGCTCTAATCTCTGTATATTGTCTTCCACGCCATAATTCTTTGCTAGATATCTTCATTATATGCCTTGATGACAGCGGTTGCAGACCTTGCTTTTTTTTTTTTTTTTTTTTTTGACATCTTTCTTACTGTCTCTGGCAGCGCTTGCTGATGATGGCAAGTTTCTTCTAGCTGCTCGTAAGTACAGGCGGGCCATGTGCACGGACTACATAATTTCCCTAAATGCTGAAGATATCTCCAAGGGAAGTTGCACTTACGTAGGAAAATTAAGGTCTGCCAACTTTTGGCCTTTTTTGTTATTATACTTATATTTCTACATGAGCCTTAATAATGCCTTTTTTTTTTTCACAAGATCCAACTTTCTGGGAACTAAGTTCGTTGTGTACGATGCTCTGCCTCCACACACGGGAGTTAAAATGGCCAAAAATCGTTCCACTCGGATGGTTAGCTCCAAACAAATTTTTCCTGGAGTTCCTGCTAATAACTATCCAGTAACTCACATTTCATATGAGTTGAATGTAATGGGAGCGAGGTATGAGGAAGATTTATGCTATTCTTCTTGTTTCAATTGAGTTGAGATGGTGTAAAGTCTAAACATAAAAAAAGTGAGGTCTTTAAATTGAACATTACATTCTTAAAAGGCATATTGAAGTGTGATTCACTATATGCGTTTTTTATAAAATTTTGGACGTGGAAGAGATTGTTGGCTTCAGTATCTTTTGAAGCATGTGAAATTGATTGGAAAAGTACAAAATAATTGTGTGACATGCAGGGGTCCGAGAAGAATGCAATGCGTTCTGGATGCAATTCCAGCTTCTGCCGTTAAACCTGGAGGCGTGGCTCCCACACTGATGGATTCCCTTGTCAGTGGTGTCGATTCCTTTGAACAGACCCCCTCGTCCTGGTCAAGATCAAATGATTTGAATACTGCCTTATCCGAACCGTTGGATGGCCAAAGAGATGGATCACTTGTTCTGAGAAATAAGGCTCCAAGATGGCACGAGCAACTCCAGTGCTGGTGTTTGAATTTTCATGGTCGGGTAACTGTTGCATCGGTGAAAAATTTTCAGTTGGTGGCTTCTCCTGAGAGTGGCACAGTCGGAGCAGAACAGGGAAAGGTCATCCTTCAGTTTGGGAAAGTCGGGAAAGATGTGTTTACAATGGACTACCTCTATCCAATATCAGCATTCCAGGCATTTGCCATTTCTCTTAGCAGCTTCGATACTAAAATTGCTTGCGAATGATAAGGATTGAATGGTACAAATCTAATCCTTCATTTGTATACGTTCATATTTGTCTTAATCAAACTTGGCATGTTCTCCTCCCTATATGCATTTTGAATATCTCTGAGTGCACATGGCATAACATTAATTTGTTGGTATGATAAGATAATTATTTAGTTTATTTCACCAATTTGTTGTCAATTTAATATAATATCGTGTCCGAGGGAGGATTTTAGCAGTGAGGGTGGGGTGAGTTCCCCTGTACTCGGGGTGGGTGGGTTCCCCATGCTATTACTCCCCTGCCCAAAACAAAAAGAAATTTTACATACAATTTCTCTCTCTCTCTCTCTTTTTTTAATAGAAAAAAACCATTTTTATGTGGAATTTTTTTTTAACCTTCTGTTTTTGCCTCTGATCGTTTCACATTGGATATTCAGATACTCTCAACACTTGATATATGTCTGGTAAGGAGAGTTGAGGAAACATGACTAGAGAATGATTCACAAACCTTCTGCTTATGAAATTACTCGTGTAATTTTGATACTCATTTCACTTGTTAGTTTCACCTTTTCTGTTTGATATTTGGAATGTTGCTCTATGTTACATATCTACTTGCTGAAATTCCGTTTCACCTGTTTGCCGAAATTTTTCAAGGATTGTGTTCCAATTTCCATGTTCTACATGCCGGAGTTTTATTTCTTGCTTCATATGATGTCTCGTGCTTAGGTTAAGAATGCTATTTAGGACAACATGGGTAAGTACATTTTGGTAGATATTATCTCTGTAAATGCTGTTTTTGTAGCGTATGCTCGTTTCTTAACATGATGAAGATTCACTTTACGTCCTCTGCAACTTAACTCCATGTTTGCTGTTGGTGCTCGAACAGGGAATTTGTTCGACATGATGCACTAAAATTTCATGGGAACTTGTCGTGTTGGGAATGCAAATAAGACTCGAAGAAGCAAATACGAAGTCGTACTTTCTCATTTCAAAGCTTGCAGTGAACTTCAGTTGCTTGATGATGCACTATACATAAATGGGACTCCTTAAATGTTCAAGATTTTAGGGGTTTGTTATATACATATTTTTTCTTTTATGTACATACATATCTTATCTTTTCTTATATGTACATACAATTTGGAATTCTTGTTTCAAGTTCTTCGTTGTCCTCATCCGACATTGGCTAGTCTTGCTATTGTAATAACACCTTTTAGCATTACGCAATATTGAATAGAACTGAACAGTATAATCCACGAGATATCGACTTCTTGTTTGTATAATGTTATTAACTTCGCTCTCGACTATGTGGGTAAGCCGAATTTGGTTCAGTCCCAATTTTCTAGGATTTCACTTCGATCAAAACCCGGAAATGATTTGGACCTTTTCTCGTAATACTAACACTAATTTTGATAAAAAGAATATAATCAGGTTACAACTAGGGTCGACTTTTTTCATCGACTTATAAACACCTTATAAGCTTAGCCAAACATAGTACAAATGATATGCAGTTTCAAAATACAAAATCAAAGAAAATCAAATTGTCATAATTTATCAGTTGATGCGCACTCTCCCTGCAGCAAATATTCTGACAGCTTTCTAGGCGAAGAAACTGACCAATGTAACCAAATTCTCATCCCCCACTCCACCCCACCCCACCCCACAATCATATACATGAATATATACATATAGCATGTGTACGTAATTGAATCTATTTAAGGGGTGGCAGAACAAAAATTAGTGGAACTAAGAAAACTGTTTCTGGGCATAAGATTATGGAGCACTATAAGGATTCAGTAATTCCACCACTAATATCTGATTTTGCACCGTTACAAGGGATTTGTATCAGTGAAAAGGGTTCAAGTGGAAGAAGCGGAACTTCTCCGACTGATAGTATACTTAAAGAACGTGGAAGAAGAGAGAAAATGAATGAGAAATACTCTGTTCTTCGTTCAATGGTGCCTAGTCTTTTCACCATTTCTAAGGTTAATTCACTTCTTTGTTTTTTAATTTCAAAATTATTGGGGTGGGTTGATTGTATTGTTGTTCAATTAATATGAACAGATACACGATTTGGTTAGTGATGATCGAATTTTGAGATTTTAATGATAGTTTATTTCTATTTATACTTGATGTTTTGATTGATGTTCATGGGTTGTTTTCGATTCAACTCCATCTCTACATTGATATTCTGTTATTTGATTCTGCCTAATTTTGTTCAAGAAAATTGAATTTTCGAGAATTCAAGGTGTATATCTGTTAAGGACACATATATGTGCCTAGATCAAGATGTCATATGCGTGTGTTCATGGAATCCTGTATTATGTTGTTTGATAGAAAGTTATTATGAAAAGTGTAGTGTAAGAAGATGTTTTCATTCTCAGCCGACTCTAAATTTAGTTGGAACGAGTCTTAGTTTCTTATTGAATCGAGACTTAGTTTGTAGTTGAATCAGTTAATAAAATCATTTGGTAGAACTAAAATTGTGTTTTATTATTCCGTGGTGCTAGTCTTTTTGTTTTATTACACACATGTTTGTAGCATGTTTCTAACTTCCATGTTGCAAAATTATGTATAGGTAATTAGGCTGAGATGCATATATATGCAGCTTACATAATTTGGTTAGTGATGATCCAATTTTGAGATTTTAGTGACAGTTCATTTCAATTTACAGTTGTGATTTTGTTTCTTGTTTTTGGGTTGTTTTCAGTTCAGACCTATCTCTACTTTGATATACCATTTCTTGATTCTGCCTAACTATATTCCAGAACATTGCGTCTCAGAGAATTTAAGATGTCCGATAATAATTGATTTATGAACTAGAAATAAGGAAGGTATACACATTTGGGTGCATGAATAGTGTGTGTATTTAAAACTTTTTCTAGAACTGCAAGTAAACATCCAATTTCATGCATGTGTTGGAGCATGCTCAATAGATTTTTTACAGAAACACGTAGTATAAACAGATGTAGTTCCTAATTTACAGAAATTCAGTCAGTTTATAAAATCATCCCACCCCAAATTTGCTGAGAACCAGACTTAAGATTATTGTTCAATTAGTTTATATAATCAATCGGAGGAACTAATATTTTGTGTTCTGTTTGCTCTCTGAAAATCTTGCAGCCAACTAGAGAGAAGATTTTGTATGATACAGTAGACTACATTAAATGCCTAGAAGAAGAGATAAAGAGGTTGGAGAGTATAAAGAAACTACAAGTGCAAGAACAAAAGGTGGGAAAACAAGTTTCATCAAGATTTACAAACCAGAAGTCTGCTGTTGATATTACTGTCTCCAGCAGAGCCACATTCTTTGCAATTCAATTACCCTTCAAACCTGGTATAATTACCGAAATTGTTAAGGTATTTGATAGGCATCATGCAGAAGTTTTGGAGGCAACAATTTCTGTCGACGACCAGCAATTGCTAACATTCACAGTCACAATAGTTCTTGGGAGAGATGGAGGTAATACAATACAGAATATAAAGGAAGAAATTATAGCCTTATAGGTAGTTTTCTGATTTATGAGATTAATCACAATTTAACAATTTGAATGTTTATTGACTCACTGTCCATCTTTCGTAGGGATTGTGTTTAGTTTTTGATTATCGTTCATAGAATGCATACGGGGAGATTGTTATCATAGTTGCTCTTTATGTATTCATGATGTCGCAGGAAATATACTTTATGCAAATTTTGTCTGAATTACACCATATATAGAAGATAATAGCAGTTCCTATTTTCTTCTTGCTCTAGCAAAATGCAATACATATATAGCACAATTTGATTGATTGAGTATTTCTGGCTGAACAATACTCTCAGATTGGAGATTATTCCTTCTATAAGGTGAAAAATGTTCTCTTATTTCTTCTGGCCCGTTATAGGATATGTTTGAATAAGTATAGTATATAAACTTACAACCAATCGTAAACTGGTTTCCGTGGCCTCAGGCAGGGTTGGACATCACTGCTTCTGCTTATACTTGGTACAAAGCTGCAATAGGTGCTGTGATGTTTCGTTCATTGCTATTTCTTCTTCATCTTTCATTTTTTTGCTCAACTCATGAGCTTTTGACCTGATGTCTTCTCCAGTCGACTTCTCTACAACTACTTTATTAATTGCTTTTGCTATCTCACCTCTCTTAAACTCTCTATCATAGTCTCTTGCAACCTCCACACTGACCCCAGCCTCGACCACGAGCCTAGCATTTAGAGGTTGGTCAAGTTTCAAAGGCATGGCTATAACAGGAATGCCAAAATAAATGCTTTCCATTATAGAACTCCATCCACAATGACTCACAAAACCACCAATGCTTGGATGTGCCAAAATTTTAGCCTGTGGTGCCCATCCCTGTAAAATCATACCTCTCTCTTTCACCCTCTCAGAAAATCCCTCTGGCATTGTTTCTTCTATTCTTATGGTATTCCCAAGAGGAAATCTAACGACCCATATAAAGTTAACATCACAAAACTCTAATCCCAGTGCCATCTCTTCAATCTGCTCCTTGGACAAGTAGTTTTCACTACCAAAGGAAACATATACAGTTGACAACTGACTTTTCTTGCTTAGCCACTGTAAGATCTCTGAATCATCTTCTTCATTTGTAGGTTGTGTAATAAGTGGTCCAACAGGTACTACTTTTTTCTGGGACAAGACAGATAAATAATCGATATATTTCCCCTCAATCGCCCTGCAGCTCTTCATTAAAACAATGTCACAAGATCGTTTGAAGTTTCCAAAAGCAAAATCTTCATCTGCATCTTTAATATTCAGTCGAAAATCCATCTCTTTCCTTTCATAGTCCTGTAGATATATTGCCTGATAAGGGAAATTTGCATTCCCATATGTGAAGCGATGATGGCCAAAGGAATATGGCGTTGCTCCTGCAGTGGAAAAATGAACTGCAGGAATACCTAGTGATGAAGCAAGTGCTGCAGCCCATGGTTGGAAGACATCATAGAATAGCAAGTCAGGTTTTAGAGTACTGATAATGTCTGAAAAGCTGGAGGTTGACATTTGAAAGGCCTCCAGGAGCTTTGGCATAAGCTCAGGTGGCACATTTTTGGTTGTGTGGTAATGAGGAGGAAGATCAGTCCATGATGGTAAATGGAGTTCGATCAGTTCTATCGAGATATCCCAGAAGTTTTTTTCAATGGTTTTACTGATTGAACTAAGATTGATTGCTGTAGAACAAAAGTATATGTGGAAGTTTTTTTGTGATAGTTTCTTAGCTAGCTCAAGATAGGGGAATACGTGGCCATGAGCCAACCATGGGAACATTAGAATTCTTAGACTAGTTTGATCTGTTTCCATAAGCGAAAGCTGCAAAATTTTAAGAATACAGATAAATAAGATGTTTCGTGTGTATGATGAAGTTCTCCATTGAGATTCATTATTAAGTAGAAAGGGATGAAAAGGTCAAGAAAGACTTGCTTTGTAAGTTCAGACATGTTTGTATTTTTATGACCTGGAATGACCTACTTGGAGTTATTGGATAGTCGATTAAATATTTCCATTTGAATGCTTCAACTTCTATTTTAGAAGAAAACTGTGCTACATCACTTGCTAGATTATAACAAGGGAAAAAAAAGGGTAAAACCTCGAAATTTTAAAGAGTATTGTAAGTAGCATATATGACAACTTAAAAGTTTGATCAGTTTATTTTGTACACTTATCTAGACCATTAAATTAGAATATTTGTTAGTGACTTGTATGAGTTATATCTTAATTTTGTATTAATTATGTTTGTTAGGTTGAATTCAATGCAAATTGGTGGATTTGGAAGAAAGGAACTAAAAATGTGAGAAAATGATGGAAATTCAAAGTTTGGTGACCAAAGTGTAAACATCAAATAGTGGATTCAGACAAAAAAAAAAAAAAACGATGATTGAAGATCATACAGGATCAATGTGATGCAATTGGAGGTCAGTGAAATATATCGGAAGTATCTTCACAAACACTTTCCAATCGAAGAAATTATGCTCCGAATTTTTAGTTTCAACTTGAGATCCATTTTCCGGATAGCAAATGTTTGAATTAGAAGAACTTTCCTCTAGAAAATTTTTTAGTCAACGACTTTTTGGTCTTTTGGACCTCCAAATCAAGGGTAAAATTGGAGACGAAAACATTAGTGGGTAGCAAAGGTCAGAAAGAACGGAAAGGTAATGCCATTTGTCTTAATATTTTGAGTAATGCCCTATGGCCTTACAGACAGGCCCCTCACTTTAGCTTGTAAGGCTCCCGTGAAACTAATGCCCTGTACAAAGGGCATTACTCTAATATTTTTGCCGACGATTGAATTTCAAAGCATCAAATTCCGCTAAAAAGTTGGAATTTAAGCAATAATCAAAGATGCGCTAAACAACATGAACGAGGAAATGTAGGAGAAAAATGAGAAATGAAGAAAATTCAAAAAGTCTCTCTTGTGGAAAAGTAGAGTCAAAAAGTAGAGAATTGTGCATTTGCTACATATGGTATAGTTGCAGAGAAAAACAAAATCATTTAGAAAGAGGAGAAAAGGCACAATACACCAATCTTAAATTTATACTTTACTTCATTCATGTCTTGTTTATTCACTAATCCGATTCTTTAATTTAGCCTCTATCTTGAGTCTACGTTGCAGCCATAAAATGTCCCTCTTGATCTTAAAAGAGCAAAAGGTCTGAAATCGATGCTACAGATTTTAATAATGATCAGGAGAAAAGAATTGGCTTTACAAAAATCTTGTTATGCACGACGCTCTTTTCAACTTGAAATACGATGGCGTGTGAAGTTAACACTGTGAAGCTCTGGAACCCTCTAAGATCACTCGCATCTGCTCTTTAAAGTCTGTTATGTACAAGCTATATTCATTTTTTTCATTAAAAGCATGACACGTGGACAACTTGCAGTTGAACCTAAAACTTTTGTGAGCAAAACCAAATGTACAGAAAATAATTTCACAGAAGTTTTACCTACCCTCGTGTGGGTGAGCTCCATGGTAATGAAAAACTGCTGAAAAATTCCCACCCACCACCCCATTGTGAGGTATCGGTGGGGGTTCTGAACCCCCACCCTGTACCCCAAGTCAAGCTCAACTCTTGCATGCTTACCATTTCTTTTGGAGCAAGATGGGGAAAAAAAAATCAATTTAGTACAATAAATTGCATTTATACATTCTCTGTGAAATGCAATATAAATATAGCACAAAGAGATTATTCCTTCTGCTTGGTGAAAATGATTCACTTATACTTGGATAAGTCAAGATATCACTGCTGCTGCTTATACTTGATACAAAGCTGCAATAGCTGCTCTGATGTTTCATTTATGGCTACTTCTTCTTCATCTTTCATTTTATTGCCTAATTGCTTAGCCTTTGACCTCATGTCTTCTCCACTCTTCTCTATGAGAACTTTATGTATGGCGCTCGCTACATCTTCATTCTTAAAATGTCCATTCTCGTCTCTTGCTACGTCCACCCCAACGCCAGCCTCCACCACCAGCCTAGCATTTATAGGCTGATCATATTTCAAAGGCATGGCTATAACAGGAACACCAAAATGAATGCTTTCCATTATAGAACTCCATCCACAATGAGTCAAGAAACCACCAATACTTGGATGTGCCAAGATTTTAGCTTGTGGTGCCCATCCTTGAGCAATCTTACCCCTCTCTTGCACCCTCTCAAGAAACCCCTCTGGTAGTGCCTTTTGTATATCAGTTGTCTCCCCAGTAGGAAATCTAATTACCCACAAAAAGTTAACATCACAAAGCTCCAAGCCGCGTGCCATCTCTTCAATCTGCTCTGTGGACAAGTAGTTTTCACTACCAAAGGAGATAAACAAAGTTGAGAACTGATTTTTCTTGCTTAGCCACTGCATGATCTCTGAATACTCTTCTTCATTGTCAGTATGTGTAACAAGTGGTCCGACAGGTAACATCTTTTTCTGGCACAAGGCGGATAATAATTCAAGGTACTTCCCCTCAATTCCCCGGCAGCTCTTCATCAAAACAATTTCACAAGATCGTTTGAAGTTACCAAAAGCAAAATCTTCACCTGCGTCTTTACTTTTGAGTACAGCCTCCAGATTCGGTCTTTCAAAATCACGGAGATAGATTTCCTTGTGAGGGAAAATAGCATTCACATGTGTAAAGTGATGATGGTAAAAAGCATACGCTGCTGCTCCTGAAGTGGCAAAGTAAACTGCCGGAATACCTACTGATGAAGCAAGTGTGGCAGCCCATGGTTGGAAGAAATCATAAATTACCAAGTCGGGCTTTATGTTTTTGATGATCTCTGCAAAGCTGGAGCTTGACAATTGAAAAGCCTGATAGAGCTTCGGCATAAGATCAGGAGGTACGTTTTTGGTTGTCTGGTAATGGGGAGGAAGTTCAGGCCATGAGGGTAAATGGAGTTCTACTAGTTGTATTGAGAAATCACAGAAGTTCTTTTCAATGGATTTACTGATTGAACTAAGATTGATAGCTGTAGAACAGAAATATATGTTGAAGTTTTTCTGGGATAGTTTCTTTGCTAGCTCAAGATAGGGGAATATATGACTATGAGCCAACCATGGGAAGATTAGAATTCTTAGATTAGTTTGTTGCGTCTCCATGAATGAAAGTTGCAGAATTTCAAGATATCGACAATTATTCATGTTATGGTTTATAGATATAGATATCATCATCAAGTTAAAAGATTGAAAAAGTCAAGAATGATAGGTGCCCCTTGGTGCGTCACCAGATATTTCTTATTGGTCAGTGGGTTAATTATTGCTATTTCAAGGTCTATTTTAGAGGAAAGCAAAATATCATTTTCAATTGAACTAAGCATAACTTGGCAGATACTAACAAGGGGGAAAAAAAAAAAAAAAGGAAAAAGAAAAAAACAGTTTTTCCAAACCAAACTCATGATTGATTTTCATAAGCATTATTTTAAGTTTGTTGACTGATTTTCTTTCATAAATGTACATAAGGTGAAGACAAGGATCAATATTGTAGTGGTTGCTCCTTAGATATGCATGATTTGCGGCAAAACTTATTTACGTACACACATTCTGTATCGATAGAGAGACGGATGAATGGATGGATGGATGGAACACTGTTGCTAACAGAATAAAATACTCTCCAATGGAGATTATTCCTCTAATAGTGAAATGGACCACTATTTTTCTAGGCCATTTTGAGAAATGTTTCAATGAGTAAATTTCCAAATTTGAAAACAATCTTAGGGAGGGCTAGAAGTCACTGTTTCTCCTTCTATTTCGAGGGTGTTCGGTGGGGATTTAAATTAGATTTTTAGTAGATTGTGATAGAAGTTTTTGAAATATGTGGTTGAAAAGTTGTGGGATCCATGAAAGATGTGATTAATATTGATTGTTTGATTTTGACTTAAATTAAAATCTGATTTTAATCCGTACCAAATATGGCCTTAATACAAAGCTGCAATAGCTGCTCTGATGTTTCATTAATGGATATTTCTTCTTCTTTCTCAATTACATAGTTTCCACCTTATGGCTGCTTTAGTCTTCTTCTCTACAACCACATTATGTATTGATTTTGCCATCTCTTCTCCTATGAACCGTCCAAAATCATCCCTCACAACCTCTACAGCTGCGCCACTTTCAACAAATAGCCTAGCATTTAGAGTGTTAAGTCCAAATTATAATTAACAATTTCCTTAGTCAAAATCAAGTTTTAGTTGAATTGTATTAGGAGCTTATTGAGTTGTAATCAAAGTCAAAATATGATTTATTGAGTCCAAGTTATAGTAAAAATAGTTTGGGGATGATAGAGTCTAAAAAGAAGTCAAAGAAATCCAATAAGAAGATCAAGATTCGGACTTCAAGAAGTTGATTCAAAATAGGACTCATCGGCGCTTGCTTTCCGTGCGTGTGACGCTCAAGCGTTCAAAAGAGCACGTTCACCGCTCGCTTGGCGCTCGAGCAGTGGGGCAATTCGATGAACAATGAAATTCGATTTTAAAGCTGATTATGAACTCCTTTGTATCCCAAACGCCTCCACTATAAATTCCAATATCCTTGCATTAGTCTACATATTAAAGCATAGAAAGATCCTTGATCAAATACTAGAACAAAACCCTACCTTCTCCAATTTAGAGTTCTCAAGCTTAGGAAGGAGCGTTTGAAATTCTAATGCTTTTTAACAAAAGGAGTTCGTTCTTAGTGATCCAGTGGAGGGAAAAGTGGCCCAGAGTTATGGGAAGTACAGGTGTGCACAATCGATGGAGTTCCTCAGTGATTTAAAAGTTTGATGGTCAGAGTTAGCTAAGGTTTAGTAGTGTCTCGGCTAATTGTAAGTTGACTTTTCTAGTGGATCGTTTACTGACAAGTTTGCCCGAAAGTTTTTATCCAATTTGAGATTTTCCTCCATGATAAATTTTGTGTACTTAATTCTTTATTTATTGCTTGTCGGCATAAATTGATTAGCACTTAGGGTTAATTAAATTAAACTAATTAACCCAATTATTTAGAAACCAATTAATTAGTGACTTATTGATTTTAATTATTTAATTCCACATTTTGGATCTAAATAACAATAATTTCCAACAAGTAGTATTAGCACAATACATACTTAGGAAGTTTTTCATGGAGGCTGATCAATTTTCAAATGCTTGACTATCACAAGAACACCAAAACAAATGCTTTCCATTATAGAACTCAATCCATGTTCCAAAATTTTAGCTTGTGGTGCCCATCCCTACACAATTGCACCTCTCTCTTTCACCCTCTCAAGAAACCCCTTTGGTGGTTTTTCTTCTATTTGCCTGGTATTCCCAAAAGGAAATCTAATAACTCATATAAAATTAATATCACAAAGCTCTAGTCTCTGCACCATCTCTTTAATCTGCTCCTTGGACAAGTAGTTTTCACCACCAAAGGAAATAAACACGGTTGAGAATGGATTTTTCTTGCTTAGCCACTCCATGATCTCTGAATAATCTTCTTGCTTAAAAAACATTGCGAAAAGGCAATATTAGCAACATTTACTTCAAAAATGTTGCCAAGGCTCAATTTTGTTAAGCAATGGCAACATTCACGTATTAGAATGTTGCGATAGATCCCTTTAGCAACATTTAACTACCAAATGTTGTCTTTTATGTGTTGCAAATGGTGTTTTTGGGTGTATTGGTAACAAGTGGTCCAGTAGTTACCCTTTTTTTCTAGCACCAGGTAGAAAAATAGTTGATATACTACCCTTAATTGCCCTGCAGCTATTCATCAAAACAATGTCACGAGATTATTTGAAGCTCCCGAAAGCAAATTCTTATCGGCTTCTTTAATATTTGATCGAAAGTTGCATTTCTTCATGTGAATTCATGATGGTAAAAAGTATACATTATTGTTCCTACAGACGAAATATGAACTGCAAGACTACCAAGTGATGAAGCAATTGTGGGAGATCATGGTTGGAAACAATCATAAAATAGCAAATCAAGATTTAGAGTATTTATAATGTGTGATAAGCTGGAACTTGACCTTTGAAAGGCCTGCAGGAGCTGTCAAAAGATTTGGCTGCACGTTTTTAGTTGTGGTAATGCGGAGGAAGTTCTGGCCATGATGGCAAGTGGAGTTCTACTGGTTGTGGGTGCCCTTTTGGCTATTCATAAAACCCACTTGTCTGTTTTGTACATTATAAATTTTGTTGCGAAAGTTTGCTCCAAGATCTTAGACTTGGTGATTTTCGGGCTCAGTTGTACGTTATCTTTCTCTACCAAATAACCAATCCAAATGGCTCTCACCCATAACCAATTTATTGACCTCGATTGTTTCTCAGTCTCACCCATAAAGAACAAGATATTAATGTTGTTTTACAGCCACAAAGGCAAGAAGAAAGCAATGAAAAATCACGAGGAGGAAGAACAGAGCAAAGGTAGCCATCGAGTTTTCCAAAGTACAAAGCACGACTACTGTTTTTTTCTCAATTGCACAGCCACATTTTTTCTTCTAGTTTACTAAAATCACACACAAAAAATGACTAGGCCTAGACAACCATATATATATAGATATAGGTTAGGCTTTAGTTGGACTAACATAAGGGTTAAATGAGTATAGATTCAAGAGCTGTCCAATTGATGAATATATGGGTTGCGAGCAAAATTAATTCCTTAAATTACTTCCAACGGTCCATATTGTTTTCAGGTTGAGTTTTTAGATTTGATTTTTGGTAATCAATTCACCATTGGTCAAGGCCTGTGAAAATACAATCCGATATTTTATATCATCACCCAAGATTCAAAACTCAACAAATCTTCACCTCGATATCCAATCAACCTGCAAGCAATCAAAACACAAATTAAAACTTGAATAATCAAGGTAACCAATAAAATTGGAATCACAGATCTTACCTCGTGTTTCTGGCTCGAACACATGCCATACCTACTCTATGTACTCATTAGTGCAAAGATAAAAAAAAATATATCCAAGTATGAACAAGTAATCACAGTAATCATTCAAGAGCATATACAACATGCAATAAAATATAACATATGATAATACAGATCTTTTCAAATACGTTCACACAGAACAATAGACTAACAACAAGTTAATCAATCAAATGACCAACATATATGCAACTACCTCATAAATGACCCCACGAAAAGATATCACCACACTTATCCTATTCTATTACATGTTGCTCACAAATCAAGAGCACATGTTTTCTTATCGCCCACCATGCTCACTAGATTGGTCACTAACTTATGTCTAATTCGTAAACCACTATAGATCCTAAGGCTATGGGATAATCCTATATCACTACATCACCTTTCTCAACATAAGTGGATAATTGGTCTCCATCTAACAAAAGTGATAAAAGTGGCACTCTCACTCTCATACTCCACTTGATCATGGTCTTAACATGTAAATGATTCCAACATTTAATTACATCTTCGCTCGTGATCCAAATGTCACACTCCACATCTCTGTGTATACCATCAATGCACCTTCAGCCATCTACACTACATCTCACGAATAGACACACAACACACTTCTGCTAATACACCCATTATACATGTAAACATATTACACCAAGTAATCAGATTGCTCTCAAATTCATGTAAATGCATGTATCAAACATATTAAAATGTAACATATAACGATGCAATAGAATTAAGCAATCACACATATGCAGAAATGATTACATACATATACATATGCTGTAACTAGATTTAATCTCAATAAACCTCGCTAAGGTCATAACTAGACCCAAAAGTTACATTCACATCACCTGTCATTTTACCCTTCTACTTATCATTCTTCTTAAGACAATCACTCATAAAGTGTCCAGTCTTACCACATTTGTAACACAACTTACCACCAGACTTATCCCAACTCCTGTCCTTTTCTTTACCACATTCGTCACTCGAGTCACTACTCGTGCTACTACTATCTTTAGCTTTATCCAAACTCATTTGCTTAAACTTCAATATTCTACTCATCATATGTACCTCACCACTTCTCTTATATTCCTTTTCATCCTTTAGCACCTCCTTATTCCTAAAGGAATCTATGACAATCTCAAGTGTTAAAGTATCCATACCAAATTTAATTGCATTCTTAACTTCCCTATATGAATCAAACATAGAATTGAGAAAAATAATGGCCTTATATGTTCAGATACCTTCTCATATCAATTAACAATACCTTGAACAAGATTATTAAAAAGATCCAAATTATCATCTAGATCCTCTGAATGGTCTATTTTAAAACTGAACAATCTTTCGAGGAAGTACAACTTATTACGAGTAGACTTAAGCAAATAAGTTTTCCAACTTTATTCAAAGTTCTTTTCAAGTTTTTCAATTTTTCTCAAAACAGCATCAGATAGGTATAAAATAATTAAAGTGTAAGTAAATTCATCATATTTTTCTTTTTTTGTTCTTCAATCGAATTAGCAAGAAAATTGCTATATGTGGCTTTTGAAACTTTTTATTGAACCAAAATCCCCTTCATCTTTTATTGCTAAATTGAAAAATCTCATTTTCCATTGTAAATTTCCACTTCAAAATGTAAAGTTGTTTTGAAAACATAACCAACAAAAAGCACAATTAGATCACACAAAGTAATCCTAAGGTCACAATATACGTTGTTCTAAATTCCTAGGGTTTTATGATATTCGAGAGCTTAGTATTAAGGAAATAGTCAAACGGATAAAGTCCACGTGTTCTAACTGAACATCCAATGCAACACAAATGTATGTCAACAATAATTCAGTTTCTCATACAGTGACTTAATTGCAATTACACATGTAAGCAATTATCAATTTGCAATTAAATCCAATACTTTAAATAAAGCAAATAATTCCTAAATTTTAGGTCAAGCAACGGTTATCACACACGATATCCTCAATACTAATTTCACCTTACAAGATGGCTCGCTAATGTTGGAATTTAAATGGGATAAACCAATTTATCATAACAGACCAATCTGCAGTCCGTAACTAATGAGAGACGCGAATTTACCAAACTTTAGGGTCATTACTATTCGCCTTATAGCTCCAACAACTACATCAATCAATCAAATACGATCGAATCCCAAATGTGCAAAGGGAAAAAACGGTTAAATTTCACCGAATTATCTGAAATAGAAAACTAATAACACCAAAATGTCAGAAATAATGGAACAAACTGCCTGAATACACTGTCGTTGGAATCTTCCTCACGCACCTGCGCGCGTTACCAACAGCTTCCGTGCGTGACCTCATGCGCTGCCGCCATACGTTGTAGGACCACCACACACATCGAACCACTAGCTGTGCCTCTACATGCCCGTCAAGCTAGTGGTCTCCATTTCATCAATCGGTAATTGGATTGGCTAAAGATCACACAAACATTTCCAACTGCCTTAATTTTAAACAGGGTAGCTTCGATTTTCTAATTTTTTTTTCGATTTCTTCTGCTTAGTTTTGGATCTGTTTTTTGTTGATCTGGTTTTGGAATTTCTGATCCACTTTTTGTTCGATTTTTTGTCGAAAATCCACCACCTAACAGCTCTAATACCAATTGTTACAAAAGTTCGATCCAAGATTTTTGAGCTTAGTTTCACATTACTTTCTCTACCAAAAAAAATCCAAACGGCTCTGACTCATAATCAATACATTCACATCAGTTGTTTCTCAATCTCACCCAAACTACAAGATATTGGTGTTGATTTGCAATCACAAAGACAAGAAGAAAACAATGAAAAACAAGGCACAACGAAGAAGAACAAAGCAAAGGTAGCCACCGGTTTTTCCAAATCACAAAGCACTGCCACTGTTTTTCTCTCAATTGCACTACCACATTTTCTTCCAGTTTACAAAAATCGCACACACAAAAAACAGCTAGGGCTAAACAATAATAAATGTAGATATATGTTAGGTTTTAGTTGGACCAAGAAATGGATAAAATGGGTGACGACTCAAGAGTCATCCAATAGGTTATTATATAGGCCGTGATAGGTTATTATATAGGCCATGAGCAAACTAAATGCTTGGTTTTTGGTAATTTTCCCTTTGTTGTTTAGATTTGGGAAAACTACCAAAAACCAGGCATTTAGTTTGGCATTTTAAAAAATCATGTTTATACTCTATTTATTCAATTATCAGGTTTTCATCATTTTAATTAATAATGACATTATTAAATTAAATTAACCTATATACCTACCCTACTACCTACCCCCACCACATTTCAATCCCAAACCCTAAATTCACTATCCGTCTCCTCCCAGGCTCTCCTTCATTCCCTTCTCCCTCCCCTCTCTCACTCTGGCCTCGTCTTAGTCGTCCCCCCTTCTCCCTCTCCCATTCCCATCTCTCCCTCTGTTCAAAGTAGCGTCGCACTGCCGTTCATAGCTTCGCGACGCTGCTGTGAACGGCAGCAGCGCGGCGGCTTGTCCTTAGAATCGGATTCTGAATCCGTGTATGAATCAGAAGACTCAAACCTGAGTTGTACTTCCGATGCCTCCTTTTACTTCTTCTTTTTGTTCTTCCGTTTTCTCTTCCTCTCTTCCTCAGAATCTGTGGATGAATTGTAACTCGACTCACTGGTTATTACTTTCATATTTAAGCTATGTGTGATTTTACCCTCAATTAATCTTCCTCTTACTCTTCTTCTCACGTTTTTCATTATTTTCCGCCTCCTGTTCAGGTTTCTTCCTCTTATTCCCAGCAAATGTGTGGCGGATCTGTGTGTGCAGATGTGTGTGTGTTGTGGCGGGGTCGACGGTGGTGGATCTGTTTATTGGCGAATCTGTGTGTGGTGGGGTCGATGGTGGTGGATCTGTGTATTAGCGGATCTGTTTATTGTTGTGGTGACTGGTGCGTGGAGGTTGTGGTGTTGACAGATCTGTGGCGAGGGTTGGCTGTGTGTGCGTGTTGGTGGTGGCAGTGGGTGCGTGTGTTGGCGGTGGTTTTGGAGGCGGATATATGGGTGTGGGGCGGATCTGTGGGTGTGTGTTGGTGGTTGGGCTGATCTGTGGTGTTGGTTGGTGTTATTGTTGGTGGATGGTTGCGGTGGCGGTGAAAAGGGTCTGTGACCAACTATTTGGTCGTTTTGTGACCAAGTATTGGTGGTGGATACGGATCGGGGACTGGTGTTTGGATGTCCGTGACCTACTATGCAGTTCTCTGTGACCCACTATTAAACCGTGACCTTAAAATTCGATAATATGTGACCTATAGTTTTGTTTTTCAGTGACCAATAAAGTCAATAAATATGATTTGTGACTAACAAATATATGATATGTGCCTAACAAATTTGAAAATATGTGACCTCTGTTATCTATAATTTTTTTTAACTTGTGACTAAATTAAAAATTTGTGATCTATACTAATTTTAACTTGTGACTAAATTGAAAATCTGTGATTGATAAATTTTAAAAATCTATGACTTATACTGGTTGGAATCTGACCAATCGCCGGAATTAAGTGGCGGCAGAACGATCACCGGAGTGGTCGTCGGAGTAGTCGCCGTCGCCGAAACAGTCACGATCGTCGGAGCAGTGGGGGTGGGGCTGGAGGTGGTGGATGTGGGGTGGGTGGGATGGGTTAATTATATTATATTATAGTTAAATATTTTATTTAATATAATTGTAAAATATAATTAATTAATTTTTGAAAAACCTGATTTTTACAAATTTAAAACTTGGGACCTGATTTGTAATTTTGGGAAAGAAAAAACCTGATCCATGCATTTTTCCCAACAACAAATGCTAACCACAACTCGGGCCAACCTAAAGTCAATTGGTTGTTTTTGGGCCGAGTCAAGCACTATAGTGTCGATAAATTATATGACATGATTTTAAAAGCATTGCTCGAATGTATTGGATATCAAAACCCAATACTTTTGATACTCGAATTAAATATCATGCCTCAGAAATTCCTTGTAGATGGAAAACCCTTTATTTACTAAGAGATCAACCGCCCCATTCCCTTCTCTGAATAATTGATGCTAAATTTGATCAAGGAGTTTAGCTTTCCAAGATCCATCTCCCTGGAGGAACGGCTTGGATAGCTATCGTTGAGTCTAATTCACTACAAAATGTGGTGTAATACTCCAATCCAATAATTTCACTTCCCTATCCTCGCTTGGATTCCCTTTGACCAACCATGAGTGTTAACTCATATCTGGCATATGAAATCCCAAATGTCGAGCCATATGCAAGTCCCCACGCCAGTATACAGTTTTAGAAAGGCCAGCCACGAAAGTAAGATGGAGAAAACTATAAACCCTCTGATCAAGATTGAAATGGATGATTTTAATTTAATTTAGGCAATTTTATCTATTTATTGTACTTTTATTTTTATTTAGTTTAGTCTTTAATTAGTATTAGGACTCTAACTTTCATGATTTTAATTTCATTTGAAGTTATTCATTTTTTATTAATTTTTATCATTAGCTATAGTTAGTCGTTATCTAGGAATTTAGTTATTACACAAATTTTATTCACTATTAAAATACAAGTTGTAAGCCTAATGACAATTAGGGTGTGTTCGAATAGAAAAAATAAATTTCAGGCAATTGAATTGTCTAGAATTTATTTGCATGAAAATTATTAATTAAATGTGTTTGATTGATTTAATTTTCAACCTAAAAAATGTTATACTTGTCTATCTTTTATTAGTGGATAGATAAAAAAAATCCTACTCCCCTAAAGAAAATATTTTTTTTTTTTGTTTTCGAGGAAAATTTGACCAAAAGTAAGAAAATATTTTTCATGAAAAAAAAATCAATCAAACAACACAAAAATAGGAATTTAGGTGGAAAAACTACATTTTCCATAAAAATATTAACAATCAAATGCACTTTTAGCGAAATTTGAATTGTTGAGATTTTCCCAATTTCTTGAATTCTCGTATTTGATATTTAAAAATCAACAAGTCTAATTCTTTGTATTCGTGGGCTATCAAATGCCCAAATTTTTGGTATTCTTAGGAATTAATAGAAACTAGAAGGTGACCGTGTTTGAGTATTCGTTTGGAATCAACGGGATTTTGATTATATGTTCATTCATATTTATCACTTCCACCACACTATATAAGTAGGTATCGGAGCCACATTCTTTCTTGATAGTATTTTTATAATTCAATAAAAAAAAATTATAATGTATAATGATAACCTTTTAATTTCTCTCGATCCAAAGAAGTCGATGGACATAGATTTGGATGAGACTATGATGGTTCATCATTTTCTGACAAAAAAGTTGAAGAATTTTTGGATTTTAATTACGGAGTTCCTCCAATCTTTGATGAAGAAATTAAAAAATCTGTGAATTTGGATAATCTTCTATGAGCAAATTGAAGAATGTATGAATTTGTGTGGTAAAAGTTACTACGTTTCACATATTTTCTATAAAAACCTGATGTTAATGTCTCTGTGCCACACAAGAGAGTCCGTAGATCTTGATATGCCCGCTATAGTTTGAACTTCATTCGAAAAGTTTTCTTTTTGTGTGCCTCGCAAATTTACCAAGTAAATTACCATTATTACAAGACTTCCGGATGATAACAAATACAAGATTTCGTCCTCGAATAAGAGACAAATATTCGTCCTCGAATCTTGTATCGTGTTATTGTTTTAAGAAATTGACATTTTCCATGTATCTATTTATTGTTTTTCCAAAAAGGTTTACCCCTCGTGTACAAAAAGAAGCCCACTAGAATTGCATAGAACACATACATTTGTGCGGGCCCCACATGTATTTAAAAAGGAAAAAAATGGCGCGGGACCCACAAATTTGTGTATTGGTGAAATTCTGTGGGGTTCTTTCTGTACATGTAGCAAATTTGTTCCAAAAATACATACGAGACAAAGGCTCATCTTTTCTATCTCAAGGTTCTAGAAAACAAGAAACAAGAAAAGCCACTTGTACAGTCACTAGAGGGCTGTAAAACATAACATGAGCCCAACAGTTAACTGCCAAGTTTGAATTCCACACCCCCTAACCAGCCAACCACTGAAGGCAGGTTAGCCTGTGGATTGGCTCGGTCCTGTCTCGAGCTGGTTATATGATGGACAGAGCAGGTTTAAACTGGCTAGCTCAAAGGAAAAGAATTCTAGATTGTTGGTATAAAAAAAAAATACATTATAATTGTAGAAAAGAAAATTAATTCTTGGATGAAATCAAATATGTAGTTCCAAACCCCTTGTAGAGCCACTTTTGTTTCTTTAACCATTAATTTTCTTTGGAAGTGTTAGAATATATTATTCGGTACCGTCCAGTAATGAGAACTGAATTGTTCAAGAACATTGCACAATATCATGATTCTTCATACAAACTTGCCATAGCTGATCTGCGGCTTCATTTATAGCTTCTTCTTCCTCATTTTTCATTTTCTGGCTCAATTCCATAGCTTTATCCCTTAGACCTTCCCCACTACTCTTCTCCAAAATCGCCTTCTTTATAGCCTTTGCAACCTCTTCTGCCCTAAAAAGTCCTTCGTCATCCCTCAGGACTTCCACGGCCGCACCAACCTCGACCACCATTCTAGTATTTATAGGCTGATCATGTCTCAAAGGCATGGCTATAATAGGAACCGCAAAATAAATACTTTCCATTACAGAACTCCACCCACAATGGCTCATGAAACCACCAATACTTGAATGTGCCAAGATTTCTGTCTGTGGTGCCCATCCCTGCAGAATTTTCCCTCTCTCTTTCACTCTTTCAAGAAATCCGGCAGTGATTCATCGATTCCTATGGCATTTTCAGCAGGAAATCTAACAACCCATATGAAGTTTACATTGGTTAACTCTAACCCTTCTGCTATTTCTTCCATCTGTTCCTTGGACAAGTAACTTTCACTGCCAAAGGCAATATACACAGTAGAAAACTGATCTTTTGTACTTAGCCATTTCTTGATTTCGGAATTTTCCTCATTTTTAACATGTGTAATAAGAGGGCCAACAGGAACCACTTTTCGCTGGCACAAGATTGAAAGATAATCAACATATTTTTCCTCTATTCCTTTACAAGTCTTGATCAAAACAATGTCATGAGACTGTTTGAAGGTTCCAAAAGCAAAACCTTCAGCAGCATCTTTAACTTTTATTGCTCCAACTTGAACTTTCATATCCCTTTGTTCGTAATCCCGCTGATATATTGCAGGAAAAGGGAAGTTAGCATTCCTATATGTATAACTATGATGGAAAAATGACATTGATGTTGCTCCACAAGTAGCGAAGTGAACAGCAGGAATACCTGTTGAAAACATATGATTTAACTAAATAAGTTTTGTATCATCATTTATTTTAAAATTTCAGATCAAGCAACTGTATTAAGTCTAAAACCGTGCATTTGTTTATTTTAAATAAATCTGTCCTTTCTCAAGTCTCATAACCCTATATTTCTTAAAATTGCGCACATGTCAACTGCAAGCCCTCCTAATGAGAAAATGAATAAGAAATTCACAAGTTTGTCTTCTCTTTATAATCTTTATCTTTTAGATTCGTTTAACAAAGTATCAGAGCAGATAAAAGTGTTAAGTTCAAATCTTGGAGCAGTATATTTCTTAAAACCATGAATGGGTCAAGCCTATAATGAGAAAATGATTATGAAAATACACGAGGGACATCTCGAAGACATGATTTAAATAAATAAATAAGTTTATCCCATCTCTTTCTCACTAACATCTTAAGTTCTTAGATGATAATGGTCAACAATGATTTCTTTAATAATACCTTGTGATGAAGCAAGTTTGGGAGCCCAGGGCTGCAAGGCATCATATATCAGCAAATCGGGCTTGAGGTTGCTGATGATGCTGGAGAAACTAGAACTTGACATCTGAAAAGCCTGCATAAGGGTTGGCTTAAGATCTGGTGGCACATTTTTGGTTGTGTGATATTGTGGAGGAAGTTCAGGCAGTGATGGTAAATGAAGTTCTACAAATTCTATTGAGAAATCTGAAAGGTTCTTGATTGAATCAATAATATTGATGGGTGTAGAACAGAAGTATATTTGGAAGTTTTTCTTTGACAGTAATTTCTTGGATAATTCAAGAAAGGGATAAACATGTCCATGAGCTAACCATGGGAACATAAGAATTTTGAAACTTGTTTGTTGTTTCTCCATGAATGAAACCTTTCTTTCTTGCTCTATAATTTCAGTAATGGAGGCTGAAAGAAGGGGAGATTTTGATAGAAGATGGCTTAGGAGTGAAGACAACCAAATTGATTATTTAGAAGGTGTTTTGGTGTACATTAAAATCAGATTTTAATTGGATTGTGATATAAATTTTTAAAATGTGTGGTTTAAAAAATGTGAATTCCATGAAAGATATAAATTATTTGATTTTGACTTAAATTAAAATTAGATTAAAATCTGAGCCTAGCCAAGTTCAGAACTGGAAGCTGGCAAATTTCTTTATTAGTATTTTTGTCCTTGGACAGTTGGGACTACAGTGCATTGGTGGCCAAACTGGCCATGTGATTCACATCGTTTGTCTAATTTATGAATTTTTAAATAAAAAGATATATTTTAAAGTCGAAAAATTGCTAGGATTTGGTATCTTAATCATTCGCACCTCAAAAATCAAACCCTGTCCGGATACATTTTCATTTTTAGAACGAATCATGTGTTGTGAAATATGTAGGAAAATCTGGAAAAAACTAATGAACTCCAAGGCACGAAATCGTTATCTTTTAAGAGATGTTTCTCCCCTAACCAACAAAGTCACGTATGAGGTGTGATAGAAAATCTCTCTCAGGATACAATGGAGGCGTTTGATTCAAACTGTGACAATTTGATCAAACCAATAAAACACTTTTATAGAGAAACTGATGATGCCAAGAGAAAGAGAGAAAATCAAATTGCTTTTTAATGTATTTTGCAAATGAGAATCCGCCCACAATATATAAAGATGGAGGCAACTGTATGAATGGACATGTCCTTTGAAATGAACGAACGCATCTGTAACGAACAGATGCTTCTATTCAAAGACTTTCGAAAATAAATTTTCTTCCGGGGGCATTGCCCCCAAGCCCCCACGGGGGGCGCTGCCCCCTCGACCCCTGCGACCTAACTGTGCAGGTCGATCCCCGTTGCGTAGCGGTAAACACTAATTGGGGTGGCAAAACATAAGCAAAACAAAAGATGAACAAGCAAAATGATGAAAAATATCTAACATCATTTTTTTTGGTGTCCATGGCTTAAAGTATCCAAGCATCCTAGCTCGTGAAAAGTCCAATCCAAAATAGACCATGTCGTGCCCAACTATAGGGGCATGCCACCCAAGATAACGAGCCTTGAGCTCTCTGCAAGTCAGCTAGAATGTAAGCGACATGGGCAGCAAGCCTAAGGCCTTGGTTAGCTGTGTGCCCCCACAATATATATAATACTTTAAATTCTCATATATTCAGATAAACTAAAAAGTGTGTGTAAAACACATACCAACATCAAGTTGAATATAAAACCAACATGTACCAGCATTTCCATTTTCAAGACTGCAACGTGGGAACACCCTCCTACCCAGCCCTTCGACTTCGATTTTAAGACTGTTCAAATAATAGACTAACCTGAAGATGACAACTCCCTGGCTTCACCAAATTTGACCACTCGTATGGATCCTCTCCCAAAAAGTCTAAGAGGCTTTCTTTTAAGCTCCGTTTCATTCGTTATATTTTTCATGGAAAATCGGATTTTTCATTTTTCAACTTTTGTGATGTTTAAAAGACAAAAATTTTCCAGAATTTTTTTTTCTCCCACCTTTTCTCATTTTCCATCTTTTTGAGGAAATAAATTCTTGATATTTTGATGGAAAAAAAATTTCAAGTTTTTTTTTTTTGGTAATTGAAAAAAAGTCTAGATACAATGGTAAAAAAAAATCATTTTTATTGACAATTTTTATGTAAAACAAAACCAAACGAATGATATTCGGTATAATATTTTTTTTTTTGGAAATTCGAACAAATTCTAGACCCAATGGTAGAAAAAAAGTATCACCTTAATGGACAATTTTCATAAAAAATGAAGTCAAACAGACACCAAACTTTCAACATTTTTCATGAAAAATTATACCAATCAAACACAATTAATTACAATTTCTAGTAAAATAATTTTTAGGCAAATCAATTCCCTGTAAAACATTTTCTTTCCACTCATTTTCCACCTTTGCAATCAAACGAACCCTCTGCCTCCATATTTTCCACCTACTTCATCATCTATTAAAATGCATGCCTTCAAACAAATAAGATTTGAAGTTCCTATTAAGGGGAAATTTTATGCTCAAATACATATTTTCCATCGGGTAGCAGAAAACATTCTTAACAACTATGAGTTGAAATTCTATAAATGGGATGGAAACTTATCCGAACTGTTAGGGAGAAGTTGAACCGAGTTGCTGAATTTACTTCTTTAAAGCCCCCCCTTTTTTGAACTTATTGCATAATCTTTAGGTCTCGTTTGTTAGGGATTAAAATTCAATTAAAATTGAAAATATAAGCTTTATTGGGTCCCACACGTCTAATAAAAGTCAACTATAACAGCTAGTTTTTTAATTTTAATTCAATTTTAATCTCTATCGAACGGGCTCTTTCTTTTTTTAACTAGCCTCTTATCTAATTTAATACTTAGATGAGACGAAGGGAGGAGAAGAATCATTGCCTGGAAAAAAACTAAGAGATCATTCAAGTTTTCTAGGGATATCCTTTGATTGATATTGTCATGATGCACAAAGTTGCACTTTCCATGTGTAAAAATTTCATTTTGGGAGTTTTCTGGAACACACTACTGATTTGGATCTTGATAGGTTTAAAATGTATTCATTACATACTTAAATGATTTAATTAGTTATTAGGGTATTAATCAAATTAGTTAATTTTTGAAAGTATTTGACCTAATTTTCCCTTTATTTTTAAATTTTTAATAATATTTGGGCTTTATGCATGGCTAGAGCTGAAAACAAGAAAATAATATTTGCCCAAACAAAAAGGCTCTTGCCATTTTCTGTCTAGGTGCGCCTTAGGCAGTCAACTAAGGTTGATTGCCTTTTTCGTGCCTTGCCTCTATTAGTTTCGTACCTGTGTTTTGCGGGGCTCGAGGCGAACTTTAAAATTTGGCCTCCCAAATCATAGCAAGCAATCCATTTTTTCATTTATAAGAGTTTTACATAACTAAATTTGTTAACTTAAAATCAACAATAAAGTAACAAATAAAATGAAATATTTATATTACAATCAAACAATATGGAAATGATCTCAATGACCACTTAAGTACAACTCATCTTGTGATTTTTAAGGCAAAAATATCAATCAATTTCGTATAATCGAGTTGTTAAACAATTTCTTTTTCAATGGATAATATGACAAAGCTATTCAATCTTTGCCGTGACAGTTGATCGAAAGTAAGTGTTGATTAATTTCAACTTGGAGAAACTTCTTTCCGTTGATACAATTGTAACCGATACAGTGAGCAAAATCTTGTAAGCAATGCATGCATTTGGAAAATAACCATTCATTTTCTTCAACTAATTTAGCACATCAATTGCTCCTTTTGTTTCTCTAGATAAACAACACTTCAAAACTGTCAACTTCGTACATAAGTCATCACCAATAATGTTCGAATGTCCATTATGTTTCAAATATCGCTCAAGATTCTTACAAGATTTCAACAAACTGTCAACATGCATACTCTTTAATCTCTCCAAATTAAACAAAAATCTAAATGTCTCTTCATAATATTTAAATTGTTCCAAGCGAGTTTAAAATGAAGATCGAGTTTGATCAATTATAAAGAGAAAATATAATTGGATAAAACATATCAAAACTAATAAAGAAGACCTTTAACTTGTAAATGGTAGCACTACAAGCCTTTGAAACATTTTTCTTTCAATGAAATTATAAAGTTCAAAAGTTCGTATTAAAAGCTTTAAACTAAGTTTTTATCAGCTTGAAATAGTTATTGAAGCTTTTTTTTTTTGTCTAAAACTTATTTGAGGGTTCATCATTTTTAATGCCCATATTACCCCGTCTTTTAAATTGGGAAGGAACCAAGTTGCCATGTTGATATGAAAATTGGAGGGAAATCTTTTTTACGCAATTTTTATCCTTTGATTCGGACATGTATCATCCCTAATCATTTAACATCTAAATAGACGATTTCCGACATGCAGCGATAATGTTAGTGTTAAAAATAAAACACACTGTACTTTTAAGAAAGAAAAATAAAAATTTAAGGACCAAATTAAATATCCAAAAAATCAAGATGAATCCCAAAAGGAGGGCAAATTGAAACATATAAGCAAATGCATATATCTATGCAAATGCTATGTCCATCAGAACTTTCAAATCTTTCCTTTTTTTCCAATCTGGACAATCAGCACTTGCTCAGCTGCAGCAGAATATCTGATTAAAACTTAACAAAGCAAATGAAACATAGTCATTAAGAATTCTCTGAATCTGAATAGCAGGATCGTCAGACAGCATATAATAAAACCATCTGAAATTGAAGATCTGTATATTTATTTAGAGAGAATTCTTCAATATTATTTTGTAACTTTCAGAAATGAGATTGTATATAGAAGTGTATTAGGCACACCTTTGCTCTCAACAGTTTCAATAGCAGATTTCATCACATCTAGGTTTTTACGAGGAGCAACCCCTTTATCATAGAAGTCTAGACGTTCTTCAACTTGTTCACGGAGCTTCTCTCCAAAAGCAGTAGTATTTTTCTCTGCGCCAGTGAGAGATCAGAATATATTAACAATTTGTTGCATGTGCAAGATGAGATAACCAACTATTGTCTTTTCTAAATGAGTAAGAACTCACCTAAGAAACATTCAATACGAGAAGCAATAGAGCACTTGTTTGCAAGATAACGAGCCATCCCGCCTTTGTTTCGAGTAGAAGCACGACCAATGAAGGAGGAATGGAATATAAGACCATATTTTGGAGTGTTCCCACGGGTTTTCAGTGCCCTGACCACAGAAAAACATAAGCAAATGAACCAAAACTAATAAAGCAAAAACATGTGGTTCCAGTGTTCCCATGGTTCTGCATATTGCTCGTGATCTTTTCCACATTGCTTTTAATCCACATCAAAATTATTAAAGCGAAAACAGTCAAGCATGACAAGGTTATCTGGCTTTCATTAAAATCAGCAATTCTGACTCTCATAGCAGATAATTTTGTATTAATTTAATTCAATATTTCACCTGCAAAACCTCAAGTTAAAAGTCACAAATGCATGCCGTACAACTACCTATGGAATGGTATTTAATTATAATACCTAAAGAGAACCTTCTCAGCACCAAGGTTCTGAAGAGTTGAAGAAGGGCACTTCGCCAAATTTGTGAGACTGCCAGCATGAGAAATCAATCGAGCGCCAACGACTTCACCAATCAGTGCAGGTGCAGCCAACTTAGGTGCTATATCATTCATTTTGGTAACAAGATAATCATAGAGCTTATTCCTATCTCCGCAAGGTCCATTACCCTTTGCGCTAATTGCTTGACATTAGTTAAGTCAATTGGCGACAAATCCTGTCCTGATAAAGTAAGGAATGCCATTATGCCAGGTCAATAATAATGACATGCATTTCATTTCTCGGAAAAAATAAGAAATTGTACCCATGGATGCTTTGGCAGCTTCTATAATTTCCTTTGCTTTATCTTCATCCCCCACTATGTCAGTTAAGCCTGATAAATGGTCTTCAGACAACTGAGATTTATCTTCCACATATTTTGCAACTTTGGCATACAGATAATTGTCATTAACAATCTTCACCAATTCAGGGAAATGCCACGAGTACCATTCTCTGCATCATCTGAAGTAACAGAGACAATGATTCATAGAGCTAAACTCATATAAACAATCATAAATGAGTATTTATTTTTGTGCATTAAAAATTGAAGAATTACAATGAAAAAGTAGCCATTATGTATAAAGAGATAGTTAAACCTAAAGTGAGCAATTTTCCATGTGACATGGAAAGGCAATAGAGTGACAAACACACTGACCTGACTCTCATGGAGAAGGAATTGACGTCTTTATTGAGAGTATCAAGAAGAAAGATAGCCTGAATTACCATATTATCTACACTGTTCACAGTGAACTTGACCTTTGCTCTGCTGTAGCTGTGACCAAGACCCGGTTGTGCCTTCTCTAAATCACCAGGCTATTTATTTTTTGGAGGGAAAGAATGAGTAAACAAATAAACCAAAGGAGCTATTTCAGAAAGAAAATCTACAAGCATTATTGATTTTAAGACAGAAGATTGAGAAATTGTAAACCTTTAGGTTTTCAATGAACCTATCAAAGTGCAAGCGCACGCCTCCAAGAAGCTCAAGGACAAATTCATTGCTTTGGCAAGGGATTTTAGTTACTTCACAAATATGAGACCCAAGTTTAGGCTCTGCCACTCCCAAACTGAATTTAGGCTTCTTCCCTTCCTTAACTTTTGGGAGTGTAAGCTCCAAAAAGCTTCTCAGCTCATCAGTCATTCGTCCTAAAACCCACATCATTAGAGACAGCATTATTCTTGCAGAAAATACGCAAAAGATAAGTAACATATCCATGAAATGATTCATAAAATTGAAAAACATTCTCACTCTTGATAATCAACAAATATAAAAAATCATAGCTAATAGCAAATACACATTGTTGCGTGCCTTAAGGTGTGGGGCAGTATATTTAAGAGGGAGAATGAGGGTTACGTCTTTAGTGAGGCATGGACTTTCTTCTTAATTCTCATATTTCATAGGTTGACTTCATTGGAAATCCACTATATATTAAAAACAGCTTCTGGAATCTATTATATTTTTCTTTCATTAAGAAACACCAATTCTCCCCCATAAATCCCATCTTTCACCATGCTAGCTTGATTCTAAAAGAATAATTTCTACAAATACATAAAGACATATAAACTGAAAAACATGGTGCATTCAAACCTGTATAATCCCACAGGCAAGTAGCCTAGTGAGCTATTACCACAGGCAAAATATTGTAAAATTTGTCAAGGACACCATCAACTGATGATACCTATGTTGGTAAAATACGTGAAATCTAGGACAAATATTGCTTTCTACCAGAACAGCTAGAACAATAATGTAGGCTATCATGGATGTAATTTTATTCATTGATTATTTGTCCATTTATTTTATTTTTTTCAAAAAAAAAAAAAAAATAGGCCCTCAAAAAATTTGCACAAGGCCCCTAAATTGTTTGAGTTGCCTTTGATTAAAAAATGAAGATTTCTTTAAAAATGATTCACGTGATACTATTTTCTTATTTTATGATGGAAAATGATACTACAATGAAAATTGTCTAAATTGTGTTATAATGGTTCAAATAATTTGAAAAACAGCCAAAGCGACAGACTACTATAATAATGGTAGCTGGAACATTCCGAAGGTATTTAAGAATCATTTCCCTGATATTGTGGCATATATTGAGCTCAATATCCCATGCCCAGACTCTGAGGATGAATTAATGTGGGAGCATTCTATATTAGAAGAGGTAAACTAAAAAGACTCCTACCAATACTTTCACAAACAGAGACCGTCCTTTCCACCCTCCCGCTCTTTCCTTGTATGGCGCATTCTCCATGGGCAAGTGCTTACGTAGGATCTACCACAATATCATGGCTTCCATTTTGCAAACACATGCGTAAAAAGTGCAAATGTTAAAATTAAACCTCTCACAAATCACCATACTAAATCAGTAAATCACCAATCAATCTGTAAAAATACACTAAAAGCTCAACAACAACAACGAGAGAGAGAGAGAAGAAAAGGCTCATAGGGCAGAGGCAACGGCAAAGAGACAATCAGAGATGGAGAGCGACAATCAGAGATGGAGAGCGCAAGTGATGGCAGTATCACCATAAAATCAGCGGCAAGGCCAAGAACGCAGATTAACACGCAGAGAAACATCAGTAGTATCATTATAAAATCTGAGTCATGCGGTAGATTGTCTACTTAAGGTGATTCCTTCACTGGTGGCGGCTGTGCAACAGTGGCTGATTTACGTTGCCAACAAATGGTGACCGGAGCCATTTCATTTGGAAGAGAGCGAACGGGTCAGAGGGTTTATTGCCCAGAACGAGAAATTAGGCCAACTTTAAACTTTCTCCAAACTATGTCGTAGTGGTCGACGATATGGAATCACAACACGTGGCCAGTGAACAGTGCCAAAAGTCACTCTTTTATATTTGTATGGATATGGATAACATGAGCCCAACAGTTAACTGCCAAGTTTGAACTCCACAGCCCTAACCAGCCAGCCACTGAAGGCAGGTTCGCCCGTGGATTGGCTCAGTCCTGTCTCGAGCTGGTTATCTGATGGACAGAGCGGGTATAAACTGGCTAGCTCAAAGGAAAAGAATTCTAGATTGTTGGTATCAAAATAAAATACATTGTAGAAAAGAAAATTAATTCGTGGATGAAATCAAATATGTAGTTCCAAACCCCTTGTAGAGCCCCTTTTGTTTCTTTAACCATTAATTTTCTTTGGAAGTGTTAGAATATATTATTCGGTACCGTCAGAAGAAATTATAGAGAATGATAGAAATTGGAGTTGTGATTTTATTCAAAGAGAAACCATCAATATATAGTACAACTCAATAAACTAAATATGTAAAGATAAATAACAATTCCTAAAATTAAGCACATCATCATAATCATCAATCATCTTGATCTTCAATGATTTATCTTGACCTTCAATGATTCCTTGATTTCCTCCATCATATATTTTGTTGCTGTTAATACCCTCCCTCAAATTTTGTCGGGGTTGGAGGCAAAGTTTGTTGCTTAAATCTTCATCCTTGTGAAGACATGTCACTTGTTGTGATGGTCTGAATTCGCCTTTTTTTTTTTTTTTGCGAATCTTGTGTATCCCATATTGAATGGGTTGTGTCTCTGAGAGTTTGTTCAGAGAATGTTCCGATGATTCAGACTTTTGATAAGTAATGGATTCATACATTGATTTTTGGTATGAATTTTTGTTGTTGCTGTGCTGTTTGAATTTAGTGCGGGTAGGATATTGATTTGTATTGTCTGGATCTTGAATGATATATATGGTGAAAGATAACTTGAGATGAGTGAGAATCAAATTGTTATGGGTAGAAAAATGAAATCATGATGATTCATATAGAAGCATTGATGATGATGAAAGTTTTTTTTTTTAAAAAAAGGAAAAAAAATGGAAAAGTTGGTCGAACGAGCGGCACTAGGCCGCTCGCCGGAAGCGGAAGCTTGAAACCTGCTCTGATACCAAGAAAAAATTATAGAGAATGATAGAAATTGGAGTTGTGATTTTATTCAAAGAGAAACCATCAATATATAGTACAACTCAATAAACTAAATATGTAAAGATAAATAACAATTCCTAAAATTAAGCACATCATCATAATCATCAATCATCTTGATCTTCAATGATTTATCTTGACCTTCAATGATTCCTTGATTTCCTCCATCATATATTTTGTTGCTGTTAATACCGTCCAGCAATGAGAACTGAATTGTTCAAGAACATTGCACAATATCATGATTCTTCATACAAACTTGCCATAACTGATCTGCTGCTTCATTTATGGCTTCTTCTTCCTCATTTTTCATTTTCTGGCTCAATTCCATAGCTTTATCCCTTAAACCTTCCCCACTACTCTTCTCCAATATCGCCTTCTTTATAGCCTTTGCAACCTCTTCTGCCCTAAAAAGTCCTTCGTCATCCCTCAGGACTTCCACGGCCGCACCAACCTCAACCACCATTCTAGTATTTATAGGCTGATCAAGTCTCAAAGGCATGGCTATAATAGGAACCGCAAAATAAATACTTTCCATTACAGAACTCCACCCACAATGGCTCATGAAACCACCAATACTTGAATGTGCCAAGATTTCTGTCTGTGGTGCCCATCCCTGCAGAATTTTCCCTCTCTCTTTCACTCTTTCAAGAAATCCCTCCGGCAGTGATTCGTCGATTCCTATGGCATTTTCAGCAGGAAATCTAACAACCCATATGAAGTTTACATTGGTTAACTCTAACCCTACTGCTATTTCTTCCATCTGTTCCTTGGACAAGTAATTTTCACTGCCAAAGGAAATATACACAGTAGAAAACTGATCTTTTGTACTTAGCCATTTCTTGATTTCTGAATTTTCCTCATTTTTAGCATGTGTAATAAGAGGGCCAACAGGAACCACTTTTCGCTGGCACAAGATTGAAAGATAATCAACATATTTTTCCTCTATTCCTTTACAAGTCTTGATCAAAACAATGTCATGAGACTGTTTGAAGTTTCCAAAAGCAAAACCTTCAGCAGCATCTTTAACTTTTATTGCTCCACCTTGAACTTTCATATCCCTTTGTTCGTAATCCCGCTGATATATTGCAGGAAAAGGGAAGTTAGCATTCCTATATGTATAACTATGATGGAAAAATGACATTGATGTTGCTCCACAAGTAGCAAAGTGAACAGCAGGAATACCTGTTGAAAACATATGATTTAACTAAATAAGTTTTGTATCATCATTTATTTTAAAATTTCAGATGAAATGATTCGATATGGAATTGAAGCAACTGTATTAAGTCTAAAACCGTGCACTTGTTTATGGGATATTTTCACGAATGGCCATAATCAAGGGTGTGAGTTGAAAAGTGTCTAATTTTCAAATTTAATACTAAACTGTCTATTATGTCCTTAATGAAAAAAAAAAAAGTACATTGGAATCTCTACGTATTCTCGACATTTCAAATGTCATTCTCGACATTTGAATCATGTTTTATATTTCAAAAGTACACACGTCAATTCACAATATTAAACGTTCTCGACATTTGAATCCCGTTTTATATTTCAAAAGTACACACGTCAAATCACAATATTAAATGTTCTCGACATTTCAAAACGTCATTCTCGACATATTAAATGTCTAAAAGGACATTTCATTCCAAACATGATATTTCTCTACACTTGAAATGTCGTTCTCGACATTTCTGTGTCAATGCAAAAAATAGCATTACTTGTGATTTGACATCTTGTAATTTGCAATAAATGAAGCAGGTTATGTGTCAAGATTTCATCGGCCAATAATTTTTTTTGCAAAAATGTCCATTTTATTGTCCTGGAATGGAATCATAAATTGTTGACCATGGGTATTTTGGTCTAAAATATACCAAAATGGCCATTTTTGCAAGGATTTTTGAAAGTTGCCATTTTTGCAAGTGGTTAGAGGAAAGTGGACATTTCTTACAATTTTCACTTGTTTATTTTAAATAAATCTGTCCTCTCTCAAGTCTCATAACCCTATATTTCTTAAAATTGCGCACACGTCAACTGCAAGCCCTCCTAATGAGAAAATGAATAAGAAATTCACAAGTTTGTCTTCTCTTTATAATCTTTATCTTTTAGATTCGTTTAACAAATTATCAGAGCAGATAAAAGTGTTAAGTTCAAATCTTGGAGCAGTATATTTCTTAAAACCATGAATGGGTCAAGCCTATATGAGAAAATGATTATGAAAATACACGAGGGACATCTCGAAGACATGATTTAAATAAATAAATAAGTTTATCCCATCTCTTTCTCACTAACATCTTAAGTTCTTAGATGATAATGGTCAACAATGGTTTCTTTAATAATACCTTGTGATGAAGCAAGTTTGGGAGCCCAGGGCTGCAAGGCGTCATATATCAGCAAATCGGGCTTGAGGTTGCTGATGATGCTGGAGAAGCTAGAACTTGACATCTGAAAAGCCAGCCTAAGGGTTGGCTTAAGATTTGGTGGCACATTTTTGGTTGTGTGATATTGTGGAGTAAGTTCAGGCAGTGATGGTAAATGAAGTTCTACAAATTCTATTGAGAAATCTGATAGATTTTTGTCAACACTGTTCTTGATTGAATCAATATTGGTGGGTGTAGAACAGAAGTATATTTGGAAGTTTTTCTTTGAGAGTAATTTCTTGGATAATTCAAGAAAGGGATAAACATGTCCATGAGCTAACCATGGGAACATAAGAATTTTGAAACTTGTTTGTTGTTTCTCCATAAATGAAACCTTTATTTCTTGCTCTATAATTTCAGTGATGGAGGCTGAAATGGGAGACTTTGATAGAAAATGGCTTAGGAGTGAAGACAATGAAATTCATTATTTTTGTCCTTGGACAGTGGGTCTACAGTGCATTGGATTTTACTTGGTGCAGTCCCTGTACGTGTGGCTTAATCGTTTGTCTGATAATAATCCATGAATTTTTTTGTTTTTGTCGGAAATGGTACATATATTCACATGGGGTGGCCCCTTGTGAGTTAACGATGTGTTTGTCATTCTTTAAAAATTAAATTATTTGTTACAGTATTATTTCTTCACTACACATTCACACAATAAAATATTCTGCACATAAATCAATAAAATTTCTTTAAATTTTAACCACATATTCTCCAAAAAATATTATTCAAAATTCCATTTTTTCTCCCATAACGAGAGACAAAAAGGGGCTAAATATTGTCCAAAAAAAAAATGGAGTGCACCCACATGTGTGTATTCTGTAAGATTTCTGTTTTTTTTCCCGCATAGAGTTGTTCAATCCATATATGCTTCAAGATCCCAGTTTATGAATTTTTAAATAAAAAGATTTATTTGACTGTTTTTTAAAGTAGAAAAATTGCTAGGATTTGGAACCTTGATCATTTGCACCTCAAAAATCAAACCCGTCTAGAGACCTTTTCATTTTGATCCATGGCTTAAAGTAAACCTTGTATTAAATGAGCATAGACTTGTATTATCAAAATATATCAAGTCGCCTAAATCCAAGCATCCTGGCTTGCGAAAAGTCCAATCCAAAATAGACCATGTCATGCGCAACTATAAGGGCATGCCACCCAAGAAAAAGAGGCTTGAGATCTCTGCAAGACAACCTGCATGTAGGCAACATGGGCAGCAAGCCCAAGGCAAATGGTTTTTCAGTTATCTATAGAATTCAATGGGCCAATTATATATTAATTGAGATGAGAGTAAAGGGCATCCATATGTGTTAATTAAAAAATGGCTTATCCCATTATGTACCCAATAATCAAAATATAAATGCTAATCCATTAGTAGAAAAATAATCCAACAATCTCCCACTTGGACGTCATTACATTTTGTCACTACATAAACACAAACAAGCATCTCAAAACTTAAAGGTCTTGTTTAAAATGTGTCTACAAGTTCAAGCCAGTGAATGATATACCGACGGGATATACAACACATGACCAATACTTGAAATCACGTAGCATAAACCAATGAGATGCAAAAGCAGTATGGAAAATATCAAGAAAAATGATAAACACGTGTTTCCATAAGAAGCCCTAGAGACAAATATGGACGTCTGTAAGACGATAAGCCTTAACCAAAATACAGTTGTAACACATAGCCTAATGAATATACCGACATGGTATATGACACCAAACATATAATCACAACTATCAGACTTAGACATAGATCAAACATATATTGTCTCTTACAGATAACATGCATTGTTCATAATGTGCATGACTCAGGCATAAGACTAATCAAAATATCTCAATACATAAATAAGCATTGCTTTGTCCAAAATGCACGTGACTCAGACACAAGACTAACCAAAATGTCTCAATATAGATAAACATTGTCTTGTCCAAAATGCATGTAATCAGGCATACATTGACATTGCTATATTTAAAGGACAAAAATAGAATATGAGCATATATATATATATTAAACTAGCAATGATTATAGAACTCCCACTAACTAAATACAACATAAGACCCTAACAATCTCAAATGAGTCGCATGCTCTTAAAACAATTTTGGAGTTAAACCTTTAGTTAGAGGGTCAGCTAACATATGATGTGTCGAAATATGCTCAATAAAAATATAAGACTTAGTTATTTTCTCTCTAACAAACAAATACTTAATATCAATATACTTGGAGCGCGAAGAGCTCCTAGCGTTTCGAGAGAAAGCAACTATAGCAGAATTATCACAAAATATCTTCAGCGGCCTCAAAATGGTGTTCACAACACCTAACCCCAAAATAAAATTCTTCAACCATATAGCCTGACACGTAGCCTCATAACATGCCACATACTTGGCCTCCATTGTAGAGAAACCTACAAGTGTTTGTTTGACACTTTTCCAAGAAACAGCTCCTCCTGCCATCATAAAAACATAACCAAAAGTAGATTTCCTGTCATCTAAACAGCCTACAAAATCGACATCAGAATATATAACTATATCAAGAATGTCAGATTGTCGATATGTAAGCATTCGATCTTTAGTGCATTGCAAATACCCAAGTACTTTCTTCGCAGCCTTCCAGTGAGCCAAACCAGGATCACTCAAGTATCTCCCAAGTACACCGACAACATAAGCAATATCTTGTCGTGTACACACTTTAGGATACATCAAACTGCCCACAACTAAAGAATATAGAATTATTTGCATTTGAATTCTGTCATTATCATCATTAGGGCATTGCGATTTAGAAAAAATTTCACCTTTCACAATAGGTGCTTTTCCAGGTGAACAAGAATGCATATTATACCTACTCAAAACTCAATCAATGTAAGTTTTTTGAGACAATCCAAGAACGCCTCTAGATCTCTCACGAAAAATTTGAATCCCCAAAACATAAAAGGCATCACCAAAATCCTTCATATCAAAATGAGATGAAAACATGCGATTGGTCTCAAGCAATAGCTCAATGTCATTTGCAGCGAGTAATATATCATCAACATAAAGAACAAGAAAAATATACTTACTCCCAGTGACCCTCAAGTGTATGCATTGATCAACAACATTCTCCTTGAAAGCGAAAGAGGCGACAATCTCATCAAATTTTAGGTACCATTGTCTTGATGCCTGCTTAAGCCCATAAATAGATTTCTTAAGCTTACATACCATATGTTCATTTCCATCTACTTGGAAACCATCCGGTTGCATCATGTACACATCCTTAAATAAATCCCCATTAAAAAAGTTTGTCCTGACATCCATTTGATGTAACTCGAGATTGAAATGAGCCACCAAAGTCATAATAATCCGAAAAGAATCATTGGTAGAAACGGGGGAGAAAGTATCCTTATAATCAATGCCTTCTCTTTAATTAAAGACCTTAGCAACAAGCCTAGTTTTATACCTTTTTACTTGACCTTCGGAATTATACTTGGTCTTCAAAATCCACTTACGGCCAATTGGCCTATAGCCATGAGGTAGTTCAACTAAGTCCTATACTCCATTTCGACACATTGATGCCATTTCATCATGCATAACATCCATCCAAAATGAAGATTTAGGACTATCAATGGCCCCCTTAAAAGATGTTGGATCAAGAGATGTACCAACATCAAACTCACGCTCCTACAAATAAACAATGTAATCATGAGATATTGTTGGTCTACGAATTCTTTGTGATCTCTTCAAAATAATGTCATCAGTCCCCATATCAACATCAACCTTAGTATCAGCGACAGGGTCTTTGACAATAGTATTGGATCCCTTTGTTAATGGTGGTGCTGTCACTGATAGAGGAGTAACCTAAACAGGTATTACAACACGCTCCTCCCTAAACTTAACTTCATGTGGTGCAGAACTCCCACTGTCACTAACATCCTTAAAAAAATGGCTCGATCAAATTCAATAATCATAATAACATTAGAAGGGCAATAGAATTTAGAGCCTCTTGATCCCACACAATAGCCAACAAAATATCCAGTGATAGTCTTAGGATCAAGTTTCTTCTACTGAGGATTATAAGGCTTTATTTTTGCTTTACAGCCCCAAACACGAAAATGACATAAACTAGGCCTTTTACCTGACCATAACTCATAAGGTGTTTTAGGAATTGACTTGCTTGGTACTAGACTCAAAATGTAAGCAGCAGTTTTCAAAGCTTCGCCCCACAAAAAAAAATCGAGCAAAGTAAAATAACTAAGCATACACCGCACTATATCCATAAGAGTACGGTTTCTTCTTTATGCAATTCCATTCTGTTCAGGAGTTCCCGGCATTGTGTACAGAGCCTTAATACCACATGCCTCAAGAAAAACAACAAAAGGTCCATGATTTCTTCAAGTTTCATCATATCTCCCATAAAACTCACATCCTCTATCCAATCTTACTGCTTCAATTTTCTTATTTTTTTTGAAGTACCACAACAGCCTTGAAAGCTTCCAATGAATATGATTTTTCTCGAATGAGCTTAATGTAACCATAGCGAGAATGATCATCTATATATGTAATAAAATATCTATAATTTCCCAAAGCAGCAGGTGAAATGGGACTGCAAACATCAGTATGAATTAAATCCAGAATTTCCACATTCTGCTAATCTTTTGTTTTCTTGTTTTTGCTGGAAGCTTTCCTTTGATACAAGCAACACAAGTTTCAAAAAAAAAAATCAAAATCAAAATCACCCAATATACCATCTTTAGCCAACTTTTTCATTATTTCTTTAAAAATATGACCCAATCTTTTATGCCACAACATGAAAGAGTTTTCATTGGATCTAGCACGTTTAAAACCAACTACAACATTCACAACAAATATACTAGAAGAAGCAGAATCTAAAGTAGGAAACAAATTAACTCTATACAAACCATCATATAATGTAGCAGTACCAACAACAACAGCATGTCCATTTCCAAAATGAAAACCATATCCACATTTATCTAAAACAGAAATAGAGATAAGATTTCTCATAACAGAAGGTATAAAAGCAATATCAGACAAACTCAAAACATGCTTAGAAGCCAAAATAAGTCTGACTATTCCAATATGTTCAACTTCAACCTTCACTCTATTGCCCATATTTACTACTGACTCTGTATCAATTGGTCTTCTACGGTTCTTTAATTCCTGCAAGGAATTTGTAGCGTGAATAGTTGCTCCAGTATCTAGCCGCCAAGTATCAGAAGGCACCTCAACTAGATTAGACTCAAAACACAGTAGTAGCGAATGTGTACCTTTTTTGTCTAACCAAACCTTAAACTTCTTACAATCAACTTTCTTGTGCCAAAAAATATGACGAAGTTACATTTGCCCTTGAAACCTTCATTCTTATGCTTATCTGGAACACTTACAGTAGCCTGCTAAGAATGTCTCCCAGATTTCTTCACCTTACTGGAGTTGCTACTATTACCTTTGAAAAATTTCTTCTTCCCTTTATCAGTAGTTACCATGAAAGTAGCATGAGACTTGGACTTTTTCATCATCTCTACTTCTTGAGTTACAATATCAGTCATTTCACTCAAGTCCCACTCTTCTTTTTTAGCATTATAAGTAGTCTTG
Source organism: Fraxinus excelsior (assembly GCA_019097785.1). Taxonomy (NCBI): domain Eukaryota; kingdom Viridiplantae; phylum Streptophyta; class Magnoliopsida; order Lamiales; family Oleaceae; genus Fraxinus; species Fraxinus excelsior. The sequence continues at coordinate 32,131,664 of CM032634.1, read as the reverse complement.
AGTGCATCAAACTGAGGAGGTAAGGATTCAAGTACTTGCCATACAAGAAAACTATCTGCTAACTCAACTTTCATTCCTTTCAACTTGTTAAAGAAGTGATTAAGCATCATAATGTGCTCTCTAACTCCACTAACCCCATAATAGGTTGTAGTAGTAAGAAGTTTCATCAAAGTTCCCTTTTCTGCTTTGTCAAACTTAGTAAATTTCTTCCCAACAGCCTTAAGATACTCTTCGGCATTATCGGTATCAGATATGCTCTGCCTGATAGACTTGTCAATAGTATACTTCATGATCATAAGACAAGTCCTATTAGAATGCATCCACTGTTCATAAGGAGTCTTTTCAGCTGCAGTACTTTCACTAGTGAGTTTGGCAGGTGCATCAACCCTCAAAGTCAAATCCAAATTCATTATAGCCAAATTAATGGTGAGAGACTCACACCAATCCTCATAATTGGTTCCTGTTAGACTTTTGATGGCAAACAAAGAGAGAGACATAGCTGCATTGCCATAAGCTAAAGAGAATACAATAGAAAATTTATCAAACATATAGAATGATAAATGTGCTCCCATAAATGTATACTATAGACAACTTTATGTCCATGCTATAGTTTTATTTAAAAACAAACTCTTACGCACAATGTTAGAGCCTGAGACACACTAATCTTACGCATGACAAAACAAAATAATTAAATACAAGGACTTAAAATGACCAACTACCGAGATGATTGAATTAGGCCACCAAGTGCCAAGCACTTAACTATCATCTTTGTCGTCCTAAGCATCCTACCAAATAATGATTTACCGACATGGCAAATATATTATCTGTATGGGTCTTAGTAAAATGTCATCAAGCGGAAGCATGAACAATATAACAATCCCGATAATTTATCATGTCATGTCCCACGAGAGGTGAGTACAAAGCCATTTCTTATTAATATCTATTATCGTGACGACTTCCATAAGCAGATGGATAAACACATTTAAAAAAAAAAACTCATCCTTCCAAAACTTCTTGGTATTAATGTTAGTATATCAAGAAAACCCCATATATCTTTAAGTTAGGATTCCCATTAAAAAAACAAAAACAAACAAGCAACCCAGATTCTTTAAATGATGGTTTCAGCCCAAGAAATCACAACACCTTCACGTTAGAAAACCAAAGTTCTTCCAAAAATACGAGAATCTCCAAAAGGAGGGGAAATATAAATGACACAGCCATGAAAAATGAGAAGGTTTAGCTCTGATACCAATTGTCAAAATTAAATGTTTCCAATAATCTCTTCTCAACTTTCCTAGCATGCATCCATCAATACCAAAGTAAATCATACCTCCAATAGCTTGTAGTTGAGCTTCCATTTCATTTCTTTAAGCTATAAAAATGAAGAAATCTTGTATGGAGAGAATTACACTCTACCCCTTTCAACCCTAAGCATCGATCCTCTCCCTCTTCAAAACAAGAGGCAAAAGGTTTTTCAATTGTCTATAGAATTCAATAGGCTAATTCTATATTAATTGGGATGACAGTAAGGGGCCTCCATACGTGTTAATTAAAAAATGGGCAACTTACAAAAATATCCTTAAAATTAAGGATCTTTTGAAAAATTATATGAAAAGTATTATGGAAGAAAAAAAAATACCGTCACTTTTTAATAAAAAAAAGTGACACAATATCGCTTTTTAAAGTTAAGTATTACTTTTTTATTAAAAAAAATGACATACAATCTCGCTTTTATTAAAAAGTGATGTTTGTTACTAAAAAGTAAATTTTTTTAGAAAGTGATAGGAAAAAAGTGACAAACATTATAAAAATTCTTAAAAGTGATAAACATTCAAAAAGTGGCAAAACACTAATCAAAACATTACATTCAGTTTAATAAAGTGATAGAAATTAAAAAAAAATGACAAAACAACAATCAAAACTTTGGAATCAATTCAATATAGTGACAGAAATTAAAAAAAAATGATAAAAACTCAAAAAAGTGACAACACTAAAAAAAGTGATGAAATCCCGATCATTTTTTTGGGTGAATTGTATCACTTTTTAATAAAAGTGACATTGTATTATTTTGTAATAAAAAGTTAAGCGTAATATCACTTTTTAATAATAAAAAAAGACATATAATATCACTTTCATTAAAACGTGAAGTGAAATACAATGTCATTTTTATTACAAAGTGATATTTGTCACTAAAAAAATAATAGAAATTAAAAAAAGTAACAAACAATAAAAAGGGTGATAGAAAAAAGTGACTCGAATTCAACAAAAAAGAAAAGAAAAGTGACAACGTTCAGAAAAGTGACAAAAAGATAAAAAAAAACTGTAAACATTCGAAAAAGTGACAATTGTGACCTACAAAATTTCTGATTTGTGATTGTAAAATAAGTTGTGATGTTTCAATTTTTGATTTGTGACCGATGAACAAATTTTGACCTGTAACCGTAAAACAATTTGTGACATATAAAAATTGTGATTTGTGATCAATTAATAATATGTGACCAATTATATGGAATTTGTGATCAAATTATATGAAATTGTGACCTTAATATATTTAATTAATAAAATCTATGTTTAATTAATTAATATATAAATAAAATTTTAAAAAAAATATGAGATTCGAAATTTTAAACATAATATCTTAAATTTGAAATTAGTAAAACTAAACATCTTAGTTATGAAATTTTCCCTTTCTAATTAGTCATTTTTAGAGGGCAGTGGGCCTAAAATGGCCAATCCCATTATGGGCCAAATAATCAAAATGTAAATCCTAGTCCATTAGTAGAAAAACAATCCAACATAGGTTTCAAAGCTTTAGCTGCGGTTTCAAACCAGTTATTACCCTTTTTAATAAGGGGTACTTACAAAAATACCCTTAAAATTGGGGATGTTTTGAAAAATCATGTGAAAGGTTTTTAGGAAGTAAAAAATACTGTGTAAAATGAAAAAGTGACACAATGTCACTTTTTTTTTATAAAAATTGTCACTTTTTAAAAAAAGTGACAAACTCTAAAAAAGTGACATACATTTTCAAAAAGTGACAAATTCAAAAAAGTGACAAATTAAAAAAAAGTGACAAATACCAAAATAACGTTATTCATTTGTGCAGCACCAGTAATCATTTTTTTAAAATTCTTAAAAAGTGACAAAAAAAACTAAAAAAAAAGTGACAAATTTTAAAAAAAGTGACGAATTCAAAAAAGTGGTACAAATTAAAAGAGACTACACAGATTAAAAAAGTGACGGACAATAAAAAAAAGTGACAAACACTCAAAAAGTCACAAAATTCAAATAAAGTGACACCATTATGCATTCACCATTTATTAGTATGAAATTTTTAAAATAGTAAATTCCCATTCAGATATTTTGTCAAACACTTTGATAGTATCTTAGAAAATCAAAGTAATGAGTTTACTATAGTTTTGGAGCTAATTCCAAATTTAATGACAATTTTTTTATGCATTTATACACAAACTCATCACAATCTATGCCCAAACAGGCTTCAAATATAAATGAATGAAAATACTACTCAAATTCAAAGTTCAACCTAAAAAACAATCATATCTGAAGTTTTTCTGCTTTATAACATTAAAAAAAAAGTATAATTCTTCATTCTACCATAAGCATGCCAATGACTAGTAATCAGCAGTTCTAAGATGGAATTGAATCGATAGCAAAGAATCTCGCATTTTGGAGAGGATTCAGTGTTTCCAGCACCACTTGAACTGTTCCAGTCCTCAACGGTTTTGCCCGAATCAGCGAACTCTTAATGGCCGATCTAGAAGACTCCAGTACTGCGTTTGTTTCTCTAATTTCTCTGTTCATCAAATGCCTTCTTCCTTCCTCCCTTGCCATGAATTGATCTTCGATGTTCTGACCATGGTGATTCTCCTCTCGGGAGTTTTCTAATTCACGAGCTTCTTCCTGATTTGGGTTTTCTGTATTTTGAAGTTTGGAAGTAATTAATACGGTAATTACACTTTTATTTAGTTTGAAGGGTATTAATCAAAAATGTATTTTTTAAGGTAGTGGACCTAATTTCCCCATGGGGTATTTACAAAAATACTTTTAAAATTAGGAATGTTTTGAAAAATCATATAAAAGATTTTTAGGAAGTAAAAAATACTGTGTAAAATAAAAAAGTGATACAATGTCACTTTTTTTTTTAATAAAAATTGTCACTTTTTTGCCTTTTTAAAAAAATTGACACAAATTCAAAAAAAAAGTGACACGCTCAAAAAGTGATACAAACTCAAAAAATTGACACAAACTAAAAAAAATGACACATATAAAAAGTGACACATACTCAAAAAAGTGACAAATACCACAATTTTAACACATTTAGCTTTGGGAAGATAGAAAGCAAAAAAATTTGTCAAACTTTGTCAATAAAAAGGTTCCACCATTTGAACATTTCATCAAACAAATGGTGAACATGTTTGAACACTAAAAAACTGTGTCACTTTTTTTAAAAAGACATACACAAACTCAAAAAAAAATGACAAAACTCAAAAAAGTGACACAAACTTAACAAAGTGACAAATACAACAATTTTACCACATTTAGCTTTGGAGAGATAGAAGGTAAAAAAGCTTGTCAAACTTTGTCATCAATAAAAAAGTTTCCACCATTTAGACATTTCATCAAACACATGGTGGACATATTTGAACACTAAAAAAATGATAAAAATCAAGAAGATGACTGAAAAAAGTGATAAACACTAAAAAAAAATGAATTCAAGAAAGTGGTACAAATTAAAAGAAGTTATACATATTTAAAAAGTGACGCACTCAAAAAGTGACAAAATAAAAAAAAATGACAAACTCAATAAAGTGACGAAAATTAAAAAATAAAAGTGACAAACACTCAAAAGTTATGACATTAAAAAAAAGTAACAAAAATAAAATTCAGTGAATATTTATGGTGTTAACCCACCGAATGGTTAATGATGATTTATATTTATAACTCTCATCCAATATACAACAATTATATAATCAAATAGAGTGAACAAATTCTTGGAACACCTATATTACTAAAGCTACCGTCCATCTCAATATATATCACTAGCAACTGCCTCACATTGACTTTGATGATTATTTGAGATTGTCACTTTTTGTCAACTTTGGTGGTGGCAATGATTTGATGGATTGATCAAAGCACAAATGCAAAATTTGTTAAGAATGTTTGTAAAATGGGAATCAAGGCTAGACAATCAAGAAAACAATACATTCTGCATCAATTTTTCTCACTTTCTATCATTTTTTTTTTTTGTGTGGATATTTATCACTTTATTGAATAGCTTCAAAATCTAAGTTTATATGCTAGTTAATAAATTTACTTTATTGAATATTTGTCACTTTGTTTGGGATAGAAAAGTGATAGAATGTCACTTTTTTATATTCTCATTACAGTAAACACTTTGAATACATCAATTGAATTGAATCAAAGAATTATAAATTGAATGCAAGACTAAAATAAGGTTTGAATTTGTATATTTAAATTTTCAAAAACACACACTTATATATCTAATTAATTGCTCTAATAAGATATCGCTACTTTTTCAGGAAAAAGTGACAAAATATAACTTTTCACATTCTCATTTTTTCAAACACCTTGAATGCATCAACTAAATCCAGGAACAACATCTCCAACACACGGGCCACTGTTTCCACCATCTCTACAATTTTAATTGTAAACCCCACCACCTTCAAACACCCCAACCATAACAGCCTTTGAACAACAACAAGCACAAAGAAAAATCCAATCGATAGTAAATAGTTTTCTTGATTTCTTTTTGTACATCAATAAATAAAAAGAGAAATGTAGAAATGTTATGTCTTACTTATTGATTTTGCTCTTGATAGTTACAATTCGAAAAAAAAAATCACAGCAAAATATAATCCAGTTCCCGTTCACAAGAAAATATTATAATGCAAATCTTGTTGGGGAATTAATTGAACCATCTTAAATTGATAGAATTGAGGAACTAATTGAACAAAAAAAAAAAAAAACCAAAACACAATAAATCTGTAATTTTTGTTCAGATTTGGGGAAGAAAACAAATTGAATGGTGAACATAAAATATTTTTCCTCGTCTGATTTTGAATGTCGAACAGTAGATTTAACTATGTTCACCATAGATCTGTCAATATTAGGGCGAAAAACAATGAAGATAGAGCACAAATTCATCCAAAATTGCGGGGTTAGAGAGTGTAGCGAAGTTGGCTGAGTCATGGTTGGGAGGAGCACAGTTGATAAGGAGGGTTTCTCTTTGGAAGTTTTCTGGAATGGACAATCTAATTTGAGCTTTATGTATTGGAAGTTTACAGCGCATTAATTATGTGTTTAAATGTTTTAATTAGTTAATACGGTACTATTCAAAATTCTTAATTTTGGGGAGTAGTGGACCTAATTTCCCCAAAGTATTTTACTTCTTTTGTTGAGAATACCTTATATATCATTTTGCCATTGGGCTTATTGAAATTTGGGAGATCCATTGACTTCTGAGGAGCAGGAAGAGAAGGAGCGTCTGCTAGGAGAAGTATTCTTCCACCCGACAATTTGTTATATGTAGGGATTTTCGACATGGAGCAGAGATGACTTCAATACATTCAACAGGGCCTGTGAGAAGTATGGTCGAAATGATATTAAGAATATTGCTTATGAAATGGAAGGTAAAACCGAGAACGAAGATCGCCATGAGAATCCATGGCATGATTTAAAGATCCAGTACGGTCAGAGCAAAGGGAAGATATACAATGAAGATCAATGTGATCGTTTCATGGTGAGACTTCCAATCACATTAAGCTCTTCTCAGGGGCGGACCCAGCACCTGGCCAGCCCCCGCGGCCGCCCGTGCTGGGTCCGTCGGAAGCATGAAGAACCGTCGGGAAGCTCAGCGGAAGAAGGCAGAGCCAGTGAGATTTTTTTTTCCTGTGTTATTGTTTTTCTTTGGGGAAGGAAGGTGCTTTGGGCCTTGTTTTCAAACAACAAGGCCCAATTAATTGGGTCATTTTACAAACAAAACCAAATTGAAAATTTGAAACCCAACAGGCAACATAGAAGTTAAAACCGTAGAGAGGAGAGGAGAGGAGCTGACTGGGAGTCGGAGACTGCTGGGGGTGAGGCGATCTGCGACGCTGAGGCTTGGGTGCTATGCGACTGTGTTGCTGCTGTCTCCGGCAACTCGCATGGTGATTGGAGCGCCATGAGTGTACTGGTGAGGTGAGGGACGGTGCTCTCGGACTCGATGGCACTGGCTTGGCTGTGAGTTTCTCTTTCATTTTCTGTTTTCTGTTTTTTGTTTTTTGTTTTGTTCCTTTCATTTATTCCTTCCTTATGTAGTTGTTAAATTGTGTTGTGATTATTGTGATTTTTGAAATGTGAATCTTGTGATTCTTGAATTTATTGTGATTTTTGAAATGTCAATTTTGTGATTATTGAATTTTTTGTGATTTGTGACTTGTGAGTTGTGAATATTGTGATTTGTAAATCACTGAAGTTTATATTGGCAATTTGGCATATAATATAATTGATGTGAATTGTGATTTGTGAATATGTGATATGAAATAGTTAAATTGTTAAAGTCATTGTAATTTGTAATATGCCGATAATTGGTAAAATGTAATAATCAGGATTTGGGAACAGGAATAGACACTTTTTTTTTTTTTTTTTTTTAAAATTTCAAAATGGTTCAAATAAATTTTGAAACAAATCTCCAAAGCGACAGACTACTATAATAATGGTAGCTGGAACATTCCGAAGGCATTTAAGAATCATTTCCCTGATATTGTGGCATATATTGAGCTCAATATCCCATGCCCAGACTCTGAGGATGAATTAATGTGGGAGCATTCTATATTAGAAGAGGTAAACTAAAAAGACTCCTACCAATACTTTCACAAACATAGACTGTCCTTTCCACCCTCCCACTCTTTCCTTATACAATGGCACATTCTCCATGGGCAAGTGCTTACGTAGGATCTACCACAATTTCATGGCTTCCATTTTGCAAACACATGCGTATAAGGTGCAAATGTTAAAATTAAACCTCAAATCACCATACTAAATCAGTAAATCACCAATCAATCTGTAAAAATATTCTAAAAGCTCAACAACAACAACGAGAGAGAGAGAGAAGAAAAGGCTCATAGGGCAGAGGCAACGGCAAAGAGACAATCAGAGATGGAGAGCGACAATCAGAGATGGAGAGCGCAAGTGATGGCAGTATCACCATAAAATCAGCGGCAAGGCCAAGAACGCAGATTAACACGCAGAGAAACATCAGTAGTATCATTATAAAATCTGAGTCATGCGGTAGATTGTCTACTTAAGGTGATTCCTTCACTGGTGGCGGCTGTGCAACAGTGGCTGATTTACGTTGCCAACAAATGGTGACCGGAGCCCTTTCATTTGGAAGAGAGCGAACGGGTCAGAGGGTTTATTGCCCAGAACGAGAAATTAGGCCAACTTTAAACTTTCTCCAAACTATGTCGTAGTGGTCGACGATATGGAATCACAACACGTGGCCAGTGAACAGTGCCAAAGTCCTCTTTATATTTGTATGGATATGGATAACATGAGCCCAACAGTTAACTGCCAAGTTTGAACTCCACAGCCCTAACCAGCCAGCCACTGAAGGCAGGTTCGCCCGTGGATTGGCTCGGTCCTGTCTCGAGCTGGTTATCTGATGGACAGAGCGGGTATAAACTGGCTAGCTCGAAGGAAAAGAATTCTAGATTGTTGGTATATCAAAATAAATACTGTAGAAAAATGAAATTAAATTCGTGGATGAAATCAAATATGTAGTTCCAAACCCCTTGTAGAGCCCCTTTTGTTTCTTTAACCATTAATTTTTCTTGGAATGTTAGGAATATATATTCGGTACCGTCAAACGAGATTATAGAAGATATGTTAGAAATTGGGAGTTGTGTTTTAAATTAAAGAGAAACCATCAATATATAGTACAACTCAATAAACTAATTGTAAATATAATAACAATTCCTAAAATTAAGCACATCATCATAATCATAATCATCTTGATCTTCAATTATTTATCTTGACCTTCAATGATTCCTTGATTTCCTCCATCATATATTTTATGTTGCTGTTTAATACCGTCCAGCAATGAGAACTGAATTGTTCAAGAACATTGCACAATATCATGATTCTTCATACAAACTTGCCATAACTGATCTGCTGCATTCCTATTATGGCTTCTTCTTCCTACATTTTTCATTTTCTGGCTCAATTCCATAGCTTTATCCCTTAAACCTTCCCCACTACTCTTCTCCAATATCACCTTCTTTATAGCCTTTGCAACCTCTTCTGCCCTAAAAAGTCCTTCGTCATCCCTCAGGACTTCCACGGCCGCACCAACCTCAACCACCATTCTAGTATTTATAGGCTGATCAAGTTTCAAAGGCATGGCTATAATAGGAACCGCAAAATAAATACTTTCCATTACAGAACTCCACCCACAATGGGCCGGTCATGAAACCCCAACCCCCAAAATCTTGAATGTGCCAAGATTTCTGTCTGTGGTGCCCATCCCTGCAGAATTTTCCCTCTCTTTCACTCTTTCAAGAAATCCCTCCGGCAGTGATTCGTCGATTCCTATGGCATTTTCAGCAGGAAATCTAACAACCCATATGAAGTTTACATTGGTTAACTCTAACCCTACTGCTATTTCTTCCATCTGTTCCTTGGACAAGTAATTTTCACTGCCAAAGGAAATATACACAGTAGAAAACTGATCTTTATGTACTTAGCCATTTCCTTGATATTCTGAAGTTTTCCTCATTTTTAGCATGTGTAATAAGAGGGCCAACAGGAACCACTTTTCGCTGGGACAAGGATTGGAAAGATAACCACATATATTTTCCTCCTATTCCTTTTACAAGTCTTGATCAAAACAATGTACAATGAGACTGTTTAGAAGTTTCCAAAAGACAAAACCTTCACAGCATCTTACTTTTATTGGCTTCACCTTGAACTTTTATATCCCTTTGTTCGTAATCCCGCTGATATATTGCAGGAAAAGGGAAGTTAGCATTCCTATATGTATACAACTTGATGGAAAATGACATTGATGTTGCTCCACAAGTAGCAAAGTGAACAGCAGGAATACCTGTTGAAAACATATGATTTAACTAAATAAGTTTTGTATCATCATTTATTTTAAAAATTTCAGATGACAATGATTCAATATGGAATTGAAGCAACTGTATTAAGTCTAAAACCGTGCATTTGTTTATGGGATATTTTCACGAATGTCCATAATTAAGGGAGTGAGTTGGAAAGTGTCCAATTTTTCAAATTTAATACTAAACTGTCTATTATAACCCTTAATGACAAAAAAAAAAAAAGTACATTGGAATCTCTACGTATTCTCCACATTTCAAATGTCATTCTCGACATTTGAATCATGTTTTATATTTCAAAAGTACACACGTCAATTCTCAATATTAAACGTTCTCGACATTTAAAATATCATTCTCGACATTTTGAATCCATTTATAATATTTCAAAAGTACATACGCAAATCACAATATTAAATGTTTCTCGACATTTCAAAACGTCATTCTCGACATATTAAATGTCTAGAAGGACATTTCATTCCAAACATGATAATTTCTCTACACTTTGAATGTCGTTCTCGACATTTCTGTGTCACTATGCAAAAAATAGCATTACGTTGTAGATTTGACATACATGGTAATTTGCAATAATGAAGCAAGTTATGTGTCAAGATTTTCTCAGCCAATAATCTTTTTTGCAAAACATGTCCATTTTATTGTCCTGGAATGGAATCCTAAATTGTTGACCTATGGGTATTTGTGGTCTAAAATATAACCAAAATGGCCATTTTTTGCAAGGATTTTTTGAAAGTTTGTCTTATTTTTGCAAGTGGTCAGGGGAAAGTGTCATTTCTTACATTTTCACTTGTTTATTTTAAATAAATCTGTCCTCTCTCAAGTCATCATAACCTGATATTTCTTAACATTGCGGGCACACGTCAACTGCAAGCCCTCCTAATGAGAAAATGAATAAGAAATTCACAAGTTTGTCTTCTCTTTATAATCTTTATCTTTTAGATTCGTTTAACAAATTATCAGAGCAATAAAAGTTTTAAGTTCAATCTTGGAGCATATATTTCTTAAAAACAGTCGACTTTTAGGCTCCATTTTTTAAAAAAAAATGATTATGAAAATACACGAGGGACATCTCGAAGACATGATTAAATAAATAAATAAGTTTATCCCATCTCTTTCTCACTAACATCTTTCTTAGATATCAATGGATCAACGATGATTTCTTTAATACTACCTTGTGATTAAGCAAGTTTGGGACGCCAGGGCTGCAAGGCGTCATATATCAGCAAATCGGGCTTGAGGTTGCTGATGATGCTGGAGAAGCTAGAACTTGACATCTGAAAAGCCAGCCTAAGGGTTGGCTTAAGATTTGGTGGCACATTTTTGGTTGTGTGATATTGTGGAGTAAGTTCAGGCAGTGATGGTAAATGAAGTTCTACAAATTCTATTGAGAAATCTGATAGATTTTTGTCAACACTGTTCTTGATTGAATCAATATTGGTAGGTGTAGAACAAGTATTGGAAGTTTTTCTTGAGAGTAATGTCTTGGATAATTCAAAAAAGGGATAAACATGGTCCATGAGCTAACCAGGAACATAAGACTTTTGAAACTTGTTTGTTGTTTCTCCATAAATGAAACCTTTCTTTCTTGCTCTATAATTTCAGTGATGGAGGCTGAAATGGGAGACTTTAATAGAAAATGCTTAGTGAAGACAATGAAATTCATTATTTTTGTCCTTGGACAGTGGGTCTACAGTGCATTGGATTTTACTTGGTGCAGTCCCTGTACGTGTGGCTTAATCGTTTGTCTGATAATAATCCATGAATTTTTTTGTTTTTGTCGGAAATGGTACATATATTCACATGGGGTGGCCCCTTGTGAGTTAACGATGTGTTTGTCATTCTTTAAAAATTAAATTATTTGTTACAGTATTATTTCTTCACTACACATTCACACAATAAAATATTCTGCACATAAATCAATAAAATTTCTTTAAATTTTAACCACATATTCCCCAAAAAATATTATTCAAAATTCCATTTTTTCTCCCATAACGAGAGACAAAAAGGGGCTAAATATTGTCCAAAAAAAAAAAAATGGAGTGCACCCACATGTGTGTATTCTGTAAGATTTCTGTTTTTTTTCCCGCATAGAGTTGTTCAATCCATATATGCTTCAAGATCCCAATTTATGAATTTTTAAATAAAAAGATTTATTTGACTGTTTTTTAAAGTCGAAAAATTGCTAGGATTTGGAACCTTGATCATTTGCACCTCAAAAATCAAACCCGTCTAGAGACCTTTTCATTTTGATCCATGGCTTAAAGTAAACCTTGTATTAAATGAGCATAGACTTGTATTATCAAAATATATCAAGTCGCCTAAATCCAAGCATCCTGGCTTGCGAAAAGTCCAATCCAAAATAGACCATGTCATGCGCAAGTATAAGGGCATGCCACCCAAGAAAAAGAGGCTTGAGATCTCTGCAAGACAACCTGCATGTAGGCAACATGGGCAGCAAGCCCAAGGCAAATGGTTTTTCAGTTATCTATAGAATTCAATGGGCCAATTATATATTAATTGAGATGAGAGTAAGGGGTATCCATATGTGTTAATTAAAAAATGGCTTATCCCATTATGTACCCAATAATCAAAATATAAATGCTAATCCATTAGTAGAAAAATAATCCAACAATCTCCCACTTGGACGTTATTACATTTTGTCACTACATAAACACAAACAAGCATCTCAAAACTTAAAGGTCTTGTTTAAAATGTGTCTACAAGTTCAAGCCTGTGAATTATATATCGGCAGGATATACAATACATGACCAATACTTGAAATCACGTAGCATAAACCAATGAGATGCAAAAGCAGTATAGAAAATATCAAGAAAAATGATAAACACGTGTTTCCATAAGAAGCCCTAGAGACAAATATGGATGTCTATAAGACGATAAGTCTTAACCAAAATATAGTTGTAACACATAGCCTAATGAATATACCGACATGGTATATGACACCAAACATATAATCACAACTATCAGACTTAGACATAGATCAAACATATATTGTCTCTTACAGATAACATGCATTGTTCATAATGTGCATGACTCAGGCATAAGACTAATCAAAATATCTCAATACATAAATAAGCATTGCTTTGTCCAAAATGCACGTGACTCAGACACAAGACTAACCAAAATGTCTCAATATAGATAAACATTGTCTTGTCCAAAATGCATGTAATCAGGCATACATTGACATTGCTATATTTAAAGGACAAAAATAGAATATGAGCATATATATATATATTAAACTAGCAATGATTATAGAACTCCCACTAACTAAATACAACATAAGACCCTAACAATCTCAAATGAGTCGCATGCTCTTAAAACAATTTTGGAGTTAAACCTTTAGTTAGCAGGTCAGCTAACAAATGATCTGTCGAAATATGCCCAATAAAAATATAAGACTCCATTATTTTTTCTCTAACAAACAAATACTTAATATCAATATGCTTGGAGCGCGAAGAGCTCCTAGCGTTTCGAGAGAAAGCAACTGTAACAGAATTATCACAGAATATCTTCAGCGGCCTCGAAATGGTGTTCACAACAGCTAACCCCAAAATAAAATTATGCAACCATATAGCTTGACATGTAGCCTCATAACAGGCCACATACTCGGCCTCCATTATAGAGGAAGCTATAAGTGTTTGTTTGACATTTTTTCAAGAAACAGCTTCTCCAACCATCATAAAAACATAACCAGAAGTAGATTTCATGTCATCTAAACAGCCTGCAAAATCGACATCAGAATATCCAACTATATTAAGAATGTCAGATTGTCGATATGTAAGCATTCGATCTTTAGTGCATTGCAAATACCCAAGTACTTTCCAGTGAGCCGAACCAGGATCACTCAACTATCTCCCAAGTACACCGATAACATAAGCAATATCTTGTCGTGTACACACTTTAGCATACATCAAACTGCCCACAACTAAAGAATATAGAATTATTTGCATTTGAATTCTGTCATTATCATCATTAGGGCATTGAGATTTAGAAAAATTATCACCTTTCACAATAGTGCTTTTCCAGGTGAACAAGAATGCATATTATACCTACTCAAAACTCAATCAATGTACGTTTTTTGAGACAATCCAAGAACGTCTTTAGATCTCTCACGAAAAATCTGAATCCCCAAAACATAAAAGGCATCACCAAGATCCTTCATATCAAAATGAGATGACAACATGCGCTTGGTCTCAAGCAATAGCTCAATGTCATTTGCAACGAGCAATATATCATCGACATAAAGAACAAGAAAAATATACTTACTACTAGTGACCCTCAAGTGTATGCATTGATCAACAACATTCTCCTTGAAACCGAAAGAGGCGACAATCTCATCAAATCTTAGGTATCATTGTCTTGATGCCTGCTTAAGCCCATAAATAGACTTCTTAAGCTTACATACCATATGTTCATTTCCATCTACTTGGAAACCATCCGGTTGCATCATGTACACATCCTCAAATAAATCTCCATTAAAAAAAGTTGTCTTGACATCCATTTGATGCAACTCGAGACTGAAATGAGCCACCAAAGCCATAATAATCCGAAAAGAATCATTGGTAGAAACGGGGGAGAAAGTATCCTTATAATCAATGCCTTCTCTTTAATTAAAGACCTTAGCAACAAGCATAGTTTTATACCTTTCTACTTGACCTTCGAAATTATACTTGGTCTTGAAAATCCACTTACAGCCAATTGGCCTATAGCCATGAGGTAGTTCAACTAAGTCCTATACTCCGTTTCGACACATTGATGCCATTTTATCATGCATAACATCCATCCAAAATGAAGATTTAGGACTATCAATGGCTCCCTTAAAAGATGTTGGATCAGGAGATGTACCAACATCAAACTCACGCTTCTGCAAATAAACAATATAATCATCAGATATTGTTGGTCTACGAATTCTTTGTGATCTCTTCAAAATAATGTCATCTGTCCCCATATCAACATCAACATCAACCTCAGTATCAATGATATGGTCTTTGAAAATAGTATTGGATCCCTTTGTTAATGATGGTGCTGCCACTGATAGAGGAATAACCTAAACAGGTATTACAACACGCTCCTCCTTAAACTTAACATCACTTGGTGCAGAACTCCCACTGTCACTAACATCCTTAAAAAAATGGCTCGATCAAATTCAATAATCCTAATAACATTAGAAGGGCAATAGAATCTAGAGCCTCTTCATCCCACACAATAGCCAACAAAATGTCCAGTGATAGTCTTAGGATCAAGTTTCTTCTACTAAGGATTATAAGGCTTTATTTCTGCTTTACAGCCCCAAACGCGAAAATGACGTAAACTAGGCCTTTTACCTGACCATAATTCATAAGGTGTTTTAGGAACCGACTTGCTTGGTACTTGACTCAGAATGTAAGCAACAGTTTTCAAAGCTTCACCCCACAAAAAAAAATCAGGCAAAGTAAAATGACTAAGCATACACCGCACTATGTCCATAAGAGTACGATTTCTTCTTTTTGCAATACCATTCTGTTCAGGAGTTCCGGGCATTGTGTACAGAGCCTCAATACCACATGCTTCAAGAAAAACAGCAAAAGGTCCAGGATTTCTTCAAGTTTCATCATATCTCCCATAAAACTCACATTCTCTATCCGATCTTATTGCTTCGATTTTCTTATTTTTTTGAAGTACCACAACAGCCTTGAAAGCTTCCAATGAATATGATTTTTCTCAAATGAGCTTAATGTAACCATAGCGAGAATGATCATCATATATGTAATAAAATATCTATAATTTCCCAATGCAGCAGGTGAAATGGGACTGCAAACATCAGTATGAATTAATCCAGAATTTCCACATTCAGCTAATCTTTTGTTTTCTTGTTGTTGCTGGAAGCTTTCCTTTGATACAAGCAACACAAGTTTCAATATTAAAAAAAATCCAAATTACCCAATATACCATCTTTAGCCAACTTTTTCATTATTTCTTTAAAAATTTGACCCAATCTTTTATGCCACAACATGAAAGAGTTTTCATTGGATCTAGCACGTTTAGAACCAACTACAACATTCACAATAGATATACTAGAAGAAGCAGAATCTAAAGCAGGACACAAATTAATTCTATACAAACCATCATATAATGTAGCAGTACCAACAATAACATAATTATAAAAGATTGTAGCATGTCCATTTCCAAACGAAAACCATATCCACATTTATCCAAAACAGAAATAGAGAAAATATTTCTCATAATAGAAGGTATAAAAGCAATATCAGACAAACTCAAAACATGCTTAGAAGCCAAAATAAGTTCGACTGTTCCAATATGTTCAACTTCAACCTTCACTCTATTGCCCATATTTACTATTGACTATGTATCAATTGGTTTTCTACAGTTCTTTAATTCCTGCAAGGAATTTGCAGTGTGAATAGTTGCTCCAGTATCTAGCCGCCAACTATCAGAAGGCACATCAACTTGATTAGACTCAAAACACACTAGTAGCGAATGAGTACCTTTTTTGTCTAACCAAACCTTAAACTTCTTACAATCAACTTTCTTGTACCAAAAAATATGACAGAAGTTACATTTGCCCTTGAAACCTTCATTCTTATGCTTATCTGGAACACACACAGTAGCCTGCTGAGAATGTCTCCCAGATTTCTTCACCTACTGGCGTTGCTATTATTACCTTTGAAAAGTTTCTTTTTCCCTTTATCAGTAGTTACCATGAAAGCAGCACGAGACTTGGACTTTTTCATCATCTCTTCTTCTTGAGTTACAATAGCAGTCATTTCACTCAAGTCCCACTCTTGTTTTTTAGCATTATAAGTAGTCTTGAGTGCATCAAACTGAGGAGGTAAGGATTTAAATACTTGCCATACAAGAAAACTATCTGCTAACTCAACTTTCATTCCTTTCAACTTGTTAAAGAAGTGATTAAGCATCATAATGTGCTCTCTAACTCCACTAACCCCATAATAGGTTGTAGTAGTAAGAAGTTTCATCAAAGTTCTCTTTTATGCTTTGTCAAACTTAGTAAATTTCTTCCCAACAGCCTCAAGATACTCTTTGGCATTATTGGTATCAAATATGCTCTGCTTGATAGACTTGTCAATAGTATACTTCATGATCATAAGACAAGTCCTATTAGAATGCATTCACTATTCATAAGGAGTCTTTTCAGCTGCAGTACTTTCACTAGTGAGTTTGGCAGGTGCATCAACCCTCAAAGCCAAATCCAAATTCATTATAGCCAAATTAATGGTAAGAGACTCATGCCAATCCTCATAACAGACAAAGAGAGAGAGACATAGCTGCATTGCCATAAGCTAAAGAGAATATAATAAAAAATTTATCAAACATATAGAATAATAAATGTGCTCCCATAAATGTATACTATAGACAACTTTATGTCCATGCTAGAGTTTTATTTAAAAATAAACTCTTACGCACAATGCTAGAGCCTGAGACACTAATCTTACGCATGACAAAACAAAATAATTAAATACAAGGACTTAAAATGACCAACTACCGAGATGATTGAATTAGGCCACCAAGTGCCAAGCACTTAACTATCATCTTTGTCGTCATAAGCATCCTACCAAATAATGATTTACCGACATGGCAAATATATTATCCGTATGGGTCTTAGTAAAATGTCATCAAGCGGAAGCATGAACAATATAACAATTTCTATAATTTATCATGTCATGTCCCACGAGAGGTGAGTACAAAGCCATTTCTTATTAATATCTATTATCATGACGGCTTCCATAAGCAGATGGAGAATCACATAAAAAAAACTCATCCATCCAAAACTTCTTGGAATTAATGTCAGTATATCAAGAAAACACTATTTATCTTTAAGTTAGGATTCCCATTAAAAAATAAAAACAAGCAATCCAGATTCTTTAAATGATGGTCTCGGCCCAAGAAATCACAACACCTTCACGTTAGAAAACCAAAGTTCTTCCAAAAATACGAGAATCTCCAAAAGGAGGGGAAATATAAATGACACAGCCATGAAAAATGAGAAGGTTTAGCTCTGATACCAATTGTCAAAATTAAATGTTTCCAATAATCTCTTCTCAACTTTCATAGCATGCATCCATCAATACCAAAGTAAATCATACCTCCAATAGCTTGTGGTTGAGCTTCCATTTCCTTTCTTTAAGCTGTAAAAATGAAGAAATCTTGTATGGATAGAATTACACTCTACCCGTTTCAACCCTAAGCACCGATCCTCTCCCTCTTCAAAACAAGAGGCAAAAGGTTTTTCAATTGTCTATAGAATTCAATAGGCCAATTCTATATTAATTGGGATGAGAGTAAGGGGCCTCCATACGTGTTAATTAAAAAATGGGCAACTTGCAAAAATATCCTTAAAATTAAGGACTTTTTGAAAAATCATATGAAAAGTATTATGGAAGGAAAAAAAATACCGTCACTTTTTAATTAAAAAGTGACACAATATCGCTTTTTAAAGTTAAGTATTACTTTTTTATAAAAAAATGACATACAATCTCACTTTTATTAAAAAATTATGTTTGTTACTAAAAAAAGTAAAATTTTTTAGAAAGTGATAGGAAAAAAGTGACAAACATTATAAAAATACAAAAAATTCTTAAAAGTGATAAACATTCAAAAAGTGGCAAAACACTAATCAAAACATTACATTCAGTTTAATAAAGTGATAGAAATTAAAAAAAAAAAATGACAAAACAGCAATCAAAACTTTGGAATCAATTCAATAAAGTGACATAAATTAAAAAAATGATAAAAACTCAAAAAAGTGACAACACTAAAAAAAGTGATGAAATCCCGATCATTTTTTGGGTGAATTGTATCACTTTTTAATAAAAGTGACATTGTATCACTTTGTAATAAAAAGTTAAGCGTAATATCACTTTTTAATTAAAAAAAAAAAGACATAATATCACTTTCATTAAAAAGTGAAGTGAAATACAATGTCATTTTTATTACAAAGTGATATTTGTCACTAAAAAATGATAGAAATTAAAAAAAGTAACAAACAATAAAAATGGTGATAAAAAAAAGTGACACGAATTCAAAAAAAAAAAAAAAAAGTGACAACTTTCAGAAAAGTGACAAAAAGTAAAAAAAAATGCAAACATTCGAAAAAGTGACAATTGTGACCTACAAAATTTCTGATTTGTGATTGTAAAATAAGTTGTGACGTTTTAATTTTTGATTTGTAACCGATGAACAAAATTTGAACTGTAAAATTTTTGAATTGTGACCGTAAAATAATTTGTGACATGAAAATTGTGATTTGTGATCAATTAATAATATGTGATCAATTATATGGAATTTGTGACCAAATTATATGAAATTGTGACCTTAATATATTTAATTAATAAAATCTATGTTTAATTAATTAATATAAAAAAATTAAAAAAAAATATGAGATTTGAAATTTTAAACATAATCTCTTAAATTTGAAATTAGTAAAACTAAACATCTTAATTATGAAATTTTCCCTTTCTAATTAGTCATTTTTAGAGGGCTGAGGGCCTAAAATGGCCCATCCCATTATGTGCCCAATAATCAAAATGTAAATGCTAGTCCATTAGTAGAAAAACAATCCAGCATAGGTTTCAAAGTTTTAGCTGCGGTTTCAAACCAGTTATTACCCTTTTCATTAACTCCATTATCAATCAATCCATACCGTATACACCATTAGGATCATAAATTTGCTTTTGTGGCTTTATGTTTTGTTTAATGAAGTTGTATTTTACTCTTGTGCTTTTCTATTGTACAGACTTAGCCTAAAAATTGAAAGAAAAAAAAAAAATTGTCGTGGTGACTTTTGTTTGATTTTGTTTGTATTTAAATTTATAATTTAATATATGTAATTTTTTTTATAGCCAATAAAGTATAAAAACATAGTGACAACAAAGTGAACAAGAAGAAAAAATATATGTTCAAATCACGATTTAAAATCGAACCAAACCGTTAAGTTTAGATTTGAGAAAATCTCACACCATTTAAATGGTTTGGTTTAGATTTGAGTTTTCTCAAGTCGATTTAAATGGTTTAATTTGAAAATCTATCAAGAATGGGTCAAATCGGATGGCTTACAATACCTCTTCATATATATAGCTTTCAACACACTCCTTCACTTGTTGGCAAGATTCATTTTTCTAGTTAAAGTCTTACATTGTATAGTTATACATTTGGAAGATGCTTGGGATGGCCGAACAAAAATTAGAAGGTTTGAGACCCCATTGCACCTTTTTGGAAGGTTTAGAACCCCATATGCAATTCTCCCTATTGTCTATTTATTTATCTTTTTGTTTTCCGAATTTATTATAATGTGGTTCTGATAGGTGCATTGCATGACAAGATGTGAAAGTCAAGTTTCAAACATTAGGAGTCTAAGCGTGCTCATGTGAAGCATCGGCGTAATGATGCATAGTCCAATTTTTAATATTATTTTAATTATTCCATGTTAATAAATAATTAAATAAATCTCCTTTTCATTTTCAGAATCATCTTCTATCCAAATTTTCAAAACTTGATAATATTTTCAATTTTCTACAAAAAAAAAAACATAATTCTCAAAATCATGAATACTATAATTACTTAGTAATTAATTATTGTAGTTAGGTTAGATACGAGCCTAAACATTCTAACTCTTCGTCGGCGGTGGACCGACAGTCTCAAAGGATTTTGAACATAAACTGGATAGAGAAACAAGATGGAAAGGATGAAAGTTTTGAATTTTTTTTTTTTTTTAAAACAAACTTGCTCTGATCTGGGACATAAACAAGAAGGGATCTGAGAGTGATCGTGGGCTAGGTTTGGGTTAGGTTTTCTCTTGGCTCATTTATTTTTTAAGTTTTAATAATATCTGCCAAACAAAAAGGCTCTTGCTATTTTCTGTCTAGGTGCGCCTTAGGCAATCAACTTCCATTTGAGACACTCATGTCCTCAACTTTTAACATTATAGTATTCCACATGGCAAAAACATCTATTTAGACAACAACATGCACATGATGTTTGACTATTGGGAAGTGTGGCTAGACGGTAAAGTCAAATTTCTAACATTTACGAACCTAGGCTCTAGCATGTAAGGCCAAGCTTCATTGTGCCTCGAAGCCTAGATAAGATTTTTAAAACACTACTTAAAAGGGTAAACTTGTTATTAAAAATGTTCCTCCAATTTGAATATTAATGCCAATACTACCCGTCTTTTAAGCAATGGAAGGAACCAAGTTGCTATGTTGATATGCAAATTGGAGGGAAATCTTTTTTACGCAATTTTTATCCTTTGAATCGGACATGTATCATCCCTAATCATTTAACATCTAAATAGATGATTTCCGACATGCGGAGATAATGATGCAGTATCAAAATGTTAGTAACATGAATCAGGGGCGGAACCAACCTGTTGAAATAAGGGGGTCCCAGAGTTGAAGGGGTGGGGGCCCACGGGGGTTCGGGGGCAGCGCCCCCGAAAATTTTTTGGGTTTCTTCCTTGTTGCCTTACACTTCTAATGCATTTTCTATGTTTCATAGCATTTACTTAAATAAATAATTGGTTTTACAAGTGCTCATTTTTTAATGAGGTGTTTTTCATTATATAACTTTAGTTGAGTGTGAAAGATCGTAATGTGGAAATTTAGAGGAAATAAACTTCGTCCTTATACTTGGTTGGTTTACTGTTCTTTGGACTTTGGAGATCTATTACCTTAAATAAAAAGTGAAATTGGGAGAAAAATTAATAATTTTTAGAAGTGTCATTCATTTGTTGTAAATATTAACTCGTAGTGGAACTGTTAGACATGAGAATTAGCTAATATTTTCGATTATTAGGATCCATAAATAAATATTTTTTCTCTATAATTTCTTAAATTAAAACATATTGGTTGAAGTTTTTAATTTCAAATGTCATCATTCTCATCCAATGTTACCATCCATTTTCAGAACCATATTTGAGAACATATCCGATAATTACTTTTAACACCAACATCAATACAAAATGATAATAATAAAAATAAAAAAAAGTCAAAAAATTTTTTTTGGGGGGGGGGGGGGGGGGGTCCGAGTCCCCCCCTGCCTCCGCCCCTGACATGAATATTATAATTAGAGTCAAGGATGTCAGGTGGAATGTACCCAAAATATTAAGAATAATGCTTCTCTTACACTTCTTTTCATAGTAAGTTTCACACTATTTTGTCATTTTGTGAGCATTATCTTTTGAATTGTCCATTTTATTCTTAATCCTATATTCTATCTATTTTTCACTTTTAACCCCCATAATTGGTATTAGAGCCTAGTAACGAAACCGAAGAAAATTTTAAATTAAATAATAAATTTTTAAAATGAATAGAAAAGATAAATTGATTTTAGAAGAATTACAAAATATTAATATTTTAACTAATACTAATCGACTTAAATTACAAGATTTAGCGATAAATTTAAGTACTAAATATAAAACTCTAAGTGAGGAAATACAACAAATAAATAGTTCTCAACAATTATCAGAAATAAAAAATAAAGGATTACAAATTTTAGTAGATGAATTTTTCGAACATGAAGAAGAAGACATTATAATAAATCAATTTTTAGAACAATATGATAATTATGCTCAATGCTCAACCTTTAGAAAAAATAGATATTATAAATCAAGATATTTTAACTCATATAATAAACATCGAATTCAATTTAGAAATTGTTAATGACAATATAAAAATAGGACCAAAAATCTTATTTAAACAAATTGAATCAAAATAAAAAGAATTAAAATTAAAAAGAAATTCGTGTATATCAATTGAACCACCTTTACCGGCTTATGTTATAGAAGAATTAGAAACAAAATTCTTGAAGCCACTAGAGAAGAATTAGAAATCTACAAACAAAGTTTAGAACAATTAGCTATTCAAATCGAGAATATTTATATGAATGATCCTCCACCCAAAGAGGAAACTACTGAAATTAATACTCCACCTCTAAATCAACAAGTTGAAACTCAATCGTTAGTCGGAGAGACCAGTAGAACTAATATTACTACAGATTGGACACAAGTCGAATCTGATGACTGGAATCTAGAATTGATAAAAGAATATGGAATAACTGATGAACGAGAAGGTTATAATTTTAGAAAAGGACCTAAGATTATGTCAACTAAGCATATACATCTTAAGGATAATAATCCAGTTAAATTAGTTACTGAACCAATTCCTACAACAGGAATCTGGTTAGATGTTGATGATAGCAATAATAAAAGTGAAATTATTGACTCGTGGGCAAAAGCTACCGATTTAGCTATTGCTTTTCATAAATGGAATACAACTCAAGTTTATAACTTTTTAATCCACACCTTTAGATGAATTACTTCAGATATCTGGAGGAGAACTTCTGAAGAAACTAAAAATAAAATTAAATATGGAGAAAAATCTACAACTACTATAGATAGTATTGAAAGTTTAGATGCTGAAAATTTTTAAGAAGTTTTAAAACGAATGGAAAATTTCTTTAGACATTTACTCTTAGGAGAGGTTATACCAAAAACGAAAATAGACATGATCACTCAAGAAGCCTTACAAGCTGAAAGAGAAATTGAATTATTAAAAATCTGTGATATGTGTGAATTAAATGAATATACCAAGAAATTTGAAAAAATATATACTAAAGCTTCTAAATCCATAAAAGAATGGAATTTATCAAAGGAAGATGTAAAATTATTAAATAGATATTTTCTTAAATTACCTTGGTCATGGGGTCAGAAATTATTTGAAGATTACCAAATATATTGGAATAAAATAGAGTGGGAAGATCCTAACCGTAAAGCTGATACCTTAGGAATGAGAACTTCATTCGCTAAGAGAAAAATATCTGAATGGTGTAGAAAATCTATGTATCAACACCTATTTAGAAAATATGGTAAGAAAGCAAGTTTATGCTGTTATGGAGAAATAACAGCAGTATCACAATTTGGTTGTCACCAACCGCCTAGGAAACCATATTATAAAAGGAAATTTAAGAAGTATCTTAAACCTTGGAAGAGAAATAAAGAATTTAAGAGTCACAAGAAATATTTTAAAAAGAAAAAACCTTGGAAAAATGAATATAACAAACATAAGAAATCTAAAAAAAATCTAAAGAAGAATTCTATAAAAAATGTAAATGTTTTACATGTAATGAAATATGACATATATCTTCCAATTGTCCTAATAAGAATAAAAAAGAAAATGTTAAAGCCATTAGGATAATGGAAGAAATAGAATCAGACTCAGACTATGAGATAATCGAAGACTTGGACGAATTATCTGAAACAGACTCAATATATGAGTTAGATATAGAAGAAATTGAAGAACCAGAATTTGAATAAATCTATATGAATCAAGAAATTATAGATACTATTGAAACCAACTTAGATAACGAAGAAGGAACTTCACAAACAATCGTGTTTGATGAAGAAAGATATGAAGCTATAAAAGAAAAACAAATATCTTTAAGAGATAAAGATGTTTTTATAAGACCAATATTACCTTGGTTTAATAAAACTATATATATTGCTAAATATGATGAAGTACCTATTAACATCGAAAATGTTAAAGGAAACACTACTATACCCCTAATAACTAAAGAATGTGTTAATAGAGAATTAGCAAAAATAAATAGATCCACTAAATAAATATTAAAGAACATAGTAATTGGAGGAATCCAAATAATGATCAAATGACACTTTAGAGAAGGAATGGATATTCCTATACAAATGTACTTAATGGATAACAGAATACTTCATGATCCAATGGATGCTCTATTAGGAGTTGTCTCTGAAAATCTAGTATATAAGAAAATTATATTCACTACAAGACCTGGATTTGCCATGTCCTTATTAGATGAAAATTTAAGTATGGAATTAAATCTATATCATAGAATTGATAGATTAATTATGCCACCAAGAAGTAAAGCTGTAACATTACATTGTAAAGTTTTATATGCCTTTACTACTACACACCAAAAGGAAATCAATAAAGTCTCAGGAGACTTTATCCAAATACATGAAGATTTTAGAGATCTAGCACAATTTACACCACCAAGAATGTTAAGTAATAATAACATTTCATTACCACAAGACATATTGCTTGATTTTCATCAGCAATCTAGAAGAATAGATAATAATGTAGGAAATCAAGGATTAGTTACCTTGAATACTTCTGGACAACTTATAGCCAGAATGCCTAGTAGAAGAATAAAAAGAAGTATTAGTACTAAAGAACTCTCAAGTTCTAGTAGAACATCTACAAGTAGAAATTACCCAACAATGCCTAGAAATAGCATTGATATTGACCTTAGAAAAAGTGAGGAAGACAATTTCCTTATTTTAACAGAATATATTAATAATCAAAATAACTACGAAGAAATCATAGCCCTTGTTAATATAGGAGCAAGTACCGTCATATAAGAGCAGACTTAGTTAATCATTTATTAGATGAAAATTTACCACAAGGAATAACTCTTACAGATTATCATGGAATTAAATATGAAATTAAAACTTTTATTAATCTAGAACTAAGTTTTACAGATATAGAAGGAGAACAATTTAAACTAAATCTTAAAATTCATAAAGATTATAGGAAGGGAAAATATACTAGTCCGATATTATTGGGAATGAACTTTTTTGAGAAAGTCTCACCATTCTATATTCAGAAGAATACATTACAAATAAATATAGAAGGAAAACAAAAAGTGATTTCTAGAATTAATAAAAACAAAGAACCAATCTATATGATACAAGGAATTAGATCAATCAAAACTAGCTTACTTAGTCCATATATTGAGATAACTCTCAATTTACCAGATTACTGTATGATAAAATTTCATGATATACTTGATACTGGATCAGGTATTTTCCTATGCAAAAGATATGTGTTCCCAGAACATTACTATAAAAGAGACTATAAGAAGACAACTTATGAACAAACAGCCAGTGATGTTGTAGAAGTCTACAGAGATTTTGTAGAAAATGTTCTGTAATTATAGGAAATAGAGAATGTTTTATATCCCGAATATATGCAACAGATAAAATCGGATGTGATATCCTTTTAGGAGAAAATTTCATCTATACATATAGCCATTTTACACAATATAAAGATAGTTTTGAATTTACAACACCTTGTAATCACAAAATTAAAACACCAAAAATTTATAAAGCCATTGGAATTGCACATCAACAAATTCATCATAAACCCAGACATCAGAGTTCTGCAGGTAATCGTGGTGGATGTTATACAAAAATTAATCAAAAACAAAAAATTCTAGTATTAGGAATTAGCAATTTAGAAGAAAAATTAGAAAGCATTAAATTGGAACTAAAAGAATGTTATCATGAACATTCCTTAGCTAAATGGGGCAACCATTGAATTAAAAGACTCAGATGCAAAAATATCAGGAAAACAATTTCCTTATAGCGAAGAAGATAAAAGAGAGTTTGAAATACAAATTAAAGAACTCTTACAATTAGGAGTTATAAAAGAATCAACCAGTCCAAATAATAGTCTAGCATTTATGGTTAGAAACCATAGTGAAATTAAAAGAGGAAAAGCTAGAATGGTAATTGATTATAGATATTTAAACTCTAAAACTGTACCAAATAGTTATAAATTACCAATAAAAGAATTGTTAATAAAACAAATACAAGGAAGTAAAATATACTCTAAATTTGATTGTAAATCTGGATATTGGCAAATAAAACTAGATGAAGCATCAAAACCTTTAACTAGTTTTACTACCCCTAATCCATTAGGACAATTTGAATGTAATGTTATGCCATTTGGATTAATGAATGCACCAGCAATATTTCAACAAAGAATAGATAAAATTATTAGACCAATAAAGAATTTATGCATTGTTTATGTAAATGATATCCTTATTCATAGTAAAAATTTAAAAGAACATATAGAACATCTTAAGAAATTCAACTATATTGCTAGAAAATATGGATTAGCCTTATCAGAAAGAAAAGCAGAAATAGTTAAGACTGAAATTGAATTCTTATGATATATTTTTACTGAAGAAAAAATACTTCAACAACCTCATATTGGAACAAAGATTATCAATTTTTTAGAAGAAATTAGAGATAAAAAAGAGTTACAAATCGTTATTGGATTATTAAATTATTCTGAGAAATTTACTAAAAACTGTGCAAAATACAAAGTCCACTTTACCAAAAAACTCAATAAAGGAGTCGAATGGGAATGGACACAAGAAGATATAGAAATGGTAAATAAAATTAAAAGAATATGTGAAAATCTACCAGAATTAAATATTCCAAATGATGATGATTTCTTTATTTTAGAAACTGACGCATCCTTATTACATTGGGGAGCAATTCTAAAAAGAAAAGAAAATCATAAAGAATTTCTTTGTAATCCATTATGTAAATGTCCAGAATAGCTTGTTGCTTATACTTCAGGTACATTCAAAGATGTCGAGACAATGTATGATATCAATCGAAAAGAATGTTTAGCCGTTAAAAAAGGAGTAGCAAAATTTGAACCTTATTTGCTACCTAAAAAATTTCTTATTAGAACAGATAATACTCAAGTAAAACCATTATTAACAAATAAATTTGGAACAAGCGCAGCTGAAAGACCACTTATTAGAATGCAAATGTGGTTTGCACCATTTAAATTTGATATTGTCAATATTAAAGGGAATGTCAATTTTATTCAAGATTTTTTAACTAGGAATGGAGCAAATCAGGAAGGAATTAGAGACATTGAAGTTCGAAATGAATATGAAGATTGCTGTTATGGAGTCCAAAATTACACCAATAAAAATGGCTGCTGTCAAGTCGATATCTGAGAAAGCCAATAAGGCTATATTATCTGAAGGCCCTAGTGCCAATAAATCCGAAGGCCTCAGTGCCAATATTGAACAAGAAGCATTAAAGCTTCATAAACTATCAGTCCAAGAGAATACTACTTTGTCTCCCTCACAGGAGAAAAAATTAACAAAGGAAAGTATTTCCATACCAGAGGTAGATCGCTCAAATATCATCAAGGCCTGTAACACTCCCAGTGTTATGGATATCAAAAGTAAAAATGATTTTATTTTAACATATGTAATGTTCAATCTAGCCTGTTGCTGGTTTACCAGTATTGGAGGTTGGATGAAAACCTTAACATATGGAACCTATAACAAAGTGAATTTATATCCAGGAGCCACAGCATATTGGGTTCGTACTCTATTTGAAATAGGAAATATAATTTGTATTTACCCATCAGAATCTTTAAGGGAAATTTCTATGCTACCAAAAGAGGTAGTCCGAGCTATTGAAAGATATTGTCAAGTTCTTAAACATAAGAACATATACATCAGATTTCTCTCTGCTAGTCCTGAATGGGATAATGAAGAAGATAAGCTGCTGCCAGTTAGCCATGTCATAAGGATTGCCACTACTTCCAAGCATCTCCAGCCTGAAAAGAGTGAAATCCACGAAACTACACCAGAAGAAATCATCAATATGACAACTTTTCGTAGAGCAAAAGGATATAAAGAACAATTTGAGCATCTCCAGAAAATTATTGAAGAAAATCAGAAATTTTGGGTGTATGAGTCACAAGATCATTTGATTTACAGCAAGGTTGTGGCACCTACTAAGCAAGAAGATTGGCACTATCTTAATACATGGTGTGATCATATTTTTGGAGGAGACGCTAGTAGAACACAGAAGACAAAAAATGAGATGTGTAAACAGTTTTGGTGTTATCCAAACCATAAGTGTGAATGCTGTAGCAATGAACAAGATGGCTCACCAACCTCACTAGATCCAGAGGAATTTTCGGATGAATGGTTTGAGTCTCATATGGAAAAGTAATGGACCCTCTTTATCATTACTTTATCAAAGTCACTTTGATAAAGAAAAACTGTGGGGTTTCACTCACATTATTTTTCATGTTAAGACAAACAACTTTAGGCCACAGTAAGATTCCCATTATCTTACACAGTAACACAACAATAATGAAGGACGGCCATAGAGCTTTTTCGAGTCTATAAAAGGAAGACTAATTCTCAGAAGAAGGCATCCTATCTTTAAGCAAAAACTTATTTCTCTCTAGTTTTCAAATCTTGTAACCATTTTCAGTTTCTCTTTTTCAATTGAAGCTTGTAATAAGGTAATCTCTATGGAGTTCTAAACTCTTTAGAGAGAGTACCAAGAGTGTAGCCAAGATATGTATGTATACTCTTTTATAAGAGATATTAGTGTGATGTGTTTATGAAATCAAAGTTGTTTGAAAACACTGTTTTCTTATTCTTATTATATTCTCAAAAGCTCTTATCTTACTTATACTCCAACGGTGAAAACCTTGAGGGTTAGTGCAAGTATCTTGTTGCCGTGTTGCCATATGTAGGCGTTTTAGGCGTTGTTAGAGAAAGTCATGAGAACCCTGTTACCATTCAAGGTGATGTTTTAACTAGGAGTTGAAAGGAAAACTGTGATTCCGTGTGATCCATTGTGAGATATGCAAAAGAGTTAGAGAGAAAACCAATAAGAGTGCGGAAGTCGTGTTGGACCATAACCCACTTTCTTAAATTCAAATAACACCGATCACTTATATCTGAGTATACAAACATATGGGAGCAAGCTCGAGGGAAATCTCATTGATATTATTCTGCATTTACCTTCAACTTCATTACTGTAAGATCTTTCTTATTTATGTTAATTACTCGTATTAATATTTGCACTCCTGCTATTTATTATGTTTTAGTTAATTGTATTCAAAAATTAGAAATTAACTGTGAAAGAGAAAAAGAAAAAAATTAAACCATATTATAATGTGCTAGATTATTTTTTGAAAATTAATTGAAATATACATGTGTCTTTAACAGAAAATATTGTTATAATTAATAGAGAAATTAATGAACTAGAAAATAAAATTAGAACATTAAAAGATTGTTTTGATAAAAAAATATATAGATAAATACGAGCATAATTGACTTTTTCATTTATTAGGAGAGATAAACCAAACTAATCCTATATTAGGAATAGAAAACCTTGACTTGACTAAAGAATAAGAGGAAAGATATTTGTGTCTTTTTATCAGAGAGTGTAAACCATGATGTAAAACTAAGTGTACATGTAGCAAGGTCGAAATATTAATTGGACCAAGACTGATCTTTTCCATCTTAGGGTTCTACAACAAGATAACATAAAAAGGGTTAAAAATATATTTTTAACGTTAGTGTTAAAAATAAAGCACGCTGTACTTCTAAGGAAGAAAAATAAAAATTTAAGGAACAGATTAAATATCCAATATTTATAAACAAAACTATTCGTTTGGTAAAGGAAAATCAATATACTTCAATACTAGCCATAGTGTCACGGGCTGCAGCTTTGCTTAAGTCCCGTGTTTTAAATATTTATTTAATTCGTAAAATAGATAGAAAATAGAAAAGAAAAAGTATGATTCTAGAGCCAAATGACGTCTACTCACGTCATTTGAGTTTTTGTTCCGAAGTCTATTATAAGTGGTATTGGTCTTTCAAAACTATTTCAAGCTTACTAGTGTTTTCCCCCTGCACTAGCCATTTGTAATTTCCTCCTTTTGTCTATTGTAATGTCTTGCTTTCTAGCAATCAATAAAGATGTTATTTCAATTGTGTTCAGTTTCATGTTGCAAGTTTTCTTAAAATTGTAATCAAAATTTACTTTCGTCCCGACGCGATCGAGGAATAGGCGGAAGGTAGTCTAGCGGAGTAGACTACTGCCGCACGGTGTCCCTTTCTGTGCTAAGAAAAGGTTACTCGTGAAAGTTGGTATCAGAGCTGCGGCTCAAGATCTTGTTAAGAAAGCTATGGAAACTGATCCAAATTCCTCAAACACCACGGAGGTGGTAGATGTTCAAAAGAGGAACACCCGACAGCATTTGGAGGCGCTTGAAGTGACGAACACTAGGTTGTGTTTTGCCATGGAGAACCTCGGGGATAAGGCCGAGGCGGCACAGACGGAAAATCGAGAATTACGCATCCAACTGGATGAATGCCAAGAGGCATGCGCAGCTATGACTGAAGCTGTTGCTATCATACCTGAGCTGCAGGATGAGATGGGAGCGTTGAGAACTCAGTTACTAGTTCTTCAGCGCGCGATTGGCAACGGACAAGCCATCGCACATGAGCCAGTGCATAGGCTCAGAATTCCAGAACCGTGTAGCTACGAAGGTGCACGCGATGCTAAAGAAGTTGAGAACTTCTTGTTCGACATGGAACAATACTTTCTTGCGGCTTCGATCAAGGACGAAGCGAGAAAGGTCACTACAACTACCATGTATCTAGGTGGAGATGCAAAGCTATGGTGGCGAACGAAGTATGTTGATATTCAGGCCAACATAATTCGAATTGATTCTTGGGATCTTCTCAAGGAAGCAATCAGATCTCAGTTCTTCCCAGAGAACGTGGAATATGAGGCACGTCGGGCCTTACGAGAACTGAGACACACAAGCTCCATCAGGGAGTATGTGAAGGCCTTCTAGGGGTATATGCTGAATATCAGAGATATGTCAGAGAAGGATAAGCTATTCACCTTCATGGAAGGGTTGAAACCGTGGATGCGCACGGAACTTCAGAGACAGAAGGTCACTGATTTGAGCGCGGCTATGGGAGCTGCTGAATGTGCAAGCGACTATCAACCTGAGTCGAGAGAGGATCGACCTTCGGGAAATAGTCAGTCTGTTGAAGGTGGAAGGAGACCTTACAGACCCAGCTCGAACTCAAATGGGGGAGAGCGTTACTCTCAGAATAGGGGAGGACCCTATCAAGGCAACCGCCAGAGTAACTCACTGAGAAACTATCACAATAGCCGTCAAGGAAACCATAACGGTAGTTCCAGTTCTGACTGGAATCATGGAAAAGCGAATGAGGGCAGATCTGATGTCGCTCCTAGATTGAAATGCTTTCTATGCGAAGGACCTCACCGGGTGGCAGAGTGTCCTCAGAAACGGATGGTAAATGCATACTGTCAACTAGCTGGGGGCTCAGGTTCGAAGCGAAATACCCCACAGGCTAGCTGTCGTGGCGACACCGACTCCGAAGGAGACGAGGATGTAATTGGTGGACTCTTGCATTCGTGCAATACACTATTGCACCGAGATACTAAAAGGGACGTCGGTCCCTCGAAAGAGCCGAAGATTGAAGAATCGAAGGCTCGCACTTGCAAGGCTAAAGGCCTAATGCACATTGATGTGAGGATCAATGGAAAGCCAATCAGGGCTATGGTGGACACTGGTGCCACGCACAATTACCTCGCAAGTCCCGAAGTAGAGCGGCTCGGACTTGCTCTGGAGAGAGGTAAGGGGAAAGTCAAGGCGATCAACTCTGTTCCTCAACCAATAGCGGGAATAGCACAATCGGTGCCGATCAAAGTAGGTCCATTCGAAGGAAGGACAAATTTGTCGGTAGTTCAGATGGATGATTTCAAGCTGATTCTCGGATTGGAATATCTGCGGGATACAAAGACAGCAGTGTTGCCGCATTCTGACTCACTAATAATGATGGGGAGCAAACCATTCATTATTCCCACACAGGTTGGGAAAACTTGCGGGAAAGGGGTCTCAGCCATGCAATACGGTAAGGGTTTCAAGAGGAATGAACCCTTATTCTTATGTTCTCTTCGAATAGAGGATATCGAAGAGACAACCGGCTCTACTCCAAAACCTATCAACGGGTTTAAGGAATTCGAAGACATCATGCCGGATGTGTTACCAAATAAATTGCCACTGAAGAAGGCAATTGATCGTGGGATTTGACTTGTCTCGAGTGCCAAACTTCCCACTAAGGCACCATGCCGTATGGCTCAACCGGAGTTTGAAGAGCTTCGGAAGCAAGAGGAAGAAGTGTTGGGAAGTGGGACTATTGTGGAGTACACTTCCGCACTACCACAACATGCAGGCTCACTAGAGCCCCTTTCCATCCTGAATGAATCAGTCGAGAGTGGATCGACAAACTACATTAGTGGATTGCCAAGAGTTGAAGACTTTGGCACCATCATCATCAGGATGGACTGTTTATCTAGGGATTCAACGTTCAGAACAGCGCCCAAGTATGTATCAGTAGAAGAGACATCTCAACTCTTCTTCAAGCCTATTGTCAAATGCTGGGGATCGCCTACTGTCAATGATCGAGATTCTCGATTTATTGGCACCTTTTGGACTGAGTTGTTCAAACTTCTTGGTTCAACTTTGAGTACAAATGCTATTCTTCACCGAAGATCAGACGGACAGACAAAGCAGTTCAATTCTATGATGGGAGACTATTTTCAGCACTTTACCTCTGTTTCGTATGAAATTCGGGTGAAACTTTCGGATGTGGCTCAGACGTGTTCCAATGTTCAAAAGAGCTCTTCTCTCAACGAGAGTCCTTTTGAAATTACTACTAGCCAACAATCGTTACTCCTCCATACTACAGATAAAGATCAGAAACAGTATAAGAAGTCTGCAGATTTGAAGCAACCCATTTTTAAAGTGAAACTACCAGAGATGAAGGTTGCTGAAGAGATTCTTGGCTACCAAACTACTCAAGCTTCTAGGAAACATCTTCAAGAGTACTTGGTCAAATGGAGCGGATGCAACAACGAGAAGAATACTCAATGGCTCCGAGGACATCGCCAAATCAAATGAGGGAGAATGTCACGGGCTGCAGCTTTGCTTAAGCCCCGTGTTGTAAATATTTATTTAATTCGTAAAATAGATAGAAAATAGAAAAGAAAAAGTATGATTCTAGAGCCAAATGACGTCTACTCCCGTCATTTGGGTTTTTGTTCCGAAGTCTATTATAGGGGGTATTGGTCTTTCAAAACTATTTCAAGCTTACTAGTATTTTCCCCCTACACTAGCCATTTGTAATTTCCTCCTTTCGTCTAGTGTAATGTCTTGCTTTCTAGCAATCAATGAAGATGTTATTTCAATTGTGTTCAGTTTCATGTTGCAAGCTTTCTTAAAATTGTAATCAAAATTTACTTTCGTCCCGACGCGACCGAGGAATAGGCGGAAGGTAGTCTAGCGGAGCAGACTACTGCCGCACGGTGTTCCTTTCTGTGCTAAGAAAAGGTTACCCGTGAAACCTAGGTTGGTAGTCACTTTTTATGGGAAACATGCAATAGCGGTCCCTAACATTTTCAATTTTTATAAACTTTACCTAAATCTTTATTTTGTTCTAGAGGAAGTCCCTAACCTTTCATAAATATGTAGTTGGGATCCATCAGATGAAAATTGTCCACTTTTTTGTTAGTTGACCAAGAAAATAATTTTGACCATGTTATTAATTATTTTTATAAAGGTAAAATGGTAACTTATTTCTTTCCATAAAAAAACAATTAAAATATAAAAATAAATAAAAAACCATCATCTTCCACAACTACCCCACCCCATCCAAATCTCAACCCCTACCTCAAAATCCAACCGGCTACGCATCGTTGCCCAAATTTACCCACCGCCGTCGAATCCACAACCTCCACAACCTCTGCTACCCTCTTCTTCACTGTCAAATGGAACCCAAATGAGAAATCAAAATCAAAATCGAAGCCACCACCACCTCGCTTCAAAATCGAAGCCATTACTACCTCCAGCTGCAATGGCAAGCTACCCTTGTCTACATATGAAAATAACTCAAATTATGACCACCTACCATTCTCGAGTTCAATTTGCGACTGCCGTTCCGCTATAAATGGCAAGGCATTTCTTCTCTGATTTTCAAATTTTCCTTCGAATTTTGTGGTGCAATTAAGCACCGAGCTTGGAGAAACTGCATCAATATGAGTGCTTCTCAGGTGGCGCCTGCTTGTGGTCTAACAACTAGTCTACACTGATGGAAGTTGAGACCGTTGAGAAAGCTAGGACCAAGAAACAGATTTTGGTTGGAAGAGATTTTGGACCAAGAAAGCTTGAGAATTAGTTCTGCTTATGTTGCAAAAGTAAGAAAATAATTCATTTGCTGATTTTGCAATTCCTGCTGCTAGAGTTGGAATTGACCCTAGATTTGAAGGATCTGGGATGGAATAAGGAGATTTAGCTCAATTGCACTATCAGTTTGGGAGATATTCTCTGAGTTTGTGGTAGAAGTGTTTGGTGGATGTTCTCTGAGTTTCTAGTAGTGGTGGTGGTTCTTTCCCCAAATATGGATTGTCGTTGTAGTTGGAGGTGGCCCTCGTCTCCAGATCTAAAATGCATTCGGCCTCCTTATTGGCTTGGTGATGGTGGTGGTCTGGTGGTTCTACGCGCCTGAACTTACTTAGTTTTCAATTTCTGCAGATTCATTGAAGTGATGTAGTGATGGCTGTAAATTTGGTGGCAGTGGCAGCGATGAACGACAATGGTGGATAGAGTGATTTTGGTTTTAGGTAGGGGGTAGTTGTGGAAGATGATGATTTTTTATTTAACTATTTTAATTATTTTTATATAGAAAGAGATAAAGTTACCGTTTTACCTTTATAGAAATAATTAATAATGTAGTCAAAATTATTTTCTTGGTCAACTAAAGAAAAGTGACGATTTCTGTCCGATGGGCCCCAATTGCTAGAGCTCGGCTCGCCGTCCAACCAGCAGAGCTCCCGGGTGCTCGGCTCGTGCCCGAGCTCGCCCAAAAATTAATTTTTTTTTTAAGGTAAGATAAGCCTAGAGGAAGGGGAAAAAAATTCCAACGAGCCAACGACCTGACTTGTGGCTCGCCACCCACGAGCCGAGCAGAGCCGACGAGGCTCGTTTGCCACCTCTACCAATTGCACATTTATGAAAAATTATAAACATCTGCTATCACAAAATGAAAATTAAGGTAAAATCTGTAAATTTTAGGTTAGAGACCGTTGCTACAATTTTTCATTTTTTTGAAAAATCATTTTTTTAATTAGTGATTTTTTGAAAAATGCTTGGTTAAAAAATGAGAAATTTTTTTAATTTATGTGTAAAATATTTTATTGCGTGAATATCAAAGAATATATAATTAATAATTAAGTTATAATTTCTACAAAATGCTTGAACAAAAATAAAATTTGACCAACTTATAAACAATTATAAGCTGCTCGTTGAGTTAATGGTACAAAAGATGAACAAATATAAAATTTCATTGACAAAATTCAAAGATAAGGAAACGAAAAGATGAATATCTGATTGTATTGTGTTACTAGGCCTCAAAGCTCGACAAATAATCATCAGTTTGTTTGGCATTTTGGTCGCTTCTGAGAGGAACCCGACAGCTGAAAAAACCCCAATGTGCAAAACAGGCGAGGAACTGGTTTCAAGATAAAACCGCTTATTTCCCTGTCAGGTTCTCCATATTAACATTCACGTCCAAACCCAAGCTCGATAATGCATTGATCATGGCAGGAACATCCTTTTGTAATGCAGCAGCCGATGCCTGAACAAGACAACAAAAAAGGATTCTAAAATATGCAGCAATCTCCGTCAACATACTCCCAAGTAAACAAATTTCCGTATGTAATCCTTGAATGGGGCAAAAAAAGGCTTGACTAAACACCAAGGTACAAAAGTCTGTAAAAGCACGACATGCCCACTAGCTTTATATTTTTATCCTATGCCTTAATGTAAGTACACGACAACTATGTGATATACATCACAAAACAACTGTCATAAAACACCAGATAATTCAACAAGAAAAGAAAACATAATCAGAATCTTGCACAGTTCAATATAATCATCTGCCCACAAAAGAAAGGAAGAGAAGATGCATTGACACAATTATATTCCAAGGAAAAACAGTCGAAATCATCAGATGAGATTTGTTTACCTTTCTGCTCTCCTCTTTTTGATGCTTTAAAATTTCCAAAGGCCACTGACTGACTAGCTTTTGAAGTTCAACCATGATACCTGGCCTTTTTGCATCGGGCAAAGTCTGGAAACACATACAATACTTATATTTCAGCATCCCAACAGAGGAGATTATATTGAACAAGCTTAACTGTACGAACTCTGTTGTTTACTTTAAAATCTTTAAAGTGAGTATTCTAGATCAGGTGAAAATTAATAAGGAATATATATTTTGATCATATTGCGCTAAAATTCAAAGAACAGATAGTCGGCCATTGAGACACTACTTTTAATCTCGACCAACATGAATAGTTAAAAATTTAGTGCAGGGGAGTGATATTATAGAGTTCAGGAAGGGAAAGTACATCAGCTGATGCTCCCATTTTTTGTTTTAGTACAATCAGGAGTTTCTGAGATCAAGTGTAAACAAAGTGTTCAAGTCTGATAGCCATGCCAAAACTTCCCCAACAATAGCACATATTTTACGAACCAGAACATCGTAGATACTAGACTTCAGTTTCAGAAGAAAAAACAAATTTGATTCTACAATCTAGATTGACGATTTGTAACTCTCCATTTAGCTCAAGTCCTTCCTGCTAAGTTTAACAGGCACCCTATAACTTGTTCTAAATCACTTCAGGAAGGCGCCAGTGTAAGGTTTTAACCTTACATTTTCTATAAATTCAACTGTTTTTAAAAATAAAAGTAACCTGATTGAGTATTTGAATGATTGCAGCAGCATTTTCAGGCTTGCTTTCAAGGAGAAAACCCTGCAAAGAAGAGAAAACTAATACCAAAACCAGGATCAGAAAAATGAAAATTGTTTGCAAGTACACGTACAACATGAATTTTGGCATTCAAACATATAGTTTATTGAACAAGAGAAATCATTTTTTTAGAACCAAATTGACTGATCTGAGTTACTCTGCATTAATTGAACCAGGTGAAATGTTGAACATGTTTCCAACATTATAATAAACTATGCACCAGATAATGAACTAATAGGTACAGCACAAAAGTATGTCTAAATATAGAGATTAGAGGAATTAATTCTCTATTATGGTAGGCAACTTGGGGAGAAAGGATCACGGGATTAGTGACCTTGTGGGGTCTCACATACCCTGCAGACAACAACTGCAGCAGTCACAATTCCCAATTCCCCAAGCCTCGAGGGAACATACCTATGAAAGCCTTTCGCTACATTTTGTTAGGGGAATCTAAGAAGCATGGATACTTGTAAACTCATTACGTACCCGGAGTCGATACTTATCCAAGTTTGGATATTCTCTCCGATACGTACCGGATACATTTTTGTAATTATTTTATATATTGTTTAATTTTTTAATTTTTCGATACGTATTAGATACATGTTTTTAATTATTCTATATTTCTCAATTACTTACGACACGTATCTAATACGTTAGGACACATGAACAAGAGTATTATAAGTGGGCTTGACTCTTTCACTAATAGGTATAACATGGATTCAGAGACCTAGTTGTTACTTCATGGTTCACATATATATTTGCTTCAAAGTATTGCTTTGAAACTTTTTTGCAACCTTTTTCTTCATCTTGTGCTGAAAGAAATTGAAGTACATACTCTTTTTACACTCTATGAGAAATAATAAAATAATTTCACAATGAGTTGAAGAATTGATTTTCATTCATAGCAATCTACGTCTGTTATCAAGAAAATAAGATCTCTATTCAAAAGGAGAATTTAAAATAAGGGACATTGTCGGTGACTCATTTAATACTCTTGAAAGTGCTGGAGTGCTTGAGGTTGCTTATCTATTATTAGATGAGACAAAGTTGGGGATTGTTATTTTAATGATAACGAAGAAGTTGATGTTGAAGAAAATGAAGTTGAGACAATTAAGGATTAAGATAAATACTTTATAGTATTTTATTTTATTTTTATCATTATGCTTATGTTTTAATTTTTTTATATTAATGAAATTATGTTGAATTTTATAACACGTATCCACATATCCTAATTTTTTTTAAAAAGTCGTATCGATGTACCCATATCGTATCATATTCGAATTACATATATGTATCCTTGCTTCTTAGAGGGGAACTAAACTAGACGTAATAAAAAATAATTAGGTTAGGTTATTTACTTAAAATTAAATCCAATAGTACGTCTGAACCGTGAAACGCTTCCTAGTAAGTCTGGGAACAGTGTAAACATTTATAATCCATTTATTCTCTGGTGAGTTATAGAGGAAGAGACAAAAGATAATTTAGAAGTCCAGGTTGCTTGCACCTAGCAATTCCTTCCATCTAAATTACTTCATTTCACAATTTTTGCACTCATGAAGAATTGTGAAATTTCAAAAAGGAGAGTTTTATAATCAAACCATTATTTCCAGCTGCTGTTATGAAATCAATATGCGACCACAATATGAATTACCTTAGCACAGGAAAAGCCAGTTGCAAGAGTATGCTGTTTCATAGTTTCTGATCTCCACTTCTCAATTTTCCATAAGGAAACAGAATCTCCTGTAAAGAAGGAAAGTTAAGAGAAGTGTGAACTGCATTAACCATGTTCAGGTCTATGCAAACCAAAAGATCAAAAGCATGAACTTGAGATTGAATGGAATATAGTGGACAATATATTCCATGGTTACATCAAACTCAAGTTGACGGTTTCTATAGGAGCCAAAAAAAGATACTTTATTAAGACCTTTCCTGGCAGCAAATTCCATCCACAAATCAAAGGAAGTCTGTCTAAGGCTTACTCCTGATGTGACAAACCCTTTTCCGTATTTAGAGATCAGATCCCACCTGTCTTCATCGTAACAAATTCTGTAATAAGCAAAACCCAGCAAGAAGAATTAGAAAAATCCAATTGAAAAGACATTATATATGTGAGGAAGAACAGCACAGAATAAATTGAACTTCCATGAGAACAGAGAATCAAAAGGAAAATGTCAAGCAACTAATACAACTTGAAGATGGTTAGTCTTTTTGAGGGATATAGAAAAGCCAACAAAAACAGTCTCCACCCTTGTACGCCAGAACAAAGTCCATAGAAGAGAGAAAATGTACGAAAACAAATGTGCAGCCTGGTTTTCTCCATACCTATACACAGCCTAACTGCATCATGAGAAACACTTTTTCCCCTTATAGGTGAAGAAGAAACAAAAGGAAAGGGATGTAGAAGTACCGTCAAATACACAGTTATGCCATTAGGTCTTATTACGCTATTCAGTTCAGCATAATCACACTATACCTTAAAATGATTGCGGTATGTTCTAACCTCTGTACATGTGCTGTTCAAGAACTTATTATACTCAAAATTACTTGGCCATTAAAAATTTATCTATATGTTTTATACACCTAGGGAATGCTTTGTGTGCATCATAGCGCATATTGCCGAGGAGGTTTCTCAATATAAGAATTATGTGAAAACAAAGGCTAATTCTTCTAAGAAGGGGAAGGACCGAACGAGTAAGGACAGGAGGAGAACAAGGGGTAGATGGGGCGGGGAAGAGAGAGAGAGAGAGGTAATTGCAACTTAACTATGTTGAATCTCTGTAATCATATAACAGGATAGTAAATATTAGTCTTTAGATCTTGGTATCTTAGTCTACATAACAATGACCAATATAAGCAGAAGTAGGTGGAAAGATTTTTTGAAAAGTGCAAGCATAGGTTATAACCTGAAAACTAAATCTGCCGTGCCAGGTTGCAAAGGTAACTCATTCTTCTTCACTAGTTTCATCACTTCTACCATGAGTTTGACATCACGGTGTTGTTTAGCACTCAACTGTAGCCACATAACAGTTATTCATTTACAGAGATTCACTCATATAACAAAACATAGATATCGTGCAACCTCACACAGAAGGTGATTTCTTAAGTACCAGAAGATGATGGGCAGATCCGATATCAGGAGTCAATCCATATAAGTTATGCTTCCATAATGCCTTCTTTCCTGTGCATATATCGTAGCTTAAATACTCTCATCCACTGACAAGAATAACAGCATGAACACCAGGGAAGAAAAGAAAGTTGACTCTCTTGTCAGCCAAAAATCCCATGAATTTGAACACATGTTACTAGAGCAAATCTTAATTTTCAAAGCATTATATTTCACCGTTAGTCAAACATGATGAAACTACTATATGTGGCAACGAGCCGAGCCCGAGCCAAAAAAAAAAAAAGCTCGTACCGAGCCCGAGCTTTTTTAGGCCTGAGCCGAGCCCGAGCAAAAAAAATGAGGCTCGGCCCGAGCTTTCGTCCCGAGCCTTTGCGGGCTGAGCCGAGCCTGCTCGGGTTTTTTTTTTTCCGTGTTATAAATTAAATAAATTTTAAAAATATAAAGTTTACATTGTAAACCCTCCTCCTTTATCCGGGCTTGGGACCGGCTACAATTATCGTAGGCGGAGTTAAAACTGTACACGAATAAAATATTTCGACTTTCGTGTACAATTTTTCTTGATACAAAAAAAATTTAAAAATTACATTTATTTTAAACTAATAAATTTAAAAACTTACAATATCATAGATGCTTGAATTTGCTGTAACTCTTCGGCCATTATGCTGTCAACTTGTTCTTGAAGGCGTAATTCCGCACATTCCCAATCCTTCAAACATATTAAAGCCTCCAATATATCTTCTTTTAGTCTTGATCGTTCGTCACATAAAATTCGACCACCTAAACTAAATGCAGCCTCCGATGCTACCGTAGACACCGGAGGTGTTAGTAGATCGCGAGCAATTTTTGATACAATTGGATATTGCCTTTCGTTACACCTCCACCATGATAAAAGATTAAATTCCTCTAATTGTTCTGGTTGTAACATACTACGAACGTCCACGCACATATACCTAGCTAACTCAGAGGGAATTTCAAGATTTGTACCACTGACATCTACTGCTCTAGATATTGACGAACTAGAATTAAATGAGGGAACACTAGTATTGGTCTCTAAAAAATTCCAAAAATTTTCTTTGTTGAATTAAATTTTAGCATTAAATTTTAGCAAACAAGGCCTTAACTAGTGGGCCCCCTATTTTTATTGGAACAGACTTTGTTGAGTTTTAACTTTTGGATGGGTTGTGCTTTTTAGTATTGTGAAAGTAATATTTAATTTTTCATTTACCATTTGAATATAAATATGAGATAAATGTAAACTCCTGAGAATAAATGTTAATTATTACACGTACAAAAGTAGTGAAATGGATATTTGAACGTGAATATTAAAATTATAACTAAATGC
The DNA here is from genome assembly GCA_019097785.1 of Fraxinus excelsior. Lineage (NCBI taxonomy): Eukaryota > Viridiplantae > Streptophyta > Magnoliopsida > Lamiales > Oleaceae > Fraxinus > Fraxinus excelsior. The sequence goes on along the minus strand of CM032634.1, from coordinate 32,089,497 downwards.
AAAAATGAAGATAAGTGACAAATATTATACACGAATCAACGTGAATGTTAATTAATTTAAAATCAATATCAAGGAATATATATGTGACAACGAATGTTAAATCATTTAAATAAAATGAATATAATTTAATTTTTCAATTAAGGACCTGTCTGGGTGTGCTATCCAGCAGAATTTGGACCGCTGCTTTCACTATTCCGCCTACAATGTTTGACTAAGATATGTCACAGTGGGGGAGATATTGTGGAAAAAAATGGCTAAAAAATCGTGGTTTTTTTTTTTGTTACAAAAATCTCTTCCAGACACGCCTTAAGTGAAACTCGATGCTAATTAAGATACATAGATGTGAATAATGAACTATATTCTTGAATTTGAAATTCTAATTAATATTAATTAAATGAATGTGAATATTAATTAATTGAGAATTAATTATAGTATTTATTACCGTTTGTAAATTACCATCAAAGTCAGACAGATTTAATTTTGTTATGTATGCCATGCAGCTGCTGCAAATGGTGAGATTTGGTGCTGAAATGGTTTTCAGTTCTAAAGATAGCACGATCACAGATGAAGATATAGAGAGAGGATAATTGCCAAGGGAGAAGAGGCAACAGCTGAACTTGATGCCAAGATGAAAAAAATCACGGAAGATGCTATCAAATTTAAAATGGACGACTATGCATCTTGTTTTGTCAACCTTGCTAGTTAGTTTCTTTCCATTTCTTCCCTTTTCGGCAGCTGCTGACTTGTTTGATTTCGAGGATGAAAGGGTGGAGTTAGTTAATCCCCTTATGGCTTGTCCCATATGACTTCTAGTTCTTGTTCTATTCGATTTTCGGCCCATTTAGGATCCGTTTGATAGTAAGGGTGGAAACAAAATGAATTCCAAAAATAATAATTGCCTAGAATCTTGTTTTCCATGGAATTGTTATTTAAGTGTGTTTGATTAATATAATTTTCCACCTAGAAAATTTTAAAATTTTGGATCTTTTTGTATTCGTTTGACTTTGTTTTACATGAAAATTGTCCATTAAAGTAATAATGTTTTTCACAATTGGTTATAAAATTTGTATCCATTGCCAAAAAGTAAAAAAAAAAAAAAAAACTAAAAAATCATTTTTTTCATCAAAGTTTAGTGTTCGTTTTACATAGAAATTGTCTATTAAAGCGATTTTTTTTTTGAAAAAGATGGAATTTAATTTCCAATTCCATGGAAAAAAGGTAGTATCAAACATGGCCTTACTGAATTTTCAATGTCCATTTTGTTGTTGATACTTGATAGGATGAAATCAAGTTTGATTCCAAGAAACTTGTCAGTGAAAATTGGATTGAACCGCCAAAAAGGGAGCTGAAGCGCAAGTATGTTTCTTCAGTTGCTAAAGTTATGTACGCCAAGTTTATCTGTCAGAAAAATATTACATCTCTTATTCTGTTGTTAGTTACTCAGAATCAGAATACTTCAAACAAAAAATGCGTCAAGAATACCTTATATATCATTTTGCATGTGAGAACCTCGGATCCCCCGCATGCCTCAGTTGAAGCCTCTTTTATTTTACATAGTTAATTATATTATATTTATTTTTTTATTTCTGCTCTTTACATGTTTTTCTATGATAGGCACGACTTCCAGTTCTTCAAGACGCAGCGTCTCAGCGAGCTGTATGAAAAAGAAGTGTACAACATGGTGGCTGTCGGTGGATTTTTCTTCTTTTCTTATCGACATCTTGCAATATTTATTTCATGATTTCTGCAAATCCAACAGAGAAGTAAAGTAAAAGATACAATAGAGATGGATGAACGAGAAAGTATTTTACTTCTTTTGTTGAGAATACCTTATATATCATTTTGCCATTGGGCTTATTGAAATTTGGGAGATCCATTGACTTCTGAGGAGCAGGAAGAGAAGGAGCGTCTGCTGGGAGAAGTATTCTTCCACCCGACAGTTTGTTATATGTGTTGGATAAAATAATAATAAAGTACAGAAATAACTTATCAATAGATCGAGTCTCGTGACAGCACGATGTCCTAAAGCGAAATTGCCCGTCGATAACTGCTGCGACCTTCGTGGACAATCACCTCCAGGATACAACGATCAAATAAACCAATTGTTCAACAATCACAAAAGGTTTTCAGAACTCTCAAGTGTACTCCAGAAATACGAAAAAATAATTTGAGTATAATATTTTACTGTATATATGAAGAGACAATTTCGTTTTTGTTGTAGTTTTCTAATACCCAAAAATGTGTTTATATAGCCAAAAAATAGAGGTAACTGCATACCCCATGATCCAGTATTAAATTACAGTTTTAATGGCCAATGGTAATGGGTTGTAAATACTGGACAGTTAAAATAATAATGTTTTACTGGCTAGTTGACCCACTAAACAATTCCGAAAATAATTAAAAATAATAATTATTTTATTAGAATCAATAAAGCCCAAAGCCCCAAGGCCCAATCAAAGACTTTTTGATATAATGCGTGAGGCGTGGCTCGAACCCCTGACCTCCCACACAAATTCCACGTTTTTACCAGTTGGACACTTTATCTTAATTATTTATTTCTTTCACATATTATATTTATAGTATAAATATATAACAATATGTAGGGATTTTCGACATGGAGCAGAGATGACTTCAATACATTCAACAGGGCCTGTGAGAAGTATGGTCGATATGATATAAAGCAGGGGCGGATCCACATTGGGTCATGTGGGGTCAGATGACCCTATTTTTTATTTTTTTTAACCTAAACATTTTTTAAATCTCATTTTTGACCCCCACAAGAAAATTGGTCTCGATCGCTATGAGAATCCATGACTTGATTTAAAGATCCAGTACAGCAAAGGGAAGTTATACAATGAAGAATGTGATCGTTTCATGGTGAGACTTCCAATCACATTAAGCTCTTCTAACTTGTATCGATTTTCTTCCCCTTTTAATCATCTGACAATCACCTTGCACCGTCTTACGTCATTTTCTCTCACAGATATGCATGGTTCACAAGATCGGGTATGGGAACTGGGATGAGCTGAAGGCAGCTTTCCGTACGTCTCCATTGTTCAGTTGATTGGTTTGTAAAGTCTCGTACAACACAAGAACTTGCAAGAAGATGTCATACACTTGTTAGGTTAGTAGAGAGGGAAAACTGATAGACCCATGACATACCAAAGGCTACGAAAGGAGCAGGGGCAGATTAGGAAATTAGTTAGAAACAGGCACATGCACAATCAGTGATTTAGTTAAACAACCAAGTATAAATCAGAACATTGATTACTTGAAGAGCAGGCAGAAATTAGTGGTTCATTAGGAGAGAATTGGCCTCTCGAATGCCAAATATCTGTATTTTAATTTCCTTGTTCACAGTTACAGAACTTTAGTGTACTGAATTTCTTATGAGTGCAATTAAATCATTAAATAAATACCTTTAAATCGTAGTTTTTGACATGTTCTTGAGCACTTATGGACGTTTTAATGTGTGTTTTGATATTGTGATATAAATTGATGAAATTGAAGGAAATAAGTAAAAGTTGGAAAAATGAGAAACAGACTAAATTGTAAGAGATCCAAAGTTCGAGAACTAAAGTGCAAATACTCAAAATTTGTGTCGGACCTCAAAATGAAGATTCAAGAATCCTACGAGTCAATTGGATAAAGAAAGAAGTCAAAGGGATCAAATATAATCAAAGTATGATCATATATTAATTTCCAATCGAGAAAGTTAAGCTTCAGATTTGTAGTCTCATATTGAGATTCATTTTTGACATAGAAAACGTTTGAATTAGAAGATGATATCTGAAGCGAAGTTGTAGCTCTTTGAGATATCTTTCCAAAGCATCTTGAATTGCCTCGATCGGATATCGGGAGCAAAAGTTATAATAAAAATACTGAAAGACGTGCATGACGGTTTTCCAACCGACGATGGGCACCAAGGCGCCGCTATGCGAGAAAATAGGTTTTTGATTTTTTTGGACTCTTTTCTTGGCCCAACAAGACTCCAACCCTTTCAAAACTTCAAAAATACTATAAATACAACATTTAAAATGTAATTCTAGGGAGGAGAAGACGGCTTAGAAGACAACACAAAGAAGAATTGATCTAGAGCTAAAATGATAAGGATTTGGAGAAAAATTCAAATGGTAAAAGAGTTTTTCTTCATTCTCTTTATGTTTTTCATTAGAAATTGTGTTGATTTCAGAAATTTTATTATGAACTAAACACTTTATCTAGTATTTGATGTAACCAACTTAGAATTATGAGTCGATGATTTTATAATTATTTCTATTTGATTTTCTCGCTTATATTTAATTGTGTCATGATTATAATACTTTCAATTACCTAATCAATAATTGAATGAATAAATGCAAGTCAATTTCGGTACTCGAAAGGGGAGAATTTAGGCGCGATTATAAGATTAACACAACGTTGATTTTATGAATTTCGAGAGAAAGTGTAAAATCTATGAAACTTACTTTACAAAAGAATCGGAACTTGATAAATTCTAGATTTTAATTCGGTATAGAGATATTGGGATCGTTTATTTGTGTTATGATTTTAATACTTTCAATTAATTGACAACTAATTGAATGAGTAGATGCTAATCAATTTCGACTCTTGAGAGATGGGAATTTAGGCGTGATCATAAGATTAACACAATATAAATTTTATGGGTTTCGAGAGAAAGTATAGGACCTATGAAATTTACTCTATAATCATAAATTTGATAATTTCTAGATTTTAATTTGAAATAGAGATATTTGAATTAATTTCTAGGATTAATTTTTCTTCGGCACTCGAGGGAGGGTGTAGAATTACATTAGGATTCTTGCTTATAAACATAAAAAATTGATTAGAGATAACTAAATTTTTTAAAATCATATTTGATAATCAGGTGAAATCATAACCATAGACTTCCTTACTTGATTATTCTTCTAACTTGCATTTATTTGTTGAATTTGTCACCATATTAATTTTAAAAAAAACATTGATTATAAAATCCATTCATCTAGATAAAATATAAGCTATATAATTATAGTATTTAGTAGAAATTTGAAATATCAATCCGGTTCGACACTCTTACTCCAATACTATATTATAAAACTTGACACCGTATACTTGCAGTATAATTCACGGTATCAATCCGATTCGACACTCTTACTCCAATACTATATTATAAAATTTGACACCGTATACTTGCAGTATAATTCACGGTATAGAAAACACATGATAGGCAAATAGGACGCTTTAAATGTCCCCATCAAGGGCTGTTTAATATGTACCGGATGGGCAAAATTTACCGTTTTAATATAATAGTAAAGAAATATTTATTAGTCCCGTGTCATGTTTCTTCATAAATTCTTTTCTCACTGGTTAAGTGGCAGAATTGGTTCAGAGAGAAAGAAGTGCTTGTTGAATTTGCCCGGTTTGTAGGTTACAGTTCTAAATATGTTCGATCAGGTAGAAATTGTACAACCCCCGTTTAATACTAATAGGTTGAGATTGTGAGTAGCTTGCCGAGTTATGCTAATGCCGTCGTTCTGTTCGGAGAATTGAGACATGTATATCCGATGACACTTGAGCTTGTGTTTGGTATACAGTATAGGCGTATCCCAGCAAAATAAGTACAGTACATAATCTGCAGGTGGAGTAGCGGAGAGTGGTCTGATATATTGGTTTTAGCCGTGTGAAGATCAAACCTTTTTCTATAAGCAAAACAAAATGACTCAGAAATCCTTTCACATTGAGCTCTACAACAATATAAATTGAACCAATGTAATGCCCCAAAGAAACCAACCTGAGGCTCTCTTACACAAGACTATATACGGAGGAAAGATACACTTCTCCTAGCATAACAGTGATACATCGGGGTTCTAGTGCAACGAATCATTTGTACCGTCAAAACTAACACCGCCATTCGTCCTCTTTCGTCCTCTCCAATTCTCACCCCACACTTTTGCATCAGCAACTGCCCGTTCTCTGTCTAGATCCCGGTTCCTTGGAGTTTCTCTACCTCTACCTGCATTAACAGGTGTGTCTCTTTGAGAATCAGGACGCTCTGGCTCGTCTAAACCCCATTTCCGGCCAGACCCACCACCAATTTCAATCCTCCGCAACTCTCCATTATTGAACTCCTTGAAAGAGTCTCTCTTCCTGAAATCAGGCGAATTCTTGTTGACGGAAGGGGAACCATGGTGGCTGCTGCGTCCAGACTCATCCAGGCTATCAGTTCCAATAGACATGTTTCTTCGTGCATCCCGATGCCTCGGAGCGGATGCATCAATTCTATTGCTCTGTGGAGGAGGATCATTAGGGTCATATGTTTGGGATGCTAGATATGTCAAAGCAGTCACCACATCCCCAATTAGGGGTCGTGTGGCAGCTTGCTCTTGTAGGCACATGGCAGCCACTGCTAGTGCTTGATAAAGTCCACGCATTGGATAATGGCCTTGCAATAGAGGATCGGCCATCTTCGGAAACTTCCTTCGATCCCTGAAAAGTGGTCTTGCCTGCATCCATTTACACAAAAGGAATGAAAGAACAGAAGATATCAATCGATGTCATTTCAACATGCTGTCCGTTAAATTACCATGCAATTGCAAGTTGAGTATTTAATATACATCCTTGGAAAAACTCAACATACCCATGCAACAAGATTCTGCTCGCCTGGAGCCTGCCTGTTATCAATTGCCTTGCGCCCTGTGATGATTTCAAGAAAGACAACTCCGAAACTGTAAACATCAGATTTCAAAGTGAGTTGACCAGTCATAGCGTATTCTGGAGCACAATAACCATAAGTCCCCATCACCCTCGTAGAAACGTGAGTTTTATCACCAACGGGACCCAGTTTTGCAAGCCCAAAATCTGATAACTTGGGGAAGTATCCCTCGCCGAGAAGTATATTGGACGATTTCAAGTCTCTGTATATCACAGGAGGGTTGGCTTTGTCATGCAAATATTCTAATCCCTTGGCTGCGCCAGCAGCAATCTTCATTCTTGTATTCCAGTCCAGAGGTTCTTTTTCCGGCTGAAGATCTGCATGTAGATACCATGTCATTAACAGGGTAGGACTACAGAAAAGTCATTCAATTACTCTTTTCAAAGAAGAAAAGGGCAAAGACAACGAATTATTTACTTACACTTGCAATTTTGTTTCCAATAGGCATCTTCTCAATTATTAAACTATGGAAACTTCCAAGCACAAAATCAATTTAGTTTTTGTCGATGGAGTTGTTTGAGACCCATTTTTTGGTAGAATAAGTTTTATAACGGTGATTTTTTGGAGAATGTGTAGTTTAAAGGTAGAGAAAAGTTTTGTATTTATGTACAAAATTATTTTATTGAAAGAATGTAGGGTTGAAAATGAGTTTGAAAGAATAGGGCTCAAACAGGGGCTATATTTTCAAAGAAATGCTCAAATGTAGAAATCATATAAAGACTCGGTCTCAGCCTGACGAAAGGGTTAGCCCATGAATCTAAATGAGGCCTAAAATATATCCCAATTGCATCCCACTTCACATTCATTCCAAGCACATTGCCTTGGTGTTGTCAAATATCCATAAAACAGGAAAGAGGGAAAATCAATTAAATAAATGAAGATATTTATGTATTTTTAAATAATATCACAAGAACAAGACTTGATTCCCTAATAAGGGCTTGTTAAATTTTTGGTATCCCTCTTCTCTCCCCAAGGAATACATCAACTTTCTATTTCAACTATATTTTTCTCACACTATCAGTGGAGAATCAAGCTAATAGCATAATTCTTATTGAGCTAATAGTATATCACTATTTTTCTCATGCCCTTAGTGGAGAATCGAGCTAATAGTATAATTTTCACGCCATGGATTTACATGCTTCTAAAGGAATATATTGGCTATAATCAATAGTTAAATTTTATTATGCAGCCCTAAATGTTGATAGAGTTAGCCACCATTTGGATACATTTTATAAATTGGTTTATAAATTCAGTCAAAGTCAAACATTAATTTCAACTCTACATCCAAAACTACTAATTATTATCCATGCATTTTGTGTGACCCATTACCGTTCCTATTTATAAACAATTTATAAATTTACCATATAGGAGGCTTACACTATTATTTTTTAAAGAAAAAATATCAATGTACAAACTTGCACAAAGTTCGCAAAAGTTAGCAGCACTAGTTCAGACACCCCAAATTGCAAAATAGCTCAAAATCATGAAATAAAGCACAAACCTAAACAATGAAAAAGCTAAATGGTCCTCTGTGAATCTTATGTTGTTCTACCATTTCAGACAAGTAGATAGAGTGATGTGAATGGCCGTATTATAAGCCAGAATTTCCCATTCATTCTCCTTTATGAATATCCAAGGACTGTCTACAATATTTACTCTTACCTCTTTTATTGAATACAAATGGAGATATACGTACCCACTTAAATTTCCAACAACTAGCAACCTAGTGATGGGACAAATCAAGATGTTCTAGTACCATTTTTATATTGCAGAAAGAAGCTCAGGCTAACAGCTAGAAAAGAACACACGCAATATAATAAGGATGATCATTCAGCATTTCTTAAGCTTTTTACGGAAACTCATGAGAATTTATTCAATTCGAATCTTAAAGGTAGAATCCTAGCTTATATCATGGTCGATAAGCACACACATCAAAAGTTACGGAATAGGACAAAATAGTAGCATAATATCAGAGATCCACATCTCAAACGAATTTGTTTGAATTGTTCATTACAAACTTTTTGAGTTGATAAGCCATGTATGGATTGAATTTGAACCAAGGCTAAATGTTTCCGGAAATTCTTTCCCACTATAAACAAATTGTGGTTTCTCATAGTCATATTATAGCAAGATAAATTCTAGTTTTGGGCTACAAGGAATTCAAATCAGCTTGAGCTTAGACAAGTCATAAGCCTTTCCCCATTTTGATGAAAGGCCCCCTATCGAATCAGAATTCTAGAGTTAAGTTCTATAATTTATTCAGTAGATCCAACTAAAAGTGTATTAGCCAATCTCTAACTCTATAGTGAGGCAGGAGCGTTGCATGTCATGAATTACCTAGTATTTCTTGAATAGTTCGAGAAAAAACAACAAGACACACACTCAGGGCAAGTGTTCATAAATACAGTGAACGTCCAATGACTCCCCACCCTGGCACATATTTTTTATATTTTATTCTGGACAAAGGTCCCCATAAAATAAAATTTCATGATATATAGTACTAACATTGTGCCCTTCTTGAGTTAACAACTCAATGATAATGTAAGGGCCGCATGACGAGAATCATTGGCTTTAGTCTTATAAAAAAAAATTAAAATTAAAATTAAAAAAAGGAGAATGGGTGCAAGTCTTTGCACAATGGAAAATGGATCATATGATAATGCCATACTGGTAGGCAAGTTCAGGCAAGAATCTTATTCCTGATAATGTCAGAATATTTTGAGGGGTGTAACCAAATGTAACTGTTACTATTATTACTAGAATAAACCATTCTACAGTCTCCCATAGCCACCCGCAGCAGCAGTTGTTGGAGGTGGAACTAGCCTTGTCTGTGCAGAACTCTAAAATTTTTCTTATCCCACCATTTAATTTAACAAATAAGTCACACTATATTTTCAATATATGACCCTCCTTGAAATCCATAGCCTGGTGAGAGGCCTTTGAACTGCCTCCAGCCACCTTCTCCATAGCATTCAGTTAGCATGATTTGCACCCACACACCATGAGAACTTGCCAGCAAAATGTGGCTATGGACATCTCCACCTTAATTATGTCCCTTTTGATCATTTGGCATTCTTTATCTATAAGGACAAATAATTACCAAATGTAAAAGAGTTTTCCACATCTTTAAATATGTACTATTACTTATAAACTAAAAACTTAGTTTACTCGTAACAATTTTTAGTCAACTCAAGTACTCCATATGCACAGTTATTTTATAGATAGTATACGACAAATATAAGTAGTTTCTTACATGGCAAGTGCTGTATAATAACTCTATTGTGGTCCTCAAAATAAAACAACTACTACGCCAAAAATATAATATGATACAAGTATGGTGAGTATAAATATTTGGCAACCACATCAGCCTATATTTATTGTGGTCTACCTATACATCTACTAACAAAGTCTATCGAGCTCATATTGCTCCTATAGATGGTAGCTTTTTCAAGGTCTACGTGAGTGTGCCTCAACCATCTAAATCTTCACCATCTCCATTTATTCTATCATCAATAGGTGGCATATCCACTAGTTGGTTAAATTCTTTTATTTTATCTATTCACTAGTATGACCATCTATTTATCTTAAACATCTTCACTTTTGGCACATTTATCTCATGTAAATTTGAAACTACTCAATGTCCCTAATGTACAACCAATCCAATAACCGTTGGCACTTCTCTGATAGGAACCTTGTATCTTTTTTGTTCGAGAGGCTTAATTTCTCTCCCTAATCCCTTCTCAATTTCTTGATAGCCCCCAGCAGAATACCACCCACCCCTATTTATTTTGGCTCACTGATTTCCCACAATACCCCTTGACAAACTACAAATGAACTAGTACAAATATATAGAGCCCATTTGGCAGGACTTTTAAAAAGCCAAAAGCTGCTTCTAAGACTAAGAAACTACTTTCGAATATATTTGAATAATTTTCTATAAATGCTTTGTATAGCTATAAGAGTTTTCAAAGGAAGCTGACCTAAGATAACTTTCTTATGAAACTGTACTACAAGAAGCATAAGCCATGCCAAATGTGCTCATAATCCACTACAAATGAGCTCACTTCATCACCACTCTTCAGCCCTCTGGATTTCCTTTCCCCATCGAGCATCTAAAGTGATACAGTGCCTACTAGCTCTAGTCTTTTGAATTACACCATCTTCTAGTCTTATTTCCTTTTCAATGATCAAACTTAAATAACTAAACTTTTACTCTTTAGGACAATGCGTTTATCTTTGTATCTCCTCTATGATTGTTTTATTCCATTACATCTAAAAGAACGATCTACGTATTCTCTTATAATTCTACCCAACCTTAAACCTTTAGATCCCAAGGGCTCTTTCAAAGTTCTAATTTTACGATAATAATATTATAAATTATGTCATCAACATATAATACAAATTGAGAGACCTCCTCTTGTATACGTTTTACAAGCTCATCTATAACTGAAGTCGAATGAATCATTGGCTTAAGGCGTCAAAATGGGCTGAGCTGCCTAGGCATGTGTCATACTTATTTCTCCAAACCCAAGGCCTATGTGTACCATTTTTAAATTCTTTTTTTTTTCCCAAAAAATTAAACAAAAATAAAAAAGAAAGAACCCAATGGGGGCCTTGTATATTTATGGGTGGGGAGAGATGCCCAACCTACCGAAAAAAATGCAAGCCATATTAAGTGTTTGTTTGGGGCCAGAGAAGCTATTTTACAGCTCTACCTAGGAGAGAACGTGGTTGCAAGCATGTAGTAAAAGGTGAATTTCCATTAACTATCCACACTTGATGTTAATATATTTAACAGAAATTCATTTAACCCGGACATCCACAATAGCACTTCTTTGTGCATCTTATCATAAGCTTCTCCTAATATGCAAATTTTGCTTTTCTTTTCTATAGTTTTCCATCAATATCAGAACTAGGTATATGATTGCAGAATATACAGAAAAGTGTTTTCGGCTGGGCAGAACTAACCATGTAAATGGTCTTCTAGAGATCCCAATGGCATATACTCATAAACAAGAAGCCGTTGATCGCCATCAGCACAATATCCTATCAAGTTGACAAGATTTGGATGGTGCAAGAGGCTAAGCATGAGAACCTCCACCAAAAACTCTCTATTCCCTTGGAGACCATTTCGATCAAGCTGTTTAACAGCAACCACCTGCACACAACCAATTGGCAAGAGAAGTTATTGAAGGGAAGATTGAACATACCAACCAAAATTCCAAGAAAACATAAAGCGTGGGTGGCATTCATCTTCCACTTTGATCAGTTGACTCATTACCAAGGACGACCTACCTGTCCTGTGCTTTCCAATCGGCCTTTGTAAACATGTCCAAACCCACCTTCACCCAGCAAACACTCTGGTCTAAAGTTTTGAGTTGCAGATGCAAGCTCACGAAAAGTAAATGTTTGTGCAGCTATGTGTGCTAGAGGCTCTTTAGGAGGTGCTGCTTCCTTGGGATCATTACCACTCCGAGATTTTGATTTATCTGGAATGCCAAAAGATTTAGACAGGATAATTAAAAAGAAAATAGTGAACAGGGAGCTATTAACAATCAACAAATCTATCTTACACAATTGCCAAAACAATCTACAACTCAAACCCTCTGAGGGGATTTTTTCTCTCTAAATTATTCTCACCATTTTAATTCCTTAAAATCCCACTCCACTACTGCACAAATAATTTGAAATCACATAGCGATGGCATACCATTTCATGGTGCATTTCTTCACTTACAAATGCAGGGTTAATGCATTCTGAGAATAATGTGCCATCTGCATTTATTCACTCAAACATGAAAAAAAAAAGAGAGAGAGAAGGAAAAACTCAAAGGATGCAACAGGAACCAGTTACCAGCATTTCCTTGTGTGATGTTTCGCTAGAATTCATAAAATTAACCAAAGTTAAAGCATTCCAGGATCACTAACTAAAGGCAAAAATTCCCATAAAAGCTAAAAATACGCCAAGTATTCCTGGATATCAAATATCAGAAAAGCTAGAAGCAACCTCCAAACTAAAAGTTCCTTTATGATCTAAACCCACTACTCTTATTAGTCCCAAAAATCAAAATTACCCAAATCCTAAAATATGAAAGGAAAAAAAAAAAAATCAGATCGAGATAAGGAAAATAATTTTTACAGCAAACACAACATAAGAACTAACATTCAAAATCCATAAGCACAATTATGGATTAAAAAAAACCCCATAAAGTAAATTTTCCTCAAAATTGAAGGGGAAGAAGTTCTAAATTGAAATTATTACCTGAACTGGCTCTGTTCACATGGTTTTGAGAGTGAGCTCCTGAACCTTCTTTGAATGACTCCTTTTTTGCCACTTCTTTTACACCATTGACAATATTGTGTTCCTTTTCTGACGATCCAAAGCATGGGAAACAGCCCATCTTGAATTAAAACAATGAACCCCAAAATTACCAATTTAGCAGTACCTATCTATGTGTTCATATAAATGTTTTTCACCACCAACTGGGGTTTTTTTCAGCTTTTGCTGACAGCCCATCTCAAAAAAATCCTAATTTTGAACTTCCTTTGGGAGATCTCCATCTGTGAATCCAATAAGCTCAACAGCAGATCAACACACTGATAATTTTGAGACAAAAGAAGATCAGCGAATCCAAGAAAATTTAGGAAAAGGAAATATTTTGGGGGAATGAGTTGAAATGGCCAAACCTCACAAACATTTTGTTCAAATGGCCTTTGACTAAAATGAATAAAAAAAAAGTAATTTTAATTATTTAAAACTGTTAAAAGACCTATTTACCCTCCCTTGTATAACCAAATAAAAGAAGAATTTTGAGTATCTAAAATTTTTCAAGATTCGAACCCTCAACCTCTATAAAATTAAGTTGAGTCCCACACCACTAGGACATTGAATAATATTGATTATTTTCTTGCAATAACCTATATATATATCTTGACAAATTATATTCAAATTTACAAGGTTTAAGGATTTGAACCTTGAACCTTTAAGAAAAAGTTTACTAAAATATTATCCACACCACTAGGACATTGAACAATGTTGTTTAATTTGTTGAATAACATATATATATCTTGAAAAATTATATTCAAATTTTTAATATCCAAATATTTGAACATTCAACCTCTAAGAAAAAATGATGATTCACTAATAAATTGAACAATATTATTTATTTTAATGCAATAACATATATATATAACCATATAATTCTGAATATCTTGAAAAATTATAGTCAGATATTTCACTTTATTTTATATACGTATTATCAATTATGTATTGAAAGATTAATTTTAATAAGGATGAATTGAATGTTTACAAAATTTATGATTTCGAAATATATAAATAATTAGTGACAATTACCTTAAAAATCTTTAATTTTATTTCAAATAATTGTTTTTATATTTTTAAGTAATCATCCACTGGTCCAAACATTAAATTTTTTATTTTTTCCCTTTCATCCCCACGTAAACTTTTTAAGGCGTGCAAGATATACTTTTTATATACCTTACAAAATATAATTATCGTTTTATATATCTTAAAACGATATATATGTCATTTTAATTAAAATTAAAATTGAAATGATATCAATATCGTCAAAATTTTACTGAAACGATAATGACATCGTTATGTGTCAAATTCACGAAATAACGTAACAACTTTCGTATCGTAGTAGTTAACGACATCGTTTTTAATAGAAATGAAAATGACATCGTTTTTAACAGAAATGATATGATTATCGTTTTATATAAACTAAAATGATATATATATCGTTTTAGTTATGATTTAAGTTGAAACGATATCAATGTCGTCAAAATTATATTGAAACGATATGAATATCGTTATGTATCAAATCCACAAAATAACATAACGACGTTCCAGTTCAAATAATAACTACAACGATATATATATCGTTTCTTTTCATGAAAAACGATAATTATATCGTTTTAGCTAAAAATAACGATTTGATCGTCCACAACCACACAACAAACCTTCAACATACGTACGTCGATCGAAAAAGGTCATCAAGTGGGTTGATATTTTTCGAATGATTTAGAAAGAACTAACGAAAATACTTTCTTTCTATTGGAATAGTTCGAAGGTTGTATGTAGTCACGAGAACACAAATACTATCATAGTTTCTTTTGAGTGAGATCGAAACCACTTGATGACCAATTTTGATCGTCCTACATATGTCGAATGCATGTCGAGTTGTCGTGGACAATCGAATCGTCGTTTTTTAGCAAAAACGATATAATTATCATTTTATTTAAACTAAAACGATATATGTATCGTTTTAGTTATGATTTAAACTGAAACGATATCAATGTCGTCAAAATTGTACTGAAACGATATGGATATCGTTATGTATCAAATCCACAAAAATAACATAACGACGTCCATAACGTTTCAGTACAAATTTGACGAGTTTGAAATCGTTCCAGTTTAAATAATAACTACAACGACATACACATCGTTTCTTTTCATGAAAAACGATAATTATATCGTTTTGGCTAAAAATAACGATTCGATCGTCAACAACCACCCAACATACCTTCAACATACGTACGACGATCGAAAAAGGTCATCAGGTGGGTTGATGTCACTCGAATGACTTAGAAAGATCGAACGAGGATACTTTCTTTCTATTGGAATAGTTCGAAGGTTATATAGTTATGAGAACACAAATATCGCCATAGTTTCTTTTGAGTGAGATCGAACCCACTTGATGATCAATTTTGATTATCCTACGTATGTCGAATGCATGTCGGGTTGTCGTGTACATCGAATCGTCGTTTTTAGCCAAAACGATATAATTATCGTTTTGTATAAACGAAAACGATATATATCGTTTTAGTTATGATTTAAACCGAAACGATATCAATGTCGTCAAAATTGTACTAAAACGATATGGACATCGTTATGTATCAAATCCACAAAAATAGCATATCGACGTCCATATCGTTTCAGTACAAATTTGACGAGTTTGAGATCGTTCCAGTTCAAATAATAACTACAACGACATAGATATCGTTTCTTTTCATGAAAAACGATAATTATATCGTTTTGGCTAAAAATAACGATTCGATCGTCCACGACCACCAACATACCTTCAACATACGTACGACGATCGAAAAAAGTCATCAGGTGGGTTGATGTCACTCGAATGACTTAGAAAGATCGAACGAGGATACTTTCTTTCTATTAGAATAGTTCGAAAGTTGTATATAGTCATAAGAATACAAATATCGCCATAGTTTCTTTTGAGTGAGATCAAACACACTTGATGATTAATTTCGATCATCCTACGTATGTCGAACGCATGTCGGGTTGTCGTGTACATCGAATCATCATTTTTAGCCAAAACGATATAATTATCGTTTTATTTAAACTAAAACGATATATGTATCGTTTTAGTTATGATTTAAACTGAAACGATATCAATGTCGTCAACATTGTACTGAAACGACATGGACATTGTTATATATCAAATCCACAAAATAATATAACGACGTCCATATCGTTTCAGTACAAATTTGACGAGTTAGAAATCGTTCCAGTTCAAATAATAACTACAACGACATAGATATCGTTTCTTTTCATGAAAAACGATAATTATATCGTTTTGGCTAAAAATAACGATTCGATCGTCCACAACCACCCAACATACTTCAACATACGTACGACGATCGAAAAGGTCATCAAGTGGGTTGATGTCACTCGAATGACTTAGAAAGATCGAACGAGGATACTTTCTTTCTATTGAAATAGTTCGAAGGTTGTATATAGTCATAAGAATACAAATATCACCATAGTTTCTTTTGAGTGAGATCAAACACACTTGATGATCAATTTCAATCATCCTACGTATGTCGAACGCATGTCGGGTTGTCATGTACATCGAATCGTCGTTTTTAGCCAAAACGATATAATTATCGTTGTATATAAACTAAAATGATATATGTATCGTTTTAGTTATGATTTAAACTGAAACGATATCAATGTCGTCAAAATTGTATTGAAACGATATGGATATCGTTATGTATCAAATCCATAAAATAACATAACGACGTCAATATCGTTTCAGTACAAATTTGACGAGTTTGAAATCGTTCCAGTTCAAATAATAACTATAACAATATCGATATCGTTTCTTTTCATGAAAAACGACAATTATATCGTTTTGGCCAGAAAAAACGATTCGATCGTCTACAACCACACATCATGCCTTCAACATACATAGGAAGATCGAAAAATGTCATCAAGTGGGTTGATGTAGCACTCACATGGCTCAGAAAGAGCGAACGGAGATACTTTCTTTTTATCAACATAATTCGAAGGTGATAGAAAATTATAGAAACACAAATGTATCCCTAATTTCTTGGAGTGAGATTAAACTCACTCGATGACCTATTTTTGTTGTCTTACATACGAAGAATGTATGTTAAGTGGTCATGGATGATCGAATTGTCCTTTTTTAGGTATAACGATATAATTCTCGTTTTCTGTAAATAGAAACAATACCGATGTCGTTCTAGTTATTATTTGAATTGCAACGATTTCAAACTCGTCAAATTTGTACTGAAACGATATGAATATCGTTACTTTATTTCATGGGTTTGAAACTATAACGACATCATCGTTGTTTCATATAAGAAGAAATGACATATATGTCGTTCTAGTTACGATTTTGACTGAAACGAGTTCCAACTCGCCAATTTGTACTAAAACGATATGAATGTCGTTACTTTGTTTCGTGGGTTTGACACTACAATGACATATTTGTCGTTTTATATGGGAAGAAACGACATTTATATGTCGTTCTTGTTACGATGTTGACTGAAATGAGTTCCAACTCGACAAATTTATACTGGAACGATATGAACGTCGTTACTTTGTTACGAGAACGATTTCATGAAAACGATATTGAAGTCGTTTTTTATTACAGGAACGATGTCCAAATCGTTACGAAAATTAGCGTGTATTTTATACTATCCAAGTCGTTTTTTTTTTTTTATGAGAACGAATTATATATAAATAAGAAGATCAGTGAAGCAGTGTGTATTTCGTACGGAAACGATATTGAAGTCGTTTTTTATTACAGGAACGATGTCCATATCGTTACGAAAATTAACATGTATTTCATACTGAAACGATATTCAGGTCGTTTTTTTGTTACGGGAACGATATCAATATCGTTACGAATATCAGTGCAGTGTCTTTTTAAATACAAGGATATTTTAGTAATTTACAAATTGTATTTTCCTTTTATTTGTATCTTGAGGCCATCTAACTAAAAAACTTAGTTGGTGGGCTTTTTAAACTAAAACTTAGTTTGACTAGGCCCATTAAATGAACTCCCCTTCTTTTATACATGGAAAGAAAGAGTTGGGAGTGATTAAAGTCAAAAAAGGAGATTTATCATTTTGGGGATTTAAATTTTTAGCAAGAGCGTAATTATATGAATCTTCTCCGCATAATCTCCTTGGAACTGTGTAATAATATGTGTCTAAATATTTGGGCATAGAGGTTTCAACGTTTGTGATATACGCAAGTTAGTTTTCGACTTTTGCAAGGATTGTCTCGAGCACTCGTATCAACTCAAGCCTCAAGTATGTTCGTCTCAGCCTACGATTTTTCGTTGACATAGCTCCGATTTGATTTAGTTAAAAAATTGATAAAAGTTTAAATTGAAGTTAACGAATTAATTTTAACAATATTTTATAGACTCACAATTTGTATCATTATAAACTTTTATTCAGATCTACTAAAAAAAAAAAAAAATCATTCTTTGGAAATCCAAATGGGGGCTTAATCATTAGAAATGTAATTGTTTATTAAAAAGATAGGTTATACTATGATTTCAATTAGAAATAAAACTAAAGAAAAAAATCATCATGTTTTCCATCATCCTCCAATTTTAGATTTGTCTATAAGGGTTGTTACGGAAGAAAGATTCATTCTCGAAGTCAACTTGGGACTTCTCTAGAAAAATATTTCCCGTGCGGAGATGCCCAGAGACTCGGGAAAAATGAAGTTTCTCTTAACTGGTGCATATTTTAAGTAGGGAATAAGGAGATATGATAACGAAAATAGAGCTGAAAGTGAGTTGTAAGGTTGAATTTGGGCCAAAGAATAACAGGAGGAGATTTGCACACAGACGAGACTATATAACATGGAGCCGAGCATTAGCTAGATATCGAAGTAAGAACTGAGGGTGAGGATTGACGTTTGAAATGAAATTTATTTATCTATCACATCTTCCAAAGAGTTAGACGATAATTTAACAAGTGTGATGCGGAACACATTGTTACAAACTTAACTTTTTGGATGAGCTTATACTAAAAATTAAGTTGGGGGCAATTTGTTACATCGTAAAATAGTTGAGGACTTCTAGAACTATTTATCCTAAACGTTTTATATAACATTGTAAATCTACCTTAGATACAAGTTCTAACAACAAAAATTATTGACTATGTTATCTTTTTGAGCATGGCAGGGTGGATTAGAGTGACAAATTGTGCGAATTCCACTATATAGGCGGTTAATTATGTCTTAGTAAGATAAAATACAGATATCGGCTGCAAAACATAAAAGTCGATGAATTTACTTCACATGTTTCTTAAGAACGATACAAAGGTGACAACTAAATACACTAATGGAGGGAGGGATCGCGTCCCTTGAATTATGGGAATTTTTTAATAATTTTTTCAAATGATTTTGCATTAAAAAACTGTTATAAATATTAAAATCTCAGTTTAGTAATAATAATAATGTCTTTGTTTTTCAGAAGAAAAAAGAATTAAAATAATCCTTAATCTTTCACACACAAATATGGTCAAAATTTGGTTGAATGCACAATTTTTATGAAGAAAGTTGTACATAATATTTGAATAAGACGACTCTGGTCGTGACGGTGAGTTTTTTATTTTTTTTTATTTTTTAGGTAATAATTTTGTCTTTTCTTCATTTATTGGGAGTGAATTTATTGTATTTGTTTCTTTTATTCTGTATTTACACGCATGTATATGATTCCACTTATTTTTCCAATCTTTTTTATTGGGTTATGTCCAACGATACATTTTCAACTCAAATTTTTTTCTACTTTTAAAAAATCACTATTATCGCAAAAAAAAAAAAAAATAAAAAAAATAAAAAAAAAAAGGAGCTAACTAAATGAATGAGCGTGTTTTCCATGTGTAAAAAATAAATATGTTAAATGTAGTAAAATTTAATAATGACCACATACTTATATTTTTTAAGAGTAATGCTATTAGTACTAGTGGTGCTAAACACCAGTCTAAGCAGGGATGAATTCAAGATTGGATTCAAAATTGGGCTACAAAATTTCAAATCGGGATAATACGCGGAAAAAAAAAAATTTACATATGAAAACTGTTGTTAAAAAAAAATTTATCCGAGTCTAAGTGATATGCAAGTGTCATTAATTGATATATTACCTTTAAAATGAGAAAATAAATCACATTTAAGACGTTCAATTACTTGCATGACACTGGTGCTCTACCACCAGTCATCCAAGATAGCATTAATAAATAGTTTAGACATGTTTGTTGTATTTTCCGCAACATTTAATGCAGGACAATTTATTAGAACCATTGCATTTTGCACTAAATGTAAATCTTAGACTTTACTTCTTGAAGTTATGTTTAATTCATGAAATTTCATTATTGACTAAGGACCTCCATTGATAAGTGAATGATGTACATCAAAAAATTACGAGTAATGCTTGGTGTACATAATTTGGTGTACATACACTCACATAGGGTGGGGCCCGCTCGAATAAAATATTCAAGTGGACCCCACCCATGTGAATGTATGGACACCATTATGTAGCCCAAATTATGTACAAGTAGAGTTATTCAAAAATTACCTTGTGCGTACGTATATAAACAACTCGAGAGTAGTAAAAAGTCATGAAATTATATCTTCTTAATTTAAATGTTAAGCATGTTTTGAATATCAATATGACTATATCACAGATAATATATTATCATAGAAGCACAAATTTCGCAATGATCATGTTTTAATATTTTATACTCTTCTTATTTTCTCCCCAAAAATTAAAGAACACAAGCTCAAACGAACTTATGTTTCTTTTTTCCTTCAAATTTGTAATTCTAAAATAGAGCAGTTCTTAAATCTAATAATTACTATTCTGCAAGAAAGGAATCTTAAATGCATTGGAATGGTACCATTGATGAAAGAATAATACTATTCGTAATCGCTCACTATAGAAATCGTCATATGCGACATATACATGACATGTGGTTATTTGATGCATGAGTTAATAAAAAAACTACAACATTAATGCATCAAATAATCACCTGCCATGTATATACCACGTAGGGCGATGGCCGTAGTAAGCAACTACGAATAATATTACTCTTGCTGAAAATGGTTGTTGTGAAGAGTACTAAGGACATGTTTCACAGGGCTTTCGCTTTTGATTTTGCTTCTTGTACGAAAGCTTTTTGAGAATGTTACTGTAGACAAGATTTTTTTAAAAAATGTCTTCTAGTCAGACAAAGTACCTTCAAAAAATTATTCGAACATATTCAAAAATAGTTTCTTAATTTTAAGAGTAGTTTTTGGCTTTTCAAAAGTTCTGCCAATTAGATTCTAGTTGAGTAATGCCTCCATTGTTATTGCATGTGCGTACTATGAATAAAACCTTAATAAATTGACAATAAACTTTGTTGGTACTATTGATTGTATGTTATTGTAGACTAATGCTAATGTATGAATAGATTACTACTCGTTATAAGAATGTTCTAATTGCACGAAAGAACGTCAAGAAAGTAAAGCGGAAAAAAATTCAATTTATGCCGTGAAACTTATATTTGTATCAATAAGAATAATTTAGAGATGAAAATATGTGTATATATTTTATACTTAATACAACTTGCTATCACTCTTAAGGGTAGTATATAATTGTTTCAACTCTTTAGATTAAGGGGGGAAAATTGCTTTGTAGGGGGGAAAAGTTGTTATTTGACTATAAAAAAGTATTTTGCTAAATGTTTCAAAATTAGTCATAATCGAGCAAATTCGTGTTTCAAGTTATAGGAAAGAAATTTTGCAAGAGCCTTTCTCTTTTTGTTTTATCCGTACACATTCTTTACAAATAAATTATTTCAAAGCTTATTTTCAACCATACATTCCTTAATAAAATAGTATTTTTCATCACATCAATAATTTTTTCTTATTTTTTAATCACATATTTCTCCTCGTATCACTATTTAAAATACATTTTTTTCTCAATAATATCCATCAAACACGCATTTATCGAGGTTATGAAAAATATCTTGAACAATATAATGCACATTAAAATCTTAATTTTCTTATTTTTTAATGATTATTGGTTTGTTTGGTGGTGCTTCTGCTATTGCTTCTGTATTTTGTAGAAGAACTTTTTGATCAAACTATCTTATAGCAATTTTATTTAAAAGCTCTACTTATAAGACATAGAACTTTCAGACAATTATACAGAACAAACAAATTTTTAGTACCGAAAATAGCTTTTAACTTTTCAAAAGGGGCAAATTACACGGATATAATAAAAAGTAGGGGTTTTAAAAAATCATTATAAGAAGGGTTTATAATTTACAAACTGTTATAATAGAGAGAAAAAGAGAAGAGAAAATAAAAGTCAATAGACTTGTGTGTATTATAATAAGAATCAAAGCCTTATATTTATAGGACAACAATAGGGATACATATGGTAATAATATCTAGGGCTGCAGGGGTACAAGTGTCATTCACATTAAACCCATGTTCTAAAAGGCGCGAAAATGCGTCACCTAGGCGCGATGCGGGTCGAAAACGCGTCGAATTCGGCCTATGCGTGTAAAAATGTGTCTGGTTCAAAAAGGCGGGATAATGCGCGCGCCTAGGCGAGATTAGGCGCGCTTAATCCCGCCTAGGCACGCCTAATCCCGCCTAGGCGACGCATTATCCCGCCTAATCCCCTTTTTTTTGGTAAATTTTTTTTTTATGATATATTAAAAATCTATTTTTTATATAAAAATATATTTAATACCTTAAAAATAATTAAAATAATATTAAAAGTACGAAACGTATTATGACGCTTATTCTCCGCATTGACATGCTTAAGCTTGTGATTCTTGATTCTCGACCTTGACGCATCGCAACGCATTACGCATTTTAGAACACTGCATTAAACCCTAATTTACTTTCTTTTTACAACACTTCTCCTTGAATGACACATTACAAAATATTTGTCTCGTTAAAACATTGTTTGATAAAAATTCAATGGGACAAAAAGAATAAATGAGGTAAAATGAGTACAGTTATTTCTAGGGTGGGCGTGGGTTGGGTCGGTTTTTGTCCCAACCCAAACCCAACCCAACATTGTCGGTTTGTTAGAAATTCAACCCAACCCAACCCATGTAAATGTTGAAACCCAACCCAATTATGTGTCAGTCGGTTGGGTTGGGTTGGGTTGGGTTGGGTTGGTCGGTTTGAGAAAAATTTATTACAC
Organism: Fraxinus excelsior; assembly: GCA_019097785.1. NCBI lineage: Eukaryota > Viridiplantae > Streptophyta > Magnoliopsida > Lamiales > Oleaceae > Fraxinus > Fraxinus excelsior. The sequence continues at coordinate 32,066,275 of CM032634.1, read as the reverse complement.
AAAATTTAAAATCATCCAATTTTTTGATGTAAAATAACATTAATATAACTGTTAGCCATCCCATGTTAATAAACTTGAAAAATAAAATAGTACAATCCAATGATATGTTCATTCGTAACTTTTACAAAAAAAATACTATCTCATTTTCAAAAAAATTCATTTACAAAGACGAGTTTGACTATTTATTCACGAGACGGGTTTGCTCAGTATTGCACCAACAATTTGACGGCAATTATCTCTGAAAATATAGTTGTTGAATAAAAATTGATTTGAGTGATGACTTGAAAATCAAAAATTAAAATTTATCGATTCATGCTCCTCCTTTTTCAATTCAGTGTGCCAATATTAGATTACAGAATTCATTTTTAAGGTTCGTGAAATTTTATTTTTGAATTATTTTCTCTATTCGAATTCTTTTCGCTGGAGTAATTACACGGTTCATGTGAATTTTGGTATCTTCTTAATATATTTTGTTTTGTCATGGAATTCAAGTAATTAACTTTCGTGTAGAGGACATATTTTTGTTAGCTGTATATCAACTTTCTTGAGTTTGGGCCATGGACTATTTTTTGCGCTTGTGATTATATGTGTTCTTTTGTGTTAACATTTTTTAAATTCGCTAACATTTTTTTCTATTCAAGTTCTTTTGTGCATATAATTATATAGTTGTGTCGATTTTGGTATCTTAAGGATTAATTTTTATTTTATTTTTATTTTTTTTTGTCGGGTTAGGTTGGGTTGGATCGGGTCGGGTCGGGTTTGGGTTGCTAACCCGTGACTCAACCCAACCCGACCCGATTACCCAACCCACAACCCGCAACCCGTCCAAAAATTCCAAAAAATCGACCCAAACCGGTCGGTTTGGGTCAGGTTGGTCGGTTTTCTCAAGTTGGTTTGGGTTTTGCCCATCCCTAGTTATTCCAGAATATTAAATATAAATGCTGCCTCATTAAAACCTTGCTAGGAAAACCCAATGGGATAAAACCTAAACGAAGGAAAAAGAGTACAGCTACTCCACCTGATGTTGATCACTGAAAATCTTTGAGTCGTCGCATTTCAATCTCGTGAACCAATTTCTTGAATGTAGATGTTGTAAGTGCTTTTGTAAATAAACACATTATCACTTGAACGAATTTATTGAATATTGGTATCGTCATTTTTCTGAATCTCGTGTGTATGAAAGAATTTTGGAGAAATATGTTTTGTCCGGTCGCCTTTGATATAGTCTCATTTGAGTTGTGCAATACAAGCAGCATTATCTTTATAAAAAATTGTTGGACTATCTTTTGTTGAAACTAATCTGCATGATACTTGGATATAATGGGTCATGTTCCTCAACCATACACATTCTCAGCCGCTTCATGGATTGCAATGATTTCAAAATGATTTGAGAATGTTGTTGTCAATGATTGCTTCACAGATCTCCATGATATAACTGTTCCTCCACATGTAAACACGAATCTTGTTTGTGATTTAGTTTTATGTGGGTCAGAGAGATAACCTGTAAGGAGATTTACATAAAAAGATATGTTGGCTCGAGTACAATTTGCAAGATAAGTTAATGCTCCAATTGTACTAAGATATGGTACTTTAGGACCAAGAATCTTTTCTTCCTCTTCGATTGGACGAAAATGATCATTTTTTACATCAAGTGATCGGACAACCATATGTGATGCCAATGGATGTGCATTATCCATATAAAATCGTTTTAAGACTTTTTCTGTATATATAAATTGATGAAAAAATAATCCTTATGAGAAATGTTCAATTTGCAACTCGAAACAGAATTTTGGTTTTTCCCAAATCTTTCATCTTAAATTCATTTTTCAAATAATCTGCAGTTTTGTTGAGTTCTTCAAAAGTTCCAATTAAATTTAAGTCATCAACATAAATTGTCACAATTGCAAATCTAATATTCGTTTTCTTTATAAAAACACATGGACAGACATCATCTTTTTTATAGCATTCATTCAACAAATATTCGCTAAGGTGATTATACCACATGCGTCCGGATTGTTTCAATCAATATAATGATCTTTGCAGTTTAATTGAGAGCATGGTTCTCTGGCACGTATCATTTGTTTCACGCACTTTAAGTCCTTCCGGGACTTCATATATATGTCACTATCAAGTGCACCATACAAATATGCAGTCACTATATCCATAAGACACATATTGAGCTTTTGTGATACAGTCAAACTAATTAAAAATCTAAAAGTTATGGTATTCATTACGAGAGAATATGTTTCCTCATAATCAATTCATGGTCTTTGTAAGAAACCTTAAGCTACGAGTCGGGTCTTGTATCTTGTAATTTCATTGTTTTCATTTTTCTTTCGTACAAAAACTCATTTGTATCCAACAGGGGTTACATTTTCAAGTGTTCGAACTACAAGTTCAAACACTTTCCGTTTCTCTAATGAATTCAATTCCACATATATGGCTTCTTTCCACTTTGGCTAATCATTTTTATTTTAACAATCTTTAACAAACAGTGGTTCATGATCATCATTTTGCATAATATCAAGAGTCACATTAAAGACGAAAATATTGTCTATAGCATCATTATTTCACTCCCATAATTTATGAGATAACATATAATTTATTGAAATCTCATTATTTTTGGACACTTGTGATTGTTCAGAAACCATATTTTCAATATTTGATTGATCAGTTTTCTCTTCGATCGATATATTTCAATGAATTTATTTCGATTTCTCGCTATTCATAATATGATGCAGTACATAATGTGTAAAAGTGTGTCAACAATTTTTTCTTGTATTTTTCGATTCTATTTCTTTTTCCATGATAACATAACTTATTGAGATATCTCAATTTTTATTATTTCAGGTACCTGAACCTCTTATGTGGTTTTATAATATGTTATGTCTAAATACTCATTAAAAATATATACCTCCTCAATAAGACAATCTTTACCAACTACTCCATTTTCGTTTGGAGGACTTTGTAATAGAATCGAATATCATCACACTTCAAGCGTTTCATAAATTTATCAAATATAATATTAGAGTCAATTCGAGTTGGAACATTTAACGCTGATGTCTGAGATATATTTGGTCAGTAAATGCATCTAAATAAATTATCTTTCGAACTTCTAATTCGAATTGTCTTTTGCAGAGATTTAGATATTGATGCATTTGTATATTATTTTCAACTTCTTAATTCTTCCCCCTAATGCTGAGAGAATTGTCAAATCAAATTGACAATTATTTTTATAAATATTATCCATTTGGTATAAGGGTTCATGCTACCCATTTATTCTCAGCATTTTATTTTTTACTTTCCATCTCAGTGCATTATGGTGGATTCATTTTACAAATATAGCACTATCGAAATAATTTGATGGAAAAATTAGGCTCTGACCATAAGCTAAATTATAACTAGGAGAACTATGATCTTGACATGATCTGTAATGGCTTTCCCTAAACTGAAGTGGAAAATATTCGATTCTCAGTTAAATTAATTGGAGGCGTTTAACAAATAATAATGTTAAATCATGTATCGACATATCAACTAATACTTATTAAAAATTTGAGATTTATGATCACTAGTATTAAAAAAACACATTGTCTTAATTGTATAATCTGAAAATTATGCTCATAATTTGAATAGCACTTTCGCAAACTTCAAGTTGCGAACACTATGCAATCATCTAATATTTGTATCAAATCTATTAGATACAAATAATATCTAGATGGTTAACGTGAAGGGTGACGGGGCCCCATATATCACACTAATTAATTTTCAGAAATGTTGGGAATTCAATCCTTATTTAACTAGTAACGATCGATAACCAATTTTCAATAAAGAGAACAAACATCAAATATTATTTCATTGGATTGAAGAATCTTCCGGTTCTTTATTAAATATTCACTTGAATATTTAATTTCGCATCATTATCGATCCAGTGATGGTACAATATGTCATGCCAAACAATAAAGTCAAATTGAACTTCTGGTTCAATATAAAATATAATTCAAATATTTAATTTCGAAGAATATAATTATATATTATATAATCATATATTATTCAAGTAATCAAACTAATCAATATTCTTAAGACGTTAATTACATGTTGTCCTTCAGGGATAAATATGAATTCAAAATGACACATTCTTCGAAATATGAGCTACTCCGAGAGTACGTTGTATTTATTATTGCTCATTCAAAAGCAACATATTAATATTCTTCTAAAATATTGAAAATTATAATTCATGCTCTTCAGGTGCAAGTAATATTTTTCTGGAATATTAATTATGATGTGTAATTTCAGGGACAACAATAAACTATTATTTCGAAACAGTAGCTCTTTATGAGCAATATATTTGCTTCTTCAAGGGTAATATATCAATATTCTTCTAAAATATTGGAATCAGAGTGTCATGCTCTTCATGAGCAATAACATATTTTTTATTCGAAATAATAAATTATATAACGTTTTATTTTTCACGAGTTAAAACACAATTTATGTTATTTAATTATGTTCTTCGGAACAAATAAAATCTAATTAGAATATAAATAATTGTGTGCTACTACAGGAGCAACAATATTTGTAATAGACAAATTTGCGATTAATATTCTTCTAAAATATTAATTATAATGTTGTGCTACTTCAGGAGCAACAACAATTTATTTATTCATTAGGAGCAAAAATATAATAATTAGATCTTATAAATTTATACTTTTTGAGAGCAAGTAATACTTTAATACAATTTAAATATTTACAGTGTTCTTTTGGAATATTGAAAAATATAATTTATGCTCTTCGGGAGCAAGTAATATTCTTCAAGAATATTAATTATAATATTATGTTACTTCAGGAGCAACAACAAATTATTTATAATAGATAAATTTACGATTAATATTCTTCTAAAATATTAATTATAAAGCGATGCTACTTCAAGAGCAAGAATATAATAGATTATCATTTTAAAATTTATGAAAGAACATATAAAAGTATTTAATCAAGTTAAATACACGAAAAATATTCAATAATCATCATAAACGTATAATCATAAAAAAAACTAGATCAAAGAGTACATGGATGAAAGTATGAATTATTATATGTACAAACAAACATTAATTAAAACAAATTATTCATATAATATTTTTTTTTTCATAGGAGTAATGATAGGGAGACAACACAAAAGTTGGACAGAAATTGGTAGGAAAAAAATTCATTACAGTGGTACTAGAATTGATACAAGTTTATTGAAAAAAATACCCGTGTCAGTTCCATAGCAATTCTTCATGTCCAAATTCTATATCAATTCTTCAATAAACAAATTGTACAAATCCTTCTCTAAACTTTAAAAAAGCTTTCATGCTGATAACATGTTATAAAAGAAAGAAAAATATAAGAGAGAATAAAAGTCAATAGACTTGTGTGTATTATAATGAGAACCAAATCCCTATATTTATAGGACAGTAATAGAGATACATATGGTAATAATATCTAGGACTGCAGGGGTACAAGTGTCATTCACATTAAATCCTAATTTACTTTCTTTTTACAATACAAACCATATTAATTACGGTATTAAGTCGAAAATTGATATTGTTAAACACCGTTGCACACTAATATTCTTCAAATCTCCATTCAAATTCTACATTAATTTTCAGGCAGATTAATTTGGACAAAATTCATAATTTACATATGAATTAAGGTGCTGAAATTTGAAAGTGACATACTTTGCTACTTTTTAAAAAAAAAAAAAAATTGCTTACTATCTAATTAATTTGAATTCTTATTACAAATAGATAAAATCAATGTCTTTATCAGTTTTGAAGCAAATGAGAACAAATCAAGAAGTGAAATCATTGCAATTGTTAGTATGAAAAAGAAGTATTAAAGAAAATAAAGTTGGAAGATTTATGAAACTCGAGTGTATGACTTTTTAATTTTTGATTGCCTTCCAATTTTTTTTGCTTCGATATAATAATAAACACATTTGATCACTTTTATAATAATTTTTACTTTTAAAATAAAAATACTAACAGTATATTACTTTTAATACTTATCTTATATAAGGTTTGTCACTTTTGAAATAAAAAATGGCAAACACTTTAAATTGAAAATCCATGTAAAATTTATCGTTAATAAAAGATTCATGACAATTAAGGATATTAATCTATTTTATTGTAAAATTTATCACTAATATAAGATTAATGATCATTAAGGATATTAATCTATTTTCTTGATTTTGAACCATATTGGACCTAATTTCGTCCCTATCAAATGGATATAAAAAGCTTATTTGCATGAATGGCGATTTTAGATATTATTTTCATTTCCGTATGAGATTTTTGTCATCGTAATGGTGTGAGTAGCATCACAAAATATGTGTGATTTGTAGGCAAACTTTGGCCAAATGCCAACTTTAAGACCGACTTTACGTATGGAGTATAATATAATACACAATTTTAGGGGGTTTTCATCATTTTTATAACTTGATATTTACTTATCCTTGTGTTGAAAGTCATGATTAAGTTCAATTTTTAAGATTTTGTATGCTTTTGTGACATTTGTTAGGCAATTAGCTATGTACATGCATGAATTAATTACATTGAAGTCCGCGTTGATTATGTCATATTTTGCTCTAATGTTTTCATCCATATTCGAGGCTGTCCGATCCCTCTGGTCTGAACGATCGATATGTGAATATTTAGAGACACGTGAGCTTACAATAGAGACCTTTTGCAACTGACGTGGAGGCCTAATGGAATGGACAATATGTAACATATATCATAAAACAACAATTTCAGATGTTCACTCTAAACTCATTGAATTCTGCTCAAGAATAAGGGCTGAGAGGGGAATGACTATTTGAAGGGAGTGTGTATTCAAATTTTCAAAACCTTTTTTTCTCCAAACTATACTTATTTATAGATTTCCGAAGATGCAATGAGGATAGTTAAGTTGTATCCTTTAATTACACATGATAGCCATTGATTAGTGAGTTTTAATTGAATCTGTTATTTTTTTTTTTTCGCATTTTATTCACCATGCGACGTGTCCTTCACTCATTGTTTGTAAAGTCACAGTTAAGAATATTTCTGCTTGTTCTTGAGCAGAATTCAATGAGTTTAAAATGCGAATACACAGTAATTTACTGAACAAGCAGAAATAACTTAATTGTGAAAATAAATACGAATATACTCTCTTTAATTTAGTGCTAATTTACTGCTCGCACTCTCTATATTTCTGCTTGTCCTCTATAAACAAGGCGTGCAAGCACTAAATTACTGAACAAGCAGAAATATTCTTATTTATTTTCATGAGTTATTCCACATCACCAAAAACTGTTATTCATGTGCGCTTCAATAACAGTTTTTGGTGATGTGGAATAGCTTGTGAAAATAAACATGGGCGGACCCAGGGGTCCTGGGGGTACGTGCCCCCACAACTTTTGAGTTGTTTTTTATAAAAATAAAATCGTGTTTGATATCGATTGAAATTTAAATTTTAATCTAAATCAAAGTTAACAATTAATTTTAATAACATATTTCATGGAATCCATAACTGTTTAATTTTTATTAAAATTTACTAAAAAATTGATTTTAATATCCACAAAACAGTGGTAAAATCAAAATAAAGTTGAATTTCGATAATATCCTAATTTTAAAAAATCTCCGACGATCGTACGCTAATCGAATCTACAAATTGCTTATATCATTTCGAAATTTATTTCAAGAACTACATTATGGGCATATCGAATAGTTCAAACATATATCGAAAATAGTTAAAAATACGTTAAACACGAGTCTTTAAAAAGACGTCTAACTCGCATTTTTTATTTAAAAAAATTCAATTATTTCATTAACATTTATTATTTTTGCGATACAAATTTCTCAATGTAATTTTCATCATTTTATTAGGAAATTTTACATTCGAAAAAGTCATATTCCATGTAAATTTTCGGATGTAAAATTACACGAGGTATGATTTTTTTTGGACGTAAAATTTCGATCGTAAATTTCTCCCAACTTCTTTGCAAGTTCGATTGTGCCCCCTAACGTTAAAGTTCTGCGTCCACCCCTGAAAATAAATAAGGATATTTCCGCTTGTTCAGTAATTTAGTGCTTGCACGCCTTGTTGTATGTATTTAAAATTGAACTTATAACGTTGTAAATACTCGTTGATAGTAGCATAGGTTCACACATGATTTGTTAAATCTTTTTAACATAAAAATGCTCGCCGACAGTGGTCTTGGTTCACCCAGAGTGAGTAGAAGATGGTATCACAAATGACGGTCATCATTCTCACCACTGATCCTGTAAAATTAATTGATAACAACCTTCATGGACTACAACAGGGGCAGAGCCAGGATATCTTGTCGGGGGGGTGGGGGAGGGGCACAACTTATCGATATTCAACGTCGAGTTTTTATCATAGAAGTTCAACTTATCGATTTTGATAGGAGAAGGATTAGAGCACGTGGAGTTAGAGAATATGACCATGGAGCTGTCGAGAAAATCCAGCAATCTGGTTTCAATTTTCATTTCCTGTTTTGCACGTCTAGCATTCTGTTTTGCATTTTATTCATTTCTTAGGAAGTTTCCCTTTATTTTTGCATGTAAGTTGAATGTGGTATTACCTATATAAACCACGGTTTCAGTTTCAATAAGGAAGAAGAAAATATTTATCAAAAAAGGGTTCCAATTGTGGTACAATTCTCACCCAAAGAGAATTAATTCCTGTCCATTTTTCCAAAATCTGACAGGGACCTATCAGATTTCAACAATACCCAAATTTCGTCAATTTCAATTCAACAATACCCAAACTTCACCAATTTCAATTCAACAATGCCCAAACTTCACCAATTTCAACTCATAAATACCCAAACTTCACTAGTTTCAACTTAACAGTACCCACATTTCAGCCACAGCAGTCAGCATTCATGATTCATCAATACCCAAATTTCAACAATACGGAAATACTCAAGTTCAATTCCATAACAATTAACAGCCAACAATGAATCTCTACTGCATACATCACACAACAATACCCGAAATGTAGTATTAAAAGAAAGAACAAAAAAAGTCACTACAGTCTCAAGTCTGCCTAAACAAATAAACAATACCCAAATATGAAATATCTAATCGATAAAGCCTAAAGAAATTAAGAAATTACTTAATACCTGAACCATTGATTCCGGCGGTCGGCGGAGAGAAGTCACTGCAGTCTGCACTCTGCAGAGGCGGTCAGGGTCTTCAGGCAGAGGATGGAGTCTGGAGGCTGGCAGGTGGAGGATGCGAAGTGGTCCAATGGAGGCTGCGTGCGAAGTGGAGGGCTTCAGACTGCGAACTAGAGTTGTGGTCTGTGGAGGCGATTCAGGCGGGCAGAGGGCTGGAGGCGATTCAGGCAAGGCTTTGGGTGCGAAGGGATGGCTGGAGACGCTGGAGCCTGGAGTCGTCGAGTGGAGATTTCTAATTTGGGAATGAGGTTTAAGATTTGGCCTTTTGGGATTGGGCTGGGTAGTTCACAGTTGGGCCGTTGGTTAATGGGTATTATATAAGTTAGTTTGGACTGGGACTTAAGCCTATAACTTTAAAAAAAAAAAAAAAAATATTGAGCCCAGAAGTCAGGATGGGCCTGTGCCCATCCTGGGCCTAACTGGGCTCCGCCCTGCAAGACTCGACACCAGGCTTGCCTTAGATGTTCATGTCCGAAATCCAAAAACGGGTCAGACCTTATACCAGTAGACATTTTAAATTTAATAATAAACTAATAATACTATTCATTTATCAAAACTTGACATTTTGTAGAAATATTTTCAAGGATGCACAAATTGGTGCAACTTCTCCTTTTGCTGGCAATCACAAATTTTTTCAAGCATTATTGGCTTAAACAAAAGGCTCTGATTTTGGTCTAATGACATCATCAAGAATATATTCATATACAAGAAAAAGCATTTAAACATGTGGAAGATAGAATATGGATAAACAATCCCACATGTTAAAGAACATACTTTTTGTGATGCAAAGAATATATCTTCCCTTTGATTCATAAATCAATCCGATGGAGAAAAGGATGTGTAGGGCCCTCGGCACAAGTTTTTTTAACGTAGTATTGGAGTGGATGGAATAGTACACATCGGCATATAAAACTTTAACTAATTTTTCTTTAATCTTGTATAGTATTGTCCAGTACTGCATCATGCCCTTAGCAAAGACAGATTAATTTAAAGAGTTTCGCGTCGTGCATCATGAACTTCCTACTGCTCATGTTATTTAGGTTCTAAAACCTCATACCTGAACGAGTTAAGAATTCAGAAATGCAAGAAAATACAAACTGAAAATGAATGCTGCATGTAGAAGTAATTGCAAAAGTTCAAAATTTATTCCAAAGAATGTTGGTGCATTTATCTGGAGAGAAGACATTTATCTGGAGAGAACAGAATCTTCATACTAGTCATTTTTCTCTGGCATGAGCGAATACAGACAAACCTATTGGTTGCCGTCAGTTTTATTTCGATGCACATTGCAGCCATAAGTAATGAACAATAGCGGAAAAATATTCAGGAAGCCGACCTCAAAATTCTCGAGAAATTCAACAAATAAAAGGCTATGCAATTACTTCCTAATCTGCTGTTATAATTTTTAGTAGAAGAGACTTTAGACTAGCTTCATGGAAAATACAGACTACTTATAAATCAAAATGAAAATCCAGTTTACATGAAAGCGTCGACATCAAAACCTTCACGGGATCCCAGGCCACTGCCCAATCTGCACAAGAACACGCGTCAGACTGCTTGGGCACTGGAAAATTGAGCAGTGGTCGAAGATACTCCGATACTAAAAAGAGACTGTTTTGGAGAAGGGAATTCAACAGTTTTTGGCTAGATGTTAGTCTTTTGTATATTTTTGTATTGTTTCTATGCCTTGAATGACATCCAAACTAGCTAGTTGGCAGGCTGGCAGCATCATCAAATTTTAATTCAAATTCTTGTAATAAAAGGGAAAAAACAGGGGAAAACAGTGTAACTGAATAGGAGTACAAGACAGGCTCTTTATCTCTATATATATGTAGACACGCTTCATATAGTATACTAGATTAAAACTGCTCCTAGGAAAGAGGAAAAGGAAGAAAAAGTTGTGAAAATCCCACGAGTTGTCCACCAATAAAAACAACTGGGACAGCAGGGCTGCATCCTGGCCTCGTTAGAGCCCACTCCATTTCTTTTCCTCTCGAATCCTCCTCGAGCTCGTGGATCATAGGACTCACACCTTGCTCATAAAATAATCTCTTGATAGCATGGCACATGCAACATGTACTCTTACTAAAGATCACCACGGCCTTTTGTGAAGCCAGCTTCGCTATACGACCCATCAAATTCCACGAAAAAGATTAGTAGAGAGGAAATGTGGCGTGAGTAATTTAACCAGTATGCAATGAAGTTGTTAAAAAGGGGTGCTAATTTGATGGAAAATACAAGATTTTCTTGCACAAATTTAATGAAGATGAATTGTATTAGACTTGGTTTGTCATATGATATGGTTTCATCACCTTGTATTTATAGAGGCGCGTGATGGTGTTGGATTACTTAATTAAATTGTTCTTTAAATTTTCATAAAACAATTTAGAAAAGATAGAGATTCTTCCAGATTCTTGGATATATGCTAAAACAAATGACCCCTTGTTTGAGATGACCTTTGTGGATCATTACAAGTTACAAGTAATTTCCTACTCGTGCTTGGAATTTTTAAGACTATTCAGATACACCAGATACAACTTAAAGCATGAACATATAACCAGATTTTCATCATCAGTTTTCGTACAGATATAATTTGTATCATGTGCTATCTTGTAAATGTGTGAGGAGGCGCATGGGGAATGTCAACTATGATAGATGAGAATTTGAATATTTTTTTTCTTTTTCTGACAAAGAAGATGTGGGTTAATTTGTGTCATTCCCTCAACTTCTTGGTTGGACTACCATGACCAGTTATTTTCAACCTCATCACAGAAAAATCTACAGATTTTGAGGACCATAAGTGGTTCTGATTCATGCGGTCGTTCACTGCTGCACTGGTCTTTTCACTCCCCACTCGCCACCTTAAGAAAACCCTTTATTTATTTGTTTAAAACATCATCAAATCCTTGGTTGGGGAAGGGGGGGAGGGGGGGTTTAGGCCTCCACCTAGACCCAATTTGGGTGGGTGGGGGTGAGTGGGTTTGGGGAGTCAAGTACCTAATTGATGATTATTATCCGCTAAAACTTCAAGCTAATAATCATTATTCGGAGGTAGGTTCTCTCCAGTTGTACTTCCTTGCAAGAAAAAATAAGTATTAAGCAGTAAAGAGTTTCTTCAGCATAAGTAACATATTTCAACGTTGAAAAAAAAAAGAAAAGAAAAAAAAAAAAAATAGTTCGTCAGAAACTCCATGTCTGTCCATTCCACACACTCCATCAAAATTGAGCAAATACAGAGGTTCCAAACACTCATAACATGTGTTCTACAGAGATTGTTGAGATTGATACGTTTCCAACTCTATTACATGTTATTTCTAGTTGTGCTGGAATCTTTAAGACTATTCATATAAGTCAGACGCTACTTAAAGCATATTTACATATGGCATGATACAAGATAACCTGATTTTCATCATCTTTTGTCATATGGATATAATTTGCATTGCACGCCATCTTGTCAATATGTGATGGAGAGCATGGAGAATGTCAACTATGATAGATGAGAACTAGTAACTTTAGATAGAGAAGATACAGGCAAACTAATGTCTTTCCCACTGCCTCTGTTGGTTGGACCACCCCGACCAGTAATTTTCAACGAGTCTTTCTTTATTTTAGAAAAAAAAAATAAATGCTTCATGATATTGCAGCAAAGTGATCCATTTGAACTAGGATTGAGCAATGAATCATAGAGGCATGTATATTTGATTTTCATGCTCATCATCTCAAAATCTACAGATTTTTAGTACTTAAATTTTCATTTTTTGTCGAAACACCATCAAGGCCTAGGCAGGATTTTTAGGCCTCCACCTAGACCTAGTTGGTGGGGGATGGGGGGAGGGTTTGGAGTACCTAATTGATGATTATTATTGTTGAATTCTCTCTCAATAGCCAAGGCAAAAAGGTAGATGAAGTTAGAGAAAACATTTGATTTTTTTTTTTTGATGACTCAGGTGTCTATGCTTTGCTCCACTAATCTTGAAGAGTGGCGGTCTTCCCCCGGTTCGCCGCATGGGTTAATCCGGGTGCGGTCACAGCTTAAAACACATTTAGGTCTGACATTCGACGGTTCTCCTCCCGTGGACCTCTGCCTTCCAACATAGATGTTGCCTGGTAGCTGCTGTGGGGGTTCGAACTTTCAATGCTCCGTAGAGACTTTGCTCCAAGGCACGTTACAAATGTCGCTTTCCTTAAAAAGATATTTGCTCCCACTACTAGTATGCACAAAGAAAACCAAAGATGCCTCTTGGATATAATGGAACTCGAATGTTGTTCACCTTGTGCACTAATAAAAACAACCCAAACACTAAGGATAGAAGTCAAACTCAGCAAAGTTTACACTCTTTATTTTCACTTTCATATATATTGCTTCCAAAAGATGTTGTAGCTATTTACAGATTCTCAAACATCTTTTTACGAAAGTTGCACCCATATGATAAGACACCTTTTAGGATCATAACCGAAAAAAAAACTGCAAATATTCAAAAATAATGAGAAAAATCAGGTCTGATAACAAACAGGCTCAAGGAACTGTAGGCTAGGCTTGCACGCGGCAGACCAGACAGAGCTGGCTTGTGCACACTCCAGCCCAGTAATGCTGGCCAAAAAATGATGTCGGTTCGATATTATCTACATCCCTTGATACATGATATGTAATATCCTTATTTGATCAAACAACTATTGTCTGAAAATGACATTCTATTGAAAATTCTCCAACGATTACTTGTTAAATAGTCAGTGTTGACCTCAAAAAACGGATCCGCCACCGAGCCAACAGGTGATATCTTCAAGTCCATCCGTTCCTGCATGAACCACACGTCGTCAGTTACACGTGGCCCTTCCCATAAGAGGCGGGGACGGCCACGGGCACTCCGACGGTCAAGTCAGCGTAGGATCAGCCGGAAATTATTTTGTCGATCTCCAAGTTTTCACTCGAAGGCCGTTTACGGAGTTTGGGGAACAAGTGTCAATGTAGGGAAGCGAAAAGAGACGGTACCCGGTTCCTTTCCTCACTCCTTTCTTTTATTTTCTCTTTTTTCCAAGATCCCCCTTTTCGAGCGCAAGGGTGCAGTATTTATACCGGGTGTGAGAAGAGTAGGGCCGTTGGATGGGGAGGCACGTGTAGTTAGATTATTAGGGCTCGTCCCGTCGTAGGTGTCAACTTGTCTTTCCGTAGGTTGGCTGGCATTAAGTGCTTCTGGCTGATTTGATCGTTTGGGTCCTGCCACACATCCCATCAATCACGGATTTGATTGCGAAGATCTCTGTACGGGAGATCTTTGCCGGGGCGTGTCAGGGCGGGCGGAAAGGGGCCAAGTGCAAACAGCTCGTCCTATGAGCAATCGCCTCGGACAGCGTGTGGCACGTCACTCTGCCGACATGTGGAGTTCGAGCTGCTAATCGGTTCTCACCCGTAACAATAGTCCCCCAAGTCCTTGTATATGTATTCATACGTTACGAGGACTTTCAAGGCTGTGGACGGGGTGTACGGGAAGGAGCGCGGGGTTCTTGGTTGGTCCGGGCTTGGAATGGCCCATCATCCCCCGTGGAGGGCTGTTGCGACATGGGGCTGTCGTATCGAGGCGATAGGACCTGGCAAGGTGAAGCTTTGGGGGAACTGTTGCAGTTCTGCCTTTTGCCCTGGCCAAGGCGACCAGGCTTTAAAACTCTAGGGGGGCCGTTGTGGGACGAAGCTATCGTGCCGAGGCCATAGGAGTTGGCAACTCTTGGGGGATACGCTTGTTTCTTCATAAATGGCAATGATGGCGACAGCTCCACAAATTTCGGGGTGACGCACTCTAGCTGTACGTGGGGCTCACCGCTCCATCGTAGCCGTTGATTTTGGTGACTCTTTACTTCAACGTCGATCCTTTCACCTCAGCATCAAACGGCCTAGATGCTGTTTGGGTGATCTAACGGCCAGGGCCAGTTTTATGGTGCCTATAAAAGGCCCATCCATTTCATTTTCAAGCTTTTACTTTTACGAAAACCTCTCAAGGCATATCGAGTCTCTGCATTTCAGCGAATTCCACCACTAACTTCCGGCGACGTCTCTGTGAATACTGGCGACAAACAGGCTTCCGGCGGTGTGTTAGGTAACTTCGTACATTTTCAGTTTCTTCACCTTCTCTTTTCTTGGGTTTTTCAACGTCGTTCGCGATGGCGAGTGAACAGTCGACAGTGAGGGGGAGTGGGGAGGAACGAGGTGAGGAGAGTACCCTTAGGGAGCCCATAGTAGTGTCTCCGGACGAACTTAGCAAGGCCATCATGGCCGGAGAGAATATTTGGAGGCGACCTGCTTCTCCTGTAGACACGTCTGTCCAGTGGGGGGCTTCAAACTACCCTTCTACAGTCACCTCGGAACAGCTAGAGAGGTGTAGGACAGTGTGTAGGATCCTCCACAATATCCAAATGATCCTCCCCGACCCGCATGAGAGAGCCTGTTACCCTAGGCCCGGGTGCGTGGCGGTGAGCGATCACTTGCTTCGGGCCGGGCTGAGGCTTCCTTTCCATCCCTTCTTTAGGTTAATACTTAGGTCCACGGGGTGGCTCCGACCCAGTTTAATCTGAACTCATGATCCCAAATGGTGGGGACTTGGATGCTATGGCGCCGGGCCAGCATCGGGTCGGATATGCCCTTCAGCGTGTTCCACTCCCTATTCTTTCAAAAAAACGTAGCTGGGGGGGAGGAGAGTCGGGGCTGGTACTATCTCTCTCCTTGGGGGTCCCATTCTCCGTTCCTGCACGGGGTGCCTACCTCTATCAAAGGTTGGAAGAGCTCGTGGTTCTGGGTCTCTGGTAGGTGGGACACCATAGAGAACGACCCGATGGCGCCTCTGACAATCCCCACCACCTACTCTACTGACAGTAAGTCATTTAACCGAACTGATTTACTTGGAACAGTTTTGCTTATGTTTTAATATTTCTACTCCATGCAGACTCCCTTCCGAAGTGCGAGATATCCGAAGAGGAGTGGGACATTATTGGCCAGATCTACCAAACTCCCCCATCAGAAAGGAGTTATAAAGAGCTCATCGACAAGAACCACCACCTCGTCCTACACGGCCTTATGACGAACCGAGGTAAATCGCTTGGCCTCAGCTCTTTCGATCGTGCTTCTGAGTCGAGGAAACTTACTGTTCCCTTTTTTGTGCAGAGGATTTTGTGAACAAAAGGCCTCCGAAGCCTGACCTTGCTTCCGTTCGCCGCAGCGTGGCTGAGGCCAAAACTTTGCGGACGAGCTCAGCTGCTTACAAGAAGCAGTCAGAGCGTCTTCTCTCCCTCAGTCGGGCCGGGCAGCAGGCTACTGAGGAGAACGTGGCGGAGGAAGGTGCCTCACTCGTTCAGAGGAGAAAAAGGCGAACTGGCCTATCCGGGGCTTCCTCCTCTACACAAGCTGGTGCAGAAGTCACCGAGGAGGTTCCGCCACCCCCGCCAGCTTCCCAGGCCATTGTGCCCATAACCGCCTATTTTACAGGCGAGCAGCCTCGAAAGAGGTTGAAGAAGTCTGCCGGAGCCCCGGCCAAGGAAAACAGAGCCAACTTCCTGGGGAGTAAGGAAGAGGACTTGCCCGAGGCCGTTCTGGAGATGCTCCCCCCTGAAACCGCCTCCGCTGCTCGAGTCCACAGCAAGTACTGGACTGAGGACTGGGCCAATCATGCCGCCTCGTGTGAAATTGAGGACCTGTTGGCCGCCACTAATCCTAGCGTCGCGAGGGCGCTTAGTATGAGAGCTTCGGCGGAGGATTTGGTCCGGGCAGCAGGGCTTTGCTTACATAGTAGACTGGCAACTGGTGTGCCTCTCCCTCTCGCACAAGGACCGAACTGACTGAGGCTTCGGCTACTGCCAAGTATAACAGTAGGTTTCCCTTCCTTGGGTTTGCTGAGGAGGGGCGCGCGTCCCAGGTAGTTCTTCAATTCTTGGAATGCTTCTTCACATTCTGGGGTCCATCTGAACGCTTTTCCTCCTTTCAGGACCTTGAAGAATGGCATGCATTTTTCAGTGGCCCTTGATATGAAGCGGTTAAGTGCAGCTATCCTACCAGTGAGTCGATGTACCTCCTTGGGTTTCTGGGGGGACCTCATATTAACCAAAGCCTCGATATTCTCTGGGTTGGCCTCGATTCCTCTTCGATTCACGATGTAACCCAAGAACTTGCCTGAGGCCACGCCAAATGCGCATTTGAGAGGGTTCAGCCTCATGTTGTACCTTCCCAAGATTTGGAAGGCCTCGTTCAGGTGTCCGATGTGTTTATCAGTTTTGAGGCTTTTCACCAGCATGTCGTCGACATAAACTTCCATGGACTTTCCGAGCTGATTCGCGAACATTTTATTCACCAGCCTTTGGTACGTAGCCCTGGCATTTCTCAGGCCGAAGGGTATTACTTTGTAGCAATAAAGTCCTTTGTCAGTAATGAAGGATGTGCTGTCCTCGTCGCCTGGGAACATGGGGATTTGATTGTAACCTGAATAGGCGTCCATGAAACTGAGCAACTCGTGTCCTGCCGTGGAGTCTACCAATTGGTCGATCCGAGGGAGGGGGAAACCGTCCTTTGGGCAGGCCTGATTGAGATTGGAGAAGTCAATACAGACCCTCCATTTGCCGTTATGCTTCTTCACCAGAACGGGATTTGATATCCATTCCGGATACTTGGCTTCGCGGATGAAACCGCTATTGATGAGTTTCTCTACCTTTTCTTTCAAGGCCTCGTACCTTTCGGCATTTAGAGCTCTTCTCTTCTGCCTATGAGGGGTGTGATTGAGGTCGATCTGCAAATGGTGGCAGCTGATTCCGGGGTCTATTCCAACCATATCCTCGTGCCGCCATGCGAATACGTCCGCATTCTTCTACAGGAAGTCATTTAGTCCCTCTTTAGTTCCTTCTTCCAATTCCTTTCCGATCTGCAGGACTTTTGAAGTATCTTGAGGGTCCAGCGAAAAGTTTTCCAGTTCCTCCATTGGGGCTGTCTGCGATTCGGATTCAATTATTCGGGGATCCAGCTCTTCAAGGGATATGTTGGGTCTGACATCTGTCATCTCGACATCCAGTACCGCAGGCGATCCTTCAAGAGCCTCTGTCATTTCGGCATCCAGCACCATGTTGACTCGGGGCTCTGCTTTCCTTAGGGAGTTGAGATAACATTCTCTGGACCCCATCTGATCGCCCCGGAGTGTTGCGACCCCCCGATCCGTGGGGAATTTCATGCATAGGTGATGGATGGAAGTAACTGCCCATAGTTCTTTCAGGGCTGGCCTCCCCAACACCCCGTGATACGCTGACCGACGGTCCACTACCAAGAACTCCATGAAGCGATGCGCTACCTGAGGTGGGGCCCCCATTTCGACTGCCAAGGTAATCTTGCCTCTGGGGACGATGCTGTCTCCGGTGAACCCATAGAGGGGCGAAGCCATAGGCGTCAGTTCATGGTCTACCGCCATTTTATCAAAAGATGAGCCGAACAGGATGTTAACCGAACTGCCATTATCCACCAGCATGCGTTTAAGCCCATTGCTGGCTATTACAGCCCGGACTACTAAGGCGTCGCAATGAGGGAAGTGTACGCCTGCTGCGTCTTCTGTGGTGAACGTTATGGGTTCTACGGTTCTGCCCTGGGGGGTTTGTCTTACCACATAGCTGGCCATTGGTGGGGTTTTTGCCTCCCTGGTGTAATTTCTTTGAGCGTTCCTTGATTCGCCTCCTACATGGGGCCCTCCAATTATGGTGTCAATTTCACGTATGGGGAACCGTTCGTCCGAGGCGGATACATCCCTCCTAGGGCGTTGCCCACCGTGGGGTCTTTCCCTGTCATTATCTCTGTTATTATGGGGTGAGTGTTGCCTTGTTTCTCCCCTTCTGGGGGTTGAACGCCTCGGAGTGCTGTTTTGACTTGCGTTTCGGGGGGAGTTTGAGGGTCGGTTCGCATCCCTGCAATCCTTTATGTCATGTCCATGGTAGCGGTGGAAAGTGCAGTAGGGCCTCGGGTCTTCCTGGAACCTATTGCTAGGTATCCCACCCCGTCCTCTATTCCTAGAGGTTGAGGGTCGTCTGGCGTCCCTGGCTGAGTTGCCCTCATGTAATCCAGCATTTTCGTAGGCTAGGGTGGGCACCGCGTTTAGAGTAGCGGTAGCCAATGCTTGCCCCGAGGTTGGAGCCACTGCATGTCCTGCCTGGGTCCATCGTTGGCTTATCATCTGGGACGTGGGTCCTCTGCCCATTTGTCTCCGAGGTGGAGGGATTCCTTGGGCTGCCTCGTTTCGATGGTCAATCATTTCTTCGTTGACAATCTCGACTTTCATCATTTCCACCAGCTCGTCATATGTTGAAGGATTCTTACTTCGGACATCCCTCCAGAATAGTGTGTTCATATTCAATCCCCCTTTCAGAGCGGACAGAGCTTCTTTGTCGGTGACCTGTTCGCAGTAAGTTATTTCATCAGTGAAGCGATTTAGGTAGCTCTTCAGGGTTTCTCCCGCGGCTTGCCTCATGTCCTGTAAGCGCTGTATCGGCGCCTCCCCCTCCTTCCTCGACATGTACTGGTTCAGAAATGCTTTTTTCAGGTCCGACCAACTTCTTATGCTGAGAGGTGCTAGCCTACTATACCATACTTCGGTAGCGCCAACAAGGGTCAGGTAGAATGCCCTGCATTTCAGTGCTGGTGAGGCGCCCCTTAGGCTCATTTGCGTTTTGTATTTGTTGAGATGTTTCTCCGGATCGCCTTTTCCTTCGTACTTCGGAACCTTTGGGGGAACGAAGTTATGTGGCATTGGGAAGGAGCGAAGTTCCCTTGAAAAGGGCAGATTGTCATCGTCGTCATCAAGCTCGTATGATCTGCATGGTTCGCTGGGGTCCTCTTCCCCCCCAACGGCCTGGGGCGGATGTTGAGTCGCTGCTCCTCTGTTCCCCCAGTCTATAGCACTTCACCTCTCCCGCCTATTTCTAGGCGGAGGGACCTGGGCTTCCTGACTCTGGGCATGCGGCTGTTGCCGGACCTCTTGGAGGGTCGGCTGACCCCCGTTTCTAGGCGCTCGTCCGATTCGGTCGAAGACGCTAGCGGATCTTTGGGGCTGCTCCTCATAATCCGAGGGGAAGTTGTTCTCTCCAGCTGAGGTGTCCCTGACTGGGGCAGCTATGTAGTTTGAAGTGTCCATCTCTACTTCTCGTTCGACAGGGCCGTTATTTTGAGGCCCTGATTGGGTCCTCCTGCTTGGCCCTTCCTCAGACGGCCGATGTGCAAAGCGCTGTCGGCTCGGTTGGGCCGAATAAGTACCTCGATTTTGAGCTTGCGCGAGGAGTTCTTGCATGGCAGCGTTCTGAACTGCGATGTTCCGCATGTTTGCGGCCATAGTGGCTACCTCGGCCGCGAGTTGGGCGGTTCTGTTCCTTCTGCGGTACCTGTGGTGGGGTCGCTGATGAGTGACATTTCGAGAAATCTCTTCTTCAGAGGCTTCTCTTGTCCTCCTTGGGTTTACTTCCTCCTCACTGGAGATCATGGTTCGGAGCAGTAAGGCTTCTTCTCTTCTTGGCAAGTTGGGGTCCTACCGATCCTGCCGCCCTCTTTTTTCAAGGATTTCTTGCCGGGCGTTCGAATAGGCTTTTTAGTGGGAAGTTTTCGTGGTTTATGTCGCCCATGTTCCCACAGACGGCGCCAAACTGTTGACCTCAAAAAACGGATCCGCCACCGAGCCAATAGGTGATATCTTCAAGTCCATCCGTTCCTGCATGAACCACACGACGTCAGTTACACGTGGCCCTTCCCATAAGAGGTGGGGACGGCCACGAGCACTCCGACGGTCAAGTCAGCGTAGGATCAGCCGGAAATTATTTTGTCAATCTCTAAGTTTTCACTCGAAGGCCGTTTACGGGGTTTGGGGAACAAGTGTCAATGTAGGGAAGCGAAAAGAGACGGTACCCGGTTCCTTTCCTCCCTCCTTTCTTTTATTTTCTCTTTTTTCCAAGATCCCCCTTTTCGAGCGCAAGGGTGCAGTATTTATACCGGGTGTGAAAAGAGGAGGGTTGTTGGATGGGGAGGCACGTGTAGTTAGATTATTAGGGCCCGTCCCATCGTAGGCGTCAACTTGTCTTTCCGTAGGTTGGCTGGCATTAAGTGCTTCTGGCTGATTTGATCGTTTGGGTCCTGCCACACATCCCATCAATCACGGATTTGACTGCGAAGATCTCTGTACGGGAGATCTTTGCCAGGGCGTGTCGGGGCGAGGCGGAAAGGGGCCAAGTGCAAACAGCTCGTCCTATGCGCAATCGCCTCGGACAGCGTGTGGCACGTCACTCTGCCGACATGTGGAGTTCGAGCTGCTAATCGGTTCTCACCCGTAATAGTCAGTATCGTTAATAAGAGGTCAAGGCATGCCCCCTCCTTAGTTGCACTCTTCTTACTTGTAAGTTAAAAAGGCTACATATTTGGCATAAGGTAGGGGTTTGTTCAAAATACACTCCAATAAATGCCCATTCGACACAACTCCATCAAAACAGAGCAATTCAGAGGTTCATAACACTCATAACATGTGTTTGATTGAGATTGTCGAGATTATACATTACCGACTTTATGTAAATGACAAGAAGGATAATCATTGGTAAACAGTAGTTGCCAAACTAAAAAATATAGCATTGAAAAGGAGAACTGAAGTAGAGAATTCAGTTGTTCCTCATCCATTTGCACAGTAATGAAACTCATTTCACATAGGGAAAAACTAGTTTCTGATATCGCACAAGTTGAGATGTGATATCTTCAAATGAAATCCCAAAAAGTGATCTTGTTTAATTATGTTATAAAACAAACAAGATATCAGAATCACTCTGATACCACTTGTTGTGAAACAAATCATCGGATTGAGATGTTGAAATTATATGGCAAATAATGAAGTATTAGATCAAGCAAAAGAACAATAAAGACAAGAAATATGATAGATGAATTAAGAGATTTTATTGACTCAGAAAGAATTACAATGGATCATATAATTCTAGTAATCTATTTTCTTACACATAAAATTGTATAGAAGAATCTAATATTTATGGGGAACATGTAGGAGATGTCCAAACCCTCTCAGTGGAGTTGTTAATAAAGTATGATACCAAAAAATCGAGTCCAAAATAAATCTCAGCTCCCAATGGTCTTCCAAAAGAGAACTTTAACTTGACATAGGACTCCAATAGCATTTCAAATTGAATTCTCCTTGACGTGCACTTCAATTAAAATTCTTCAATTATTTCAATAAAGAATTCGGGTCACACCCAAATTCTAAGAAATTATAAACTGAGAATTTTATGTGCTTTTCCTTTTTCCCTTTCAAATTTCTTTATTAAAAATGAAAGAAAATCTGTAAAGTCATTTTGATTTTAAGTTATTTCACACACTCAAAATTACCATGCTATCCAAAATTTAAGTCATTTCATACCATTAAAAAGAAAAATAAAAATAAAAATGGAAGAGAAATAATTATGATTATTATTTGAGTAAATATATGTTAATCATCTTTAAGCTATTAGAGGACACACATGTATTTGCTTAAATTATGTTTTCAACTATATCCATACAGTCAAAGTGATAATACAGTGTTGAAGGCCAATGCAAAGTTTAAATGAATAAATTTTTCCATTCTCAAGACAGCTTAATATTTTTGAATCTTTGATGAGGTGCTTTAAGAGCACACAAATGTGATGATTTCAAGTCTCTTCTGCTTTGATAAAATGAATCTGGAGTGCGTATGTAAAGTGGCATACTGACTTTTAAACGAGGTGGCTCAACTGAATCATAGGCATTATATATTGACAAATCACTATTTATGAAATTCAATGCCAGGGAACATCATAAATTCCCAGTTTGTGAAATTCTCTGGATTTTCTGATTTTTTTTTCCTGATTTTCCGTTGTTCTTGGACTTGCATCTAGAATTGGTCACATCGAACTAGTTGGTTTCACGATCAAAGTGTAATTCAACTATAAAAGTTCTTTTACTGCTGACTGTGGAAAAAAGGGGGAAAAATAAAAGGTAAAACAGGAAGGCTTTACAGAATTACTTGTCAATGTAACTGAATTAGCGTACAAGACCGGTTCTATATATATAGAAACTCTATATAGTACTACATTTGTACAAAACCGCTCCTAGGAAACTGGAAAATAATAGTACTAGAAGAGCCCACAAATTCTCCTCCGATAAACACAGCCGGGACAGCAGTGCTGCATCCTAACCTCATTAGAGCACACTCCATTTCTTTTCCTCTTGAATCCTCATCGAGTTCGTGGATCGTAGGACTCACACCTTGCTCATAAAACAGTCTCTTGATAGCATGGCACATGCAACATGAGCTCTTACTAAAGATCACCACAGCTCTCTGAGAAGCCAGTTTCGCTATACGATCCATCAAATGCAACTAAAAAATCCAAAGCGAAAGTAATGTGGCACGAGTAACTAATTTATTAGTATGTAACGAAATTGTCAGAAAGGTTGCTAATTTGATGGAAAATACTAGATTTTCTTGACCAAATTAATGAAGATCTTTGTATTAGATTTGATTTTTGATATAAAATGGTCTCATTAACTAGTATTTATAGAGC
Source organism: Fraxinus excelsior (assembly GCA_019097785.1). Taxonomy (NCBI): domain Eukaryota; kingdom Viridiplantae; phylum Streptophyta; class Magnoliopsida; order Lamiales; family Oleaceae; genus Fraxinus; species Fraxinus excelsior. The sequence continues at coordinate 32,042,496 of CM032634.1, read as the reverse complement.
CGAAGGGGGTGGATTACTTATTTGAATTGTTCTATTAACTTTCCATGTAAAACAAGTAAAAACAAGAAAATTCTTTCAGATATTTTGGAATATATGCTAAAACAGATAACCCCTTCTTTAAAATGACCTTTGAGATAACCATTACAAGTTCTTTCCACTTGTGCCTGGAATCTTTAAGGCCCTTGAGATAACCAGACACTACTTAAAGCATATTTACATGTAGCATGACATAGTAACCTGATTTTCTTCATCTTATTTCGTATGGATATAATTGGTATTTCACATGATCTTGTGAATACGTGCACGGGGCATGAGGAATGTCAACTATGATAGATGACAATCTGATAATTTTAGATAGAGAAGATGTGAGCAAACTTTGCATCACTCGCTTGCCTTTCTTGGTTGGACCACTCGACTAGTTATTTTCAACAAGTCTTTCTTCACTTTTAGAGGAAAACATGGCCGAAATGCATCATGACGCTGCAGCAAGGGATCCACACGTGCTTGAAATCTTAAGGCCATTTAGATAAATCCGACACAACATAAAGCATATTCACATATAACATGATGGTAAGCTGATTTTCTTCATGTGGATATATATTCATATCACGCACTTTTTTGTGAATACGTAAGGAGGCGCATGTGGAATGTCAACTGTGATAGTTGAGAATAAGATGATTTTCGGTAGAGAAGATGTGGGCAAACTTGCGTAACTCCCTTGCCATTCTTGGTTGGACCATCCATCCAGTGATTTCAACAAGTTCTTCTACATGTTAAGAGGAAAACGTGGCGAAAATGCTTTATGAAATTGCAGCAAAGCTATCCATTTTTAGTTGGATTGAACAATTAATCACAGTGGCAGCAAGTTTATTTGGTCTTCAACCTCACCACATAAAAATTTACAGATACTGAGTTCCTAATAGTTTTTCTCTCTTCGGTTAAAACACCGTCAAAGCCTCCATCGAGACCCAATTGGGGGGGTGGGGTGGAGAGAACCTAATTGATGATTATTATATGTTAAACATTCGAGTCCCTAATCATCAATCGGAGACCAGACCAAGTCTTGTCCCCTCCTTAAGTTGTACTTTTTCTTGTAAGTTAAAAGAGTTACATATTTGGCATTAATGTAGGATTTAAGTAACATGTTTTCAACTTGGATTAAAAAAAAAAAAAAAAAAAAAGTTCTGCAGATAAACTCCAATTTGTGTCTATTCGGCACGACTCCATCAAAATTGAGAAAATTCAGATGTTCTTAATGCACATAACAAATGTTCAACTGAGGTTCTACCATGTTTATGTAAATGACAAGAAGGATAGTCATATTTACAGAACATTTGCCAAAATGAAATTATAGCTCTGAAAGAAAATTAAAGTAGAGAATTCAATTATCCAATTGCAAAGTAATGAAAGCTCATTTGACAAATGGCGGAACTGTTTTCTGACATCACAGTTGAGTTGAGATGTAACATCTTTAAATCAAATCCAAAAAAAGTGAACTTTAATTTAAAAAAAAAAAAAGTCTCTAGTTTGATTGCAACAGAAGATTTGATCACCAATGGCGCTTTCCGGGATCAGTATGAATCCAATTGAATCAACACCCTCAAAAGCAACGACCCAAATCCGATAATTATTCTGAAGGCAGGGGAGAAGGAGAAAAACAGTAGACACGAAGCAAGAGAAAGAGGTAGCGGTTTTTGGCCAAGGAAGGAGAAGCAATAATACTCACCACATGTAACCAAGCAAAAAAGGGACATCATATATAAGACAATATTAGGTATAGTAATGGGGCAAGCCCAAAACCGGTAAGTGGCCAAGTGAATGATAAATGGGTCTACACTTAATAAGCCGTCCAAGAAGTGAAGGAACGGGCCATGAGCAACTCTATTAATTGGACTGCTTCCAGTGGCCCCAAATATTTTTAGGGTTGAGTCATTTCATTGATAGGTCGATATTCTAGTTTAGTCAATTGGTCGATGCCACTGATAAAATTATACCGATTTAACACCATCGTCCACGAGATCGTTTGACAACAATTTGATCAACAAACTTCCACCTTTGTGTTAAAAGTCCTGCAATAAAAACATTATCACTCATTAATGACAACTCTAAAAGGAGAACTAATAAAATTCGAAATTATCTACCTCCACCGATGTTTAGAAGATCCTAGTAACTTCTAAACTTCACCAATGACAACATCTTAGTGCCCATGTCCGAAGGGTTATATTGTGTATATACTTTTCAAGTCTTACCACCTCTTGTGATACAATATCTCTAATGAAATGTGGTCTGACATCAATATACTTAGTGCGTTCCTAAAAAAGAGGATTTTTGCATAGATGTATAGAAAAATTGACTATCTCAATATACCACCACATAATCATTCAAGACACAGAGTTTTGAAACAAACCTCTGAGCCTTAAAGCCTCTTTAATTACTTCAGTTGTAGCAATATATTATGATTTTGTTGTGGATAATGTAACTATGTGTTGTAAATGTGATTTCTAGCTAACTCAAGAGTTAGACAAAGTAAAAACATAGGAGGAAATTGATTTCCTATTATTCTTATCCCCGCATAGTCCGCATCTATAAAACCTTTTGAGTTTCGATGTTCCTTACTAACATCAAACTTTAGACCTACATCACTAGTCCCCTTCAAATACCATAACAACCACTTTAAGCCTTCCCAATGCTCAAGACCCTGATTAGACATGTACTTACTAAGAGTACTAATAGAAAAGCTAATTCTGGTCTAGTGCAAACCATCAAATACATAATAGATCCAATCACATTAGAATATGAAATCTTACTCATGAATTCTATTTCCTTTTCATTACATGGAGCCTAATATTTAGATAACACAAAGTGATTAGCTAAGGTAATGTAACATATTTACAATCATGCATGCCAAATCTTTTCAACACCTTTGAAACATATGGAGACTGATGCAAAAACAATGTAAAATTTGACCCATCTCTTTCAATTTTCATACTTAGGATTCTCTTAGCTTTACCTAGATCTTTCATGTCAAATTCACCATACAACTTTATTTTACATTACTTATCCACTTAGTCGATAAACTAACTAAGATCATATCATTCACATAAAGCCATAAGTTGTTCAAGTTCTAACTTACTTCTTTGAAACCCTCTGATGAGTACAAAAGAGTCAAATATTTTTATACTATTGTCTAGGTGACTATTTTAAGCCATATAAAGACCTTTCGAGGAAACACTTATGACCATGTTTTAATTTATCTTTAAAATCCTTTAGTTGATTAAAAAATATTTGCTCATCAAGTTCATTATGTAAGAAAGCAGTTTTTACATTAAATTGTTCAAGTTCCTCGTCAAAATGTGCAACAAATGCAAGCATGACCCTAATAGTGTACTTAAACTGGTGAAAAAAATCTCGTTATAATCAATATCCTCATTCTGTGTGTATCCCTTAGCCACTAATCTAACTTTAAACTTTAAGGGTTCGGATGCACAAATACCTTCCTTAACCTTAAAAACTCACTCACAATCAACGGTAGATTTATTCTTAGGTCTAGGTACTAGTTCCCAAGTTTGATTCTTTTCTAGGGAACTTATTTTCTCTCTCATTGCCTTAAAACACTCTCAAATTGTTCACTCTTCAACGCATCTTCAAAGGTGGCCTCTATCAGCTAGCTCCTCATAGATATTGTGGGCTAAAGCTAACTCTTATTCATATTCAGATCTTCTAAGCTCTTTCATTTTTCTTTTCTTTATCCCTAGCTAAATTATAGTCTGCTTTCTCAGGATGCTCTTCTATCACTACTTCCTCTTCAATCTCCATTTCAGGTTGTTGAACTTGAATCTCAACCTCATTAGAAGTGGCAGGGACATATGTGCTAAATTTTCCTAACTCCACATTCAACTAATCTCTCTCTTCACCTTACTATTCATCATTCACAGGTTCAGATTCAGTTTTAAGACATAACATTTCGTCCTCATTAAATATAACATCTCTACTCATAATGATCTTAACCCCATTTTGGCTTCTATCCCATAATTTGTATCCCTTAACACCCTCAGGGTAACCTAGAAAAACATATTTTCTAGCTCTAGGCTCAAGTTTTCCCTCACTCTGATGAGAAATTGTAGCATATCCAAAAGTTCTAAGCACAGAATAATCACTTAGCTTACCAGACCATTTTTCATGATGAGTATCACCGTTCAATGCACCAGATGGAGTCAAATAAATCAAATAACAAGCAGTCATAATAGTTTCGCCCCAAAATGACTTTGTTACACTAGAACTTAATATCATGCATCAAACTTTATCAAGTATAGTTCTATTCATCATTGTTGCTACCCCCATTTTACTGAAAGTGTAAGGAACAATCTTATGTCTTGTTATTACATTTTCTTTGCTGTCAAATTTAGTGTTACAAAACTTTAGGCCATTATGAGTTCTCAAGAACTTTATCCTTTTGCCAGTTTGATTCTCAACTTGTCTTTTTCAATTATTAAAATTATGGAAAGTATCAGACTTATCTTTTAAAAAATAAATCCACACATTTTTCGTCTAATCATCAATAATAGATAAGAAGTGCCTATTTTCACCCAAGGTGGGATTACTAACAGGACCCCACAAATCTAATTGCACATATTCAAGCATGCCTTTAGTTTTGTAGACACCATTTGAAAAAGAAGTTTTATGATAATATCAACTATTCCAACAAAAGTGTAAGCAAAATTGTCACACATCACAACATGCACATCGTTAGATACATGTAAGTTTTCAAACCAATCATTTTCAGATGTCACGTGAGATGCACCAGAATCAAGTATCTACTCAGGCAAACGGGAATTAGCAGTTAGATTTAATTCAGCAGTATAAGCAACTAGACTTGTAGTCATATAAACTTCACCATCATCAACTTTGGACGCAAAAGACAACACATTTACTTCATCTTTCTCTTTACCCTTCTCTTTATAACAATGTTTTATAAAATTTCCCATGTTTGCACATGTATATCATTTCTTAATATTGGTCCTAGATTTTGATTTAGACCTACAATTGCCCTTATTTTTTACCTCCATTACTTTGGATTTTGCTTTAACTGAGTTCTACCCCTAACCATGTGAATCTCACCGCATTTCTTATCATGTTTTCCAGATTTAATCTTCATCTCCTTACTTATAAGTGAGTCAATGACAATTTCAAACGTCAAGGTGTCCCTACCGTACTTAATCGCATTTTTAACTTCCTTATAATTGTTAGGCATGAAGTTAAGCAAAATTATAGCTTTGTAGGTTTCGAGCACTATCTTTTCATAGTTAATAATATCTTGAACAAATTTGTTAAACGTGTCTAAATTGTCGTCAAGATCCTTTGAATAATCAATTTTAAAACTGAAAAAACGTTTAAGTAAAGCTTGTTCGGAGTAGATTTGAGCAAGTACAAGTTCTCCAACTTTTTTTCAAAGTTCTTTAGTGATTTTAAGTTTACAAACTTTTCTCAAAACAACGTTGGACAAGTGTAAAATGATTGAAATGCAAGCAAGCTCATTAGTTGCTTCTTTTTGTTTTTTTGAAAAATCGGTAGAAAAATTGGCTTAAATGACTTTTAAAACCTTCCATTGCCAAATTGAAAAAATACCCCTCATTTTTTGTTGCCAGATTAAAAAAAATCACTTTTTTCGTTAAAAATTCCTAAATCAAAATTATGAGCTATCAATTTAGCGAATCAATAAAAAATACATAGAATTACTATTAAGCAACACAAAGTAGTTGTATGGTCGAAGACAATATACACTATTCTAGATTCCTAGAGTTTCGTAAGATTCACGATCTCAATTTCAAGTGAATGTTCAAATGAGTAAGGTCTAGGTATTCTAATGAAATTTAATGATGCAACAATTAAGTATGCCTACCAAACAGTTTCACACAATGCAAGTATTACATTGTGACACAAATGACAACTATATCACAAAGACAATAAACTGATTTATCAAATAAATACTTCAATCACGTAAGAGCAAGTAATTTATAATTTCTAGCACAAGTAATGGTTACCCCACATGGTAACTTCAATCCTATTGTCACCCCACACGATAACACGCTAATGTTGAAATTTAAATGGAGTAAGCTAATTTATCATAACATATCATGTCTGAAGGTTTGTAAATATCGAGGGATGCAAATCTATTGCCTTAAGACCCCTAGTATTCACATTAAAGTTTCAGCAAATGTAACAACGCGATCAATTGATAACAGCAAGTTGAGCATCTAGGGGCAAAATCGTCCAGATTCGCCGTATAACTTGAAATATAAAAACTAACAACACCGAATAGTTAGAAATCACGTTACAAAATTCTGCTAGAAGAAAGCTGTCCAAAAACTACTAGACAAGCTACAATGCGCAATAGTCATTGATCAATATCATCGTCACGTGCCACATACCCAGTGGCTCCTCTACCTGCATAGCACGATTATGGCCTCCGTTTCACCCAAAGCCTCTTGGTTTAGCCGAAAATCGAGATTGCAAGTTCGATTAGTTTGGGAAAAACTCGATCTGGACTTTTTTGATCGGGTTTTGGACCCGAAGATTACACCACCGGACTCTGATACCAGATTGTAGCTGAAGATTTGATCACCAATGGCATTTTTTGGGCTCAAAATGAATCCAATCAAATCAACACCCTTAAAAGAAACGACCCAAATCCTATGACTATTCGTACATTTGGTTGCTTTAGTATTAACCACAAAAGGAAACAAGGATGAAGGTATTATTACAACCGCAAAGGCATCGACGAAAGCAAGGGATAAGGAGAAAACCAGTAGGCAAGAAGCAAGAGGAAAAGGCAGCCATTTTTTCACCAAAGAAGGAGAAGCAATAATACACACTATATGTAACCAAGCAAAAAAGGGGCAGCATATACAAGACAACATTAGGTAAAGTAATTGGTCAAGCCCAAAACCGGTACCAAGTGAATGATAAGTGGGTCAACACTTAATAAGCCATCCAAGAAGGGAACGAGCCTAAGCAACTCTAATTAATTATACTGCTTTCAATGACCCCAAATAGTTTTAGAGTTGTACATTTCATTGAGGCTAGTTCATCAATTGGTTGATGTCAACTAATAAAATTACATTGATTTAAGTGGAAATTACAACACCCTACCCTACTTTTGAATATTTGAATTCTTGAATCAGACGGAATGTTTTATCTTTCAAAAATCAGAAGTTTTTTTATATTAATATTTTTATAAAATAAATATATTTATTAAATATATATAATCCAATTCACAATTTTACAAACCCTAATTATTCACTCTCCTCTCTCTGTCTCTCTCTCGTCGGTTTGCTCACGACGAGGATGGCGACGATGCTCATACCTAAGCCCTATATCTGTTTCCTATCTCTCCACCGTCTCTCTTCTCTGCCCTAAATTTGTGGTTTCGTCGGTGTCGTTGCAATTGCCTGGGATGTAAACGTAGCTTCCTCTCTGCTCACGATGGCGATGGCGACGGCGAGGGGGTGTGAGGCCGCTTCTTCTTTGCTCAACTCTTTCGATCGACGTTGCTGCGAACGACACGAGATCGACTCTAGTAATGGTGATTCTGGTGTGGTGGATCTAGGTAGCAGTGTGGTGTGGTGTGGCGATGTGATGCGGCTGCGCGATATCGATTTATAATTTTCAGTTAATTTCAAAGATGCATATAAAATTCAAATAAAATGTACATGACGAAAAGGACATTGAGATGGCACTAGTGGGGGAATGAATGTCAATGTTTTATACTATGCTTATTAGCACAAAACGTTCCTACGTTTGACATTGAGTGTGCAAAACGTCCCAACGTTTCATTTTTTTTTCATTTTCACTCTTATTTCAACGTTTCAGTGTGGAAAACGTCATTTTCACCGTTTTCAGTGTAAAATGACTAATATACCCTCATACTTAAATAAAACAAAAAAGGAAAAAAAAAATTATAATTATATTCCCAAACTTTTTAAAAAGTGCAAGTGAGTCCAAAAGCCTTATTAAAATGTTTAAGCACAAAACGTCCCTACGTTTGACACTTGATGCGGAAAACGTCCTTACGTTTCAAACTTATTTGTACTTGATCAATAGCATAAAACGTCCCTAAAAGGAAAATGAAAATAAAAAAATAAAAAAAAATTACAATTATGCTCCCAAACTTTTTAAAAAGTGTAAATGAGTTCAAAAACCTTATTAAAACATTCAAACCATTAGCCTTCTCCTCCTCCATCCACCACCAAACCACCAGACCCCACCACCATTCAAACAATCCACCTCCCTCTACAATCTCTGATCAATGTCGGGAACCAGCTCTACCACCACCGTTAATGCTTGTCACAACCATCAGCCCCAGGATTGTAGAGGGAGGTGAGATGGTTTGAATGGTGGTAGGGTCTGGTGGTGGAGGGAGGAGGAAGAGGCTGATGGTTTGAATGTTTTAATAATGTTATTGAACTCATTTGTTCTTTTTAAAAAGTTTGGGAGCATAATTGTAATTTATTTTTTTAATTTTTTTAAATATGAGGGTATATTGTTCATTTTACATTGAAAAATAGTGAAAATGACGTTTTTCGCAATGAAACGTTGAAATAAGGATGAAAATGTAAAAGAAATGAAACATAAGGACATTTTACGCAATAAGTGTCAAATGTAGGGACGTTTTGTGCTATTGATCAAGTACAAACAAGTTGGAAACGTAAAGACGTTTTCCACATTAAATGTCAAACGTAGAGACGTTTTGTGCTTAAACATTTTAATAAAGCTTTTAGACTCACTTGCACTTTTTAAAAAGTTTGGGAATATAATTACAATTTGTTTTTTTATTTTTCTTTTTCTTTTCTTTTTATTTTATTTTATTTAAATATGAGGGATATTGGTCATTTTACACTGAAAAGCAGTGAAAATGATGTTTTCCACACCGAAACTTTGAAATAAGGGCGGAAATGCTAAAAAATGAAACGTTGGGACGTTTTGCACACTCATTGTCAAACGTAAGGACATTTTGTTCTAATAAGCCTAGTATAAAACATTGACATTCATTCCCCCACTAGTGCCACCTCAATGGCCTTTTCGTCATGTGCATTTTATTTGAATTTTATATGCATCCGTCTTTGAAATTAACTGAAAATTATAAGTCGATATCTGCCTATTTTGGAGAGTAAAAAAGATAGAAATCATTGTGATTTTAAGTTTGTTAACCGTATTTAAGTTATTAGAGAGAAGTCACATATATATATTACATAACGTTTATTAGTTCCAACGATATTCATATAGTCAAAGTAATAGTGCATTGTTGAAAACAAAAGCAAGATTTAAATGAATAAACTTTTCCATTCTCTGGCAGGTTTAGGCGTTTAGCTCTCTGATGGGGTACTTTAACTTGATATACATTAGTGCAAACAAATGTCCTTTGTTCAAGTCTAGTACCCTTCGATGAAAAAATTGACTCTCTCGTGAGGGACCGTATTGATTTTTAAACGTGATGGTTCAACTCAGTTAGAGGTGTCAATCCGGGTGGTCCGGGCCGGGTCGGCCTTCCAACATATGAGTCCAGTAACGGCCCGTGTGAAAAAAAAACCCGCCCGCTATGGGTTCCGGGCAGGTCCACAATTTTGAACTACAACCGAGGCTTGCCCGCTTACCCATCCGGGTCGAGCCCATGCAGGTCACAGGTCGCGGTTTGTTCCGGTTTGGCCCGTATGCTTGTATAAATAAAATTATAAAAATATAAAAAATTTCATATTTATAGCAAAAAATATTTTTTTTGGGTTAAATGTAAACTAAGAATTGAACAAAATGATAAATTCATATTTATACTAAGAAATGTTTACATAGAATTCAAATTTAATGTTATTAACTTAAACAAATAACAACTAAATGCATTTCTAATTACTATTATCGAATATTTATAACACAAGTACATCTCAACTAGGTTTGTATTTACTTTTACTTTAGTTTAAGTACATCCCAACTAAGTTGGTACCTACTTAACTATAATATTTAATTTTTTTTCACGGGTCGCTGTTAACCGCGACTCCTGAAGGTGCAACCCACGAAGCCCCCGCGGGTCACACCTCCTTGACCCGTGAACCGTCCGCTCTGGTCACGGGTCGGCCCGCGGTCCCGGGTTGATCCGGGCCGGGTTTCACGGGTCCGTCGGCCCGTCCGTCTTGATACCTCTAAACTCAGTAATAGGCATTAGATACTGTCAAAATTTATGAAAGTCAATGCCAGCATAATCATAAGTTAATCTTAGCTGGCGTTTCTCTGGGATTTTCTGATTTATTTGTTTTAGGAGAAGTAATGTACTAATGGTTTTGCTGGTATCGGATTTTTCATATCTTGGCATCGTTCTTGGACTCAAGATTCAGAATTGATTATATAAAAATAGTTTATTGCATTATATAAGTGTAATTCAAACATAAAGATCTTTTACTGCTGGCTATGGAAAAAGAAAAATAAAAAATAAAAGAAGGAAATACAGAAAGGCTGTACTGAATTGCTTATCAATGTAACTGAATTAGTGTAAAGGACATGTTCTATATACAGACAACCTTCATATAGTACGACATATGTACTAAACCGCCCCTAAGAAAATGGGAAAAAGTGTGGAAACAAATGTGTTTAGCTTCCTCATTTAGTTCATAACATGTCTTCCATTTGTAATTAGAGCCATTGAGATGCAGTCATAATAGTATGAGAACAGCCCACATCAGAGCCGGGACAGCAAAGCTGCATCCTAACCTCATCAGAGCCCACTCCATTTCTTTTCCCCGTGAATCCTCATCCAGCTCGTGGATCATAGGATCACACCTTGCTCATAAAACAATCTCTTGATAGCATGGCACATGCAACATGTACTTTTACTGAAGATCACCACAGCTTTTTGTGAAGCCATTTTCGCTATACGATCCATCAAATGCAGTGAAGTTGTTAAAAGGGCTGCTAATTTGATGAGAATAGAAAAATGATTTTCTTGAAAAAATTAATGAAGATTTGTCTATATGTGACTTGGTTTGTGATATGGTATGTCTTGTTAACTTGTATTTATAGAGGCAAGTGAAGGTGTTGGATACTTATTTGAGCTTTTCTTTGACTTCTCATACCAAAAAAATATTAAAAAAGATGATGATTATTCAGAGTTTTGGATATATTCTCAAATAAATGACCCCTTGTTTGAAATGACCCTTGTGGTTCATTGCATATTATTTCTAGTTGTGCCTGGAATCTTTAAGGCTATTTAGATAAACCAGACACTACTTAAAGCATATTCACATATAGCATGGTATAGTGACCTGATTTTCATCATATTTTCATATGGATATAAAACATGTTATGCTCTATCTTGTGATTACATGAAGGCGTGTGGTTGGAAATGTCAATTTTGATATTGGAAGACAATGACAGTTGAGAATCTAATATTTTAGATGGAGGATGTGGACAAACTTGCATCAATCCTTGGCGTTTCTTGGCTGGGTAAACCAGACAGGTGATTTCTTAAAAATCTTTCTTCACTTTTAGATTGAGACGCAGCGGAAATGCTTTAGGACATTGAGGATAAACTCCAATGTCTGTCCATTCATTACAAGTCCATCAGAACTGAGAAAATTCAGAGGCTCTTAATGTTCATAATACATGTTAGACTGAGATCATTGAGACAAATGCTTAACTAAAGCTTTATGCAAATGAAAAGAAGAAAACATGGGTAAAGAATACTTGCCAAACTGAAAATTCAGTTATCTCTTATCCATTAGCAGATGAATGAAACTAATTTCACTTATTGCAGAACTATATTCTGATATCACATTTAATCTGTTCTTCATCTTCTCTGTTTCAATTGTCCTGTTTAAGAATAAAAGAATATTTTATTAAGTCATTGACTTATTGTACATAAGCAATTCGTCGATGCCTATAATAATATCAGTTTATATAACATTTCTACATATCCACCACGAGTGTAAACCATTGACATTCTTTCTCCCACTTGTGTCATCCCAACTTGCTGCCGCAAAACTCAATTTCACACTACTGTTGAGAATTAGAAATCCTAATTCTGTAACGCCGAAAGCTACAAAATTGTAGAAAAAATAGATATACAAGAACACGCAAGATTTATAGAGATTAGCCAATATAAAACTATGTCCTCTTCCACCAAGGTAGTAATTCACTTACAAGAAAAAAAGTTTCACTGTGTTTTCTGTGACCTGTCTCTCTTTTGATGATGACACTGATGTAAATAAGGGGTATTAGAGCCTGATGCTATTGCTTCAAAATCATCATTCCGCCCTTTTGTTGTCTCGTTGATACTTGACCCTAAGTGTAACGTATAGGATGATTCGTGAGAATATTGGACAAGAACTAGGCCAACAACGCAAGCAGCAATAAATTAGCAAGTGAAGGAAACGAAGTTAACTTGACTAGTATAATGACAACAGAAGTCTTGTCAAGTTTAGTACACAGCCTCTAGCTATATATGCTACCCAATACATGAAGCTATTGCTTACACTTAAAGTGACATTACAATGTCAAAAGACAAATTTTAATTGAATAAATTTGTCCCCTTATGTAACAGTTTAAGTTTTCGAGGAGGTATTTTAACATAATATTACACGGCAGGTAGCATAGGTCTAAATTCAAGTCTCACTGTCCCTCATTATGGAAATTATACACGTGTTAGAACTCGATAAAAAAATGAAACCAGACTGCTCATGAGGAAACAATCACTTTTATATAGGACTGTTCAACGTAGTTGTGGATGGATGAAGTCCCAATCTACGGAAGTCAACGCTGGGAACATCAGAAATTATTCCTGTCTTGTACAATTCTCAGGGATATCAGATTTGATTTTGTTTTAGTCGAACTGATGTTAAATATGTTAATAATACGCCAATTCCTTTAGATCGTATCAGCAGCTGATGCAGTTGAGTTCTGCGACTATCCCATTGTGGACAATACATCTAAAGATTTGATCTTATAAAATGTTTATCCCCTCATTACAAATGTTCTTCAGCATATAACATAATGGCCATTTGCCATTGATATATTTAGTAATCAAGCGCAATGTCTCAAAATGCTATTAATCCAACTCATTTATCTATTAGTTGAAAAGTACAGTACAAACAGAAGTTCCAATATGTAAGCAGGCATTGTTTGAGCCGAAGCTTGAACATTTATCACCTATCAAAGCCACAGAGCTCCAGCATCTTTGACTTTTGAGTATTGTTTTCAGAGATCCATTAACGAGTAGAGTAAGTATGTTTTTAGCAGAACCCACAAATTTGCCCCCAATAAACACAGCTGGAACTGATGGATAACACCCCTGTAGCTGTATAAGAGCGTGCTCCATTTCCCTTCCATTTATGTCTTCATCTAGTTCATAAACCATCGGATTTACGCCTTGCTTGTAAAATAGCCTCTTGATAGCATGGCACATGCAACATGAACCCTTACCGAAGATCACTACAATCCATTCCAATGTCCAACTAAATGCACGCCCACGTAGATTAAAAAAAGTATTTTAAACAAGACTAGTGAACTGAAAATAGACTTCGTTTGTGACAGTATTGGCAATTTGTTACCAGATATTTATACTAACAAATGAAGGAAGGGGAATGAATAGTTGAATTTTTTAATGCAACTGAGATAAAGGAGATATAAAATGTGAAATTTCCTGTATTTATTGGATAGACGCAATCAATATCTAAACCAAAGGCAAGGTTGCGGGTTTTGTCATAGTAAACTAAAAACGCTAGAGATATATCCACACGAGTTATGTTTTTCCTTTGGACGCTATTGTAAGAAAAGTGGGAACAGTATACTAGGTCAGTTATACATGAGGGAACTAGCATATTTATAAGGGAATTAAAATATCACCTTCAACAACCATATAAATGGTCATAGAATATACATTTTGGTTGTTGATCACATTCAAAGACCAAAATTAGTTGGTCGTTCCTTAGCTGGCAAAGAGGCGTTCACAAATATATTCAACGACTAAAAATACGTTTGATTGTTAAATGTATTATTTCAGCAATTAAATAACTGATCATCAAAGGCTTGTATTGACAATGTCAACTAATTTCGTCATGAAATACAATAAAAAAACCTAAGTTTAGATGCCTTTCATTTCAAAGACGAAATAAATGGTCGTTAAAAATTAATATTGACAATTAATTAATTGATGTAAATAGTAAGTTTATTAGTGAATGACAATTGTATCAATGCAATCCTAGAAATTATTATCATTGTATCCATAATCATTTTCTATAAATATAGGGCTTTGGTTCTCATTATAATACACACAAATCTATTGATTTTTTTATTTTTTATTTTTCCTTTCTCTCTCTCTCTCTCTCTCTTTTCATAACACAGTTTCAGCATGAAAGCTTAATTCTTCAAAGTCTAGTGAAGGTAGTAATTTTTTTAAGTATAATCATCTATCACGTGCACCAAAATTAATTTGATGATATGTAATTTTTACATACATATACATCAAAATGAGATTGTTTCTTATTCTTCTCTGCCTTTTATTTGTAAATATTAATTCGTGCTTTATTTAATCAATTCATTCATTTAATTCATGAAGCAATTTAATTTACGCCCATGCCTTTAACTCAAATTAATTCATGTCTTTACTGTTTCATATAATATGAGAATTTACGTCAAACTATTAATTGAGTATTTTTCAATGTTCCAATTATATATATACAATCTACCGCAATTTGTGTGTATGGTAATGATTTGTTCTTTACTAATTATTTATTCACTACATGTCATATGCACTAATGATTACCTTAATTAGTTATGGAAATTTTCTATTCATGTTATATGCATAGTTAATTTTCTACTCGTATTTTTTTACTAATAATTACGTTATATTCGCTACTTGTTATATTCATTGCATAATGATTTATTTTGCAAGTTTGTTAATTAATTTTCTTAACTTGATTAAATATTTTTGGATATTCTATTATAAACTTAATTGACAATATATATCGTTGCTTCTGAAAAAGCACAATTTTGTAAATAGTAATATTCTACTAGATAACATGCTCATTAGGAGTTAATGTTTCTAAATAATAATTTTTTGATGCTCCCGAAGTAGCATACTATTATGGACAAATATTCTATTTAGATTTTATTTGCTCCCAAAGAGCATAATTAAATATGATTTAATGTGAATTATATTTTTACTCTTGAAGAGTAAATCCTTGTATTACTATAATAATATGTGATTGCTTGTGAAGAGCATGAATTATAATTTTCAATATTCTAGAAAAATATTGGATTATTGCTCTTGAAGAAACAATAATAAATATAACGTATTCTCAAAATAGCACATGTCTCGAAGAATTATATCTCATTGTATTCTTGAAGAACACAAAGTAAACAATCCAATACTTATCGTAATTTCTTAAAGGAAAATAAGTTTTATTCAAGAAAAACATTTATTTATCGCTCCAGAAGAGCATACAATTCGATGTTTCAATATTGTCAGAGAATATCATACTAGTGTTTCTGCAAAAGCATAGATCTTGAAATACTAATAATAATTAAGATGGATTATGAAGATATTGGTTTAGCAGAGAGTGCAAATATGCACACAACTCTTCAAGATAAAAGTATTTCTTGAGATTTAACATTAGCAAAAAATCATGAAAATACGATATCAAGTGCATCGAATATTGTTGAAAGCTCCAAAAGAGCTTGTATTATTTTATCAAATAATAAAAATTATATATTAACGATGCACTTTATTCTAGCAAATTCAGCAGAAATTTGCTTAATTTTAAAGATATTCGGTGCAATGGATATCACATTGAAACGATGCAAAAAAATAATGTTGAATATCTTTATATAGTTTTTTTGTATCTCGCCAGAAGCATGCACTCTCATCTAGCATGTATTATATATTTATAAAAATGGTCGAGTCAAATATTATCACGAATCAGAAGTTCGTTGATCTAAAAAAATATTATACTTTGATATGATCGACTTGGACATTCAGAAGTTATAATGATGCATCGAATAATAAACAATTTACATGGGCATCCTTTAAAAAATCAGAAGATTCTTTTACCTAATGATTATCCATGTGTAGCTTGTTCATAAGGCAAGTTAGTCATTAGACCTTCAGCTACAAATGTTAATATTGAATCTCCAACTTTCTTGGAAAGAATTCATAGAGATATGTGTGGATCAATACACCCATCATGTGGGCCATTTCGTTATTTTATGGTATTAATTGATTATTCTACTAGATGATTACATGTTTGCCTACTTTCCACTAGAAACGTAGATTTTGCTATATTACTTGCCAAATCATAAAATTACAAGCGCAATTTCCTGATTACTCAATCAAGACTATTCATCTTGACAATGCTAGTAAATTTAGATTACAAGTATTCGATAATTATTGTATGGCAATTGAGATTGTTATTGAACATTCGGTTGCACATGTTAACACACAAAATGGTTTAGCAGAGTCATTTATTAGATTTTTACAACTTATTGCTAGATCATTACTTATGAAAAAAACTCCAAACTTTTGTTTGAGGACATGCCATATTACATGCTGCATCATTAGTTCATATCTGACCAACTGCATATTATCAATAGTCATCTTTCAACTGACATTTGGTCATGGACCTAATATTTCTTACCTACAAATTTTTGGTAGTACTATTCAAGTCTCTATTTCACCCTACAACATACTAAAATGGGTCCCCATCGAAGACTTAGGATTTATGTGGGTTTTGATTCATCATCTATTTAACACAAGAAAAGTGACAAAGTCATATATATCAGCAAAAAATATTTCAGCAAAAATAGATGTCCCTGCAGAATAATTTGTTGTAGCAAGTGAATCTCAAATACATCAGAACCTCGATCGACCAATTGGTTCAAAGACTCTGTCCTCAAAAAAGAAAAAATACAAGAGAAAAACCAACCAAAAACTTCAGAAGATGTAACATTATAAAGATTGATCAATCAAATATTGAAAATATAGTTCCCGAAAAACTACAGGTGTTCGAAAATAATGAGATTTCAATAAAATATATGTTATTTCATAAATTATGGGAATGAAATAATGTTGTTATAAACAATATTTTCTCCATTAACATGACTCTTGATATTATGCAAAATGAGAATCCTGAACCACGGTTTGTTAAAGATTGCCAACATAAAAATGATTGGCCAAAGTGGAAAGCAGCCTTATAGGCAGAATTGAATTCTTTAGAGAAATGCAAAGTGTTTGGAGCTGTAGTACGAGCACCTAAAAATGTAATCCCTATTGGATACAAATGAGTTTTTATATGAAAATGAAATGAAAATAATGAAATTAATAGATACAAAGCTGGACTCGTAGCTCAAGATTTCTAACAAAAATTAGGAATTGCTTATGAGAAAACATATTCTTCCGAAATGGACACCATCACTTTTAGATTCCTAATCAATTTGACTATGTCACAAAGGCTCGATATGCACATTATGGATGTTGTAACTATCTATTTGTATAGTTTACTTGATAATGATATATATATATATATGAAAGTTCTTAAATGACTTAAAGTGCGAGGAACAAATGATACATACCCGAAAATCACGTTTTCAATTAAATTGCAAATATCTTTATATGAATTGAAACAATCCGGACGCATGTGGTATAATTGCCTTAGCGAATATTTGTTAAATGAAGGTTATAAAAATGACAATATATGCTCATGTGTTTTCATAAAAAAACAAAAAATTGGATTTGTAATTATCATTGTTTATGTTGATGATTTAAATTTAATTGGAACTTCTGAAAAACTTAAAAAATTTGCAACTTATTTAAAAATGAATTTGTGATGAAAGATTTAGAAAAAAAAATTCTCGAGTTGCAAATTGAAAATTTCATGAAAGGATTATTTGTTCATTAATCTACATATACAGAAAAAGTCTTAAAATGCTTTCATATGAATAATGCACATCCATTGGCATCACATATGGTTGTTCGATTACTTAATGTGAAAAAAGATCATTTTCGTCCACTTGAAGATGGAGAAAATATTCTTGATTTTGAAGTATCATATCTTAGTGCAATTGGATCATTAACTTATCTCGCAAACTGTATCCGACCCGACGTAGCTTTTTCTGTAAATCTTCTTGCAAGATATAGCTTTACACCAACACAAAGATATTGAAATGCTGTTAAACATATTTTTCGTTACTAAAACGTATTATTGATTTGAGATTATTTTATTCTCCAAAGTTAGGATTTGCTTTAGTGGGATATATGAAAATATATGTTATCTCTCTGACCCACACAAAGTTAAATCACAAACAAGATACATATTTACACGTGGATGAACAGTTATATCATGAAGATCCGTGAATCAATTATTGACAGCAACATCCTCAACTTATTCTGAATTATTGCAATTCATGAAGTAGGCCGATGATGTGTATAGTTGAGGAACATTACACATTATATCCAAACATCATGCAGATTAACTTTAATAAAAGATAGTCTAACAATTTTGTATAAAGACAGTATTGATTGTATTGTACAACCGTTCATCAGCTTCAGCAATCCAACGTCCATTAGCTTCAGCCCTCCAGCTGTAAACACCTCACATGCTTCCAGTTGTAATGTAGTTAGTTAGTTAGTTTAGTTGATAGATTAGTTAGCCATTTTTCGCTATAAATAGAGCTCTTGTATGCTCCTTCCGTCTGCAACTCTGTCTGTCGTTTTTCTTCTGTTGGCCATTTAGCCATTGATTTTCTTTCCAGCTTTCTATTGGAATTTGTAAGCTGCAGTAGATCTGCAAAACTAGATCGGTTATTTCTCTTCAATGAGCAATTCCACCATTGTTGAGTGTTTTCATGGAAGTTATTCAAATTTCCGTTGTCTTTGTCCTCCTTTTTATGGAGTTTTTCGTGGAATTTATTCTAATTCCATTTTCTATATCCTTGTTCTCGATGTAAAGAAGAGAACCAGAAGTCGTCGGATCTCGTCGGAACCCACTCGTATGTGCAGTGGTAACATGAAAAGGAAAAGATGGACAATGAGTTTCCTTCCTGGCTTTCTGCTCTGGATCGATTTTGTACCTCACAAATAAGAGCAGCTCCAGCAACCGAAAACACGAAGAGTTCGCCTAAAAGGTCTGCAGCAGCCTGAACAGCTTTTTCTTCATTTAGAGGACGAATTGTAAATGGGTTTGCAAAGCGTTTTCAGCGCAAGTGTGCCCAGCTTGAACACTGGCAATATCATACCAGGTGTTCGATGTAATGACTGAGAAAGAAGGTCGACTGCATTGGCTAATCTTTGAACTCGAATCTGAAGTTTCTGTAATCTTCCCCCAATTACCTGCATCTCTGCCATTCTTCTCTCCAAGATCAAGATATTCCATTTTGAGGGTGGGTGGGTGTGTGGGTGTTAGAATATGTTCAAGTTCAAGTTCAGCAATGAAGAAACACAACACACAGATCACGATCTATGTGACCAAGTGATCCATCCGTTCATCAGCTTCAGCAATCCAACGTCTATTAGCTTCAACCCTCCAGTTGTAAACAACTCACATGCTTCCAGTTGTAATGTAGTTAGTGAGTTAGTTTAGTTGATAGATTAGTTAGCCATTTTTCTCTATAAATAGAGCTCTTGTATGCGTTGTAATTCTCAAGTTGATTGAATGAAACGTTCATATTCTTCCCTGCATTTACAGCAGGTTTTATCCTTTTATTTTCTCAATAAAAATATTCCAACATGTTAATTTTATCAAATATCATGACAAACAAAATATTATACCTAGTTCAATCATTGGTGTTCTCAACATAAAAAACAAGAAGATGTAGAGTTAGAGGCTATTGCCTCGATCGAAGAAAAATATATAACTATTAACAATCACCCAAAATAAAGTCAAAAACGCATTAATTATCACCATTTAAACCATTGTGTGGAGACACATTAGGTTGAACAGACCGAAGAAGAAACTCTTCAGGAATGCGGCTTAAGAATGTCTGCAAAGATTTTAACTGAGAACGAAGATTTTGAACCTCATCGAATAAAGTTGCATTTTCTACACAAGTACTACAATTTTCCAACCTTATCTTCTTTGGATTTTTCTATTGATCAACTTACCTAAATCTCTTGCCCAAAACTCGCTCACATATTTCAAATTCTTTCACAGACATAGTTTGTTCATTCGAGTCCAGTTGAGAATTGTGTTCTTGTTAGCTCAAGCATTTGATTTTGTGGATCCATGTAAATTATAAATAAAAGATTAAAATTTTGAAATATATAGTATACCATTATAAAAAATAAAACTACTTGTATAATGGGACTCCACTTCTTTGGTTGTCCACCCACGTTCATTGCTACAGTTCATCTCATAGAAAAATTTAAAGTGACCATTATCCATTTAAAGGGTGAAAAGAATATTACCCATTTATGATTCGAAACGAATTTCATTATTGTTGCTCAAATATTTGTGGCCAATCTTGAAGTTAGTGGTGGTCTATTTTCACAAAAATGTTTTTCCAAGATTGATACTCATATATAAAAGTAACTTAAAGCGTTGCAAATCACTTAAATTGTTTGAAAAACTCAATGTGGCCACTATATCCCATCATTTCCATCATTTTTTTTATCTTTCTCCCTTCAACATAAAACAGAACACTCTTCCAGAAAAATAGCATATAATTAATCTGGGCCGAATATGATCCACATATGTCAAAATCAAAAGCTACCTATCAAGTATAACCCAGTTTACATTCGAAGTTGTAACTTCTTGTACAATAACCGTTCTCATTGGAGTTCCAACAGTAATCTTGACTTCAATATCAACCTACATAAAAATGGATTTTGTGGTGACGAAATAGAAATTACAGAAATAGTCTGCATTCTTGAAGAGGAATTCCGATATTCATTGATACAAGTAAACGATAAGACATACTTTCAAATGCAGCCATTCTGTTTCTCACACCGAACATCGAGAAATGATACAAGTTTTGGGACTCTTGCTAATACATTTTTCAGTACCTCTATCAGGATAATGTTCCAAACATGTGTTAAACAGAACATTTCACTTGTTAATCCAAAATATTCCTACTCAATTCACTTTTTCAACTACACGATCGCCATCCCACGTTGACCACTCCTCAAATATTTAGCTCTTTTGTTAGTTTCTGTTTTAAAAAATAGAATTGATGTAAGAAATTCACGAAATGTAATATTATATAATTATTTCTGTGACTTACCATTTCATGTGCACGTGCATCATAAGATTTCAATCCTTGAAAAGTTACCAATATATATATATATATATATATATATATATATTTATTTATTTATTTATTTGGGCACGATTTTATTTGCTTACTTCAGACTTTTTCAGCGATGCATATTTATGACAATTCTAATCAAATCAAAAAATCATATGTAATGAAAAACACATAAAAGGAAGAAGAAAATGTTTGAAAACACACTCTAAAAACAACAAAGATCATAATGTTAAGAGCCGAACCAATTTACAAACACTAGACTTAACTCAAGTAATATGTGAATATCAACTAAGTAAATTTCACACTCATCAAAAGTTTTCCAAGTAACAGCTAGAGATCGAATAACCACGAGTTACCAATCTATTTGTTCAATGAATTTGCTTTCAATTAAGGCATAAATTCCTTCAAGAACATGCACTAAAAATACTATCACTGAACTGTACTAACCTTCATTTCATCACTTGCAAAATAATCACAAACAAAATGACAATCACTTTGCTTTATTATAGAAGTTCTTTTTGCAAGTCTAATAAACTGATGCTGAATTGTAAGTCCAATCACTTTTCCTACTTTTGATAATGAATATCATGCTTGCAGTTTGTTAGGTTTCATTTTATTAGCTTGACTTTTGACAAAATTAATGTTAATAAAAGAGTTATAAAAGACAATAAGTCTATTAGGATGTTGTATAGATGAACTAGGAGTCTTTGGATTCGAATATGGAACAAGGAGAAATGGTCGTTGAAATTATGTTAGCATGTCGCCAAACTGATGCTTGAGCATCCAAAATAGAATCATTGTCTTCCGCGCACATGTCGCTATGGTGGTATTAGGAAAACCCAAGTTCACGATTTTCAAGAGTCATATCTATCTTATACTACCTCAATACCTCTCTACTATAAATACAATAGCTTTACTTTGTAAAAATTATGGTCGACCATATTATTCTACCTAGAGAACAAACTTTGAAGATCCTATAAGAACCCATTCTTTGAGATCAATCAACCATACCTTGAAGAAAACATCAATCCACATTATCAAAATGCCAACTTCATAAATATGTATTAGAGAATGATAAGGATTCAGGGAAGGAGCCCAATAATAGGACAAAAATGAGAAATTCTTGTTTATACAGAGGAGATAGACAATTTTAGAAGGTCAGGAGTTGGTGTGATGAACACGCAATAAATAAGAGCCTTAGAGATTACATGAAGTAGGTCAGTGAATCTAGGAGGTTGTCTACTCTGGACTGTACTGTAAGTCTTTATCTATAGTGGATTTTACTAGCTTCCATATTTTTTATCTTGAGAGAGACTTCATCTGTCATCAATTTTGTGTTGTTATTTACCTCTCTACAATTATACAACCGTGCTAATTCAACGTAGGATAGTAATTGCATGTGAATTCATCTAGATTGATTATTAATATTGATTTGTTGCTAATAATAACTGGTAAATATTAATTCCGCATTATACATCTATTCACCCCCCACTAAGTGCTAATTGGGTCAAACGTGTTATATTTTTCAATCGGTATCGGATCCTCAATTCGATTTTTGACCTTTACTTAATTTAGAAGAGTCAATCTCTTTTTGAGTCTCCCTATTTTGACAGAAGCAATTATGCATAATGGAAAGTTAAGTTGAGAGCCTTCTTCAAATCCATGGATGAGCAAATCTGGGTGTGTTGAGAAAGGTTGGACTTCCTCCTTTACTATTGCTTCCGGTGTAGTTATCTCTATGGACATTTTCCTTTGAACTAAGAATGAACTAGCTAAGTGTAACTGGAATAGTAAAAGGGCTTCGTGCCCTATCTATGGATGTGTCTACTGAAAAGTTTAGGAGAATATCGATGTGTGAGATCTCCAAAGAGGTATGTGATATTCTAGAAACAAAACATGATGATACTAAGGTAGTTAGGAACTCAAACCTACATATGTTGACCACTAGGTTTGAAGAGATTAGAATGAAGGATGATGAATCATTCGATGAATTCTATACAAAGTTAAATGATATAGTAAACTCTGGCTTCAACCTAAGTAAGAAAATTTTGAAAACGAAAATTGTGAGAAAAGTCCTTAGATCCTTATCCGAGAGGTTTAGACCTAAAATAACAGCTATCAAGGAGAGCAAGGTCTGATACGGTTAAGTTAGAAGAATTAGTTGGATCTCTACAAATTTATGAACTCATGAAAGTCCAAGATTGGCTAACCAAGAGGGGGATGAATTGATGTTTAAAACTTTTTCTAATAATTAACTAAAATCACACAAGTTAAAAATACATTGATAAATTAATAATCGTAAGTTAGTTCAAGCAAGTAGATCAATCAAATAATAAGTGCAATTAAACGAAGACAACTAAACACAAATAAGAAAATAAGCGAGACAATGTATTGCACAAAGTAAAAGTGTTAAGTAAAAATGAATAGAGAGTGCAAATAATATAATTATATAGGTTCGATCCAATGTAATGATCTACGTCCCCCGTTACCAAGCTCTCTGGCACAAATAAGGTCTTTTTCACTATGTTGACTGACCTATGGTGCAATCCAACCCTTTTACAACGCTTCAGGTGACTTACAAGCAAAGAACACCGATCCTTATACAATGTTGAGGTGAGTTAGACCATACAAAGCCTAGGTGTCATAACTTTTTGAAAAATAAGAAGAAATCGGGGATATTTCTTGCAAGGTTGACTTCTTTACTAGTCAGGTCAGTCACTTGACTGAGATGTTGACACAATTGACTATGACTATTTCTACTTTTAGGAAATTTTAGGTTAAGAAGAATGGTTTGAAAGATTATCCATTTGATCACGGTGCTCTTGAAGGTAAGAGCTTTTGTGTATCTTATTGAATAGGTATTTTGGTGCATACTTGTGTTATTTCATTGTGTTCATTTATTATTGCATGCATCTCATTTTTTTTCTTTTTATTCTATTTTTTAAAATTAAAAAAAAAAAGGGAAAGGGAATTTTTGAAACTAAAGCACATTATATGATTTGTTTGAAAATGTTTATTGTGACCAAGTATGAGTACTATTAATGATCCATAACATAGTTTACATTGCTTTGTTTAGGCTTGATAGGTTTCCTCATGTAACATCTGCAATGCACGCCTACTACGATCTTATGAGTGAGTTTTGACCGTGTGTATGAGACTTGAGATGTCGCTATCTATTGGTGAGGTGATCTTGAAACATGAATTGACATTTAACTAGTTTACCAAGCTATAGTAAATTCCCTAAAAAGAAAAAATGATTTATTTTATACTCTTTTTCGATGCCTATTTGACTCGAGCAGTTAAGGTCGAGAGATCTCTCAAAATTTGATACCCTATGATCATCTGACTTAGATCCAAAGCTTGTTACAAGGGTCATCCTAGTAATTTAATGGAGAAGAGTCTATACATAAGATGTAAAAACAAAAATTACATGCTTAGATTTAGGGGGAGAAAATAAAAATTGATATATGATGAGCTTCATTATTTTTGTAGGCTCTATTTGTGTTGGGTTTGATTTTCATTATTAGAGGAAAATACTCATTATGTAGTGATGTTTAACATGTCTTTTCTTACAAATTTAAAGTTTGAAATCTTACTCACAAGAAATTAGTGGCACTTTACACACGAGTCGCTTATACAATTTACTCCATTTAGACTTGAAGTGAGTATGTAGGAATGCTTACTGTTCATTTATTATACTTGTATAAGCTATCAATTGCATTGTTGAGTGATCCTGTATATTGTTGTTGGTATTTCATGAAGATATTTAAACAAAAAGGGAGAGAGATTTCTTGTTATATTTCTTTTTGTCATTTGTGACAAAAAGGGGAGAGAGTAATTAAGGGGAGGAAGTCTGCATTAAGAGAGAGATTTCACATCATTCCATATCATTGTGAATGCTTAGTTTTTTTTTAGTATTAATGTCTTGTGATATTAATATTTCAGTTGGTGTTTTGATTAACATTGATATTGTATCTCAATTTAGCTAGCATGATGATACTATGTCTCAATTACTATATTTGCTTAATTATTTCACGTGCTTTTACACTTGATATTTGAGTTGTTGATTCCAGGAAACAGGTTTGAAGAAGAAAGCAAACATCTATTGAGTCAGTTGGATTTCAGGTAGTAGTTTATGTTTTACTTTTCTTGTAATACTTAATTTTGTCACAGAATACCAAATGAGGAGTTTGTTAGGTTTCATTGTATTGGCACGATTTTAACCTATCGCCCAACTGATACTCAAGCGTCCAAAACATAATCATTGTCGCCCGTCTATCTCTCGAATGACATACCCGTCGCACGCCTGGTGCTCAAGCGACTATGGCATTCAAAAAACTCTAATTCGCGATTTTCAAGAGTTCTATCTATCCTATACTATCTCAATACCTCTCTACTATAAATACAATAGCCCCACTTCGTATAAACCGTGGTTGATCATATTATTCTGCCTAGAGAACAATCTTTGGAGATCCTATAACAAATTTATTCTTTGAGAAGAATCAACCACGCCTTGGAGAAAACATCAATCCACATTATCAAAACACGAACTTCCTAAATATCTATTAAAGAGGGTTGAAGAATTAGTAAGGGGGGCCAAAAGTCCAGTAAGAGGACAAGAACGGGGAGTTCTTGGTAATCTAGATGAGATAGACAATTCCAGAAGGTCGGGAGTTGGGATGAGGAACACGTAGTCCATGAAGGTCTTGGAGATTACAGAAAATAGGTCAGGGAGTCTAGGAGGTTGTCTAGACTAGATCGTACTGTAAGACTTTGTATATAGTTAATTTTAGTGGCTTGATCGCAGAGTTTTTTTTTTTATCTCACAAGGGATTTTCCTCATCATCAATTTTAGGTGTTATTTACTTTTCTATAATTAGACAAACTGTAATAATTCAACATATGATGGTAATTGTATGTGCATTCATCTAGATTGATTATTAATAGTGACTTGTCGTCAATAATGATCGGGAAATATTAATTCTGCATTATACACCTATTCACCCCCTCTACATGCTAGTTGGATCAAATGTCATTATATTTTCACAGTTAATTACCTTAGTTTTAGATTTTAAACAATTAAAACATTTTTTTTTCATTGCATAGGCATTCTCAACAATGAATAGTATATTCATTGAATGCCGAACACTATTTTGGCACAATATTGGAGTTGGTAACCTGCTTCTTGTCAACTTTCAACCACTAATAATATCTTGTTGTTGAATGTCGAATTTTCCTCTACTTCCAACAACGAAGTACAATTAGTTGTTGTTTTGCTATATTCAACGACCAGAAACTATTGTTGTTGAATATGTATACTATTTTAGTTGTATTTCTATTAACTTAGTAAATTGTCATTGAATATCAACAAATATGTTGGCGGGATTTCTTCATTTGGCGCCCACTCACAATGACCAATATTAATTTTGTCGTAGAAAATATAGGGCTAACAACTAATTTTTTTGGTCGTTATAACATATTTCAAACTTATGAAAATAGTTTTTAACGATCAGATTGAATTGATCGTTGAAATATTAGTTGTAAAATATCATTTTTCATGTAGTGTAAACTTAATAGATTAATCGTTCGGAATGAACCTGAATCCCAACAAGTCGCACTAGAACTAGGCGATAAGTGCAATTTGTGCACTTATTCAAATCATATTAATGAGTTTTTATGTCGTCAAAGTATAAAATTTTATTTAACTTTGGTTGATTTTATGTTATTTCAGTGTTGGACATATTTCAAAGCAATTGGAAAAGAAAAAGGAACAATTGGCTATGAAATAAAGTTTTCCGACTAAATCTCACTTGAATAAAAGTTGGATAATCAAAATCAAGGGGAGAGTGAAGAAAATGACAAACTTGCATTACATGGAGGAATTAAGAACTTGAAAGCAAGCATTAATCTAAATGGGCCATAGTTTGGATTTTATTTGGAAGAGCTTTAGATGGGCCATAAGGAAATGGGCTTGCTTCCTTACATGCCAGTCTTCAACCCTGTGGGCCAATTCCCTAAACTGGCCCAAATCTTGAGCATAAGCATTGGGACTTCAGTCCGTATTAGTGACTTGTACCCATTGACGCCCACCTCTTCCAAAATTTCCTCTGAAATCGCCGGCGATAGCGTTGATAAGTTTTCCAATAATCTGTCCAGTCTAGGGCTACGCGTCTCCATCTTCCCTGCTACCACACGATGGTTCCGGCCGTCTATACTTGCTCCAATTCCATCAGACTTGGGTGGAATTTCAGAATTGAAGGAAGCTTCCAACGAGGCAGCTACATGCCCTTCTTCCGTCCTCTCCTCTTGCCCATCCCTTTTTTAATCATCCAATCGAGCTTCTCCATCATCCTAGACATCGCTCTCTGACATTCAAATTTCATTCCTCCAAACTCTTCATGTAACTCTGATTGCAATTCATCGATCTTTGTTTCCAAATGATTAACTCGATCTTCTACTTGCTTTTCTTCGTCAGATGCAATACCCCAGGGCCAGAATGGTTGCTTTGATACCATTTTGATAGGATCGTTGCTGCTACGCTTCAAATCCCCCGTTACTGTCGCTCGATTGTTGGAAGCTCCTAATGAAGTGCTGCAAACCTGATGAATAGTATCAGATTAGGCCTCAGTTATGTAATATGAAAAACGGCAAGCTAGTTTGATGAATTGTAACTATCACTGATGAACAATGGAATATCAAAGTAATTTGTTATTGAATGAACAGAATTGGTAACAAATCCAAGGCTATTAGAGAGGACTGGTCTCTCCCCCTTTTCCTAGTCGAAAATCACTAATTGAATGCCCTTCCCGTCCCCCTTTCCCTTCATATTTATTTGCGTTTCCTACTACAAGACTTTTTCGCTTTTACCCTGCTAACTAACTATATATTCTAAGACTATTACGATTTTTCCTTACCAACGAACTAACTATTGAACCTTCTAGACTAACAAATGATTTGGCAGCAACTACATGAACTGGATTGGGATCTATCATTACTTTGATAGGAACCTGCTTTTGTGATTCAACTGATGGGATTCGCTTGTTCTTGACCTGCTGTACTTCTGCGTGCCAGTTGATAGAATTCCCCTGTTGCTGCCAGATGAAATGCCCTTCCTATGCTACTGATATGGTACTATTAAGCTGCTGGTTAATAGATTGATTAGAAAAACAGATGTTGTAAATGATTTGAGTACAATTGAAGCATAACTCTGTATTTGTATTTCTTATTAGACTGAAATAGAAAACAGAAATTGAAAGACACTTCAAGCCATTCGAGAGCCTGGCTCTCCTCACTATTATCACTACTTGAATGAATCTCTAAATCCCCTCCCCCATCACATTTATATGTAGCTCCTGACTCCCCCCCCCCCCCCCCCCCCCACCCCACTCCCACCAAATAAAAACAAACTACTAACTGAGAGTAATAATAAATTGCCTTTTATTCCTTATTGGGGCATATGAACGTCTTCTCGTGACTAGGTTTATGATGGTAAGTTTATTGTCCTTTTGGTTTTCTACATTTAATTTATTGAAAGAATGGAGCAAAGTGGAATATGCATGAACTCTTTTACCTCTTCACATGCTAGGTTTCCACTTTATTGTTGTAATACCTTGCATCATGTAGGTCGAGCACTATTTTATGTTATCTTTAAACTCAAATTCTGTTTCATGGATATTCTACGTAAATGTCAACATGTTTACCATTCCTTAATGTGTCTTAAGAAAACATGTTTTAGACTCAAATTCCGCTTGATTGAGAGACTCTGTTATACGTTAACTAGGCTACCATATCTTAATGTGTCTAAAAGAAATGTGTTTTTCACAATCCTGGTTGATAGCTCTCTCAATTAACCTCCACAACAGTAATAATTATCTCTATTTTATGTTAACCATATCATTGCCTATCATGTCTAAAGAAAAGTTGTTTTACAATCCTGGTTGGTAGTCTTTCAATTAACCTCCACGGCATTGACAGCTGAAGAAGTTTCATCTCTGATTGTCATGTGCTCAACATCTACTGTTTGCTTATAATTCCCTATCCCAGATCTAAATCCATAGCACCAGTTCTTCAATATTTATACTCTTTACTGGAATATGAACTTAAAATTCATAGAAAAGTTCACCGGACGCATGCATATACATATGAACACGCACACTCCCACACAAGCATAAGCACAAACAACATATATATAAATGTTACAGAACTTGTGTTGCAACAGTTTAGTGGAAGAAGGGTATGGTTTTCACCTTTAAAGGAACCAGAAAGAGTTCACTGAAAGTCTCTTTGACAGTTCATAATCCCTAGTTTTACTGGCAGGTAATCTGATACTTTCAACATTTATAAGGCATGAGACTAGAGTACTATTAGAGCAAATAATACAGACTACTTTTGATTCAAACAAGTTCTTGTGTTAACTAGTTCTCATTTAATATTCCCGCGACAGGTTGCAACTGAAGCTGATTTAGGCCTTGCCGATTCCTATGTTAATTGGGATTTTTCTTTCGTTGATAAAGATGAAGGTCTTGTCAATCTTTTTAGGGTAAGTAAACCGATCCAAATTCAGCATCAAGGGTTTTCCGTTAATAATAATAGCCTTCCTGAATCCTGTTTAGCTGGTATTTATTGACAATAGAGATTTAAATACTTCTGCCTTGAAGTCAAACAACAAAAGGTAATATTGGGTTCACCTTGTAAAAGTGCAACCAAGTCTTTTCCTCAAATTTTCCTCGAGAGTGTATACCTTCTATAACTTTAGGGGATGGTGGACACCATTACTCTTCACTGCTGGAATAGCATCTGCAAAATACTTCTTTCATCATGTTTCAAGGCAAAACACTCTAACTCAGGCTCGAAGGAATATATCCCGTCGTTATGACCTAGTAAGTGATTTTATTTTATTTTTTCCTTTATGACGAGTTATTGAAGCAGTCATTAAGACATAACTTTTTTCAATGCAGTTGATATGATGTGATTGATAACATGTGCATGAAAATGCTGAGAAATTTGTTCTATGTGCAGTTAACTTTTCGATTTCAGTTTTCGTTCAGGACCGGAGATTATGAGAATTTCTTGAAAATATTTGTTCGGATTATTAATGTCAGGTCCTTATTTTCAATTCTGCTAGGCTGGACGAAGCAAAAAGAAAGCTTGTCTCTGATTAATTACTTCTTCATTTTCATATACTGCGATGTTACTCAAATCAAATTTAGAGATAAATAATTGTTACCCATTTTTCCAGAGCATTGAACTCCTCTCTCTTTCTGGATGAAACAATGACATACTCTTGTGTGTATGCAAGGTTAGGATTTGAATTTTTGATCCATCAGCTTTCACATTAAACTAAACTTACAAACTATCATTTTTTACTTTCCTGTCATAATGACCCCTTTTTGTCCACTTGCAAGACTCAAAATGAAGACTTGAAAGTCACTCAGATGAGGAAAATCTCGCTTTTGATTGAAAAGGCAAGGCTTCATACCACACACCTCTTTAATTTTCAAATAACTTATTGCTTGAACTGATTTTTTTATCTATTCCAGGCAAGAGTTTGTAGGAACCATCATATTCTAGAGATTGGATATGGCCGGGGAAGTTTGGCAATTGAACTTGTCAAAAGAACTGGATGCAAATATACCGGCATCACCCTGTCAGAGCAGCAACTTAGAAATACTGAACTAAAAGTGAAGGTCGCCTACAGGTATACTAAAAAAAAAAAATTTCCCATACAAGAGACTTAAAGATGCTCACCAGTGCAAGAATAAAGAGTTGCAAGTATTGGTGATTCGAGATATAGGTGGGGCAGTGGAGTGCAGCAGGGAGGAAGCGAATGGACTGGAAGCAAATGAACAATCTTCCACCTCACCTTGAGGAAAAGGTGACTGAAATGGAAGGGGTAATTGATAGAACCCCAATCAAGTATAACTATTCTAGAAGGATCAAGAAGAAGGGAGAAAGAGAGGGCAGCAACAAAATCTGTTAGTAGGCAGGCTGAGGTGAACAAAAAACAGTTACAATAGGCTTATAAATAGAATAAGGGATATGTAGTAAGGGGTATGCAAAATAGTGAGTGAAAACCATATTGTGGAGAGTACAACCCTCTCGGAAGGCTGATTGTATTCCTGTTCTGTTTTCTGTAATTCGGTTTCAATCAATACAAATTCTGTCTGTTTTGTGTTTTCATTAATCACAGGTAGAACCAAAAACCAAATATGAGAATTTTCGACAAACTATTGAACAGACATTTGACAAAATCTAAGAAACAAACATAATTTAAGCATGGAAACCTCAGAATACAATTCCAATAATCCTTGACTAATCAGCATCCAAAACTATACGGCACATGACTCACTCATCAGCTCTTAGCAGATGGCTTTTCCTTGGCCTTCTGAATCTTCAAAACCTTCTTCACAATCTTTTGCTCTTCCACCAAGAAAGCTCTAATGATCATTTCCCTTACAGCTCCTCCAGACAACACTCCACCATAAGCACGGTTCACAGTCCTCCAATTTCTTGATAATCTATAGGGTTAGGATTTTCTGGTGTGTTGCCTAAATAAACAAAAATTAAGATTCAAAATTTTTTTAAAAATAAATATTTACTTAAAATCTAATGAATATCCGATTACACGAATCAAAAGTGAGACTGTTGATGTGTAGAAAACTTACAAATATTACAAGTTCTTCCAAGAACCAATACTCTTGCGTGTGACTTGTATTGTGTGCACAAAGAAGCGAACCCAAATAATGCAGATTATGAATTGTATTAAAGCCAGTGGTACTACCTCTTCTATTAAAACAAGAAAACCAAACATGAAAGCAAATATCGTACAGCACATAGCTACTTTAATAAGTATCGTGGCTGTATAATATCTCTGTATAATACTTCGCCGACTGGAGAACATAGCTGAAACCATGTATAAAGAAAGTGCAGAAGCAGAAAGAACCACGGCCAATGTATCCGCTATAACAAAGATCATAAAAAGCGCATTTTTCGATAAAATTGCATGGCCATCGTTCTCCTTATACCCTCCAGGGATGGTGAATCCGGCAGCAAATGTAATCGACATCATGAGGGCTGCCACTACCATTTGAGTGTCTCCAAATTTTCTCAAGTCCATCGGAATATCCCTCTTCCTTTCCTCATATGCTTTCATCTCTTGTGATCTATTATCCCGATTGAGTGGGTTCCAAATTCCCATGACAGCAGCTTTTATTTTTAATTCCTTCTCTATATCATCCTGTTTGAGTGTTAAAACAGAGAAAAAAGTCATACACACTAGTTGACATTTCTTTGAAATAACTTATTTTTCATAATATACTGTGAAACTTGACAACTGAAAGAATTAAAATGAGATAAATTGCGTTTACCTGTCTTGCTGAAAAAATGTCAGAATGCACTACCACATCAAGGGGAGTCATCTGTTTCTTATTCACCACATTTCGATCGGCTTGTAGGTGGTTCACAAGATCAGCACCCTCCAAACTGTTAGTAGCAGCATAAATATGGAGCGGTGTGTTTCCCTCTGCATCTTGTTGATTTATAAGGTTGCCAACCCAAGATTGCTTCAAGATAAACTTGAGTGCTTTTTCTTTTTCAAATTTTACGGCGAGGTGTAGAATATTACGACCATCCCCGGTGACCATCTCCCAGCAATCAGGACAATACAGTAAGATCTCTCTCATGATCTCTACATCTCCCTTGCATGTTGCTAAATGAAGAGCTGTCATATTATCATCTCCTTCTGCAACTACGTATGCTACAGATTTATCCATTTCTAATAATTCCTTCACCACGTTGTTGGATCCGTATCGTGCAGCATAATGGAGAGCAGTCCATCCAGAATTGTCTACCATCTTTATTAAGGTTGGATGTTTATTCAATAACACTTGCGTGAATCCTGCAATTATCAAAAGCATGAGTCAACAGAGCAGAGCGCAACAATGTCTTGCTTATGTATTAAAATGGTTTATATCAACCACCTTCTAATTTTCAGTTGAATAAATAGCATACCAGAGACAAAAAAATAAATAAATACATAAAAGCAGCTCAACAGAAATATAATTAATATCTTGTTAAAGAACAAAAGTACCAATATTAATAAAATTAAAGACTTGTTTTTCCATTCATATGTCGCCAATTAAAGCACATTAACCAATTGAAGATTGAGTCAGAGAACATTGACTGTAAATGAAATTAATCCAAATTCAAAACTTACCTCTAGAGTTAAGTGTAGCCGCTGCAGCATGCAGAGCAGTTCTCCTTTCTGGGCCAGTGTAAGCTGGCGAGGGACAATATTCCATTATGAACCTCCTACATAATGTTCGTTTCTTGTAAATAGCAAGAAACAATGGAGTTTCCGATGAATTGTTCGCTATATTTGCAATTTCAGGATAATCCTCAAGCATGATTGCAACCATTTCCGATTGGTTACTCATTATGGCCTCATGCAATGGAGTATTTCCATTGTTATTTCTCATCGACAAAAGACTTTCTAGTTTTCCACCGCCAGATTCAACCTCCTGATCTGAATGCTTTGCCCTTGTAATCATTGTTGATCCAACGTCAAGTTTTCCATTTCTTGCCGCAATATGAAGTGCAGAATCTCCATCGGAATTCACTTCAAACATCAACGATTCATTTGCGTTGAGAATTTCTTCAATACATTCCTGTGAATCATTGAACAACGCAACAACGTGAAGTGGAGTATTTTTATTTGGCGTCAACTGAGTGCTAAAATGTTGAGACTGTAATCTCAAAGCATTAATATTGCCTTCTTGTGCAGCTCGATACAATTCAAGATCCATCTGCAAATGCGTGAATAAGTTTGTGCTTAGAATATGTGAATAAGGAAAATGAAAAGAAACAGAAAGAATGCAACTTGATTTGAAGCAGCTTAAACCAAATTTCATAGAAAACAGAAGAACACGGTTTGCTATTCATGGTAATGCCCAGAAAAAAGAGAGAGACAGAAAATGGGAACATGAAAACGAAAGAAAACAGAATAAAGACAAGCAAACAAACACGTGGGAAAGTGATAGTTTTGATTAGTTTGGCTGTTAAGATGGTAACGACAGTATAATTTGACGTTAAATTAGGTACAATGTGATCCCCTTCAAAGACAAAATCAGGTTCTATTTCTTTCGTAACTCGACGTCATTTTCGGTGGGTGTCTCTAACGAACCTTGTGCTATTTCTTTTGTGTTTAATTGTTAACTTTATAATAGAACTTTAGCAATTTTTACATAGCCGTTTCCCTCCTAAGAAAAGAGAAGGGGCAAAAGTAACTAAAACATAAACATTATCTTGACATGTACATTAATCAATAAAAATATCAGAAATCTAATGGGGAAAGCACTTTACAATGCGCAAAAAGTCCCGCGTTCAGTGAAGCCTGAAACTAAACATTTGCAAAAGTTTGCCATGCAAAAATGAGAGCTACATGTATTACACAAGGTCAGTTTTCCCAGGATTCACCAAACTGCCTCTCCCGAATGTCTGCTCGAGCTTCATGAACAAAGCTTGTTGCTCCTCAAATGTAAGATTCATTAATATCAACTCGTTTGCTCAAGTTAAATTCAGTAAATTTTCGTCTTCTACCATCTACCTGATCCATAATAGCTTCAATCGATACGCATGCAAATGCAACCATCACCATCTGCATACAAGTGAACAGTTAACCACTGAACAAACTTGAAAGTTTGACAATGTTTACATTATAAACCCATTGTAAGAAAAAGGCTCTGTATCTTACACAAAATCAAGATCAGGTACATGTTTAAAAGGCTTTTAACAGCAAAAATATAAAATTAAATCGGTGGTGTGGTTGTGGAGAAGATAGCAAGAAACTCGAAAATGTAATATTCATTCTAGTCCACTGTAAATCTTTGCAAACTGAGAGGGTCAGGATTCGACTTCTCTTAATTTTCTTTGCCTCGGTAAACTAATAATGTCTTTCAGCACGTAAAAGGGTGCATTAGTGAACTTCCTCCTCCTTGATCAACATATTGAAACACAAGTGAGGTTCTCCCACTAAAGAACACTTGTTCAAAGTTTCCTCCATCACGACAGACAGGAGCATGGAATCTAAAGGATGTGAGGAGTTCAAAATTATATCCTGTATCAACATTAGCAAGGACACCACATCCTTACTAAAAGAATGGGATGAGATAACATGGTATGGAAAGAGAATTATTTTAACATTAAGGTGCTCTCCAAGACATGGAAAATCATTAAACATGTAAAGATTCGTGTATGTGAGCATGAAAATGAATGCTTACTCTTGGTTTTTCAAATAAAAATAATCTCATGAAAGACTTGCTTCATGGAAAAATAGTTTGGATCACCATATCCAATAACCCAAAACATGGGAGTACCGAATTTGGAACAGTCAACTGCCACCCGGTAGTTACGACGTGTACCCCATCTTCATTCTCATTTGTACTTTCTATAAATTAGGATTATGAAGAGTTATATTTTTGATCGAAACAGCAATTAGTTACCCAGAAATTATGTTCCAAAATAACAAAATGCAAGTAAGAAGTAGCAACAGAACACCTTGTACCTCTAAACATGATCACTGCAAGACTATAACAGACTTGCATTTTGTGGTACAAAAGAGCTCCAAAAGAAATTTTGAAGAAAATAATAGAAGATGCAAAACGGTTATGTACAAAGATCACACATTTGAAGAGTTCAATCAAATAAATT
This sequence comes from Fraxinus excelsior, assembly GCA_019097785.1. NCBI lineage: Eukaryota > Viridiplantae > Streptophyta > Magnoliopsida > Lamiales > Oleaceae > Fraxinus > Fraxinus excelsior. The sequence goes on along the minus strand of CM032634.1, from coordinate 32,006,517 downwards.
TGAACCTCACAACCACCATCCTTATGATTCTGATCCACAATAACAGAATATAATTTTTTGTTACACAGGAGTATAAACTATGTTGAGATCATTAACAAAGATAATGCTCGATTTATCAGACCACGGATGTAGTGAAGGATGTAACTTCTAGGTGTAACCATGCCTCCATATATATACCTATCTTCATTCAAACCAACCTGGCAATTGCCATTCTATCAGTGATTTCACCATGCCCGGGAATACTAGCACCAACATCCTGCAGCAAAACGAAAACATTAAAGAATGGGTAATGATACAAGAGCTTTTAACATACGGGTCAAAAAGTTCCACAGAAACTGAATAAAGAGAAACAATAATGAACCTAGATTTTGAGAGCTTAGCTCCAATTAAGAAAAGAAAAATTAATGCTATCACACCTTGAACTTGAAAGCTCTTTTAAAGCCACTGGCAAAAAAGCCTCCAAAAAGGTGCTATAATTGATAAAAAGAGACCAAGCGCAAACTGTACTGGTAAAACAGAGATCTTTCTCCAAGGGAACTGCCATATCAAACAAGAAGCACTACAGTTAATGAAGAGCAGATTTTGAATTACGAAATTCAATAATATAAAATTATATAAACAGAAATTTAAGGACACCGGCAGTCTTGGACATTACAAGTTCTCTAATAAAACTTTTAACTCAATCAAGTACGACCATAATGTATCATGATCAATGTGTCCGACATATGCACTCAACAGTACTAGTTTCCATGCTTCGGAGAATGAAGGCAGGTAGGGAGAAGATTAAGGTTTGCCATGGGCATGGACTGGCAGTTGGAGAGTGGTATTGACAATATACAATGAGTTTAGATTGGTTGATTGTTAAGAGGTCAAGGATATGGGAGGCATTGGCATTGGCAGACCCCACAAAATAAAAAAAATTAATATTCTGTAGTTGATAAACCCTCCATGCTAGGGCTTCTCATTCACCATTGTCCATTGATGTCCAGATTTCAGGTTAGCTCGTCTTTTCCTTTTTATGGGTTTTCAAGATTTTCTGTTTTATATAATTTTTCTATATCAAGATTAATTGATTGTATAGATAACCATCATTTTATTTTAGTTCAATTAAATTTCTAATTGGTTGTGAGAAGGATATGATTATTGTATACTCTTAGAGTTCTTTGCGCAATGTGAGCTTGAATCTCTATACCCCACCAACAAAACAAACTGCAATTCTTGCTTTATATTGCAAAGTACGATGCTGTTGTCGAACGTGGTGATGTTTGATTGAGTGAACTGTGAAAAGCAGTGTGACATGGATTTCAAATGGGCAAAACTAAAAGAGTAGATGAATAATTGATATAAATACAAAGAAAAAAGGTGAAAGGAATAAGAGTAATAGCCTCCCGTTGCCATAAGAGCTCCATTTGAAAAATTGCAATATGATTTTTGCTGGCATTTCTTTTATTATCTGAATCATGCTAAAAATTCAACCATTTCTTGAGTTTGTCATCTTTGGTTCGTTAATGTTATGTTATTTTTAAAAAAATAGCATTTTAATTTTTGACGCACAATACAAAATGTCTTATTCCGACGAGCAAAAGGTGAGAGGTAAAGGAAAAGTGAGAGTTTCTATTGAAATTTTCATTTTTTTAGCCACTTTTAAGATTTTGATAAAAATTAATGAAATGGGTGGTTGAAAAAGTGATAAAAAGTTGTGGGTCCCATAAAATGTGGTTGAAAATGAGTTTGAGGATAGAGTTTTAAGAAATGGGTGCCAAATAGAGACTTAGTATTTATTTTAGCTACTGAATCACTTTTTATCTTTTGAATTTATTTCTCAATTGAAGTGTTTTTGGCCAAAATATGGCATATGCGTGCTCTTCATGACATTAAAAAAAATAAAATGACCTAAGTAAATGATGGTGTGCAACAGAAGTTCTTCAGTCATTCCTTTGCAAATCAAGTAGACAAATTGGCATGCAATGAAGATAAGAGAATGAAACTAAACGTTTAGGTAAGATCCTTTGTACGAAGTGTTAAAAAGATAAAAGGATCAATCGATATATAATTACTAAATACACATCTAAAAAACAAGCATCATAAGTTGTGAGGCATCAGATACTTTCATGCACAGAAACGTCAATCTTATCAATACAAAAACGTTTAGAAGAAAAGATGCAAGGATAGCACAGGTTAGACACAGAAAACCAATTACCCATCCAGGAACCCATTGAGGGACAGTAAAATAATCTGGCTTGAACAGCAGAACAGGATCACAATGAAGCCAGACAATTGATAAATCCTGCATGTCACGGAGCACGAGAAATTTTAAATTCCTCAGTAACAAACATATCGACTATATAAGAAAAGATTATTAGGAATAAGCCAGAAAATGTCAAATTTCTTGGACACGTTAACCACTGAAAACGACCCAATACATTTGCAAGAAGCAAAACAAGTGAAAGTAAATTTATCGCCACAATTTTTAGCAAGCATATTCCTCCTATAATCACCATTCATATATTTATTACCATCTCACATCACGTTTTCTTAGAAAGAAAGATTGTATGTTTATAATGATAGGCACCAACATCCAACCATACAGGTCTAACCACCGGTAAAGTTCACACTTAAATTGCTCCCGAACCTAATTCGGGAAGAAAGATTGAAAGAAATGAAGGACCAAAATAGGCATCGGTAAGCCAAAGATATAGCCTCAAGGCCCTCAACAACTTATCAAAATTGGCACATCATATTAAAACTATTGCCACATAAATGGATAGACTGCTCACCACAAATGCGGAGACAATAGTTGCAAATGATGCTCCAATAAAGCCCTCCCATGTTTTCTTCGGTGATATCTTGATAAGAGGAGTTCTCCCAAAGAAAAGCCCGAAAAATTGAGCAGCAATATCATTGATGATGATAAGTGGTGCAGGAAGAACGAACCTGCAATATTATTGGCCGTAAAAATAATTAACACGACGTTCCTTAATGCATGCCGTAAAAAGTGACATACTTTTTACGGCCTCCACATGTACGCCGTAAAAGAGAGTGTAATTTACAGCATACTAAGTTGTACTGTTTAGCACGCAGTAAATAGTACAGTTCAATAAATCCATATCTAATCAAGTTTTCCATAATTTCGATAAATAGAAATAGAGTACATTTCGATACAATATGCCAAGAAGTAAATTTCATCTAAACAATTCTAAGAACATCACTAGCTTACTCAAAAAGTTAGCTACCAATATGCTAAAATTATAAACTGCTACTTCAAAAAAAAATTGATTAAAATGTTACAAAATATTTGATCCATATCAAAGTTTACTTTTTTGACCAACAATTTAGGGATCCCAAAAAAATAAAAATAAAAAATAAACTCCCTGCACTTCACAGAAATAATTAGTGTATAATTAATAAACTCAGAGTAAGCATGCAAATCAAAAGTAAATCATCCATCATCTTTTTTATTTTAACGATAACCTAATATGTTCAACTTACATTATGGATAACCATCATTATGTAAATGGAAACGGAAAAAAAAAAAAAAAACAAAAAAGTGAAGCTTATATTTGTTATAATTACAACTAATCTACTTCGATGAACCTAATTGGCCATCCAATTGTACTTCATAATGCATCTTCAAGAAAAGTACACGTGTGGGATGATATAAGTTGACATTACTTAATTAGTCCAAACTCTCCAACATTCATTACCAAGAGGTACATGATACACTAGATTACTTGAATTTGTTGATACTATTTCGTCTAAACACAGTAGTAACGAAGTTTTATTCCCTGTTTTCCCCTCAACACAGTAGTAATGAAGATTCTTAGAAACTGAAAACAGCTAAAAAAAAACCACTGATGTTGGTTATTGGAAGATGCATAAGGGGATTCTCAGGTTAGAAATCCTACTCAGAATGAAGAAAACAACTATCCCCCGTTTTTCTTTGTTTTTTGGCATTTAATGACCTTGTGTTAAAGCTTTTTATTCTTGCAAAGTGAGTGGGTCATTTGCAGAGCTTTTAACAAGAGTTCAGGAGGTAAGAAAGTAAACATATTTAGAAGACCATTAAAATACTGATTGCATCTCTCTTTTCTTGAAGTACTAACTTGACAGAGTCTTTTTCCCAATCCAGAAAATGTTGTTAATTTTCCTGATTAGTCCACTCGTTTTTGTATTATGTATTAAGATTTGAGGTTCCATCTTAAAATGTCAACCTTATTAAGAGCAGTAATTCAAACTCTTATAAATTGATCTATGTTTTCATATTTATTCGATGTGGGATTCTATCCCTTAACATGCCCCGCAAGATGGTAGCTCGTCTGAGCAGACCAATCTTGAAATTCGTGTGCTCAATTTTTTATTTTTTTGAGTTTTAATCGAATCGAATTGCTCGTTGGAGTTTAATGTGCTTTGATACCGTGTTAAGATTTTGAGTTCTATTTTAAAAGGTCAACCTTATTAAGAGGAGTAACCTAGTCCTTTATAAGATCTATGTTTTCATCTTTATTCGATGTGTGATTTTTATCCCTTAACATGCCCCCGCAAGATAGTGGCTCGTTTGAGCAAACCAACCTTGAAATTTATATGCTCAATTTTTTTGAGTCTTAATATGATCGAATTGCTCATTTGAGCTTGACGGGCTCTGATACCATATTAAGATTTGGAGTTTCATCTTAAAAGGTTAACCTTATTAAGAGGAGTAATCCAAACTCTTATAAATTGGTCTATGTTTTCATCTTTATTCGATGTTGGATTATATCCCTTAACATTATTGACCACAAAAATGATCATAACTTTCCAGCCAGTTCCCCTGCTAATCATTTGATGGAAGGCATTTTGTTTATTAAAGAAGAGGTGGACAGTGGCCAACTGGGGAGGTAAAAAGTCATACTGCAGAAATTGGTGATTCTGTTAAAGGAATTGTAATTCAAGAGGAAGTCTGAGACACCAGGAGAGAAACTGGAGGAAAATTCTCCAAAGAAGAAATCTAGAGTTTCTAGAATTTGAGTAAAATGAATTCAACTCACTTTATATTATCTATTATGTTTATTAATAATTTATTAAATTAATAAATGCAGGTGTCGAGAAATAAACCGCGGATTGCTCACACGAAGAACAAGAATGTTAATAAAAATTGCCCCGGTGAACTAGAAGAGACTAATGGAGGAGAAAATGGAAGGAGTTCAAATATTTAGCTCTGAGGATGATTGTAATGGTTCTCAAGAATTAAATGGAGGGGAAAATTCAAAATCCAAACGCTCAGCCACTGTGAAATCAACTAGCAAAGCAAGAGCCTGTAAGGGTTCTGCAACTGATCCCCAAAGCCTTTGTACATACCTTAAAATCTTGACCAGACTTGAATAAGGTCATATATATTTTCAAGGGCTCCAACCGTGGTTCTAAACTTCTAATATGATTTCATCGAATGGCAGAGAAGAAGAGAAAGGATAAATGGTAGATTGAGAATCTTGCAGAATCTTGTCCTAAAGGTAAAATTTAACTCGTGCTAATCAACTCAAATAAATGCTTCAGTAGAATCCAGGAATATTTTAAAATTCCACAAAACTGAGTTTAGAGTTTACATATTCCCTGCACTATCATGTTGACATTAGCACAACGGTCACACCGGTCGAAGAGGCTGTCCATTATGTCAAGTTTTCTCTTTCTAATTTTTTTTTTTGAGAACTAGGAATGCACAACTATTTTTAGTGTTACGAGAGTTTTTAGTGTAGAGAGTTCTGATCTCAGCTAAATTAATATAGCGAAGGGATTGGAATAAATCAATGCCGGAATTTATTGCAGTCCAAATCAGGGAAATGGCCTCGCTTGGATCCTTCTCTATCAACTACTAGCCAAATTAATTAATCAGACAAATATGAGTCAAGCATTTTTTATCACTCCAAGAATATTTCAATTATGAGGAATTTATTTTTCTCACCCTATAAGTCATTTTTCCTTAATTTCATTTGAAGTCACAGTATATTATTTAGTTCATAATACTCTGATCAAATGTCTTTTAACATTTTTGGCATTTTTTTTCAGAATAATTTATTGAAAATAGCTTCCATATCAAAAGATAACAGAGAAAACTATGAATTATACTCTGTGCAGGTTTGCTAATTATATAGTAATAGACAGAACAATCAACAATTATGACTTCTTTTTATTTCTTAACATGTCATTAGTTTATAGAAATGAGTTTTTTTTTTTTTTTAATAAAACACAATAGGATCAAATTTGCTATTTTCAAGGAAATATATCAAGTTCATAAAATGAAACTCAAATTATGTACCCAAAGAAACAAAGATAATATCAAATAAAACATTTAGAAAGCATAAACATCCCTAAATGTCAAGATTCAAGAATCTAACCAATGATTAATCAAAAAGAAATCAATCGTCATACTCAATCATCAAAGTTTCAGGAGAAATACAAACCATCATGTACTGAATTAGAATTTGGAACAGGAAAATCAGTAAGCACGTGAACATGCTTCAATATTGTTATTTTCGAAATACAATCAAAGAAATAAGCTAATACCTTGAGTAAATCAAGAAATCACGTTCATAGCCATTGATTTATTCCAATCCCTTCGCTCATAGATCAAAAAGGCTCCTGGCCCAGCACCAAAATCAACAGATGCAGGTTTGTAATTTGATTTTGAGAAAATCGTAAAAGAGATCGATTGGGTGGAGAAGGGGAAGAAAAGGGTTTTGGAAAAAGGGGGGAAAGGGTTTGGACTGCAATGGACAGCTGATTGATGATGATGCCTTCAGCTCAAATCTGTAACGCAGATGAGAAGAAAGAAACTAAAAGAAGATGAAAAGGAAAGAAACAAAGGGAGAAAACGTGGGGAGGTGGGGAAGAAAGAAAATATAGAGAGAGAAAGGGAAAATAGAAGGAAGAAATAAAATAATAAAGAAGGAAAAGTAAAAGTAAAAGGAAAGAAAATATTAGGCTCCGTTTGATATTCTTAGTTTTCTATGGAAAAGGAAAATATTTTTCTTTTCCACCCTTAAAAAGCTATTTGATAGGTAAATTTTTTCATGGAAAACGTTTTCCACCTTCTTCTAGGTACAACCATTTGATGCAGACTTTCTTGATTTTGTTTTCCTACCTATTAGGTGGGAAAGTAATTTCCACTTTTTTTTTTTTTTTGCTTTTTTTTATAGTAATGGCAACAAATTCTATCAACCATTGTAAAAAAAATTTCACTTTTGTTGACAATTTTCATGCAAAACAAAGTTAAACGAATGATATTCGGTATGGTTATTTTTTTTTCAATTTTTTTTATCTTTTATTTTTTATTTTTGACAATTTGAACAAATTCTAGACTCAATAGTAGAAAACATTATCACTTTAATGGACAATTTTCATAAAAAAAAATGAAGTCAAACGGACTCCAAACTTTCAGCATTTTCCATGAAAAATTATACCAATCAAACACACTTAATTACAATTCCCTGTAAAACATTTTTTAGGAAAATATTTTTCCCACCCATTTTCCACCATTGCAATCAAACGGACCCTTAGGGAGATTATTCAAACTAGTCCGTTGATTTAGTCTATTTGGGATTTTCGTAGAAAATTCTATTTTACCCTTAATGAAATAAGTTTCTTTATTGCAAGACATGACCTTTTATTTTAAAGTAAGTTTCAGATATATTCTGTATTTCTTATATTTTGATTTTTAAAGTATAAATTCATTCTTTGATCTAATATATTAGCATAATATGCTATTTTTTGTTCACGTTCTTTTTTAAGTTTAATATATTCCTCGGATATTTCATCTATACTTTCTAGTTGGGATTTAATATTTTCTATTTTTTCAAATATTCTTTCTAACAAATCGTCTAATCCTTTAACTGTATATCATGGCATGATTGGATACTATTATCATGAAAATTATCATAGTATTATAAAATAATGATATAAATATCATGGTAGACAGTAATCCAAATATCATGAATAATCATAAATATTTATAATCCCTGCTATTCTTTAAGATTTTAAGAAATTCTTTCAAAATTTAACAAGAAATAGTGGTTCTACCTTAATTTTAATCTGGATCTTTATTTTTAGAATCGAGTGACCTTCAGGCTCTGAATGTGCAAATTGTTTCCTTCAACGGCCTCCTGCCTTAACGGAATCCTTGTTATTCAGCTTCTTGTCTTCACTGTATCGTTTCCAAGGACAAATCTTTAGACTTGGATTAAAGAAAAACTGTTTTTTTTTTGTTAAAATAAGAAAGAAATTTCTTCTTAAATCTATCAAGAATCTATGGAAATGAAAATTTAGAAACTCATTCTTCTATGTAAGAAATGGATTATTTATTGATATCTTGAAATTGATACAAAGATTATATCAAAAGACAGAAGTATTTTTGCAATTATAAAGCTCAAGTGTTTTTTCTCAACTCATTCTGTCTCTATCTTAGCCCAAAGGCTTCTATTTATACAACTACATGAAGCTCGATTATTAGCCTCTTACATCATCCATTATCTCATACTCCGCTAATGGAGTTCTATTATTACAACAGTTTCTCCACTACATAATTGTAGCTCTATTATTTCTTCCAGTTGTCCACATTTCTTTCACATCTTCTTTTCCTCTATTGTCTTCATATAGAGTTTGTCAAGATTCTTCAATAATGTTTAGGATAGTGGCGGGACCTCTTATCTCTTTATATTTTTGTCCTCTTTTCATTTGGATAGCATGTGGGACATTCCCTCAATTGACATGATTCCTGTATGGTTCATGGACTTCCATGAATCTGATGGATATCAAATTTTTTGATATATTCTTTTAAAATTGAAGATTTTTCCTTTCCATTGTTTGTCATAAATGTCCATCCTTCATATTGGCATAAGCATTTGAATTTTTTATCATATAAATTTTTTGCCGTATTGTAGGGAACTTTCATCCCTAGAACTCTTCGGGATCTCATCCATGATCTGTTAATGTTTGGCAATGGCTGTCTATTTTGGCCTACTTCAATCTGGAAATTTCGGCCTACATATTCGACTGTAATAATATGTTCTGTAAGATAATATATCTTTCCATCAATTTCTGGACTGATTGAGTAAAATTTAAGATATATTGGTCTTCCTTTGGCAAATTTTGAAACTTCTCCTCAGAAGATATCACCAAATTTCTCAATTTCTTTTAAATCTTTTCTTGGATAAATTAAGTCCAAGAATCCATAATCTGCTGTCATTTTGACTTGGGTAAACATGTTCTCCTGGGGAGATGAAATAGGATTCATCATCTTGTACTTCATAGACAAGTTTTGCAAAAGCTTTATATTCTTCTTCTCTTGGTGTTAAAGGGGTCTCATCATCTTCATTTGCTCTGATTTTAATCACCCTTGTATGCTTATCATCATTTTTTATTGTCACCTTTCGGGGACTTTCCATGATTGTATCTCTTTTTATTTGACTAGGTCCACTGCTGCTTCCGCTTGGTGTACCTGTTTGTATTCTCTGTTTGGTATTTTGAGATTGTGTTAAGGCATCAATCCCTGTATTTTTTGTATTTGTAGATTCTAATCGTGCTTCAAGAGCATCAATTCGGTCTTTTAATTCATTAGTAACTTTGGTATGGGACGCACTGATCTCAAGTAATAATTTGACATTATAACTTGAGGTTTCAGCTATGCCTCCATTCCAATTTTTATATCAGCAGCTTCATCTTTGACAAATGCTGCTGTAGATTTTATTTCTGATATCTCCTGCTTGATATTATCCATCTCCGAACTCGATATTCCTGCTTAAAAAATCAGCAAGATAATTATTTATACATTTAATATGAATAATATCGAAATTATAGAATGACAAATATGCTTGCCATCTGTGCAATCTCCTATATTGAGGCTCCATTGACAACTTATTTTTAATTAATCCTGTAACATTAGAATTGTCAGTTTCAACAATAAACCTTTTAGATAATAGGAATAATGAAAACTTTTTTATTCCTCTAATAATTGCTAACAATTCTTTTTCATGAGTAGTATAATTTATTTCTGTTTGGTTAAAAGTTCCACTTGAATACCTGCAAATTTTATTTAAATCTGTTTTTAATATGGCTGCACAATACTTATCAGAAGCATCTGTATTAACAACCAAATTATCCTTTTCATCTGGCAATCTTAATTTTGGTAAATTTTTGCATTCTTTTTTTAATAATTTAACTATTTTTGTATGTTCTTCACTCCATCCTTTAGGATTTGTTTTCCTAAGTAAAACTTGTATTTTATGTCTCTTTTTGAAAGATTTTCAATAAATCCTTCTACATAGTTTAAACATCCTAAGAATTTTTGTATTTGTTCTTTTGATTCTAATTTATTTGGAAAACTTTCTATCTTTTTGGATATATGAGTTTGCAATTTTATTCCTTTTTTATCTATTGATAGTCCAAGAAAATCAATTTCTTGTTTTTCTATTATAGCTTTCTTTTTTGAAAGAACAATTCCTTCATTTTTACATTCATTTATGAATTGTATTAAATGGTTTCTATATTCTTCTTTAGTATTAGAACATATTATATATCATCAACATATACTATTAAAAACTCATCAAATTTTCTAAATATATTATTCATTTTTCTTTGATATATTTGTGGTGTATTTTTTAAACCAAAAGACATTACTAACCATTTATATTTACCATGAGGTGTACTAAATGCAGTAGATTATATACTATCTTCTTCCATTTTAACTTGTCAAAAGCCTGATTTACAATCAAACTTGGAATAATATTGTTTTCCTTTTGCAAGGTTTATTAGGACTTCTTTATTTGGTAAATAGTATCCATCAAATTTAGTATATTTGTTTAATTCTTTATAATTGATTACTATTCTGGCATTTCCTCTAACTTGCTCAAAATATTTCATAACCATAAAGGCGTCCCTATGGGATACATTACTTGGTCTAATAAGTTTTTGTTCTAGTAATTCTTTTATTGGGTTTTAAATTCTTGTGTATCTTGTATAATATACATCATTGGTCTAACTCTAATTATAACATTCTCTGTTAGTTCTATTTTAACTTTAGGATGGTATGATTTCCAAAATAATAATGGATTTTCTCCACATGTCTTTTCTAATTGTTTTATAATTTTTTCTATACTTATTTCTATTTCTGCTTTCAATACTTTTTTGTATATGGTTTTTGTATTTATATCTTTATTTATAATTGATTTTTTCTCCCATTTATCACCACGTTGGGCTGGCTGAACTTTATAAGGTCTAAATTTCCTTGGGATTTTTAATAAGTGTGCACATGGTGTCTGTAACATTATCATATAATTATTTTGTTTATAATATTGAAATTGTTGGATAAAGTCATTTCCTAATAGTATGTCACAGTCTAATTTATTATAACTATATATCTTGTTTATTATAACTTGTTTACTTCCAAGTATTATACTGACTTTATCAGCACTATTAATTATTTGTGTACTTTCTCCTGTTACTCATGTTATTTTTATTTTACTATTTTCATTCCATGATTTTATTAAAAAGTTTTTAAATATTGTTATATAACTTCCTGTATCTATTAAGACACAAGTTGTTATATTTGTTTCTATTATAGTAACTTGTATATATACGGCTAATGAAAAACTTATTTAGTTATTCATTTATCTTTTCTTGCATAATATAGTTTGACCATTATGTGTAATATATAATCCTTCTCTTTTTATACTATAGTCTTCCAATCCATTTAGAAAATTTATTCCTAATAATATATGAGAATCTGTATTCATACTATTATCCATATAACATAATAACACGTTAATGCAATTCAAAAACAAATAATTTTACTCTAATTACAAAAGTTCGTAAGCAACATTCCGACCTTAAACACTTGGAGTTTGAATACCCTTTGTTACGACCAATTTATAGTAAAATGCAACGTACCCTTAACATTTTCCTCAGAAAATTTGCAAATTATAAGTACCTTAAGTCTATGAAAAAAAGGGTAAAATTAGGGGTGGCAAACGAGTCGAGTCGAGCCGGCTCGGCTTGTTGCCCAATAGCTCAGCTCGTTACCCACGAGCTCGAGTTCTCGTCTCTCGCGAACCGAACCGAGCCAAGCCGAGCTGTTCGGCTTGTGGCTTGCCTTTTTTGAATTTTTTAATTTTTTTAACTATCGTTCTCTCTAAAAAAAAAAAAAAAAAAAAAAATAGACGGGCCGCTCGTCAAAAAAGAGCTGAGCAGGCTCGAATTGTGCTCAGACTCTTTTTTTTTACGAACCTGAGCGGCTCGTGGGTCGCTATAGGACGAGCCGCTCGGCTCGATTCCCACCACTAGGTAAAATGATTTTATGTATAAGTACTTAATTTGAGAGAGATTACATGGCCCTCAGGTTGTAGAAAATTGTTGCTTTTCAAACAAAAAAAATGCAAGTGGCAAATGGCAATGACCAATTTGGGAGTTAAACAAATATAAGTGAAATGTTAAAGTGGCAATTGGTAGGTTTTAAGGGTAACGTGACTTTTCAATTGCATGTCAGTTTTTTATTTATTTATATAATTATCATTATGAGTTATAATTATTATAAGGAAATTAATGTATATATCATGTTTAAATTATTAAAATGTTTCAACTTCCTAACCGTACATGTTGAAATTAAGATTTTCTCTTTTATTATTTTATTTTATTTTTTATTAAAAACATATAGAATTTTGATTACTTTTCTACCTACCAAGACAACCCAAATATAAATAGCTCAAAATCATTTCTTCTCAAGGTCCAATTTATTTTGTTTAACATGAGCTTCAAAACAAATATAATATATGATATATTTTATCAACTTCTAAAATGCTTTAGTTATTCGACACAAATAGGATTTACAATAAACTCTATACACAAACATAAGAAATAAATATTTTATGCAATTGGACTTAAGATATGTCATCACAACCTTAAAATTTTAAGACAAGTACGTTCAAATTTACTATCGTGACGAATCTTTAATTTGAACTCGTAGGAAAGGTCGTAGCGATTTAATAATATAAATCAGATTATTTTCGAGTTCTACAAGAAAATCTTATTTGAAAACGACATAAGATTTATTTTTTGTTGGTCGCTACAACTCTCCCCACTTAAAATAATTTCATTCTCGAAATTTAACTTACTTGTTTAAGGAGGTCGGGATACTTGGCTAAGATGTCTTCTTCCCTTTCCGAAGTAGCCTCATCCTTACCATGTTTATCCCTTAGACTTTGACTAATGGAACCCTTCGATTTCTCAGAACGCGTTCCTTTCTATCTAGAATCACTACAGGAGCTTCTTCGTATGTCATGTCACTTTGGACATCAAGTGACCAAACATTCACCACATGGCTAGGATCCGAAATGTACTTTCTCAACATGGAAACCTGAAATACGTTGTGCACTACTGAAAGTTCAGGTGGCAACGCTTAACAAACGATATGCCACATTCCCAATTTCTCAAATAATCTCAAATAGACCGATAAATCTAGGACTTAATTTTCCTTTCTTTCCAAATCGTAGTATTTCCTTCATCGCTGCCACTTTGAGAAATACTTTATCTCCAACTTCAAAATTCAATTCTTTTCTCCTTTTGTTGGCATAGTTCTTCTGACGATCTTGAGCAGTCTTAATTCTTGATCTAATTTTATGTATAGCCTCCATGGTCTTCTCGACTAACTATGGACCAAAAACTCTCCTTTCACCAACTTCGTCCCAGTATAATGGCGAACGACATCATCGACCATACAAAGCCTCATACAGTACCATACCAATAGTGGCTTGGAAACTATTACTGCATGCAAATTCAACTAATGGCAAACGATCTTCCCATTTACCTCCCAAATTTAGGACACAAGCTCACAACATATCTTCAAGAATTTGGATAGTTCATTCAGATTTTTCGACAGTCTAAGGATGGTATGCAGTACTAAATGTTAACTTGGTACCCATAGCTTTCTAAAGGCTTATCCAAAACTTAAAAGTAAACCTCGGGTCTCTATCTGATACAATAGAAATTAGAATACACTGAAGCCACATAATTTCTCTGACATAAATCTGTGTAAGTTGTTCTAAGCTATAGGTAGTCCGAACTTGCAAAAAATGAGCAGATTTTGTCGATCGATCCACAATCACCATCATGACCTCTCACTAACCTAGGAAAATTGACGACAAAATCCATTGCAATCTTCTCGTGTTTTCATTCGGGTATGTCTATAGGATTCAATGACCCCTGACGGCCTCTGATACTCAGCCTTTACTTGTTGACAAACCATACATTTGGACACAAATAGAGCCATCTTTCCCTTCATATTTCTCCACCAAAATGTGTCACGCAAATCTTTATACATTTTAGTTCCGCCTGGGTGCACTGCATAAGGAGCAGAATGAGTTTTAGTCATAAACATCTAGCACGCACAGTTGGATCTTAAACATCTGGACTATATCTTTGGCTATTTCAAATCCTTTTCTCTTCTCAGATCCTACCTCATCCATGATCTTTTCCAAAAAGGGATCATCATTTTGAATAGTTACTATTATGTCCCTAAAGGTTGGTTTCACATCAAAACTTGCTAATATTGTCGATGTCCTTATTGGAGAAGTTAATACCGCAATTCTTATGTTCTCAAACTCTCTAATTAACTGATCTTATCTTGTGCACAATACTGACAACTGTCACATGTTCTTTCTACTCAACGCATCAGCGATTACATTAGCCTTACCCGGGTGGTACGAGATAGTGCAATCATAATGTTTCACCAATTTTAACCACCGTCGTTGTCTCATGTTTAACTCGTTATGGGTGAAGAAGTATTTGAGACTCTTGTGATCGGTGTAGATCTCACATTTTCTCCTGTATAGGTAGTAGCGCCAAATCTTCAAGGCGTGCAGTACCGCTATTAGTTCGAGATCATGTGTAGGGTAATTTTGATCACTTTCCCATGTTGCATCAAAACACATCATAAACCAAGCTTGGATGCATTACTGTAAATCACAAAACCTTTCGAACCATTGGGGATAGTCAACACCGGTGCAGATACGAGCATGTCCTTTAACTCTTGAAAACTCTGCTCTCACTTCTCCTGACTAAACGAACTTAGTACCCTTCTGAGTTAATTGTGTCACAGGACTTGCTATCTTGAAAAATCATTCAATAAATCATCGATAATAGCCAGCTAAACCTAGAAAACTCATCACTTCTCCAACCTTTGTAGGTTTCCACCAATTGGTCACAGCTTCAACTTTGGATTGATCCACTTCAATTCCTTGTACTGAAACGATATTGCCTAGAAATCCCACTCGGTCCAGCCAAAATTCACATTTCTCGAATTTGACATATAGCTTTTCCTTATACAATGTTTCCAACACTATCCTCAGATGTTATTCGTGTTGATGAGAATCTCTCGAGTATACCAGTATGTCGTCAATAAATACAATAATAAACACGTCCAAATACTAATGAAACACTCTGATCATCAAGTCCATAAACATTGCAGGGGCATTCATCAAGCCAAAAGGCATCACCGTAAACTTATAATGCCCATATCGAGTCCTAAATGCCATCTTTGGTATATCATCCGACTTAATCTTCAGCTGATGGTAACCCGACCATAAATCAATTTTCGAAAACACGGATGTGCCCTTCAACTGATCAAATAGATCCTCAATCATAGGAAGGTGTTACTTATTCTTGATAGTCAACTTATTTAGTTTACGGTAGTCGATGCATATCCTCATAGTACCACCTTTCTTCTTTACAAAGAGTACCAAGCTCCCCATGGAGATACACTTGGTCTAATGAACCCTTTGTCTAGAAGTTCTTCTAAATGCCTCTTCAACTCTTGTAATTCCTTTGGTGCCATTCAGTATGGGGCTTTGGATACAGGAGTAGCTCCAAGTACCAGGTCTATCATGAATTCCACTTGTCTATTAGGTGGAATACCGGACAGATCATCGGGAAACACATCGGTATACTCTCGTACTATTGGTACATTATCTAATACTTTTTCTTGAGATGAGGTGCAAGTAAGAATAATAAGATACCCCTGACAATCAAGCTTCCTCAACATGCTCTCAGCCTTTAAAGCAGAGATGACGCGAGGAAGTGACTTAATTTTCGACCCATAAAATTTGAACTCCTCTTTTCCCGGTCTTCGAAAAAATACCTCTTTCTCAAAACTTACAATCGTAGCTCAACATTCATCTAACCAATCCATACCTAAAATAACATCAAAATCCTTTATCTCTATAACATACAAGTCGGCCTTTGGAGTCAGTCCATCAAAATTTATCTATACCCCTTTAGCTATCTTATCTGTAACAATAGTTTCCCCTGATGGCATGCTAACCTCTAGTACGCTATCATTCTTCTAACATGAAGCATTAATCTTAGCTAGACATGCACTAGATATGAATGAATGTGTCGCAATAGAATCAATCATGACGTAAATAGGAATACTAGAGATCGATAAAATACCTGTGATCAAGTCCGGATCTTGGGCACCCTCATCATGAGTCAAAGCAAACACCATTTGCTTTTCCTTTCTTTTCTTGCTCGAGTTTCTTAATCGATGGGCACGAGGAAGCCACATGGCTGGGTTGGCCACATTTATAGCAAATAAAATTTCCATACAAACATTCTCCCCTGTGAAACTTGTCACACTTAGGACATTGGGGGTAAAGTATTGCTCGGCTTGCCCGTAGGTGTCGTTTCCTAAACTGTCCATTATTCTTCTTCTTATTCTACGACTTCCTTTATTCATCATTGCCATCATCGTCACTATAGCCTCCATGAATCCTAGGTTTCTTAGAAGGCTAAGCATCATCATCTGAAATGGGTGGATGTGCATCCTCAAGAATGTACATCTCAGTAGGTACAGTATCATCCTCATGGATCGCAAGTCTAGCCAACTCCTACTGCTCAATTAGCTCTGCACAGAAGGCCTCATAGTCAATCTCTCGGGGCAAGGTAGGCACGAAAATTCCCTATAAGTAATTATAAATCGATTCAGCCACCTCTAGCCATTCTTCCGATAAGGTATTTATAAAGAGGCGGGTGGCCAAACGACCAGTAACCACATGGACTAGTCCACTCACCTCCTCTACTTTACTAACATCTCCCAAATGTGTTGGCCCATATTGTGTGTTGGATTCATCAGTACTCTTCATATTACCTCACGATCTCATATCAAAAGGCATCAATGAACTCGTCTTCCTACAATTTCTCTTAGTTCGTACCATCTGATTCATACCAATTATTCAAAGTCCAATAAGTGGGTATCTAATAAGTTTTAGTTAATTCTCGAGGACTTAAATAAATATTTAATTTGGTCACATTCTCAAAATACTTGTACAGTAATGATTATCTACAAAAGTATTCAAACTTCAACATATATTGATATTCATACATACATTTCAAATGTGGTATCTAGAATAAAATTTCTCATACTCTTCTCATAGATACAACATATTTATATAACTCAAAGTCGGCATAGTGCGGCTAAGGTAGGCACAATGCTTAAGATCCTCAATTTGTTTTCAACTTTATATGTGATACAAAACCTAAGATATGGTTTCTAATGCAAGTCTATAGAAAATAAATCATACTCTGATACCAAGTTGTAATGCCCCAAATTCTTGGAACTCAAAGCATTATGAAAATCATTTTCTTCTTATTTTAACCTTTTTAATGTTCACCAAAAAAATTGTAAATAAGGAAGATTTTGGAGTTCGAAATATACTTAAAAAGTTTCATGGGGGATAATTTTCCATATAGACTTAGACGATTATGGTGAAACTTGATTTCAGAAAACATTCGAAAGAAGATCAGCAAATACAGTAGCGGAAAGAAAAAATATGTTTGACTTAACAAAAGCTAACGAAAAATTATGAAATTTTAACAGATATTGAAACATTCACAAATGTACAACATATAAAAATTTGGGGTCTCTACGTTAATGTTTGAATCACGAAAGCATAGCTAGGCCGTGCTGGACAGAGAATACGAAACAAACCCAAAGTAGTTTACTAAAATGGGCATAACTTTTACTCTATGTATTATTTTAAGGTAATTCCAAAAACCACAATTAGAAGACTCATAGAACTTTCAAACCACACTGATTTCACTCTAAAACATGTAGCCCAAGTTATGTCATTTTTAAATAGGAGGACAGAATCTGAAAATTCATTTTAGCAATATTTAAACTTCGTGCATAGCCAATCCAACATTTCTAACTAGTAGTTGACATGAAATATATATAAGGCTCGATGAAACAGAAAATTTATCATTTTAAATGTGTCTTCAACGTGTTCACAAGAGGTTTGCATGATTGAAAATATTATTAGAACTTAAAGAGTACGTTAAATCGTCAGCACTTGCCACCATGCTCTCAACTAACCTGTAAATTTAGTAGGAATGAGTATCACAAGTAATACTCACTAGGAAAGACTTGAGTAAATAGATAAAATATATATATATATATATTCCAGAATTGCAATCCTTGGTTATTTGTGTCACCGTCAATTTCTAGCGAACCAATGATCAATCAGTCCGCTTATTTTTGGGTTTTGATAACCCGTTTCTTAATCTCTTCATCTTGGGTTTAAATAACCCATTTCATAATCCTTTTATCTCTTATTTGAACCATCCAAAGGGTGCTTCCATCATAAACAACACAATAACACGTTAATGCAATTCGAAAACAAATAATTTTACTCTAATTACAAAAGTATCGTAAGCAACATCCCTACCTTAAACACTTGGAGTATGAATACCATTTGTTACGGCCAATTTGTAGTAAAATGCAACGTACTCTTAACATTTCCCTCTAGAAAATTTGCAAATTCTAAGTACCTTAAGTTTATGGAAAAAAGGGCAAAATGGTTTTATGTATAAATACTTAATTTGAGAGAGATAACATGGTCCTCGGGTTGTAGAAAATTGTTGCTTTTGGAACAAAAAAATGCAAGTGGCAAATGGAAATAACCAAGATGGGAGTAAAACAAATATAAGCGAAATGCTAAAGTGACAATTGGTAGATTTTTAGGTAACGTGACTTTTCAATTGCATGGCAGTTTCTTTCTTTTTATTTGTTTTTTATTTTTTATAATTATCGTTATGAATTTTAATTATTATAAGGAAATTAATGTATTACTCATGTTTAAGTTATTATGATGTTTCAACTTCCTAACCGTACATATTGAAATTAAGGTTTTCTCTTTTATTATTTTATTTTATTTTTTATTAACAAAATATAGAATTTTGATTACTTTTCTACCTACCAAGACAACTCGAATATAAATACTTCAAAATTATTTCTTCTCAAGTCCAATTTATTTTGTTTAACACAAACTTCAAAACGACTATAATATATGATATATTTTATCAACTTCTAAAATGCTTTAGTTATTCGACACAAATAGGATTTACAATAAATTCTATGCACATACATAAGAAATAAATATTTTATGCAAATAAGTGTGTGGAGCTTATTTTTAACTTTTGGACTTAAGATATGTCATCACAACTTTAAAATTTTAAGGCAAGAAAGTGCAAATTTACTATCGTGACAAATCTGTAATTTGAACTCTTAGGAAGGTTCGTAGCGACTTAATAATATAAATCGGATTATTTTCGAGTTCTACAAGAAAATTTTATTTGAAAACAACATAAGATTTTTTTTTTCTTTGTCGCTACATTAAGAACTTGCATCTAGCTTGCATGTGGATTCACTCCTTTGTTTCAATGCTTATGATCCATGAATAAATCTTTGACGTCTGGATAATGTGGGCTTAGATGCCGAATGGCACGAGCATTTCTTTACCTTTTTTATTTTTTCCCCATTTAATTTTAAGAGCCATTTGGAACATGTCTTGTTGTAGGAATTATTAAGCATTTATAGTATTTATAATTTTAGTTATTTACTATGCTATATTTTATTAATAAAAATAATATTAAAAATTAAAATATGCCTCTCTTTTCGTAGACTTTGAGACTTGACTTTGTCACATCTTGTGCCTTTTAGAACAATAATCACAAGGAATCAATCAAAGTCATTGTTGTCTAATCCATCTATCTACTTAGCTCATAATTTCTTCATGCATAAAGGCCAATCTTCCATTAATTATCGTCGATCTTACGAATCAAATTCAAATAAGATGGAAGTATAGAATACTAAGCTTGCTTGATTGCATGTGGATACACTCTCATCAAAGGAATGGACAGCGAAGAAACCTATAGTTTCATGGTCAAGGCTACGACAATCGATTGGCACTAGCAATTGCTATAAGCTCAATGTGAGAAATAAGGCGACTGGAAATGAAAAATACTTCCATTGGGGCTCTCAAGGAGAAAATATACATGGAAAAACCTTCCAGGTTTAAGGATTCTAAAATCCCTAGCTATGTGTGCAAAATAAACAAATCCTTAGTGGTCTGAAATGAGCATTAAGTAACAATTCTGCTACAAGAACACATTCAATGACAAGGATTTATAAACAGATACAGTTTTCATTTTCTCCTTGGCAATTATAAAAACCTAAAAGAATATGTTCAAGGATTTATAAACAGATACAATTGGCATTTTCTCCTTGGCAGTTAAAAAAAACTAAAAGTAAAAACTGTCAATCAACATTTGCGACTTCATTCCTTGGAAAAAGCTCATATCCTTGACCCTGTTTGTTTAGCTTTATTCTTAAATATTTTTCACATCCAGTTGTCTCATTAATATTGGCTTCGTTTATAGTAGAGCTATCCCCTCATCATTTATTCTAAACTAAAACCGCATGACTGTTCTCATGTTAATATATGTAGATAACATTGTATTTGTTATATATATAAATTACGTGGCATGCGCATGATGGAGAGGGACACAAATATACCGATTTGGTATTAATAATTTAGTTGGATTGGACCTATTAAATTAAGAAACATCATCTTGGGCTTGGAATTTAGCCCAGTAGCCCCACTTGGCCCATTTCCACTTCGCTATATATTTGTAAGCTCATTTCACAAAAGGTATGTAATTCTAATCTTAGCCAAATCCCATCTTTCCCTCTAGCACTCACTTTTTCTCTTTTTTGGTCGTTGCCTTAATTGTCGGAGTGCAAACGGTGGTCGGACCTGTTTGTCAATCAGTCCTCCTAATGAGGTGTTTCTGTGTGTACGTGATGCTTACGTAGAAAAGAGGTGGCCGAACTTCTTTTGGCGCATTTTTTGAGGTCAACAGTATTTATGATGAGAACCATGGTACGAGAGTTAGCGAGGACAGTGATTCGTTGATCATGGAGGAAGGACCATGATGAGGTCACGGGCAAAGAAGGTTAAAGAAGCTATGGGAGTGCTTGCTTGAGCTATAGTGGACAAAACATCAATTACAGCAAGCAAAGGAACAAGTTTCATGCCGAGTTTGGAAGAAGAAATAAGATGGATTAACTTGGTCCAAGCAGCGAACGAATAAGCTGAAAAGAGTAACTATGTGACCGCATAGTATTCCTAGGCATGCGATCACACGCCTCTATACCGAGAATCAGAGTGGCACCTTTGGATGAACTATGCGACCGCATGTCCATACATTACGCAGCCACACAGCACAAATCTAGGACGAATATTTCAATTTTTGGAAAACTCTAGTTTTATGGTAATTCTTGATATTTAGCATATTAGTTCCATTTTTTAATTAGGTTTTATGAGTTCAATATAAATAGAACTCATTCCATTCATTTTAACAACACACAATTTGAGGGATATTATTGCAAGACATACTATTTTCTTCTCGTTCTTCATCAAATTAATTCCGAACTTATCAAAAATTAAAATCTCATGGTGTTCGACAATTCAAGTAAGGTTCATAAATATTGTGATCACGGGGTCAAGATATTGTTGTAATTATCTTGATTTTTTGGTTTAATAATTTATTGGGCTAAACTTTCTATCAAAAGTTGATTCATAGCTTTCTTGGGCTTGATCTAATCTATCGTAGGTTTCATAACTACTATTACTACGTGGTTTCGCATAAGTTAATATCAGAGTTTGGCTCCAAAAATCAACGTTATATCATTCAATTCCTTGTTTGTTCTTGTTTGAGTCTTTATTTTTGTTCTTCATCTTTCCAGTTAAGATGAATAAACGTGTATTGCTGAGTTTCTCAATTGGGAGGTATCATGATGACGGGATGTGTGATGTAGTTCCTACACATGTCGGGCATATTTTGTTGGGGAGGTCATGACAATATGATAGGAAGGTGATACATGATAGATACAAAAATAGATACATCTTTACTAAAGATGGGAAGTCAATACTCTTGCGCCATTAACACCAGCAAAATTTATTAAGATCAACTCAAATAGAAAAGTGATGAAGAGAAAAGATTGAGAGAAAATGAGAGTGTGATTGATTTTTCACAAGAAGAAAATAAGAGAGAAAAATGATTGGCTAATTGTGAGGAAAAATAGTAGTCACAAGAGAGTACATGAAAAAAGTTTTATAAGAGGAGTGAAAAATCAAAAGAGAATTTTTTTTTTTTTTTTTTGTAGGAGAGAGTTGAAGAGGACAGTAGTTGGAACCGACCTATGATTTTGTTGGTTCATAAAGAATCACTCCTTAACTTTGAGAAATCTAAAACGCCATTTCCTAGTTTGGCTAGTTCTTTGTTGTAGGAATTCGAAGACTTGTTTCTGAAGGACAACCTAGTGGGTTACACCCGTTCGAGGCATTGAGCATCAAATTGACTTTCTATCTGGAGTTGTCATTCCAAACAGGCCAACTTATCGGAGTAATCCAGAGGAGTCCAAGGAATTTCAAAGGCAAGTGGAAGAATTGATGAGAAAATGGTATGTGAGGGAAAGCATAAGCCATGTGTCGTGCTGTACTACTTTGTGATATAAGACAAGGAGATGTGCGTAGAATGTCGAACGATCAACAACATAACAACAAAATATCGTCACCATATACTTAGGTTAGATGATATGTTAGATAAATTTTATGGATCCTGCATGTTTTGTAAAATAGATCTAAAAGTGGAAATCATCAACTTGGGATACGAAAGGGGATGAATGGAAAACTGCTTTTAAGATAAAGTATGGTTTATGTGAGTGGTTAGTTATGTCATTTGGACTTACTAATGCACCTAGCACCCTTATGAAATTCGTAGCTTGCGTCCATGTATAGGTAAATTCATAGTAGTATAATTCGATAATATATTGGTATATAGTAAATATTTTAGTGAGCATATAGGACATTTAAGATGTGTACTTGTGGTATTAAGACAAGAAAAATTTTATGTAAATTTTAAAAAGTGTATATTTTAAATGGAAAATTGTTTTTTTTAGTTATGTTTTTAATGCAAAGGGAATTGAAGTGGTTGATGAGAAAAGCAAAGATATAAAGGAGTGGCCAACACGTAAAAGCATAACTGAGGTAAGAAGTTTTCATGGGTTACCTAGCTTTTATAGGCGTTTTGTTAAAGATTTGAGCACACTTGTGACACAACTCACGGAGATTGTAAAGAAAAGTGTGAAATTTCATTGGGACGTTGCACAAAAACATGCTTTTAATACTTGTAAAAAGGCTAAGTTTAACATTTTACCTCAAAGTCTGTATGCACCATTGCCCATTCCTAGTGAGTCTTGAGTTGATATGTCTATGGACTTTGTGTTTGGTTTACCTAGGACTAAAAAAGAAAGAGATTCCATATTTGTGGTGGTAAATAGATTTAGTAAGATACTTCATTTCATCCCATGTCATAAAATTGATGATGCTACTAATATTGCAGATTTATTCTTTAAGAAAGTAGTGCGTTTACATGGGGGTACCTATGAATACTGTATCGGATAGAAATGTTAAGTTAAGGAGTCATTTTTTGAAGGTTTTGTGGGGTGAGTTAGAAATTAAGTTATTATTCTCTACAACTTGTCTCCCACAAATGGATGGCATCTAAGGTTGTTAACGGGACTATGATACAACTATTGTGCACTATAATCAATAAGAACTTGAAGAGTTGGGAGGATTGCTTGCCATTCGTAGAATTTGCATATAATAGGGCCACACATTCTACAACTTCTTATACTCCATTTAAAATCCTGTTGCAAAAAAATCCTAAATAAGTGCACAAAACGTACTTATCAAATCTACCAAACTTAATTTAGGGCCACACATTCTCACTTTTGCATACTCTTCATTCCATCCATCAATGTAATCCTACAAACATAAATTATATCGAATGAAGCTATATTTCAACATACACATCGACAATTTTTCATATTTTGTAACCTAAATAAGTGCACAAAACGTACTTATCAAATCTACCAAACTTGAACTATTGTTTGTCCTCAAACAAGATGTGGCTTAATCTACACAAAACATAGCTTAACAATTTGTCGTGTCTCAGGATTGAAGTTTAGTAAGAGACCACATGAACAACTATAGCCATGTAAAATCGCATCAATCTCCACATGTTATATGCAAAACCTGACATGTGTGTGTGAAAACTCATACCAACATTTCGGGATAATGGCTAACTCATACCCGACCCAATATAGTCAAATTTTTTGCTCTCATCGTTCGAAATATACACATTCCCCCAAACTTATTCTTTTCACTCGATTAAAGGGTTGAAGAAATAAAAAATAAGAGAACCTCTGCTTATTAAAGTGTGAAATTATGATAGTGTGATTCATCCGAACTGAGAGAGAGAAAGGAATGGATATAAATGAGTTCAACCCTAGAACACACCCTGGGATAATCGAGTGAAAAGAATAAGTTTAGGGGAATGTGTATCTTTCGAACAATGAGAGCAAAAAAATTGACTATATTGGGTCGGGTATGAGTTAGCCATTATCCCGAAATGTTGGTATGAGTTTTCACACACACATGTCAGGTTTTGCATATAACATGTGGAGATTGATGCGATTTTACATGGCTATAGTTGTTCATGTGGTCTCTTACTAAACTTCAATCCTGAGACACGACAAATTGTTAAGCTATGTTTTGTGTAGATTAAGCCACATCTTGTTTGAGGACAAACAATAGTTCAAGTTTGGTAGATTTGATAAGTACGTTTTGTGCACTTATTTAGGTTACAAAATATGAAAAATTGTCGATGTGTATGTTGAAATATAGCTTCATTCGATATAATTTATGTTTGTAGGATTACATGTCACTTTAAAATCCTGTTGCAAAAAAATCCTAAACAAGTTTAGAGAGATACAAAGCTCATCTTGTTGCAAAAAAATCCTCTCAAGAACATGAAATTGATTATGATGAAACTTATGCTCCAATTGCCCAAATGAAGACAGTACGTACTCTTATCTCGATTGCTTCAATTCAAAAATGGCATATTTTTCAAATGGATGTAAAAAATGCATTCCTCAATGATGATCTTGTTAAGGAAGTGTACATGAACCCCCACCTGGTCTCCCACACAACACAGTCAAGTTTGTAAACTATATCGTGCTTTATATGGATTGAAGAAAGCTCCTCGAGGTTGGTTTAAGAAATTTAGTTCTACGTCATTACGTCTTGGTTTCCATTCTGAAAATGATTCTGCTATGTTTTTGAGACATATTTTTGAAGGGTACATTATTTTGTTATTGTACGTTGATGATATGATCATTACAAGTGATGATGACCAAGGTATTTCTTCTCTTAACCTTGATCTTCAATAAGTTTTTGAGGTGAAAGATTTGGGCTATTTGCATTATATTCTTGGCATAGAGGTTGCTTACTCTCCATATGGATATATCTTATCTCAATCTAAGTATGCTAATAATATTATAACTCGTGATGGCTTAATTGATGAACGACGTGTTGATACTATAACTTAGTTATGAAGTCTACTATGGATTATTGCATTTTCTTGGGTGATTCCTTACTCTCTTGGAATAGTAAGAAACAATTAGTAGTCTCTAGATTTTCTATTGAGTCTGAATATTGAGCTATGGCTTCTACTACTGTTGAAATTATTTGGTTTCGACGACTTCTTAATGAGCTTGGCATCCCTCCATCTGGTGCTATTCCAATGTATTGTGACAATTAGAGCGTCATTCAAATTGCTAAAAATCTTATTTTTCATGAGCATACCAAGTATATTGAGATTGATTGTCACTTTGTGGGTCATCATTTTTTGGCGAGCTCCATCTCTTTTCCTCACACCTCCTCTACCACACAACTTGCAGATTTTTTATTTTTTGTTTTACAAAATCTCACACAATTGCTCGATTTCAACAATTGTTGGCAAACTCAATCTAGTTCAACCATCATGAGTTTGAAGGGGGTGTAAACGTGTGTACATATATAGAGTAGGTGTTTATATATTTATAGGTAAGGGTAATTTAGTCTTTTAATTTATTAGGTTTATTATCTCAAAATTGTATTTTATATTCCAATATACATAACGTGAAAACAGATCCAACCGCCACAGAAAAACTACTGCCATATTTTTTTATAGTAACATGTTTCTCAATTTTGCATAGATTATGTTAATTAACAGCCTCAGGTGTTCTTACATACAAGGATGAAGGGAGGGGTGGGACCTTGGAGGTCACGTGACCTCCAGGAATTCTGGTATTTTAAAAAAAAAACACACACACAGAATAAAAATCAAGAACTTCAATTAATATATGACAAAGATCAATTATGCGCCTCATTGATTGGGGTTTTCGGTTTCATATATATTTCAAAGCTGCTCTGTGTACATTTTGTATATGAAGGGATGTCAAACTAATTGTACAAAAGAAATGTACAACTAATTTCATTCATATATTTTTCCTTTTTATATTAATTAGCTACATTTTCGTTCCTAGTTAGATAGTAAAATATGATTTCTATTTATTTTCCCAATCTTTTCAATTTCCAGGCTTTACATAATGGAAACTTGATTGTTTTAAATAAAAATATAGTTGATTCTCCTTTCCATATTTCGCTGTTTTATATGTATTTTTATTTTTAATGAATCCAAAGTCCATTACTTTCATGTTTAATTTGCCATGGTCTACCCGCTACTGTTGCACCAGTGACAATTGTTACGTCGTCAACCTACATGATACCCTTGGCTCCAAGTCCAAGGAATCGAGTTGATAAATTACGACATTAAGAACAGTGACCTAGCAGAATTTTTTTCATTTTTTCGATATATCGGTTATGTACAGAAGAAATCTATTAATTTCGTGATTCAAATTTAAATCCTCCAATTCTTTCTATTTTTGACATTGTAACTTGTAAGTAGAGACCAATATTTTTATAAAGTTATTTTTAAATTTAAATCCTCCAAGTCTTTATGAAGTTATTTTTAATCAACTTTTTATTTTTAAATATATTTTGATAATTTTTTTTCTTAATTAACGTGAAAATGTTGCTTATTTTATGCCTCATAAATGATTATAAGTGGTTGAGAATAGCTTCTAAAGTGTTAAATTTAAAATCCAAACCATCCATATCTTGTCAACAAATGCAAGTCAAACACTTAGGCCCCGTTTGAGCCACCTTTTTTTAGAATGAGAATGAAAAATATAGCCGTTATTGGGCCCCACACAAGAGATAGAAATTCAAAATTGATGGTTTGATGTGATGGATAACGGTCATATTTTTCATTTTTAAGGATGAAAAAGATGGCTCAAACAGGGGCTTAATATGCTTGTGCACACACAAGTGTATATGAGTGTGTGTGTGTGTGTGAGAGAGAGAGAGAGAGAGGGAGAGCTACGTCCCACCTCATGTCCTGTCCTAAAAATCTGGACGGGAATGGAAAACATGATCTTTGCCTTGAAACCATTCCAACTCTTGTTTTTTTGTTTCATTTTGATTTTTTAGATTTAAATTATATTTAAACATATGTACATAAATAAATAAATTAGTAAATTGAATGAAAAATTAAGATATTTTATTTCTTTCTCTTTCTTTACCTTGCAACATTCTCAATCTACCTCTCAAAAATTTCTATTGGAGAGAGAGAGATTAATTAACTCGAAAAGTAGCGATAATTTGATGCACGAGCAAGCAAAGGAATACCACTAGCTAGCCAAGCAATATTTTGTTTTGAATAGACAAATAATAAAAGCGTGCAATATATTTATGTAGCCATAATGATAATTAATTAAAAGAATGCACGAGGAAAAATCCTCATCTCAATCTTCTTTATAAAAGGTTTGAGATTTCAATGTTCTTAGAGTTCTTCATCTTTTCCATCTTTTTTATCTTTTGATTCCTACTATAGTAGTATTTTCATAAAAAAAACATTATTGTTTAACGAATCGGGAAAATGAAAAACATATTTTATATGCATACAAGCACTTAGAGGATATTTGCTATCGTAAGTTCTGAAAATAAGTATTTTGTATAAAAAAAAATTGAAAGTTGAATAGCCCAGCCTTTTTATTTATTTATTTTTTGCCAAATTAACGTTTATAAGCATTTTCAATTTGTCAAAATGTATTTATAGTTGCTTAAACAATTCTAAGGGCATGTTTGACATTTTTCAAAACTTAAAAGCTATTTTTGGATTAATAAGCTTCTTTTGAACATGGAATAATTTTTTGAAAGTTCTTTATCTAGTTTAAAAGAGCTTTAGAGGAAGCTGGTCGAAATAATTCTTTCAGAAAGTTCTTCTATGAGAAAAAGAAGTAAAAATAGAAGTTCTAATTAATTACTCTTTCAAATTTATTCTTTCATGGGCCATTCTCCCAATGCACTTTCGTAATGGACCTTGGGCTTTCTGTAGCTGCCATGATAAATTTCCAAACTAGGCAGTAATTTTGGTTATTGGGCCTAAACCCCCCGGCCCCTTCCCAAACAGGATTTTTAAGCCTTCCCTAAATTTAGTGGGAGGTTTCAAAGAAAGAAGTAATGACCTTATCTCCAAAAATCACATTTGATGGAAAAGATAGAAGAATAGTTAAAGCAATAATTATGAAAGTGTTATTTTCATTACGATACATTCAAATAAGTCTTAGATATATACGTAGTTAAAGTAAATTTGCACTTCATGAAGTCATCGTGCTCGATCATGTAAATACTGAAGATGGTGTGCTTATCGTCATCATGCTTTTAAGTTTTTGTGAAAGGTGTTCCTCACCACGGTTAAGATATTTTAATTCTTTCTCCTTCTATTGGCGAGAAAGATTAAGCCTTTGTTTGATATTTATTTAAATAAGATTTTAATTTAAATCGAAGTCAAATAATCAATATTAACCATATATTTTTGGGTCCCACAACTTTTTAATCATACATTTCAAAAACTTCTATCAAAATTCACTAAAAATCTAATTTTAATTTCCACCAAACATGGCCTAACTAACTAAAAAAGTAATAAATAATTTTATGCACGTGCAAGAAAAGCATTAAATGCAGGAAATATTTTGTTATCCTCATCTCTCAAGCTTCTATATAAAAGATTCTAGATTTTAATGATCAGAGAGTTTTTCATCTTTTCCATCTCCTTTCATATATTTCCAAATTAGTATTTTATAATCGCGTTTCTCTACCTTCTAATCGAATTTTAATTTTCACCCGTTGGAAAATGGATTCTGCAATCTCTTCATACAAACCACTCTATATTATAATTGCAGTACTCGTAATTCTGTATGCTATTTCTTTCTACTTTTGTCGTTCAAAACGTAAGGAAGAGAATACAGACGTTGAAAAAGGCACTTAAGACATCAAAGATCCATTCATGGATTACAAGCTTTGCAACAAAGGAGTGGATTCACATATTAATATGTATGGGGATGTAAAGTTTGTAGTTCCCCCCTCTCTCTTACTTGTTTATTTTAATTCTTGATCAGTATTATGTCTTTTCGTCTTATATATATAATTCTGTAAATATTATTTAAAAACATGGGATTGAAGCTTATGCTTAATATAGGGTTGTATATATGGTAGATATTATTTAAAAACATGGTACGTTATCAACACAGATATATATGGTAGGTTTTCAGTGTATATATCTGTGTTGATAACGTACCATGTTTTTAAATAATATCTACCATATATACAACCCTATATTAAGCATAAGCTTCAATCCCATGTTTTTAAATAATATTTACAGAATTATATATATAAGACGAAAAGACATAATACTGATCAAGAATTAAAATAAACAAGTAAGAGAGAGGGGGGAACTACAAACTTTACATCCCCATACATATTAATATGTGAATCCACTCCTTTGTTGCAAAGCTTGTAATCCATGAATGGATCTTTGATGTCTTAAGTGCCTTTTTCAACGTCTGTATTCTCTTCCTTACGTTTTGAACGACAAAAGTAGAAAGAAATAGCATACAGAATTACGAGTACTGCAATTATAATATAGAGTGGTCTGTATGAAGAGATTGCAGAATCCATTTTCCAACGGGTGAAAATTAAAATTCGATTAGAAGGTAGAGAAACGCGATTATAAAATACTAATTTGGAAATATATGAAAGGAGATGGAAAAGATGAAAAACTCTCTGATCATTAAAATCTAGAATCTTTTATATAGAAGCTTGAGAGATGAGGATAACAAAATATTTCCTGCATTTAATGCTTTTCTTGCACGTGCATAAAATTATTTATTACTTTTTTAGTTAGTTAGGCCATGTTTGGTGGAAATTAAAATTAGATTTTTAGTGAATTTTGATAGAAGTTTTTGAAATGTATGATTAAAAAGTTGTGGGACCCAAAAATATATGGTTAATATTGATTATTTGACTTCGATTTAAATTAAAATCTTATTTAAATAAATATCAAACAAAGGCTTAATCTTTCTCGCCAATAGAAGGAGAAAGAATTAAAATATCTTAACCGTGGTGAGGAACACCTTTCACAAAAACTTAAAAGCATGATGACGATAAGCACACCATCTTCAGTATTTACATGATCGAGCACGATGACTTCATGAAGTGCAAATTTACTTTAACTACGTATATATCTAAGACTTATTTGAATGTATCGTAATGAAAATAATACTTTCATATTTATTGCTTTAACTATTCTTCTATCTTTTCCATCAAATGTGATTTTTGGAGATAAGGTCATTACTTCTTTCTTTGAAACCTCCCACTAAATTTAGGGAAGGCTTACAAATCCTGTTTGGGAAGGGGCCGGGGGGTTTAGGCCCAATAACCAAAATTACTGCCTAGTTTGGAAATTTATCATGGCAGCTACAGAAAGCCCAAGGTCCATTACGAAAGTGCTTCGGGAGAATGGCCCATGAAAGAATAAATTTGAAAGAGTAATTAATTAGAACTTCTGTTTTTACTTCTTTTTCTCATAGAAGAACTTTCTGAAAGAATTATTTCGACCAGCTTCCTCTAAAGCTCTTTTAAACTAGATAAAGAACTTTCAAAAAATTATTCCATGTTCAAAAGAAGCTTATTAATCCAAAAATAGCTTTTAAGTTTTGAAAAATGTCAAACATGCCCTTAGAATTGTTTAAGCAACTATAAATACATTTTGACAAATTGAAAATGCTTATAAACGTTAATTTGGCAAAAAAAAAATAAATAAATAAAAAGGTTGGGCTATTCAACTTTCAATTTTTTTTATACAAAATACTTATTTTCAGAACTTACGATAGCAAATATCCTCTAAGTGCTTGTATGCATATAAAATATGTTTTTCATTTTCCCGATTCGTTAAACAATAATGTTTTTTTTATGAAAATACTACTATAGTAGGAATCAAAAGATAAAAAAGATGGAAAAGATGAAGAACTCTAAGAACATTGAAATCTCAAACCTTTTATAAAGAAGATTGAGATGAGGATTTTTCCTCGTGCATTCTTTTAATTAATTATCATTATGGCTACATAAATATATTGCACGCTTTTATTATTTGTCTATTCAAAACAAAATATTGCTTGGCTAGCTAGTGGTATTCCTTTGCTTGCTCGTGCATCAAATTATCGCTACTTTTCGAGTTAATTAATCTCTCTCTCTCCAATAGAAATTTTTGAGAGGTAGATTGAGAATGTTGCAAGGTAAAGAAAGAGAAAGAAATAAAATATCTTAATTTTTCATTCAATTTACTAATTTATTTATTTATGTACATATGTTTAAATATAATTTAAATTTAAAAAAACAAAATGAAATAAAAAAACAAGAGTTGGAATGGTTTCAAGGCAAAGATCATGTTTTCCATTCCCGTCCAGATTTTTAGGACATGACATGAGGTGGGACATAGCGCTCTCTCTCTCTCACACACACACACACACTCATATACACTTGTGTGTGCACACGCATATTAAGTGTTTGACTTGCATTTGTTGACAAGATATGGATGGTTTGGATTTTAAATTTAACACTTTAGAAGCTATTCTCAACCACTTATAATCACTTATTAGGCATAAAATAAGCGATATTTTCACGTTAATTAAGAAAAAAAAATTATCAAAATATATTTAAAAATAAAAAGTTGATTAAAAATAACTTTGTAAGACTTTAGTGTCCTACATTTTACCCCAATGATCCAATGTTATGGTCGAGCACATGATCGGACCAATGTAAAGACGACCACCGCTTGGAGCCAAACCCTAGGTATATCGTGACCCATCGAGAATTTAAATTGGTTCCTCTTTGAGCAAAGACACACTGTAGACCAACTATAGTTTGGCTTATATTTATCTAATCTATATCACTAGTCCTCTTCGAGCCCATTCGCTGCTAATGATGGAGTATGCATTAAGGGTTATGAGGAATATGGCGAGGAAGACTTTTAACAAGAACATAAAAGCATGATGACAATAAGCACTCCATCTTCTGTATTTACATGATCGAGGACGATGACTTCATAAAGTTCAAATTTACTTTTGATTATGTATATATCTCAGACTTATTTGAATTTATCGTAATGGGAATAGTACTTTCATATTTATTGCTTTAACGATTCTTCTATCTTTTCATGTGATTTTTGGAGATAATGGTATTACTTCTTTATTTCTTTCTTTTAAACCTCCCACTACATGTAGGTGAAGGCCTAAAAATCCGGTTTGGGCATTAATGGCGTTTTAAGGGGGGCCTAACCTGATTTGGAAATTTATCATGGGCTGTACAGAAAGCCCAAGGTCCATTATGAAAGTGCTTCGGGAGAATCGCCCATGAAAGAATAAATTTGAAAAGTAATTAATTGAGATTAGTTTGGAAGAACTTGTGTTTCTACTTCTTGTTCTCAGAAGAACTTTCTGAATAAGTTATTTCAGCCAGCTTCCTCTAAAGCTCTTTAAAACTAGATAAAGAACTTTCGAAAAATTATCTTATATTCAAAAGCAGCTTATTAATTCAAAAATAGCTTTTAACTTTTCAAAAATATGTCAAACTTGCCCTTACAATTGTTTAAGCAACTATAAATACCTTTTGACAAATTGAAAATGCTCATAAGCATTAATTTGGCAAAAAAAAAAAAAAAAAGGCTGGCTATTCAACTTTCAAATTTTTAAATAAAATACTTATACGATAGCAAATATCCTCTAAGTGCTTGTACGCATATAAAATATATTTTTCATTTGCTCAATTCGTTAAACAATAATGTTTTTATGATATTATTGTAAGAGTATCATTTAAACTTTATAGATCAAGTGATTCAATAAAAATATTGTATGTCAAATTGAACAAAATTGTTCATGATAATTGAAAATTCTTGTTATGCAATGTACCCATCATCCTCCATAAATAGTAGAAATTAGCTTTCCTCAAAGTTTCTATCCTATTTTCGTTCTGGCAAAACAAGAGGTCAGATCCGCTGTCTTCTTTTTCAGTCCAAAAGATAAGCCAAATGTCGTGGATAATGTTGATAACTCCAATAAATACAAGAAGAATGGAAAACCTCTTGGTTCTAAAAAGGATCAATGGAAGTTCAAAAGTAATTTCAAGGGACCTTACTACGTTTGTGGAAAGTTGGGACACTACGCTAGAGATTGCAAGGGTAGAAAACAAACAAAGAGGGAATGAAAATTTCTCCCTTTTTACAGCTTCGACACTTCGAGTATTTGCATGTCCAATCCTCGACTTTTATCTTGTCCATTTTGGTCCTCAAACTATGATTTCCTATCAATCACGCCCTCCAAAAATTGTTTGAAAGTTTGAATTTTCAATCTGATTTTAGCTATTTTTTCTGGTGGGAAGAATTTATTGTAGAATTTTCTGGTCAATTCTTCCCATATAATAATACTTCCATAAGGTTCAGCGTCTAACCACTCCAATGCAGCATCTTTAAGTGTGTATGGGAAAAATCGCAATTTAATAGCAGCTGCATTGACCCCCGAATCATGAAAATTCTGGTAATTTCGAAGAATTCTGGAGATGTGTGTATTTGGATTTTCATGAGGTAACCCGTAGAATTGAAGAGTATTGCTCATCAAATTGATCCATTTTGCCTGAAAATTATTTACCCAAAATCTGGATACACAATACTAGAGCGTGCAGGTGCAGCTATTGGCGTTAGAAACATTGAAACTAGCAAGTATCCTTCGTTTATTTCCCTTCGCTCCGCTGCAGATCCGGTAGCGCTACTACTGTTACGGCACCTGTCCAATTGACTGAATATGAATATGAATATTTTGATCATTGGCCATTTGATGTTGTTTTTGTTTGTGTTCCTTGCATCTTTGTCTGAAAATACGTTCTATTTTCGAGTCAAACGATTCAAGATCGTTGCCTTGGGTACGGAGCATACAACGAACACTTTTTTTAATAAAAGAAAGTGAAATAAAATCAAATAACAGTTAAAAATAAAATAAAATAGGACTAAAACAGTGCCAAAAACTTGTTGCATTTTTTTATATCGCAAGTGTACGATATCGCAACAAGTAATATAGTGAACCTTTGAGTTCGAATTATCATTCCTATGAGAACTACACTTTAGGTCTTAATTTACTGTTTCTAATTCCTATTTGACAAAAGTAAGAAAATATTTATGATAATTGTGATTATTTTAATTAACTACTTCTAACAAATTGAAAATATAAAATGATTGCAAACCATTGATAATTGAAAAACAAATATATGATGAATATTAGTCCAAAATAATTTCATCTATTCATCACGTTTATTTTTAATTCAAGATTTATAATTTAATGTAGTGTTGGGTCGAATTCTTCTATTATATTCAACTTACCCATCTCGAGTTCTCATTGAGCCTATTTAACTAATTCAATTTCATATCTCTATACGAATCAATTTTAGTTAAACAAAACACTATATCTAAGAAGTCAAGTTATGACCGCAATAATTAGTATAGATATCTCTACATATTATACTGATTTACCAATTTTATTATATGATTTAAACTTTGGACTCACCTCTTGATTCGTAAGAAATTCATATAATCATTAAATTATTGATTAGGTAATTTAATGCATTAAACTTATAATAAAACTAATAAATAAATCACATAAATCTTGAATAAAAAAAAGGATCACAAGTCAACTAAATTGTTTTCCCTGATATAAAAATTAGTTATTCATATTGAAAAAATAAAAACACGTAAAAGTGGAAAGATATCACCAAAAATTGACGAAACATGAAAACTTCTGGTGTTGGTAGTTTCTTTTCATTTTCCTTCTCTTTCTTTTTTCTTTTTCTCTACGTATTGTTCTGCTACCTTTGATTTCTCTTTTGCCACTTTTTCCATTCTTTTCTCAAATTCTTCATTAAACATAAAGTTTAACCTACAAAACACAATATAATATAAATTAGGTAAAATTTAATCCAAAAGATAATAAAATATAATGATTTACGGTCACAAATAAGTATACAAAATACACTTATCACATTTCCAAATTTGAATCTTTGTTTGTCCTCAAACAAAACTAAAATCTGACAAACACACACATATACAATGCTAATTACATAATTGGTGGTCAGTCAATCAAGTAAGCAATAAAATTTAGCTAGTTAACCTGACTTTTTATCTCGGGATTGAAATCATAATGACAAATTTATACACAACTTCAAATTCACAATACAAAAATTAAAATTCACTTTTCCAATAAAAAATCAATATGTGTGTGTGAAGAATTAAGTATAGTATAATGAATTCATAAGTTGTTTCAATTGCCGACCCTCGGTGGTCAAATATGTTCTTTCATCACTCGTAAGTTCATACACCCCAAATTTATTTTTTCACTCTTTTCCAGTGTGTGAACTAAGGTTGAATATTTTTTTTTACTAACCTCACCTTTCTAAATTGGTAGGATTTCACTAATTGCAGCTCAACATTTCAATAAACAAGGATTCTTCATTAAATTTGATTGTTTTAATCTCTAGAACTTAACTAGGCTAACAATCTCTTATCAAAAGACAAATTTTTTTAAACAAATGTTTGAAACTTAATCAAGGCATTTGATGCGTCATATGTTTCATGCATCTACTTTTCTGATTATTTTTCAATATTTTTTTATTTGAAGCATTCTCTCTATTAATCTTTCTAAATGACCTCATGTAACAAGCTTTCGTCCGATGACTCCCAAGTCAAATGACCATAGTGCACAAGATTTTAAAGACCCTTACCGGCTTAATTGTTGGAGTCATAAATATTATGAAGAAATTTTCAAATAAAATATTTTTTATACCTTGTTTAGTGCAATGTCCCTCATTTACTCCAATTCAAGTAAAACGAGCTCCAACTTGAGATTTTCACCCAATTGCATCATATTGACATTAGACAATCCACACAATATTTTTAATTTCACACATGAAATCCCTATTTATCTCAACATCTTCCTGCAACAGTGAAATCCCCCCAAACTATTCTAAATTTGGTCTAAGAATCTAAAATTTAGTGTGTTTGGGTTCAGCATATATGACCCACTATTTCAACCTATTCAATTATGAAATTAACTCATTCTTGCACAATGCTTAACTTAATGCATGTGCTCATTATATATCAAACTTCACTTGGAAAAGCAAAGATTAATCTCAGCATGTAACTTATTCTTCATTCATAAATCAATTCATGATTCAATATATTCGTCATTGACTGCCGACTAACTAAGTCACACAAACATACAAAATGAAAAAAAAAGATACTTTTTACTTTTTTTACTAAAGCAATAAAAGCAAACAAAAACATATAAAAAAATGAAAATTCATGTTTTCCATCCCCAAATTTAAACTAGACGTTGTCCTCAATGTCTTTAATCATAAATCTTCATATACAGGGGGTGGGGAAGAAAATGAAGAAAAGACTCACATGATATGATTTGTAATTCAATGGCTAGCTTTCTTATTGCTCATGTTGGCTCCTTGGTCAATATTGGTTTAAATGTTCCGCGACGTCATGTTCTTGAAAAATCAAATAAAGCATTAAGATCAAATAATTGGAACACGTGTTACTTAGCTCTAACATCTAATAAACCAACATATCGGAAATCTATGGAGAAGAGGGATATGGATAAGGAATCACAAATAAATTTAAAATAAATTAAACTATCCTAAAATTTAAAAACAGAATAAATAAAAAAGGAAAAAAGCTTAGGTTGCTTCCAAAGAAACGTTTCTTTAACGTCATTAGGTTGACTATGTGATATGTTTATTCTAGAACGGCTAGTTCAATGCTTTTTTTAGAGATTGGAAAATCATCTACGTAGTGTTTAATGCATTATCCATTACCCTTGAAATTTTCGTTTGCTAGTTTGCCCAAGTCCGTTTACACTTTACACCAACCCATTAATCCATAATTCATTAATTGACTCAAGCCAACTAATATACTATGACTCATAAGGCAGTGACTTTGATATCCCCCATTCAAAAATATGAAACCCCTAATTTTCTCATACGCATGCGACCTACACGGCTACGCACGGTGAATTCGTCTATCGTCTTCAATCCATTTTTCAATTAATTTAGGCATTGGATTTTCAATTGAATTGAAGCTAATTCGAGCATATTAGTCACCGATTCTTCTAATTTCTAAAATGTATTTGAAATTTGGTAGTTGATAGTTCACTAGTTTGGATTTGAGAAATTGGAAATATTGCAGTGAAGTAGTAAAATAACTCGGTCTCATTAAGTAATGGCTTTGTTATTTTTTCTAATTTGATGGTTTAAAATAGAATTGTTTGTGAAAGTAATTATTGTTTATTATGAATTTAATGTTATTTTTTCATAAAAATGAAAAATGGTATTTATTTATTTGTTTATTTATGTATTGAATTTGTTTTTTAATAGGCATGGAGAAATATTTTAAATGAAAATCCGTATATTCGATTGTGGTTGATAACGATGTAATTATATGACGTTTTCGGAGTATTAAAACGCATAGGCTACAATTGTAATAGCGTATTGACTTATTTTCGTTAATGACAAATGGTCTGGGCCCGCCCCTCGTAGGGAAACACTTGGGATACAGTAAAAAGTCCAGACCATCTTGATTTCAATTTTCCTGGGAACAACTTAAGTTTGGAGTTATACAAGAACACTTGATTTCCCACTCTGAAAATTCATTGTCCAATATTCTTGTCATGCCACTGTTTCATCTTTTCTTTGTAGATGGATGCATTTTCATAAGCTTCTCTTATGAATTCTTCTAATTCGTGAAGCTGTAATATTCTTGTTTCTCCGGCTTTTTCTAAGTTTATGTTCAATTGCTTCAATGCCCAGTATGCCTTGTGCTCACACTCAACGGGTAGGTGGCAAGCTTTCCCGAAAACTATTCGGTATGGCGACATATCAATCGACGTCTTGTAAGCGGTGCAATAAACCCACAAAAATCGTCTAATTTTTTGGACCAATCTTTTCGAGATGCATTCACCGTGAGTTCCACAATCCTTTTCAACTGTCTATTGGATGTTTCAACATGTCCACTTGTCTGAGGATGATAGGGTGTGGCTATTCGATGTTGTACCCCATATTTAGCTAGCACCGCCTTGAATAACCTATTACGAAAGTGAGTTCCACCATTACTGATGATGGCTCTTGGAGATCCATAGTGATTGAAGATATTTTTCTTTATAAAATTCACCACCACCTTTGCATCATTGGTGGGTAACGCCATTACTTCCACCCATTTGGAGACGTAATCAACGGCTTCTAGGATATATCGATTGTTATAGGACGATGGAAAAGGTCCCATAAAATTAATGCCCCAAACATTGAATAGCTCCACCTCCAAAATATTGTTTAGTGGCACCTCATGACAGGCAGAAATGTTACCTGTTCGTTGACACTTATCACAAGATCTGTAGAATCTGTGAATCCTTAAATAATGTTGGCCAATAGAAACCACTTTGAAGCACCTTTGCTGCAGTTTTAGTCGGGTCAAAGTGCCCTCCATATGCAGAAGCATTAACCCTGGACAATATTGGTTTCATCTCATCTTCTGGCACACATCTTCTGATAATCTGATCTGCCCCTCTTTTATATAAATGTAGATCATCCTAGTAATAGAATTTCACCTCATGAAGAAGTTTCATCTTCTATTGATAGGTAAATTCTAGATCCACATG
Organism: Fraxinus excelsior; assembly: GCA_019097785.1. Taxonomy (NCBI): domain Eukaryota; kingdom Viridiplantae; phylum Streptophyta; class Magnoliopsida; order Lamiales; family Oleaceae; genus Fraxinus; species Fraxinus excelsior. Next base: position 31,967,120 of record CM032634.1, on the reverse strand, counting down.
CCCACTTGCTAAATAATTAACAATATATGCATACCAATAAGCCTTTTCCAACTGCAGAAGTTGCTCATCAGGAAAAATTTCATTGATGTCCAAATCGTCAAACTTTTCAACCTGCTCTAGCCTCGATAAGTGATCTGCTACTTGGTTTTATGTCCCCTTTTTATCATGGATTTCAATGTCAAACTTTTGCAGTAATAGAACCCACTGAATCAAACTAAGTTTAGCATCTTTCTTCTCGAATAGATATTTCAAAGCCGAATGGTCTGTGTAAATTATCACCTTTGAACCTATTAGATACGAATGAAACTTGTCGAAGGCAAACACCATTGATAGCATTTCTCTTTCAGTTGTTGTATAGTTGATCTGACCATGTGTCAATGTTTTGCTGGCATAGTAGATGACAAGCAAGACCTTTCCCTTTCGTTGACCAACACGGCAACACCGCTCCCACTGCGAAATCGCTAGCATCACACATAGTTCAAAGGGTAGTTCCCAATCTGGTACCACTATAACAGATGCAGATATTAACGCTTCTTTCAAAATGTTAAAAGCATTTAAACACTTATCAGAAAATATAAATGGCACATCATTTTCCAGTAGATTGTACAATGGTTTTGTAATATTCGAGAATTCCTGGACGAATCGTCTGTAAAATCATGCATGACCTAAAAAACTTCGAATCCCCTTGATCGAGGTAGGTGGCTGCAATTTTTCAATCACTTGTATCTTTGCTTTGTCGACTTCAATGCCCTGTGATGAAATCCGACAACCTAACACTATCCCTTTACCATAAAGTGATACTTTTCCCAGTTGAGTACCAGATTTTTCTCTTCACACCTTTGTAAAACAAGTAATAAACATTCCAAACAGTCATCAAATGAGTCTCCAAACACTAAAAAATCATCCATGAATACTTCTATGTATCTCTTAACCATGTCAGAGAATATTGCCATCATACATCGCTGAAAAGTTGCAGGGTTGCAGAGACCAAATGGCATTCTTCTAAAAGCAAAAATACCATAAGGACATGTGAATGTTGGTTTCTCCTAGTCTTCTGGAGCAATTGCTATCTGATTATACCTTGTGTATCCGTCCAGAAAATAGTAATGAGAATGGTCTGCTAACCGTTCCAACATCTGACTGATAAAGGGCAATGGGAAGTGATCTTTTCTGGTGGCATTATTCAGCCTCCTATAATCTATACACACTTTCCATCCTGTTACTATCCGTGTTGGTATCAGTTCGTTGTTCTCATTTTCTCCACTGTAATTCCACCATTTTTAGGCACCACATGTACCGGACTTAACCAAGAACTATCTGAGATGGGATAGATAATTCCTGCATCGAGCAATTTCGGCACTTCTTTTCATACTACTTCATTTAAAGTTGGATGTAATCTGCGCTGCCCCTCTATAGATGGCTTGGACTCGTCTTCCATCAAGATTTTGTGCATACAAAGAATAGGACTGATTCCTCGAATATCAGTTATAGTCCATTCAATTGTAGTATTGTGCTCCCTAAGTATCCCTAATAACTTATTTTCCTCTTATACTGTGATGCCATTAGCAATGATCACTGGCAAAGTTGTAGAGTCCCCCAAATATACATAATGGAGATGGGATGGTAAAGGTTTTAACTCCAAAGTTGGTACTTTCTCCACTAAAGGTACTGGTGGGGGTATGATTTGAACCAAGAGACTCGTATTGCCAATGTCTTTGTCCAATTAGTTGTTCAACCAAACTTACTGTGCATTCAGTTCTATCTGCCTTTTCTCCCTCATATTGTGCACTGTCTACTTCATGTACAATTTCTAGATGTGTTGCATTAAATGTATCGATCATAAGCTCACCAAGAACATCCACCTGGCAACAAGTATCTGAAGTCAGTAGGTGTTTCATTGCTTTGAACATATTGAAGATGACTTATTCATTGTCCATTTGAAGAATCATTTTTCCGCCATAGACATCAATAAGTTCTCTCCCGATAGACAAGAAAGGTCTTTCCAAGATTAACGGAATATTTGAATCATCTTCCATGTCCAAGATAATGAAATCAGCTAGGAAGATGAACTTATCAACCTTGACAAGCACATCTTCAATAATTCCCTTAGGTCTTTTGATAGACCTAGCAGCCAGTTGTGATGAGATTCTTGTAGGTTTAGTTTTTCCCAATCCAAGAGACCAGTACACAGAGAGTGACATCAATTTAACACTAGCACCTAAGCCACATAAAGAATGCTCGAAATAATTTGAACCAATGGTGCATGGTATAGTACAACTCCCTGGATCCTTAATTTAGAAGGTAGCTTTTTTAGAATTGTACTGCATTCCTCGTTCAAGTAGACAGTCTCACACTCTTCCAACTTTCTCTTATTGGACAGGATCTATTTTAGAAATTTTGCATAACTAGGCATCTATGCAAACGAGATGTTGATATGTAGTTTCTTGAAAATATCATCAAACTTTGGGAATAGCTTGTGTAACTTCCTCTTTAGAAACTGTTGAGAAAAGAGATTCAGTGGCACATAGGTTTTGACAGGACTTGGTGCTCTGACTGTAGCTCATTCTCTTTTTCTTCATTTTTATTTTCATGTGTTGCATATTTCTCTTTCTCCAGTGCCCCTTCAACTTCTACCTCTTTCTCTCGTCTGTCTAGCCTTTTCACATGTATTTCGTGTAGTTGTACTCCACTTCTAGTCGTTATGGATTGCACTTGCTCATTTGGGTTTATTATTGTGTTGCTCGGTAATGTCCCTTGTTGGCGTTCTCCAACTGTTGAGCTAGCTGACCAATTTGTGTTTCCAGCTTCTTGATTAAAACCTGTTGATTCTGAAAATTTGTATCAATTTGCTGGAACACCTTATCCATCCTTTGCATATACTGAGTGAACATTTCCCCCCAACTTGATTTTTTCTCTTGCTAAACATTATTTTGAGCATTCCCGGGCTGATTATCAGACCATCTGAAGTTAGGGTGATGTCTCTATCCTGGATTATAAGTTTGTAAATATGGGTTAAAATTGCGAGAGCCATTCTGAATGAAATTGACCTGTTCCTCGAGAAAACCCATAGAAGTTGCATAATTAGCCCTACAGTTTTCGCATGATGTGTCACTCATCACTACATGTGTTCCTCTCGTTTGTGACTTCACCAACAGCCCTACCTGTTTTGTTAAAGCCGCTATCTGTACGTTTGTAGATGCGGTGCTATCCAATTCATACACCCCGGATGCTCTCAGAGATATCATTCTTTCTAATGAAAACATTGAGTGTGTAGTGGCAATTAGCTCAAATAGATCCAATATTTGTTGTACTGATTTTCCTATGATTGATCTACCTGAAGAGGAATCCACCTGAGATTTTGACAGTGGTGAGAGTTCGATGTAGAAGTACTGCACTTGATTACCAACTGGGATCCCATGATTTGGACACTTTCGCATCAGCTCTTTAAATTTGTTTCATGCCTCGTGATAGCTTTCTCCATCCTGTTGTTGGAAAGTTTGAATTTCCAATATGATTTTAGCTACTTTCGTCGGTGGGAAGAATTTATTGCATAATTTTCTGGTCAGTTCTTCCCATGTAGTAATACTTCCATGAGTCTCGGAGTCTAACCACTCCAATGTGGCATCTCTAAGTGTATATATGAATAATCGCAATTTAATAGCATCTTCATTGACCCCCAGTGCATGAAAATTCTGATAATTTCAGAGAAATCTGGAGATGTGTGTATTTGGATTTTCATAAGGCAACCCGTAGAATTGAAGAGTATTGCTCATCAAATTGATTTGTTCTACCCTTATCTGAAAATTATTTACCCGAAATCTGGATACACAATACTAGAGCGTGCAGGCGCAGCTATTGGCGTTAGAAACATTGAAACTGACAAGTCTCCTTCGTTTATTTCCTTTTGCTCGCCACTACTCTTGCGGCCACTTGTCCACTTGGCTAAATAGGAATATGAATATTTTGATCGTTGGCCATTTGATGTTATTTTTGTTTGTGTTACTTGCGTCTTCATCTAAAAGTACGTTCTATCTTCGAGTCAAACGGTTCAAGATCGTCGCCTTGGGTACGGAGCATACAACGAACACTTTTTTTTTTATAAAAGAAAATCAAATCAAATCAAATAACAGTTGAAAATACAATCAACTAAAACTAAAAGTAAATAGTCACCAGCAATGGCGCCAAAAACTTGTTGCGTTTTTTTATATCGCAAGTATATGATATCGTAACAAGTAATATAGTAGACATTTGAGTTCGAATTATCATTCCCACGAGGACTAAACTTTAGGTCTTAATTTACTTTTTCTAATTCCTATTTGACAAAAGCAAGAAATATTTATGATGATTGTAATTATTTTGACTAACTACTTTTAACAAACTAAAAAAATAAAATGATTGCAAACCACGGATAATTGGAGAAATAAATATAAGATGAATATTAGGGCAAAACAATTTTATCTATTGATTACCTTTATTTTTAATTCACGATTTATAACCTAATGTAGTGTTCGGTCGAATTCTTCTATTACATTCAACTTACACCTCTCGAGTTTTCATTGAGCTTATTTAACTAATTTAATTTCATATCTTTATGCGAATCAATTTTAGTTAAACAAAATACTATATCTAAGAATTCAAATTATGACCGCAATAATTAGTAAATGTATCCCTACACGTTATACTAATTTATCGAATTTTATTATATGGTCTAAACCTCAAACTCACTTCTCGATTCGTAAGAGATTCACATAATCATCAAATTATTGATCAGATAATTTAATGCATTAAACTCATAATAAAACCAACACTTAAATAAATAAATCACATAAATCTTGAATAAAAAAAAATAAAGGATTACAAGTCAACCAAATTGTTTTCCGTAATATAAAAATTAGTTATTCATATTGGAAAAATAAAAACATGTAAAAGTGAAAAGATATCACCAAAAACTGATGAAACATGAAAATTTCTGGTATTTGCAATTTCTTAGCCTTTTCTGTTTCTTTTTCCTTTTTCTCTGCATATTGTTCTGCTGCCTTTGATTTCTCTTTCACCTTTTGACTTTTCCTTTGTATAGGTATGTGTGTATGGAAAATGTTATTTCCCCAGGCTCAGGGACCGACTCAAAACCAGAGAAATAAGTTAATCACGTGTAAATCGCAATTTGGAGGGAAACCCAATTTTCAGCCAATTTAGAACCCTTTTCATCTTGGAGGAAACCCAATTTTCAGCCTTCATCCTCCGATTTCCTCTCCTGCTCTCTGCTAGATGGAAGAGAGATCTTCCATTTCGATCGCACCCATTTCATCTCCTACCCCCATTCCATTTCGATCGCACCCCATTTCTACCGGAAGCCATATTCTCCGATTTGCCCACTGATCTCCGACCTTTTGGACATTGACTTGTTCGAGACTTACATTCTCTTCTCTGATAATTTCTTTTACAACATTTAAGATGGCGGAGAACCCAATTTACGGTAAAATTTATTTCCTAATCGTTTCTTAATTCCCAGATCTGATTTTCTATTTGTGCGTTTGTATTGCTATTATTTGTACTGGTTTGGAGGTGAATGATAGCACAGAAAATTGTTTCTAGCTAGCTACACTCACTTGTCTGTTAAGAATAATACCTGCATTTTCCTGATTTATATAGTTTCGGTTATAGTTGTCCAAATATTGTTGTGGTATCTCTGGTTTTGTGAAAAATTGATTTTGGTGTTAAATAGCATATGATTTCCAGTGCAAATGTTGACCGCCATTTTTAAGTTGGTAGATTAGCTTACTATAGAATCATATTGCAGCTTAGGAAGCTCACAAAATATATCCAGATCGTTTAACTATGAATGGGTCATGACCGCCATTTTTGAGTTGTTAGATTAGCTTACTATAGAATGATATGGCAGCTTAGGAAGCTCACAAAATATATCCAGAACATTTAACTGTGAATGGGTCATGAAAATATATCCATATATTTATTTCAATTGAAGTATATAGGCTTAATCATGGTATTGATTATGGAGAACACATATTTGTTGTTAGTTATACGGAATGAAGATATAAATATTTTATTTGTTGACTAAAAATGACCATTTTTTTTGTTGTCGTGGCAGAACAAATTATGGACCACGTACAGGATAATCACGACAATATTTCGGTACAATTTGGGAGTGAGAAGGTGACAGAGTCCGTGAACGTGGTAGAAGGTAAAACCTCTACGGGAGTTGGTGCAATTGTACCCGAGGTGGGAATGTTGTTCAAAAATGAGAAAGATATGCATGATTTCTACATGACATATGCTTACACAGTGAGGTTTCCAGTTAAGAAAAGGAATTCAAAAAAGGGCGATGATGGACGTTTAAGATATCTAACGTTGACATGTAACCGAGAAGACGGAAGCATCGGTAATAGTAGCGGTTCTTTGAAGCCGCAACCAACAGTTAAGATGGGTTGTAAAGCTAGGATATCTTCATCTTGTAATGGTCTTGGAATTTGGAGAATTAACGCGGTAAATCTCGATCACAATCATGCAACAAGTCCTTCTAAATCTAGGCTATATCGATGCAACAGACAAGTGAGTGCAGCTATGAAACGGAAGCTTGAGGTAAATGATTTGGCAGGAATCCCGTTGCATAAAAGTTACAACTCTGCAGTTGTAGAAGCAGGTGGATACGAGAAATTGACTTGTATTGAAAAGGATTGTCGAAACTATATAGAACGAGCGAGGAGATTACGACTTGGAGAAGGAGATGCGGCAGCAATTCAATCTTATTTTTCAAAAATGCAAGCACAATGCTCAGGATTTTACTTTAGTATTGATTTGGACGATGAGTCGCGGCTACGAAATGTTTTTTGGGCAGATAATCGGTGTAGGCAGGCGTACAAGGAGTTTGGCGATGTTGTATCCTTTGATACCACCTACCTCGTAAATAAATATGACATGCCATTCGCTCTTTTTGTGGACGTAAATCATCACGGACAATCAACTTTGCTTGGTTGTGGTTTGGTTTCGAACGAAGACACAGAGACCTTTGTATGGTTGTTCAAGACATGGATTCAATGCATACACGGTCAATCTCCAGCTGGTATTATTACCGATCAAGATAGGGCAATGCAAAATGCCATTCAGATTGTTTTTCCAAACACAAAGCATAGATGGTATTTGTGGCACATTTTGAAGAAGTTGCCTGAGAAGTTTGGCTACCATGATGAGAAGGGTCTGATATTTGGGGCTATACATAGACTAGTATATGATTCGCAGTCCACTGAAGAATTTGAAGATGGTTGGAGGACGATGATTCGTATGTATGGATTGCACGACCATGATTGGCTATCAGGATTGTATGAGAATATGGGACGTTGGGTTCCTTGCTATCTGAAAACTAGTTTCTGGGCTAAGATGTCAACTACACAAAGAAGCGAGAGTATGAATGCGTTCTTCGATGGGTACGTGCAGTCGAAAACATCGTTGAAACAATTTGTTGAACAATACGAACGTGCCCTGAGAAGTAAGGTTGAGAAGGAGTTTCAAGCGGATTTTAAATCATTCTCGCAAATGGTACCATGTACAACACAATTTGAAATGGAGCAACAGTTTCAATCGGTTTACACTACGGGAAAGGTGTATTGCGACTTGATGTCTATCTCAGACCAATCCCACAATTCGATCTATGAAGTACGTAAGACTATGATGTATGAGGGCTGTCGGAAGAGAAAGACATTTACCATTTCGTTCGTGAGAGACAGATGTGAAATTGTTTGCACATGCCACTTATTTGAGTTTTGGGGAATACTTTGCAGACACGCGATCACAGTATTGGTTAGGAATGACATTACACATGTGCCGGATAAGTACATATTGCGAAGATGGAGGCGGGATGTTCGTAGAGCTCACACTAGGGTTGCTGTAAAATATGATGGGTTAGTAAGTACTCCTGCACAATTAAGATATGAAGAGATGTCTAATGGTTTTGCAGAGGTAGCAAACCTAGCTGCATATGATGAAAATCATTCACGCGCGATGATGGAGTGGATAAAATTCCAATGTAAAGAGCTAACGACCACGAAATCGAGTACAGGAAGTAATTGCCATGTTCAACATACTATGGAAGCTAATGAGTTGGTAAATACTTCTTCTGTAAGCGTACTTGATCCAAAACATGCGTGAAGAAATGGAGCTCCAAGGAAACTTAGGAGAAAAGGCCCGTTGGAGACTGCATCGAAGAAAGCGAAGATACGTAATTGTTTTGGTTATTTTATGATGGTAATCTGTTTCAAAGTACATATGACAATTGCAATTGATTTCATGCAATCTGGGTCGACCTCGAATCCTAGTACAAGACCAACAACAAGCCGCCTAAATATGGTTGATGGAGGAATTGCGAATCAGCCACCTCAAGCACCACAAGAAGTGAGCAAAGTTCTAATTTGAATTAATCTGTTCGTTACTATTTGGCGTCAAATTGTTTATTAGCTATTTAGATCATTGTTGATGTTCTTGTTTGTGTTAGATTAATTCCCATCTCCTGCGCCATTAGTAAATGAGTAATTGATAGTCTGATAAAATATGAAGAGAAGAATGTGAGTGGCATAATTTGATAGTTTATAGTCGGTAAAGGCTGCTATTTAATGAAGCAAATCCATTTTAACACAGTTAAATACATATTTTGCATGTAAATCATTCAAGATTGCCAAACAATTGAGTTCATCTTTGCAATGGCCTGCCCGTACAATAGCGTCGAATTACATAATTGGTGTCTGAAAATCTGAGCTATTGGATTAGTCGATTACAGATTTTGGGAAATTGAAATGAAAGCTTGTGGAGTCTTTATTTTGATAAAACTATACTGGACGTTTTGGAGGTAGGAAAATGTTTAGTGTAAGTTTTAAAAGTAAGAATGTACTGCCTATTTTATGCAATAGTTGGGTAAATGGATGGTTTGGAAGTGTGTAAAGATGATAAGAGTCCACGTGTTTAGGCATTTCAATTAATTTTGCGAAGTTTAGAAACTGTAATGTAAGTTTAGAAATTAATTTTGCAAAGTTTAGATTTATACAAAAGTAAGAATAATGATGTGTTTATCATTATAAAGTTTAGAAACTATAATGTAAGTTTAGAAATTAATTTTGCAAAGTTTAGATTTATGATGTGTTTATCATTGTAAAGCTTTGCTTTTGAGTTTTTATGCGTCCAATTCCCTTATTGTGATCTCATTATTTGTTCATAATTTGATAAATTCAGGGCTGGTCGACACCTATTCCATTTCCCATTTCACAATATTCGATCCCAACACAATTTCCCATCTCACAACATTTATTGTCCGGACAGTTGATCAATCCGCCGTTGACGAACTTTATGTATAATTTACAAGGTACAAGTAGTTCTCTTATTTATGAGATAAAACTTAATTATGTTGATGATGAAACTTCAGTAATCGTTCATTATGTTTTTTTTTTAGGGCAATCTATGTCTGTATACTATCCAAGCTTACCACGTGAAGATGGCAGCGGCTCGTGAATTGTTTCTTGTGATTGAACTTTATGAAACACTATTTGTAATACACATGTAACAATGTTAACCATTGAGTTAACGCATTTTATCCAGATTATTTGTTTCGACATTGGTTACCGATATCATTATGTTGATTTTACAATTTTAGTATTCCTTTTCGTAGGGTTTTTATTCTGATCTTTCATGAAGGGAAAATTGGCATATTTCCGTTTCCTATTAACCATTTATTTAAGACAATCTCTAGCATGTCTAATATAAAACCAGATGTCTTAAACATTCCATTAGAAATAAAGCATAACCCATACTTTATGACTATAAGCCTCATTACGCATGAAATAATTTGAGCTATACATAGGTGGAGGGAGAAACACGCTCTTTTGAAACGATAAGTCTCTTTAACCAAGCATAAGAGTTCATACACGAAATAACGTTACATTGGGTTTTTTGCCCACTACAAAACATTTCGGTAAGCAAACTAACATGAAATAATCAAGCTAACTGCTTCCCTTTAGCATCCATTTTGGCAATTACTTTTTCAGCCCGAACTGTGACGTTCACCGAAATTTGGAGCTCTTCATCATCACTTATTCGAACTCGAGACTGGAACATCCGAGACATGTCTTCAATTGTTTCATTCTTCGCATGGTTACTCGAGCTTGTACATTCGCGTTTATATGGACCGCTTGAATCTTCCTTAACCACCCAATCCCAAAATCCACAATTGTTACTGCAGCAAATGAATAATTTCCCTTTATTTTTACTCTCCTTCTCCACGACAAAACATTTCTCAAATCCATTCTTACATAGCGGGCAAGGGCGTTTCTTCTTGCAATCGGCAAAGAAGTGGTCTTTGGCTCTACAGCTATGACATATTCCAGAGTTCCTGCCTGTCATTCTAAGACACTCAACCAAAACCAACAATGTTGCAGGAGTCAGTTTCACTGGACAATCAACCAAATCTTGCAAAACTGAAAACTACGCAAAAATCCAACCTAGATAAGCTATTGACAACTACAATTCAGTACAATGCCAAGCAAAATCAAAACACATTGCCCTATTTCATCAATTACAGTTCAAATTCTCGCTGCCATCAAAAGGCATGTAGCCCCATTTCATCCACACATCACATTGGACAATCAACCAAATCTTGCAAAACTGAAAACTACGCAAAAATCCAACCTAGATAAGCTATTGACAACTACAATTCAGTACAATGCCAAGCAAAATCAAAACACATTGCCCTATTTCATCAATTATAGTTCAAATTCTCGCTGCCATCAAAAGGCATGTTGCCCCATTTCATCCACACATCACACTAGACAATCAACCAAATCTTGCAAAACTGAAAACTACGCAAAAATCCAACCTAGATAAGCTATTGACAACTACAATTCAGTACAATGCCAAGCAAAATCAAAACACATTGCCCTATTTCATCAATTACAGTTCAAATTCTCGATGCCATCAAAAGGCATGTTGCCCCATTTCATCCACACATTACACTGGACAATCAAATTCTACTAAAATAGATAACATTCTACCTGGGCAGAGTTGAACAACGTCGCTCGAAGAAGGCTACGTTGTAAAATTGTTGAAACCAGTAACGAGAACACGTTGTTGGGCTCACCTGATGACGGTAAATTTCTTCGGATAACCTCTAGACGACGACGCCTTTCACGCCGGCAACGTCGTTCGGAGATGGTGAAGGCTTCAACGACGTTCGGAGATGGTGGGTCGAGCGACACCGCATGTTTTCACAGTCACGTGGAGCGACGAAATTTTGGCACCAAGTCTTGCCGGAGATGGTGGCTTCTGATTAGGGATATCGATTTTGGGAATCAGCTCATCGATTTCCAGATGGTGAGCAGTGGGTAAGGTTTCGAATTTGGGGAAGTAGTTATCTTGGTTTCGAAGGTAGAATATTGTGCAATCGGGGTTTGGTTCACAGAATTTTCCATTTTTTTTCCTTTTTTTTTAAACATGCCACGTCATCTGTTTTTAAATCGGTTTGGCCATCACCTGGACGAGTAGCACGACTGATGTGTGTATATATATTTTCTCCCAAGGCAGCCGGCAACTGTGTATGTGTGAATTGTTTTCATAAATTGGGCATCCAATTAATATTTCCAATACAAATATATTGAGGCTCATTTAACTCCAATCCATTTAATATATTATTTCTATCCAAAGACTTCATCTTTGAATTTTTCCATTTTTCACCACTTTTGCATTTTTTTTTTCTCCAATTCTTCATTAAATATAAAGTTTAACCTACAAAACACAATATAATATAAATTAGGTAAAATTTAATCCAAAAGACAATAAAATAAATGATTTACAGTCACAAATAAGTGTGCAAAATACACTTATCACATAACAGTTCAAATATGTTTTCACTTTATAGTAGTCATGACTCATGAACATAAATATACATCTGAGGGTTATTGTAACGGTCTTAAAAACGGCAGCCACTACATGTGCACATGGGATGCTTGATAGTTGCCATCTCTTACATGCACAAGTTTGATTGGGCAAATCGACAACATACTCCCTGATGGATATACCACATATGAATGAGGGGCCCCACACCATTCTACTTCACATTAATTTGCTATGTCAATGATCTTGTTTAACTTCTTTTAAATTTTTGGATATAACTGTCCTTCCATCCTCCTCATTTGAATCCTTTTCATGAAACAAATTTGGATATCTATTAGCATAGTCAAAATCGATTTCTCTTTATCTTCTAAAGGGATCTTATCGAAACACTAGCACAAATTGTTCGAGAGAATGTCACTTTTGGATTTAGTGGAGAAATGAAACTTACTTTGCTCTGATGGATCCTTTTTCATTAACCATCCATAGGCACGTTCACATCCATCAAAAATCTGTAATCAGCAACTTTCGTAGATTTAGCTGCTCTCCATAAGTAGTCTCAAAGAGTTTTGTCCTTGAAGTCTTTCCTAAAGAAGTTCATGCATGTGTAGTACACAGTACCTATGTTCGGCTAGAGGATAGCTAGCACCAACCACATTTCCTAACCCTTTTTGCCTTTGGGTCATAAAAGTCAATTCATTTTTATTATCAATTCAAAGATCTTGTCCTAAATGCCTAAGGATCCAACCCCAAATAGCCATATTCTCCCTCTCCACAATAGCACATGCATTGGGGTATATACAATCATTGGCATCTAAGCCAACTGTGGCCCCCAAGGCTTCCTTTCAAGAAACAACCATCTAAAACTATCACTGACCTACAACTACATAGAAGACCTTTCTTACGTTCTTTGAAGCATACATATATGCCTTGAAATTTTGAATCCTTAACCATTATAACCTTAGACCCGAGATTTGTTCTCATCACTTCTACAGCGTTTGACCATGTAGCCCAAATTGATGTTCATGCGACCTTTATCAACAATCTAGCATATTTCTGAGCCCTACATATAGTCATCCTATTAATCTCTAGCTTCAAATTATCTTTGATTGTCTTTACAAATTTACCGATTTTCCGATCGAGATCAAACTTAAATCTCTCCAAGTATTTCTCAGCAAGATGCTTAAATGTCCAGTGCCTATTTGTGTCATCTCTATTGTATGTATGTGTAGGAGTGATTGACATTATTTGTACAAATCTTTCCTCTTTGGTCTATGATAAGTGTAATTTTTACACTTATTCGGGACTAAGAATAACGACATTTGATACTTCTTTTGACAAAAATATATTCTAAATTGTTATATTTTATGTTTAATAAGTAAAACTCTTTAAATGGAGAAAGAATTGAAGAAGGAAGCAAAATATGGTGAAAAATGGCAAAAATCTAAGGTATAAGGACCATCTTGTATAGATGAAAGAATCGAAGACTTGGAAGCAAGCATTAAATTAATTGGACATTGGAATTAATTGGGCATCAATTAGGACTTTTAGTTGTATTAAACTATTGGTGAATTAGGTATATATATATATATATACATATATATATATAAAGTGCTATTAAACGGAATATGTTGGTTTAACGGAAAAACTAACGGAATTTCTTGTTTTAACGAAAATTCTTTTTTTCACCACCCCTTACTTTCAAAATTATAATTAAATAATAATAAAAATAAATTAGCTTTTGATAATTCCTTCAAACTAAAATATCTTGGAGCTAACTTATCCGAATCGACTTTTTCTCGAATCTGATTTATGTATCTAATTACGATTTATCCAACAAGACCAATATTCATATATTTACGATAACTCCATCAATATCTAAATATTTGACACAAATAAAATATAATTTGATAAATGTATCATTTAGTCCCTAACTTTCAAAATATTAAAATATAGTATATAAAAATTGAATTATATTTTATGAAAATTTTCGGGGTATTACATTCTCACCCCCTTAAAATATTTTTGTCCTCGAAAATTTACCCGTCACTTACCAATACTAAGTCTAACACATGATATACATATATTATCGTAATACATATCATACTTTAACGATAAAATGAATTGCATTATTACTTAAAAAAGAGTAAAGACTTAAGCCATACAAAAAGTTCAAGCCTCAGTTTATTTCTCATTAAAAACTCATAAAAATGAAAAATATAACCGTTATCCAACGCATCAATCTATCAATTTTGAATTTCTATCTCTTGTGTGGGGTCCAATAACGGCTATATTTTTCATTTTCATTCTACATTAATGAGAATCAAACGGAGTCTAAGTAAACTCATCTTCTTACCCCTTAACATACCTTGAGTTTTCTGTTTGTGATTTTGGGTTGGAGATGATAGAGAGAAGCACTTTATTTAATTATTTATCAATTACATAAACATTACATCATTAATTATTTAATTAACCAAAAAATTACATCTTTATTAATAACAAATTAATTCTTAAACAAAATTATTAAATATAAACTAAGCAAACGTGTATTGCACGTTGCTTGCACCTAAGGTGTGTGTGTGTGTGTGTGTGTATATATACACACGGACGGAAGAAACGTGAGGGCAGCCGGAAGATAACAGAGAAAAAAACAACAACGCAAAGGCTGAAGAGAGAAATTTGAGATTAGCTATTGAAATTGAAATTAAACATACACGTGGCGGCTTTGGTTTGTTTTTATATATATACATTCTACAGGAGACAAGAATTAGGGGAGAGAATTCTATATACACGGCAACCGTGGCAGAAATATATAAAGTTGACTATATTGACTATATATGTACAAAGCAACATAAAGACAAAATCTAGAAAAACAAGGCAGCTACAATTAATTCCAATTTTGTTCACATTTCGTCAACTTTCGGTGATGTCGTTCCTCTTTTGTATATTTAATTTCAATATTATGTTAGGCTAGATTTTACATTGCTAAAGCTATCGATGAACCCTTGTTTTGAAACTTTTAGGGTCCGTTTGATAAGGGTGGAATTTTATGAAAAATGGAATTGATTTTCCATTTTCCAACTTTGTTGGTGTTTGATATGCTTTATTTTCTTGGCAAAACGTTTTCCACCCTTTTCTAGGTACAATCCTTTTATGCACAAAAGCTTGATTTTGTTTTCCCACCTATTTGGTGGGAAAACATTTTCCACCTTTTTTTCTTTTTTGGCAATGAGAACAAATTCTAGATACAATGGTAAAAAAAATTTCACTTTTATTGACAACTTCCATACAAAACAAAGTCAAACGAATGATATTCGGTATGGTAAAAAAAAAATTCAAATTTTTTTTTTCAAATTTTTTCTTTTACAGTTGGAACAAATTTTAGACCTATTAGTAGAAATAATTATCACTTTAATGGACAATTTTTATGTAAAACAAAGTCAACGAACACCAACTTTAAAAATTTTCCAGGGGGAAAATTATACTAATCAAACACACTTATTTAACAATTCCCTGGAAATCAAGTTCTAGGCAATATTTTTCCTGAAATTCATTTTCTTTCTACCCATTTTCCACCCTTACAATCAAACGGACTCTTAGTATTAATCAATTATTTTGATGTTGATTTGTTTGAATGCATGTATGTTTATTATTGTATAATTAGTTTTTCAATTAATATGTCGCTAGTTGAATTGTTTGTGAATTTTATTATCATCGAGAGAGGTAATAAGATCATTAGCACATAGTAATAAATATTATGAGGTTCGATAGAGGATATAGATATACATCTATACTTTGCATGGTTCATAGAGATGTTCTAGTTCGTTAATACATTTATCATGTTCATATTTTTCATCAAGAGATAGAAAGGTCGTAAGAGGGGAATATATTTAATTGCTATCGAGAGAGGCTTTTAATAAATTTGGAACTTTGACCAACTCGCGTGATAACAAATTGTCAATTTAATTGTTAAACTAACTGTGGATGACAAGGGGGATTCTAGATCTTAGCAATACATCTCATAAATTTCATAAGCTCTTACTTTAATTTCTTATACGTGATAAATTAGATATAGATTTAGTACAAATTATTATTGCTATTCGATTAATGTTACTATTAACTTTACTTCGATAAAACACGTAGTTCTCGTGGATTTGACACTTTACACACTACTATATTACTTGATCACGATCCCGTTCACTTGCGGGTTTTCAAACGGTCAAATTTTTGGCGCCGTTGTCGAGGACTACTGTTTTTGATATATTAAGTTAATTTTAATTTTAATATGAGTTTTACTATTTTTCTTTAGTTTAGTTTTTAAAGAAATTATTGTGTTTTCTGCTTACTTTTTCGAGAACTTGTATGCGAAGTTCGAGAACCGGTGACCTTGTTCAATTTGACTCGGAGATCGAACGAACATTTAATAGTTGAAAAAGACAACAGTTGGAAACACATCAAAAATATGAAGAGAAAAATATGGCAGAAGAAAATTCGAATCAAATAGTCTCGGGGATAATCTGAGAGTAGAGAAACCGAACGTGACTGTAGCTAATGAAAATGCAAGACTAATGGGAGAGTACGTGGTCTCACCGGTCGTGGAAAGCTAATCCAGCATAGTATATCCGGCGTTTAGCTAGACAAATTTCTACCTTAGGACGGACGTGATCAACATGTTCCATAATGCATTACAGTTCTTTGGGAGACCTACTGAAAATCCCAATGCCCATATCTTAAGATTCTTGGACATGTAGTACCATCGAATATTTGGGTATTTCAGGCAAAGCAATCAAGATGAGGCTCTTCCCATACACTTTAAGATATTCAGCTAAGGAATGGTTGGACACATTTCCTCCCCAAAGCATCACCAGTTGGAATAGCCTATGTCAAAAATTCCTGAACAAATACTTCCCATCAAAATGAATTGCCAGATTGAGGGATGAAATCGCTACATTTTCTCAACTTGACTCAGAGTGTTACTTTGAAGCTTGGGAAAGATACAAGGGATTGCTCTGCCAGTGTCCACAACATGGATTACAAAAATGGCTCCAAGTGCAATATTTCTACATTGGGCTAAATCCAACAAGCAGGACTAACGTTGACTCCGTTTGCGATGGATGAATTACGAAGAGAACAGAGGATCAAGTCTATCAAATTACTAACGTTGACTCCGTTTGGCATTCACCAGTGCACTGTGGCCAATAGAGAGAAAAGGTGTGCAGAAAGCAGATGGGATACATGAGGTGATTCAATTAACAGCTATCTCAGTACAACTGGCAGCTCTAACTCGAAAAGTGGAACAATTGAATGTAACTCACACAGTGGGACCAAAATGCAACCATTGTGAAGGGAACCATGAGAGCGTAGAATGTACTGTAGGTAGTCCATTTGTCCAATCAGTGGAAGATGTTAACTACACACAAAACTTCCAGAGGCAGTAAAATAATCCCTACTCAAATACATACAATCTAGGGTGGAGAAATCATCTCAATTTCGCATGGAACAATAATCAGGAGGCTCAGACTGCACCACCAGGTTTCTAGCAATCTGAGAAGAAGTCTTCATTAGAAGACCTTGTGACTAAATTGGCTGAGATATCTACTCAACACATACAAAAAATAGATAAAACCTTGCAAGTTCATGGAGTTGCCATCAAGAACTTGAAAAATCATATGGGACAAATAGCGAAAGCACTTTCAGATAGACAACCAGAAACGCTGCCTAGTGATACTGAGATAAATCCCAAACAGAAGGTAATGGCAGTGAAGGTTATGGAGGAAGAACAGATTGAGGCCATCACTACTCGCAGTGGGGTACAGCTACCTGAGATAAATGTGAAGAGACAAGCTGCTACACAAGAAAAAGTACCTACCACGGTTGAGGAAAATTTAGAAGAGCCCGATCAGAACGAAGAACAAGAAAGATTATCATAGGATCCAAAGGTTAAGGCAACCACTCCCATTAAACCATATGTGCCTCCTATCCCATTTCCTCAAAGATTGCAAAAGAGAAAACTCGATAATCAATTCGAGAAGTTCTTGGATATGCTAAAAAGCTCCACATCAATATCTCATTCATCGATGCTATACGACAGATCCCCACGTATGCAAAATTCCTGAAGGATATGATATCTAAGAAAAGAAAGCTTCCAGACTGGGAAGAAGTGGCATTAACCGAGGAGAGCAGTGCAAGGATACAAAATAAATCGCCACCAAAACTTAAGGCCCAAGTTGTTTCACTGTACCTATTTCACTAGGCAAAGAATTTCATTTTAATGTTTTATGTGACATAGGAGCAAGTGTGAATTTAATGTCTTTGTCTACTTTTAGGAAACTAGGATTTGGGGACGTCAAATGATCGAATGTGATATTGCAGCTGTCATATAGGACCATCAGATACCAATGGGGCAAGATTGAAGATATGCTCATCAAGGTTGGGAAGCTGATATTCCCGATGGACTTCCTTGTTATGGACCTCGAAGACGACCACAATATGCCAATTATCTTAGGTCGACCCTTTTTAGCAACAAGTCGAACGTTGATTGACAAGGAGAATGGTGAGCTAATTGTGAGGGTGGGGAACACATGTGAGATCTTTAAATTATATAATCTACCCAAACAACCATTAGTTTTGGAGGAAGCCAAATCTATTGCTGAAGAAGTTCAACAATGGTCATATGAGATAAAAACAAAATGTCTAGGGAGCTTTGGACGAGATGAGAATAGAGAGTTCAAAGTTTGGAGAACAAAATAAGGATACAAGGCTGGAAATTGCAAGGAGTGTAAGGGTGCAAAATTCCAGCATGAGCCACCATGATCAAGCTGCTAAGTTTAGCTAAAGACTATAAATTTAGCGCTTGTTGGGAGACAACCCAATTTCCTATCATTTTACTTATTTTATTTTTCATATTGCATTACATGTAGTTTTATTTTTTATTAATAAGTTGCATTAGCTATAAGAATGTTTCAATTTACAGGGTATCATCACCTTATCATGTTTTTCCTTATGTCTTTACATTTATTGTTGGTTGTTTCGAGTATTTGGGCTAAGTAACAAATGTTCTGGGTTATATGATCTTTATTGTTTGATTTGACCGCTATGTGCAGGAACATGACGTCACAGAATATTCAAACCAACACAAAGAAAGGGGAAATCATGATAGAAAAGATTGTCTGGTCATAACACAATGCCTTATGCCTTCAACAGAAAAAAATTGAAGAGTACCTTCTTCCTTTTCTTCCCCCGTCCTCTTATATTCTTATTTATGTTTTATGACATTGAGGACAATGTCGATTTTAAGTTTGGAGGTGGGAAAAACTTTAAGTTTTTACTTTTTGTGTGTTTTTGAGTGTTTGTGTATTTGTTTTTTATTATTGCTTGACTATATAATAGAAAAATAAAAAAAATCATAAAAAAATTGAGAATTTTCAAAAAAAAAATAATAATAAAATAAAAACATTATATTTTCTTATTTTAGACTGTGTACTTGTGTGGGTTAGATAGTTTGACTGATAATGATGATTAAATTTAAGATTTGGTGTTAATTTATGAACTATGGATATGTGCATACTAGACTGATTGAGACTTAACCTTGCAAAATTTGATATTATATGTGCACTAGAATTAAGTTGGACTACGTGATGTTATGTTTGATAGGTTAATATAGCTAGACTTAGATGCTTAACCCAAACCATACTAAATAACTTATCCTTAGGTCAAATTTAGCACAGTTTAGAGGTGATTTTGCTGTTGTAGGAAGATACGGATGTGGACAGGGATTCCATGTGTGAAAATTTTTGTGTGGATTATCTTAGACTAACAGGATAAAATTTGACGAAAATCTTAAGTTAGAGGTCAATTTGCTTGGATAGGGGTTTAATAAGGGGCATTGCACTGATCAAGACCTCATAAAAAATGTGTGAAAATTCTCTTCGAAACCTTTTTGACTTGGGTTATTAAGTCTGTAGGGGTGTTTAAAACCTGGTACCCTAAAGTCGTCTGACTTGAAAGTCATCAGCCTATAACTCGTTACATGGGTCATTTAGAAAGTTTAAGGGAGAGAATATAAAAAAAAGTTGAAAATAAAAAAAAATGCATTAAAAAAAGAGAGCACTAAATGCATTAGTTAATCTCCAAACGTTTGTTTGAGGGAATTTGACTTTTAATAAAGGATAACTAGCTTAATTGAGTCTTGGATGTCGAAGCAATCAAAGTATTGGAGAATCCTTGTTTAATGATGTGTTTACTTGCAATTGGTAGAGTCCACATGAACTAGAGATGGTGAGGATAGTAATGAAAAATTAAACCTTAGATTACACACTGAGAAAAGAGTGAAAAAAAAAACAAATTTGGGGGTGTGTGAAACGAGAGGTGAAATGATATATTTGACCACAAAGATCGGGAATTGAAGCAACTTGTAAATTCATGATGTCTACTTAGTTCTTCACACACACACACATGTCAATTTGCATTGGAAGAGTGGATTTTGGTTTGGTATTGTGATTTTGAAGCGGTATATAAATTTGATGCTATGATTTCAAATACTGAGATAAAAAGCCAGATTGTCTAACCAAATACTTTTGCATGCTTATGTAGTCGTTATTATTTAGACTATAATATTGTTTGGGGACAAACAAATGTTTAAGTTTGAGGGTATTTGATAAGTGTAAAAAATAAGTGTAATTTTTACACTTATTCAGGACTAAAAATAACGACATTTGATACTTCTTTTGACAAAAATATATTCTAAATTGTTGTACCTTATGTTTAATAGATAAAACTCTTTGAATGAAAAAAGAATTGAAGAAGGAAGCAAAATATGACGAAAAATCGCAAAAATCTAAAGTATAAGGACCATCTTGCATAGATGAAAGAATCGAAGACTTGGAAGCAAGCATTAAATTAATTGGACATTGAAATTAATTGGACATCAACTAGGACTTTTAGTTATATTAAACTATTGGTGAATTAGGTTATATATATAAACGTGAGGGCAGCCAGAAGAAAACAGAGAAAAAAAACAATGCGGAGGCTGAAGAGAAAAATCTGAGATTTAGCTATTGAAATTGAAATTAAACATACACGTGGTGGCTTTGGTTTGTTTTTATATATATACTAGTGCACGCACGTGCGATGCACGTGCTACAGTTTAGTTGGGTATTTAATAGCGTTGAGTGATTTTAAGATATTCAAGAATGCAATCAAATGGAGCTAAGCAAGTTACACAGAGTAAGAACTTGTCTCGTCTTTGAAGTTGAAGTCGTAAGTCTTGTCTGATCCATAAAACTCTAATGTAGCATTGTCCATTCCGATGACAACCTGTACATACATAACGAAATTTAAGCTCTAACCTCCATCCTCTAGCTGATCAAAGAATGAGGCCAAGAAAGTTTGGAAGACTCACTTTTCCTGTGTAACCTGATTTTTCAATGGCTGTCTTGAGCAGCTCAAGACCTTCCTTGTTCTCCTGCAATCAATAAAAGATAATACAATTTGAATATTATATAAGAAGCTCAAGGAAAAATTTTATTCAACATAACACAATGTTCAACCTGAATGTTAGGAGCAAAGCCACCTTCATCCCCTACAATGGTGGCATCTTGGCCATATTTCTTTTTAATGACAGCCTGAAATCAAAGAAAACCAATTCCCAAAAGTCAAGACTTCATGGATGTGACTTAAACTCATTGACACTAAACTTATAATACAATACATCGCTTCCCCTTTGAATTGTAAACTAAAATTTTTAGTAATCATTGTTACTAATCATAATTTTCAAATTACCAAACATCAGATATTAGAAAAGAAACATGGCAAGTGTAAAGAAGAAGAAATAAAATCAGATATCTACAAATAAACGAAATTAAATAAATAAATTCAATTTAAAAAAGGGAGCCTAATCTTATATCTATAAACTGTAATCAAGTGGTAAAGGATGAAGAGGGGGCAGAATAGAGGGCCATTTTATTGGCACTGCAGTTGTGATATTTTTGCATAACCGATCCTATTGTGTTTAGACGTCATATGCAATACAATGGAATAAATGAAATTCAGAACGTCATTTTATGTTGGTTTGTGTGACAAAAATTATAAAAAAACATTGTAATTTCAGTAAAAAGAGAGCAATTTGGCTAAGTCAAAAGGAGAGCAACGAGACTCACAAAATTGTAGTTGTCTTAAAAATTGATGTCTCTATATAAATTTTTACAATAAGTGAAAATGGGATGTATCGGCTTACAGATAGACAAGCTAGTGCCTAATATCATCAGCAACTCCTAAACCTTACACTGTCAATTCTTCAATAAATACCTCTTGTCTTCAAAAATTCTGCTTTTATTTCTAGTATAAAACATACCAAGGTACTATCTCTAGACAGTGCTTAAAAACAAAACCTCTTAATTTAGGATATTCCATGATTCTTTCAAGATTGTCTTCCCATGTAAGAAGCTAAGCTTAACATTAAATTTAATGAATAGCTGAAAAACATTATATCACTGTCTATAGAGCATTGTGATCAATTTTGGTCAAGGATACATATTCCATCCACAAACTGAGCTATGGTTGCCTAGTCCCAAGAAAGTTTTCTATACTTTCTTTTCTCCCTGAAGTAGGAAAACAAAATAGATAGAAAGCTTGCAGATTACATATGTTGACTGAATAAATCTTAGGCATATAACAATTTCGAATTTTACAATACTGAAAGAAACACTTAGAAAAATGCATGTAAACATGAGTGGAGGTAACCTAGAGAATGAATAGTAGTGTAATCACTAAGGGTACATTTCATTCAACAGATTCAGTAGACAACTATCTGCAATAAAAAAAAATAAAGTTACATCCATCAAAATATGCATGTCAACATGGAGGATGGAAGTTACTCGTTGTTAGGTGTTGCACCTGGAATTCGAATAAGACAGGATTAGCTAGCAGATTCTTTCCAACTATTGTCTTCTTTGATTTTATACTTGGCCTCCAAACATGCTATGTTCTAACGAACAATAAATTGTATAGTACAACACAAAAAACTTGAAGAAGTATACCAAAAAATGAAGATATCGAAGCACTGATAATTTAACTTACATGAAATTCAAAGTAAATTCAATCATGATTAGAAAGGTCTTCCATATTGCCAAGTATATATTACCAACATAAAACATATTCCACAAAACTTGTCAAGTTAACACGAAAAGGAGGACATAAAAGGAAAGCAATATGGCCAAATAATTTATATAGAAAGCAGATATGATACCAAAACTTCACTGTTGCTTACAGTAAACATCTCTTCATTTTGGTTCATCATAACATGATCCAAGGGACAGTACTGGTCCCCTGTTTCCTGGTTATGTAGAACAGCATGTCTATGACTCAAAAGAAACGCAGAGTGCGACTATAAGAATCTGGAAATCTATTTATGGTGAAGCATTGAAATTAGTACATCTGGATGAATATGTACCTTTTTGAACTAAATTTGGATTCCACATCAATATATATTACTCTGCCATCTGAGCATCCATAGGCAGAAGGCAAGGGAGCTAGTAATGCAAGCTTCAGGCAAAACTATAGGTGAAAAGAACAAAAGTGGATCAGCTCAACACATTAGAAACCTCATCACCACACAGAGGACACACGAGAGAACAAGCGACACAGAACACAAGCAAAGAAGTTAAATTCTACAATTAGTTGATCCAAAACAGTGTTTCTTGCTTCAGAATGAATAGCAAGTCATTTTGATATCTAAGCAAAATCAATGGTGTTCGCTCAACTCATTGGCAACTTCCATATTGAGGAATAACTTTGAAAATAATGGCATCAAACACGTGGAAATTACAGTGTATGAATTGGTCTAGATCAGACTGATCAATTGTCTGAGGGAACAAACATGATGTTCATTTGTAAACTGTGACAACTTTAAAAACATAATTTTGCAGTGTGTATAACAAGAAACTGAATTTAAATAGGAAAAACAAAAGAACCCACACTGTTTGGATTAAGCATAGATGATGGAAAACTACTTTCACGTTCGGTTCAGAGAGCACTTTTTTCGTTGAGAATTCATCGTTCCCTTTTGTGTGAATTCCCCAGCGGCGGTGTCTCCGTGTAACATGGAGACACGGATGGTGTCTTCATGCTACACGGAGACAACGATTTTTTTTTACATGTTTATAATTAACAAACCACAAACACAAATAAATATTAACATGGTGAGATTTAGATAAATAATTACAGGTTGTCTTCATTTTCCATTATACATCTTTTTTCCCACAAGACAAAAAGCTAAAGAGCAAAATTAACTCCAACAACCAAGTGAAATTTAAAAAATGAAGAAAATAAAAGTTTCACTTTTTTAAAAATAGTAATGTGCAGATTAGCATGTTTATAGAAATGAACTAACCCTTTCTTTGATGACATTAAGCATATCTCCAACAGTACATTGTTTGGGCAACCTAATATTGAGCACTACTACCTGAAAAGGAACAGTGGAACACTGTGTTAATGGCTATAAGATACATGTAGGATGTAGCTGCCATGAATTCAGCAAGAACAATTGCACACATAACCATAGGTATACTTCACTATAACAAGATAACACATTTTTAATTACTTAAAACCCAATAAATATACTGCATAAAAATTCAACACCAATTATTGAATATCAGCATTCCAAGAAATAATGCAATGTACCTTAAAAAGTACATATACTAAAGTGAGAGAAAGAATAGCTATTTTTTTTCAAGAAAAGAAAAAATGACATCGACAATGAGTTGAAAAAACAAAATTGGCTTCAAGAACTTACCTACAAAGAATACACTCCTGTAGCTATGAATTTCACCAGAGATTAAATACAGTTAAAAACTATAGAAAGGATTGTCCAAAAACAAATACAAATATTAGGTGAAACATACATAAAATTAAACCCTTAAATTATGAAAAAGCTACAAAAAGAACTAATTATTTCCCAATTGAAGGCAAATATGAAACTGACATATCTAAAGTCAACACTAATAATCTTTTTTTCATTTAAAGAAAGTATAATTTGAATTCATAGCACATCAAACAACCAATAACAATTCATAACATGATCCATAACTAAATAAATAATGCCAACAAAAGGAAATAAAAAACAAAATGAGTACATCCTTGGTGGATTCACTTTTATGTTCTTCACAGAATAGTCAACCTTAGTTTGGGGACTTTCTTCCTTCCTCGTGTTCTTTTTGTCAAAAAATGAATCAGTAAACTTATATAGCTTGTAACGTCCACATGTTATGCACCCTATATAGAAGGCATGCACCAATAGCATAGATATTGAAAGACCACAGAAATAATAACAAAGAACCAAGACTAATATATCGAAATCTTGAAAGTAATCGCACGTTATGGCCAAAATAATAACTTTTTCTATAAGAAAAGGTAACATATGTGAGCATGTTTTGAATAAAAATTCACTTAAAAGTAAGTTCAACTTACAAGTTTAGCCAAAAATACATTTTCTTGAAGCTGCCTTTAGCTTCTCTCTACCGGAATTATGAAGCTTTCCCCGCTTTTCTGTCTTTTCGTCTATTCAATAACTTGTCGAGATGAACACATAAATTCCAGGGGAAAAGAGAAAAGAAAACTTCCTAATTGTTGAAAAATACAATATAGAGAAAATTAAGTATATATCACGAACCTCGTTTGCTGTATATTCATCGGAAATTCCAATGAACTAATTGTAAACTTCATTGGGACAGAGAAAATCTAATTTAATTGTCAGACCAAACAACTGATACCAGAATTTAAAATACCTTAGTTATTTTGACAAGCTGATCCTGATTGTCATGGCTATAGAAGAAGGGTTCCTTCCGGAAAATCTGCATGTTAAAGAAAATGGAAAATTAAATAACATAATATTAGAAACATGAAAATTTAGAAGGACAATTCTTACTATTCCAGCAAACATACAACCCAGGGCCCACATATCTAGAGAATAATCTTCGTCTTGCAAGTCCACAAGCAGTTCAGGCCCCTTAAAGTATCTAAATGAAAATTCAAAAGACAAAAAATCAATAGTAGTAAATTGAAAATAGAAACCTTTTTGACTATCTACATCGGCAGCAATGTAAAATGCAAGCATAGGTATCTTTGAAAGCATTATGAGCATATAGAACAAAATATTAGTCAATCAAACAGAACTTGAAGCCACTCAGACATTGTATTCTTTGTTTGAATGATAGAATTCAGCAAGGCTGCAATCAATAAGCCGAAGTTTTCGCAGCTCATGATCAATCATAACATACTGAGGTTTGACATCTCTATGTGTTTTCCCTAAGAACGGAAATAATTTAATGCTTGCAGTTTTAGAATGTGGTTGATCAATCAAGCATTAGACACCTCAAAGACTTTGGTAACAAGCCAACAATCAAGAAACAACAAGAAAGTTGGAAATTAAAACTATTTAATTATTAAGATTCTAGAATACTTTTGAAAAATCAGCTCAATGTTGATCACTGCTCCTATTAGTTATTAAGTTCATTCAAGTCTAAAAAAACTCAACTTTCAACCCCTTGACACCACAGTAGAGTACATTGGGTGACACTTTAATGCACATCCTTTTACAATCAAGGGAGGAAAATTCTGGTGAAACTAATGTAGATCATATACTGACCATGGACACCAACATTGCGAACTGGTACCAATAGTTGCTTAAATTGTGCAGAATTATGATATAGCCAAATATGCTATAGCTAATGCAACCACAAAATGACTCTTAGTGTTATATAGTTGAGATAAACACCACATGTCTTGTTAAAATTAGGAACAAGCAATTACCATAGGTTTTTCCTATTTCATTTGTTGTGCATATGTAACATTAGCCTATGGAGGGATTTAAAAAAAAAAAAAAAAAATCCCTCCAAATTTTCCGGAGACAGACACGACACGGACACCATGTTCGTGTCCGTGTCGTGTCCGGACACGAACACACGGTGTCCGAGCATCGTCCGCGTCGTGTCCGGACATGACGCGGACACGGACATGGTGTCCGAGTCGTGTCCGGACACCATGTCTCCAAAAAAAACGGAGACAGACACCATGTCTCCGAAAAATACGGAGGTTTTTTTTTTCTTCAAGAGCATAATTCCTTCAAGAGTATAATTCCTAACATGGAAACTATAAATAACCAACAAATTAATTTCTGAATTTACATAGAAATCATCAAAAAACTATAAATTTTTTAAAGAATCTAATCAAATCATCAAAAAAAACTCTTCTTAGAATAGGCCCACAGTTTAGAAAGCGAAGAAATTCAAGATTCAAATTCATCTAGAAGATCCGTCATAAATAAAATTCAAAATTGTAAGGAAGATTGCAAAATAGATACTCACATTTGATGGGCTAGACTGTGCATGAACTGGAGGTTTGTTCCGGTGGTTTGTTTCGGTTCTTTTGGACGTCATATGAATAGATCGAATATCTTGTACTATAGGAAATTGGATGCAGAGATGAAGTGAGACTGGAGATTAGAGGGAGAAAGAGATGAGTTTTCAAAAATTGATGGACTTGCAGATGACATAGGAAAATATCCAGCAGTCGGTGAGGCGGTGGAAATTGAAATGTTTAAACGGCGTCGTTTTGATCGACGATGACATCAGAAACAACCAAACGACGCCGTCCAGGTTGACGATAGGAAACGTCGACAAGTGTCCATCAACAGTGTTAGAAGAAGTGGCTCTTTTAGTATAGTTAGGATTAGGATATACAAGCTACGGGAGACAAGAATTAGGGGAGAGAATTCTATATACACGGCAACCGAGGCAGAAATATACAAAGTTGACTATATTGATTATATATGTACACAGCAGTAGAAAGACAAAATCTGGAAAAACAAGACAGCTACCATTAATTCCATTTTTGTTCACGTTTCGTCAATTTTCGATAATGTCGTTCCTCTTTTCCGTGTTTAATTTCAATATTATATTAGGCTAGATATTACATTGCTAAAGATATAGATGAACCCTTGTTTTGAAACTTTTAGTATTAATTAATTATTTTGATGTTGATTTGTTTGAATGCATGAATGTTTATTAATGTTTAATCAGTTTTTCAATTAATTGGCCACTAGTTGAATTGTTTGTGAATTTTATTATCATCGAGAGAGGTAATAAGATCGTTAGCTCATAGTAATAAACATTGTGAGGTGCGATAGATGATAGAAATATACCTCTATGCATTGCATGATTCATAAAGACGTTCTAGTTCGTTAATGCATTTATTATGTTCGTATTTTTCATCGAAAGATATGAAGGTCGCACGAGGGGAATAGATTTAATTGCTATCGAGAGAAGCTTTTAAATAAATTTGGAATTTCGACCAACTCACATGATAACAAATTGTCAATTTAATTGTTAAACTAAAAGTGGATGACAAGAGGGATTCTAGATCTTAGCAATACATCTCATAAATTTCATAAACCCTTACTTTAATTTCTTGTACGTGATAAATTAGATATAGATTTAGTACAAATTATTATTGTTATTCGATTAAGGTTACTATTAACTTTACTTCCATCAAACATGTAGTCCTCGTGAGTTCGACACTTTACACACTACTATATTACTTGATCACGATCTCATTCACTTGCGGGTTTTCAAACGTTCAGTCTAGGAAGCCCATACCTTCCATTTGGTCTAGGAAGCCCATACCCTCCATTTGTATCCTGATTTACACATCGATTGTACCATTTTGGCTTCATTAAATTTGAATATAATATTAGTCCTACTCATAACCCCATAATTTCTCACTGCTTTCTTGAATTTCTTAATGTCCGCAAACTTCTTGCCAACTTCCAGCTTAGGATCCATCAATTCCTTCTCCAGACAGTTTTGTTTTTGGACTAGAATCACAACCATAAAAAAAAATGGCACAAAAAGGTATTTTCCATTTGTTGATGATAGATTAGAATTTTCCTTTTTGTTAAATTTTGTTGGTTTGGTTACTCTAGCGGGTGCTCACGTCTTTTAAAGATAATTAATTTCATTATGTAGTGCAAAAAATCAATTCATATTTTCACTGAAGTGCTTTGTTGTGTGCATCGTTAAGATGATTCCTTCTATGAGATCAATCCAACAGCAATTGGCAACTCTTGAAGCATATGTACTGAAAAAGCATGTGTGATTTTTTACTGCATTTTTACCTGTGCATCAGTTGAACTAGTCTTTAGCCTTTGAATTGTGATTTTTGTACTCATTGGTGTTTGTGTTTGCTTGAAGGTCTATGTTGTTGATTTCATTTTATTTGTTGAACCATAATAGAGGTTTGAAACAGAGAAATATCTAAACAACCATTATAAATGCTTTTTCCTGCAATAATTTTCTTCTATTTTATGTTTGTACTTTTTACTTGTTTTTCTCTGGAGAAATGTTTATGACTTGCTGGTTTGAAGAGGAAGACCATTGCTTTGATTAAGCATCTGTGTAAGGTGGTAAGTGATTACAATGTGAAAGTATTTGAAGTCTATTTGCATATTGTTTGGTTGAAATTCCGCAAGCGAACGAGTTTGATGACAAGTAATAGTTAGAGTAAAGAGTTTTGTTCACACGAGGATTTAAATTCTAACTTAAATTTGATCACTTCGAGCTTAATACAAGTAAACACACAATTGATAGTTGAACTTTCATAATTATAATTCTATCTAATTATACTACTAATAACTATCTAAATACAAATGAAAATTGAGAGAAAAAAAGATCGATTTAGAAAAATGTGTTAGGAATCCAACTCAAGGAAAGTGATGTCCAACTCAGGTTGCCTTTTGCGTAAACGCGACATCATTTCCTTGGCGGCCCAGGACACCCAATAGTTGAGGAAGTTATCATACTCCGACGTGGTGTGAAAGCTGTCCTTGTAGTCATGCACCGCCGCCCAGCCAGCTATCTTCGCCTCTGCCTTCAGGAAGTCAATCTCTTCTTTTTTTGCCTCAGTAAGCTTCTTCAACTCGCCCTTCTCCCTGTTTGCCTCTGCTAGAGCCTCCGAAGCTATTCCCTGGTGCTCATTGGCATGATCGACCTTTTGGTCAGAGCAGCCACTTGGGAGACGGACTCATGCACTCATTCTTCAGCTAATTGACCTAGATTTCGACAGAAGTGGCCGTCACCCACTTCTCCTTTACCTCATCGGCCTCCCTTTTTACTTTGGCCACTTCGGCCTCCCAACTCTTGGAGGCTTTGACCTTATCCTCCAACTCATCATTCCTTCTACGAAAGCCCCGGACCAGATCCTCCGCAACGGCTCCAAGACTTAACGCCCTCGCCACACAGGCGTTGTTGGCCGCCAGAAGGTCTTCAATCTCGCACGAGGCGGCATGATTGGCCCAGTCCTCAATCCAGTACTTGCTATGGACTCTCGCAGCCGAAGCGATCTCAGAAGGCAGCATTTCCAATACTGCTTCGGGGAGGTCTTCCTCCTTCCTCCCCAAACAATTTGTGGCCTTGCTTCGGGCTGGGGTATTTGTCGACCTCTTTTGCCTCTTTCTGGCTGGCTCCCTGATGAAGTATACAATTATTGGCACAATGGCTTGGGAGATCGGCGGAGCCGCCACTGTAACACTAGCATCGGAGGGAGGAGATGAGATTGTTGTGATCTAGGCAGAAGTAGAAGCCCCGGTTGGGCCGGCCCGTTTCTTCTTCCTTAGTACGAGGGAGGTTCCTTCCTTCGCCCCGTTCTCCTCAGTAGGCTATTGGCCACCCTGCTGAGAGCAAGTAAATGCTCCGACTGCTTGTTGTAAGCAGCCGAGCTGGTTTTCAGCGTTTTCGTATCCGCTACGCTTCGACGGATGGCAGCCAAGTCAGGCTTTGGTGGCCTTTTCTTCTCAAAATCCTCCGCGAAAGAGAAATAATGGCTAAGTATTGTCGGCAAGGAGAAGCAATAAAATTATAACCAAAGTGGCACTTACCTTGGTTCGTCATTAATCCGTTCAGAACGAGGTGATGATTCTTGTCAATAATCTCTTTGTAACTCCTCTCCGGCAGAGGCGTCTGTATATCTAGCTGATGATATCCCACTTCTCTTCGGATATCTCACACTTTGGTAGGGAACCTACAAGGAGTAAAAATATTAAAACATGAGCCAAATTGGTTCAAGTGAAATAAGCTCGGCATGTCTACTTACTGTAAGTGGAATAGGTGGTGAGAACATTCAGATGAGCCATATGATCATTCTCCACAGTATCCCACCGGTCAGAAGCCTAGAACCAGAAGCTCTTCCAACCTTTGATTGAGGAAGGTGTCCCATGCAAAAACGAGGAGTGAGACCCCCAAGGAGCCAGGTAGTACCAGCCTCAGCTCTCCCCCCCGGTGACATCTTTTGGAAAGAAGGAGGAGTGAAACACGCTGAAAGGCATGTCCACTCTGATGCTGGCCCGATGCCACATAATCCATGTCCATACCATCTGGGGCCACGAATTGGGGTTGAATTAGGTCGGGGCCAATTTGTAGGACCTAAGCACTAATAGGAAGAAGTGGTAAAAGGGAAGTCTCGGTCCGGCCCGGAACAGATGGTCACTCACCGCCACGCACCTCGGCCTAGGATAGCAAACCCTCCATGGGTGGGTAGGATGAGTTGGATATTGTGGGGGACCCTAAATACTTTAATACACCTCTCCATTAGTTCCAGGGTGACTTTGGAAGGATAGTTTGATGCCCCCCACTGGACGGATTTATCTACGGGGGAGGCATGACACCTCCAAATATTTTCCCCTGCAATATTGGCCCTACTCAGTTCATCTGGGGATACCACTATAGGTTCTCTCATGGCTAAACTTTCCTCACATCATCCCTCCTCACTTCTCCTCACAACAGAGTGTTCGCTTACCATCTCAGGTTTTTGGAAGTTTTGAAAAGAAAAAGGAGATGAAGAAACTGAAAACGCGTAGATTACCTAGTACGATGTCAGGAGCTGGTGGCTTGCCGGAGTTTGCAGGGCGATCGTTGGAGTTTGCTACTGGTATTCGCCAGAAAAAGCACAAAGTAGACGAAATGCAAGGATTCTCAAGTATTTTGGAGATTTTTGCAAAAGTAAAAGTTACAAGATGAAAGGAATGGGCCTTTTATAGGCATTCCAAGGCTCGCCCCAACCGTTGGATCAAGTCCAATCGCATCTGGGCCATCTAAATGTAAGACCTCAAGATCACCCGTTAAATTCAAAAGTCACCAAGATGAACGGCCATGATGAAGCGGTGAATCTCAAGCACAGCTCAAACGCGTCGCCCCGAGAAATGGGAGCCGTCACCATCATTACCATTTATGGCAAATGAGGCATGTCTTGGAAGCATCAGGCGCCCTCGTTACGTGTCTTGGAAAGGCGCGAAAACATTCAAATCATTTGCACGAAACCCAAGGTTGTCTCTTCAGAGTTATCACCTCGCTTCTGAGTTCCACGTTGCAACGGCTCTTCATGAGGACTGCCAACCCATATTGCTTCGGCCAAAGTAGAATCTGACGTAGCAACAACTCCCTCCAGAGTTGCCAACTCAGGTCGCTTCGGCCACGACAGTTTCATGCTGTAACAGCTCTACATAAGAGCTTCTAGTCCACATCGCTTCGACCAAAGCAGAATCTAACGTTGCAACAACTCCCTCCACAGTTGCCAACTCATGTCGCTTCGACCACAACAGCTTCACGCTGTAACAGCTTTCCATAAGGGCTGCCGCCCACATCACTTCGGCTAAGGCAGAATCTGATATTGCAACAACTCCCTCCAAAGTGGCCAACTCATGTCGCTTCGTCCACAACAGTTTCGCGCTACAACAGCTCTCCATGAAGGCTACCGCCCATATCGCTTCAGCTAAGGCAGAATCTGATATTGCAACAACTCCCTCCAGAGTTTCCAACTCCTATCGCTTCGGCCACAACAGCTTCTCGCTGCAATAGCTCTCCATAAGGGCTGCCAGCCCATATCGCTTCGGCCAGAGCAGAATCTGATGTTGCAACAACTCCCTCCAGAGTTGCCAACTCCTATCGCTTCGGCTACGACAGCTTCGCGCTGCAACATCTCTCCATGAGGGCTGCCAGCCTATATCGCTTCGGCCAAAGCAGAATCTGATGTTGCAACAACTCCCTCCAGAGTTGCCAACTCATGTTGCTTCGGCCACAACAGCTTCGCACTACAACAGCTTTCCATGAGGGCTGCCAGCCCATATCACTTCGGCCAAGGCAGAATCTGATATTGCAACAACTCCCTCCAGAGTTGCCAACTCATGTCGCTTCGGCCACCACAACTTCATGCTGCAACAGCTCTCCATGAGGGCTACCACCCATATCGCTTCAGCCAAGGCAGAATCTGGTATTGCAACAACTTCATCTAGAGTTTCCAACTCCTATCGCTTCGGCCACAACAGCTTCTCGCTGCAATAGCTCTACATGAGGGCTGCCAGCCCATATCGCTTCGGCCAAAGAAGAATCTGATGTTGCAACAACTCCCTCCAGAGTTGTCAATTCCTAGCTTTGGCCACGACAGCTTCGCATTGCAACAACTCTCCATAAAGGGTACTAACCCATGTCGCTTCGGCCAGAGCAGAACCCAATGTACCATCTACCATCCATGCTCCTCCCCATGCGCTCCATCTCCACGAACTAAAAAGTCATTGTACTATATAAATATCCATACATGGACTTGCGGGACTATTGTTACAGGCATGTTTCATACCCGCTACCTCACCAGCCACGTGTCATCAGAAGTGACCTGCATCATGCCACGTAACGGCTGAGGTGATTGCGCATGGGACGAGCTGATTGTATATGCTGAAGCGATTACGTGGGAACGAACTGAATAAACGCCCAGCAAAGGAACCGAACTCATCTGCGATATACCGCGGATGCAAATGCAGTCCGCTTCAAAGAACCCCGCACCTGCCCCACTTCGCCCCGACAAAGATCTTTCCAAAGTCAAATCACTGACTGATGGAATGTGTGGCAAGACCTAAATGGTCAATTCAGTCAGAGACATTCGATGCTAGACAACCTATGGAGGGACAGGTTGACATCTAGGATGGGATAAGCCTTGAAGATCTAACATCACGTGTCTCCTCATCCAACAGCCCTCATCTTCCCATCTTTAGTATAAATACATCCTACTAGTGCTTAAAGAAGGGATTGGAATCCCATTTTACTAAAAACATAGGGCAAACTTGGTATCATTTTCTCTCGCTCACATATTGGCATCTTATTATTACACACATTATCAACCACATCCCGGCGAGTGTCCTACCTCCGGTTAGCTATTTTTCGGTTGAACCAAACTGACTTGACCGTTGGAGTACTCGCGACCGCTCCCAATCCCTTCGAGAAAGGCCACGGGTGACTGACGTTGTGATACGTGTGCAGGAAAGAATTGACTTGAAGACTTCCTCTGTTGGCCACATTGGATCCATTTTTTGAGGTCAACATCTACCAAAGCAAGGTGCTAAGAATAAAATGAGAGCCAAATCCCACCAAGCAGGTGTTTAAAGAAAAGTCGTATTTTCGACTAATGCATCCTCAACATCATACTGTCCATAAATATGTGAAAATACTCGATATTCCATAAGAGAGATAATGCAAGCAAGCAGCCGATCGACTGAGCTTTGACACACCATGGAACAGTAGGGGATTATGATTCTAATAAAGACACCACATAAGTTGAATTGCTTTCCAATCAAAGGCACTTCCAGCCCTCATCCTAGGCATATATAGGAGATTGTGTACAATAACTATTCAATAAAATTTTAAAGTTATGATAAACACGTCGAGAGTATATATATTGGCCATTGAGATTGTTTACCTTAGAGCACGTACACTACCAAATTGTACTAGGCAACAATCTATGTTGTTTTTAGTAATCAAGAGCGGGTCAATTAAAATCATCATACTTCACGATGGTCAAGATGATAGTGTAAGCCCTGAGCGAGAGTCATAATGGTGGTGTAAGCTCCGATTGTTATATAAGTTGAAGTAAGATTATTTGTACAATACAACACACTTACTTTTAGTAATTAAAAACGTCTTTTTTTTTAGCAAGCAACACATGTGCTTAGGGTCGGGGATTTGGCAAGAGCTGGTTGAATTTAATAATATCGATTGCGCTACATGTACATAACATCTTACAGATTTGTTTAGCGAGATTTAATTGTGTCGAAATCTCATCAACTCGATAAAAAAAGAATTTCGCTTTCTTTTTTACACATCATCAATCTATAAAAGATTATATAAATGATGATGTCGAAATATACAATAAACATTTTCTTAATAACATTGTAAGTACAAGGAAGGGATGTATTATGTATAGCTTTATCCATAGATCACATTTGAGCAGATTTTTTTTTTTAATGAATATTGATTGAGGAGGTACTACCTTCCATACAAAATCATAACAATGTGATCTTGATTTTTATGTGAAATTAATTATTAGTAAAAATTTTAGTCAGTGATTAAAAATATTTTTCTAGGTTAAGATAATGATCAACTTGATTCTTGTTAGGGGTGGGCAAAATCCGACCGAATCCATCAAAACCGTCCAAACGAAACCAACTCGACAGTGTTGGGTCAATTTTTTTGTTGTTTTTACACGGGTTGGGTGGGTAAATGGATTGAGTTGGATCGGGTTATGGGTTAACTCATGAAAATCGAATAAACCCGTCAAACCCAACCAGACTATATTTATGAACTTTACAAGTGTTATAATATTGTTTGGACGAAATTGAGTCACTCTGTTTCTTCACACAACCTCTAAGAGTTACAATATATTCATAAAAATCTAGATTAAAATGTCAGACTTGTTCGGAAAATTTCGTGCAATAGTCGAAAATTTTGAGGAAATTATACACAAATTATATGCTACTAATTAACTACGTTCTATATACGCAAACACGATACACGAGAAGTTTTGAATATGGCACATGGAATGGAAACTCTTAGAATAATATTATATAAGACTTGGATAAAATGTACTTTACGAAAAATAGTATAAGCAAATACACATTCAACACAAAAATATTTTAATTGTCAAAAATATTTCTTGACTTCAAATAATTTAATATCAATCTGTCCATGTAACATTTCCGAGCATGAAGTGCCAAAATAATTCAGATTTTGATAATTGCAACTATGGAGACCTAATATTATATAAGTCATAAATCAATTATAAAGCTGTCCAACCCGACCCGCATAATTTAATCTTTGTTGCCAAGCTATCCCAAACCGACCAACCCGACCTAACCCTACCAATACTTGATTGGGTTGAGTTGGTTGGGTTAAATTATGATCAAACCAATCATGTTAGATTCGGTTTGGGTTGAGGCAAAAACCGACATCACCTAACCCATGCTCACCCCTAATTTTTGTGCATGTGGTTTGTCGAGTGTCCATGCATGCATATTAATTACCATAGAGAATAAATATTTAATATCTCATCTCATTATGGACGTGTTCTGTAGAAATTAAAATCGAATTAAAATTGAAAAACTAGTCGTTATTGTTGACTTTTATTAGACTAGTGAGATCTAATAATTGCTATATTTTCGATTTTGATTGGATTTTAAGTTGTACCGAACAGACCCTATATAGCCTTTTGTGCATGGCAGAAAGTTCGATTTCGTACTAATTTCATATGATTCCGACAAAGAGAATCATATTATTGCACATAATCTTAAAAAGGATTTTGGGACAATATTCTTGAACAAGATAAAATACAAAATAAGAGGCAAATTTAATTAAGCCAGAAAAAAAAAATACAAAATAAGAGGCAAATTTAACTCTAATTCGAACTAATAAAGTAGAATAAGAAACGTGCCTTGTTTTTTTTTTGGGGGGGGGGGGGGGGGGGGGGGATGTGAATTGCTCTTTTAAATGAAGCCAAAATGTAAATGTTCCATTTGGCAAATTTATAAGTTGTTTATAAATAGGAATAATTTTGGGTTCCAAAATTGTGTGGATAATAACGAGTATTATTTTTGAATATATGGTTTATAAATTATATCCAAACGGAGCCTAACTTAAACAGATCTCTTGTTAATCCAATTCCAACACGGTCAAGTTAGTCAAAGTATTCGATTGCATCAAAATGTAAGCCTAGGTGATTATAGAGAAGACATGACCTCGATATAAAGGAGTTAGGACCAACTTTTTTTATGCTTTTTGGTCGAATTGGATTTAGCTGCATTTTCCCATTTCTTCATGTACCTTCAACTGCAATAAAGCAGATAGCAATGTGTATTTCTTTGCTTTTTTGATCATGTGATGTGATCATCTTTT
Source organism: Fraxinus excelsior (assembly GCA_019097785.1). Classification (NCBI taxonomy): domain Eukaryota; kingdom Viridiplantae; phylum Streptophyta; class Magnoliopsida; order Lamiales; family Oleaceae; genus Fraxinus; species Fraxinus excelsior. The sequence goes on along the minus strand of CM032634.1, from coordinate 31,929,981 downwards.
TCTTCTTTCAAAAAGAATAATTTGCAGAGAGTAAATTAACGTGTGCATTCCATGTACTTGATCAAATGCCGGAAATCGTCCATGTTTATCATTCAACAACTTGTAAAGTGACATTCTTAATTTCGTACAATTGACACTTCTGAATCTTATCTCCAAGCATGGAACAATGCTGTGGGCATTTTCAATAATTAAATTTGTAGTAAAACTATTCATTTTAAGAAAAGTCAAATTATGAGTCCATAAAATATGTGATTAACAATAATTTTAAAAAAAGAAAATCTCTTCCAAACAAAATCCAATTATTGCAAAAATATCATTTTAAGATTATATTACGTTTAAATTGATTTTCCTAGGGCATAACATCATTTATTAGAAACTATATATTCGTGACCGTTGCGTGAAACCCCCTTTGCATGCTTCAATCAGAGTTAATAAACCATAGAATTCGACCCTTGGCCATTTTTAGGGCCATTAGTTATGGGCACTTGTATAGGTGATGCTTTATATTTATGTGAGCAAATAAGTTGTGACAATAATTTAAAGTATCTCTTCTTTTTCCTATATTCAAAGTTTGACACCTATTGCTTTTACACACACATGTATATATATATTCGTCGGCATATATATACACGATAAACAAAAAGGATATAGGATCCATGTGACAGGTCTTCTAATTTTGCTCATACTTGTGGTTAAAAAGTTTCATGAGAAAACTACTTTAAACCCAATTTTCTCTAACACTCTTCTAGTCAAACAAATCACTTTCTGAAAATTATTCAAATATGTTCAAAAATATTTCTCCAATCTCATAAATAGCTTTTGATTTTTCAAAAGTCTGCCACATGGGCTCGTAATGTTCTCGAGAGGGACTACTGGATATTTGATTCTATTTTTTCCTAAAATACATTTTTCCATCTTTTCTTTCAACAACACGTTCTTCATTAAAATAATATTACATGCAAATCAAAAACTATCTTTCTTTTTTAACTACACATTTTTCATTAATCTACTATTCTAAAATACGTTCTTCAAAAATAATGGGCCTCAAACACCCCATACAAATGACATATGCATGCATGCGTTTGACATATTCTTCTCATAATGTCATAAATCTTATTTTTTTTTTTTTGAATGGTTATCCATAATCTTGATATCAATTATACTTTATTAGCCTTATAATATCATAAAGTAACTTGCAATATTTATATGGAATAGCATTAACATGTGTGTTATCAATGTCATTAAATAAAATTCTATCCGAATCAGTAGATGCGAATTAATCTTGCTATGGAGAAGGAAAGGTCCCTTTTGGATAAACCCAACTTCCTTCTCCAACTTATCATCAACATATGCCTCCTTGAAAGCTACACTAGAAAGTTATGTACATAAATGGGCCACTGTGTGTGTAACTTAACTACCCTTTATATTGAAGATTCTTTCTAATATCTTAAAGTCTTAATTTCACCATTGAGTAGTTGATTAAGGAGTTTGGTACACATTAAAATTTTCATTTTCATTCTTCTACTCATTTTCAACTACATATTGTTCAATAAAATAATATTTTTCATCACATCAATAACATTTCCTTCTTTTTCAACCACACATTCTCCATCAATTTACTATTCAAGAATACATTATTTCAAAATAATGTGGCTCAAACACACCCTAAGTGTTTTGAAAGTATTGAAATCGAGATGGGGGACCTAGGCATCGACAGCGCGAGGTGGGGCAGCACCTTGGGTGTCACGAATGGGCACCTAGGCACCCAAGAAGAAAATAGTCTACAGGAAGCCGAGGCCCCGACTCTAGCTTCGGGGTGCCAGGAGGTGGCATCGCGGCTAGGAAAGTCTCCTATTTCAATTTTTTATCGAAATTATTGTGCTCTACTTCATCCAAAACACCAAATTTGGGCTTCTACACTCAACGTGATGTAGACTCTTAAAAGGCTCAAGTAGCAATAAGATCATTGTTATATATATTAGAAACTTGAAATGAATGTTTAGATTTAGATTGAGAATATCAAATATTGTAAAATAATTTTAATTTCTTGGTATATTGAAATTCTCCCCCTCTACACGTGGATTTTCCAAATTTGGATTTCACGCAAATCTTGTGTTCTTGTCTGGTTATATATATATATATATATATATATATATATATATATATATATATATATTCAATCAAGTCGTCACCAAACATGTAAAGAACGGACTAGAGAAACCTAAAATAACGACAAATTAAGACGAGACATATATAAAAAAAAATCATTTTTTTTAAAAATTCAAAACATTTTTTTCACCACATATTCTTCAAATAAAATAAATTTTATACATAAATTCAAAAAAAAATTCCTTATTTTTTATTAACACGGCCTAAAAAAAATTATTTTCTTAATAAAATCTATCCTTAAAAATAGGGCCTAAAACATGTGCAAATTAAAAAAAAAAAAAAAAATTAGCCGTACCAAGGACACGTCTCCGTATGAATAGATTCGTTGTCTTGCAAATCTTTTCTTTTTTTTTTTTTTTTTTTTTCCCTGTGCAGTGTAGCACATACCCTCAAAAAGATGATTAATTGCAAGTGAGAATTTTTACTACAAAAAACCAAAATATCCTATGAAAAAAATTCTTAAATCCTCTAATCCAATGTTATCTTTTTTCCTTCCCAGATAAAACACACCCCAATCCAACATTCCCACCCCTACCAATCCCAATATAAATATCCCATCAAATCTTCATTTTTCAACATCCATTGCAACCTTAAAAACCCTTAACATTTCTACTTATAAGCAGAGGAAATTACTTATTTTTGTTCATCAATGGAGAGCGTAAATGCAATGGTGGCAGAAAAGCCAGTGGTGATATTTAGCAAGACTTCATGTTGCATAAGCCTCGCAATCAAGTCTCTCTTTTGTGTTTTCGGTGTTAATCCGGTGGTGTACGAGCTCGATGAAATCCCGGGAGGCCAGGAAATCGAGCAAGCTCTTTCGGGGCACGGATGCCCCACCATGCCAACGGTGTTCATAGGTGGAGAATGTGTTGGTGGAGCAAATGAGGTCACGAGCCTTCATCTCAATGGGTCCTTAAGGCAGAAGCTCATTGAGGCTGGTGCCTTATGGCTTTAATGTGCAGAACATCAGCTTTTTTTTTTTTTTTAGTGAAGCTTGTTTATGTATTTGACTAATAAACTACTACTATGAATAATTAAATGTATTGTGCTTCTTAAATTGTTGTGTTATGGAAATGGTCAAATTGTTCAAACTCGACTCAAATTTGACTCGTCAAAATTACTACAGATTTAAGTCAAGTTGACTCTATTTTGCCGATTTCCACTACATGTGTTATGTTTAAAAGTCATTTGAGCTTTTCTTGGGAATATGAAGTGTATTACTTCGACGTTGTAGTGCCGATGGTCAAACATTAACTCGAGATGTTTTCTCTACCTTTTCTTACCTTGAAAAATTAGGGACACCTTACGTTCTTGAATCGATAACTAGCTTTTGACTAATCTAGCCTCCTACGTCCCTCGACGCCAACAAGTGGCATATATTTAGTAAGGTGAATTGAGAGAAATAGATAGAATTTAAGAATCGTGCAAAATATATTTTTGGGTTGATCAATTCAGTACAACTGTACAATATACTAATTTTCTTATAACATTCTTCTCCTTGTTGGCATTACGTACGTTGAAATAAAATAAAAAAGTATTAACATTTATTCTTTACATCATTAGTTTTTTCTATTTTTTTTTTAAATTTATTGTTAATTTTGGAATACATAAGGTTCATAACACCTCAGCAAGTACATGTTGTAGAATAATGGAGAAAACGCCGAAGTAAAAGAATAAACGAACCAAGGTTGTAGCAACAATTCACGAACTTGAATACAAGAAATCGAACTTGATAAATTCCACCAAAGACTTGATCACGATACTGTTGTTCTCAAACAATATTTGTCCCCTCTAGGAATGATTTAATGCTTGAAGGGTTGATGAGAAATGATTCGCAGGATTTAAACAAGTCTTGCAAGGATTAATACTCAACGTATTAAGTATAATCCTTGAAAACTCAAGAATACAAAAGAACTTTGAATATGAAAAGGAAAATATGTATATTTGGAATGAAATTCTCTCTCAAAATTGGGGCTATAGTTTTTGTATGATTTCTAATTATTTAAGTTGATCCCAAATCACTTATTTATAGTATAGAAACAATATTATATGAAGTGATGCAAAAAACTCCCCAAAAGTCACCAAATTTAAATTTCAAAAGAGCAAAAATCGGCTACAAAACGGTCGAAAATTTGTACCACGCGGCCGCATGGTTCATTTTTTTTCTTCATTCCAAATTCTTTCTCCTTCCATTTTCATTTTATTAATTTTGAACAATATACAACAATCCCCTACTTGTTCAATATTGAATAAAATCTCATATTCAAAATTATCCAATACTAATGCATAAGGATTAAATATATTTCGATTTGAATCTAATCATAGTGTAATTCAAACAAAGTAAAGTTGGAATCAAATGTAGCATGAAACTTTGAACCATTTGTTCCTTATGACAATACCGGTTAGAACACACACACACACGAGTATCACATGTTCTCAAGTTTCTCAAACTCGCTTAGCGCTATTATGGTCTTGCGCTAATAATTTTTTCAATAAACTTTTAAGAGAGAAATTTATTTGAAGTTCTTTCAGTATCTTGTTAATTTTAAGATACTTGTAATTAATACTGAACTTCATTAAGAGTTGAAAACACATCCCTCACTTTAGTAATAACCAGCATTATAACTAGGATAGGGTTATTGCAAATATCAATAATGCTGAACTGTCCACATATCAAATGACTTGTTATTATCCTTTGAACCCATGTAATACTTTTTAAGTAAAGACAAGTAAGGTTGCCATCATTGGTAGAGCTTTTTAGTTCAAGAGTCTCAATTACATTCTACTCGTAGTAGAATTTACTAAATCTCTATTTAGAGGTTTAGTTAGAGGATCCACCAAGTTTTTCAATTGATTTGACATAATTTAGGGAAATTATTCCACTCTTGATTAATTTCCTTATGTAATTGTGTCTAGACTTTCCATTGTATACTTCATTGTATGCTTTTTATAACATGACTTGACTATCACACATGATAAGTATAGAAGATGTTAACTTCAGTCCCAAAGGTATCTCATATAAGAGATCCTTAAACCACTTAGCCTCTTTCCTGATTTTCGATAGTGCAAAAAATTCGAATTCCATAGTTGAGTATGTTATACATGTCTGTTTCTTTGATTTTTCAAGAAATAGCCCCACCACCAAGTGTAAACACCCAACCTGAAGTGGACTTACTTTCACCCATACTGGATATCCAACTAGCATCGGTAAATCATTCCAATACAGTCAGGAATTTAATTTATTGTAGACCTAAATTTTTGGTTTTCTTCAAATATCCAATAACTCTTCCAATGGTCATTGCTCGGATTACTAGTAAACCTACTAAGTTTACTAATTGCAAATGTTATATCCGATCTCGTGCAGCATACATGAGACTCCCAATAGCACTTGTATATTCTAGTTGAGCAATTTTTGTTCCATCATTTTTCATAAACTTTGAACTTGGATCAAGTGGGGTACTACAATCTTTTATGTTCAAATGTTTGAACTTATCTATCACACTCTCTATATAGTGTGATTGACTCAAATAATAACCCCCACTATTTTTAGTAATTTTAATACCTAAAATAGTATTTACTTTTTCGAGATCCTTCATTTTAAAAATGAAAGATAGAAACATATTCGTTTCTTTTATCTCATCCATGTGATTACTCATAAACAACATATCATCAACATACAAGCAAATAAAAATCACATAATTTTCACATACTTTAGAATATAAACATTTATCTACACTATTATGTTTAAAGCCAAATGATATTATCTCTAAGTCAAAATTTTCATGTCATTTCTTAGGTGTTTGCTTCAAATCATATAATGATTTTACTAACTTGTACACCTTTTGTTCATTTACAGGTAGAACGAATCATTCAGGTTGTTCCATATAGACTTCCTCATCGAGATCTCCAGCCGTCTTAACATCCATTTGATGAACATACAAGTCATATATCGAAGTTACAGCAAATAACATTCTAATAGATGTTATTCTAGATACCGGTGCATATGTGTCAAAATAATTGATTCCTTCATTTTGTCGATAACCTTTGACTACTAGCCTAGTCTTAAAGGTATTAAGAAAATCACCAGTGTTATACTTTTTCCTAAACACCCATTTACATCCTATATGTTTAGATCTGGGTGGCAAATCGACAAACTCCCAAATATTATTTGACATTATCGAATCAATTTCGTCATTAATGGTATTTTTCCAAAAGATGCTATCACGTGAAGCCATAGCTTCTTTATAAGTTTTAGGGTTGGTTTCCACTTGTAGAACAAAATGAATTGTTCTTACAACATTCACACCATTTCCTTCTACCGAGTAAAAGGAAATACGTTGAGAATCAATCTCATTCGATCCCAAGGACTTCACAATCCGAGTTCTTTTGCTTTTTCGTGGTTCACTAGATTCATTAACATCTTTAGGTGATGTTTGGTCTCATGTTCCATTTGAGCTAGGGATATCATTATGAATTTCCCTCAATTCATTATCCAAAGATAATGAATCCTCAAAAAATTCTACATCATTTGATTCGATAATTACATTGGTTTCTAAGTTCAATAACCTGTAAGATTTGCTATTGTTAGCATATCCTACAAAAGCACATTTAATGCCTCTTGGACTCAACTTGGTCTAGTTAGGATTCGTGTTCTTATAATAAGTAAGACACTCCCACACTTTAAAATAACCAATGTTCGATTTTCTCCCTTTCAACAATTCGTAAGGTGAAACCTTAGTATTTTTTTATAAGGAAACCTATTTAATATCCTACACGCACTAACAACGGTTCACCCCATAAATTAAATGGCAACTTAGTATACATTAACAAACATTAATCATATCAACTAAAGTTCTATTTTTTTCTTTCAACCAAACAATTTTGTTCAGGTGTCCTAAGTGCAGAATATTAATGAATTATGTCATGTTGTTCACAAAATGAATTAAAATCACTAGAAAAATACTCACCTCCTCTATCAGCCAAACCATTTTGTTCAGGTGTCCTAGGTGCAGACATGTATTGAATCTAAGATTATGTATAAACATTGATTTTTTATTTTCTTACTTAGGTGATTTTCTACTTCATTTTTATATGCTTTAAATATATTAAAAGCTTCATGTTTATACTTGATCAAATAAACGTATATATATCTAGAGTAGTCATCAATAAAAGTAATAAAATATCTAGTACCACCTCTAGTCAACATTCCATTTAGTTCACATATATCGGTGTAAATCAATTCTAATATATTAAAAGTCCTATTAACACTTTGATAAGGCTTCTTAATCATTTTTGATTCAATACATGTCTTACATTTATAAACATCATTTTAATTATACGAAATCATGTCACGTTTCATAGTACTTTTATCTATGTGACATAATCTAGCATACCATAATGAAAATGAATCAACAACAATATAAGTAAAATCAACTTTATTATTTAAAGATTTGTCAATAGTACAAAGTTTGACCATTCATTCACTAGAATAGCCTTTACCAACAAATTTCTCATTTAGGGATGATACAAGTTTACCGAATTCATAAACATATTTTATACCCAGTTTTCCTAAGAGATTTCCACTAACTAAATTTCTATTCATATTAGGAACATGTAATACGTTTGTTAAGGTAGCCGTCTTGCCGGAAGTGAAGATGATATCTACGTTTCCTTTTTCCATATACATTGGATCTGATATCGATACTCATTTGAATCTCTTGTTCTCCATTGATTTCGAAACAAATCTTGAATGATGACTTATCATATGATACATGTACAGTTACACATGTATCATACCACCACTTGGGAACATTTCCCGTGATTGCGTTAATTTCACTAACGGTGGTTACAATATTATCTTCTTTGACGGAGTTCACTTTTCCTTCGGTGTTGTTCTTTTTCCTGTATCGACATTCCTTTTCATAATATCCAGATTTCATACATATAAAACAACTACCTTTGGTCTTCTTCTTGGAATTGTTGAAGTTCCTTGAAGGCTTTCTTTTGTTAGTTTTAGTAGACGACTCGGGCTTCTCCATGACATTCGCTTTAGATGTGCCTTCATAAGAATTATCATTTTTATCTCTCGCCCTCGATTCATCTTCAATTCAAAGATATTTTCGTAATTGTTCCAAAGAGTGGTCTTCTTCAGAACTATGCATGATTTTCTTTCGGTATCCTTTCCAAGTTCAGGGAAGTTTAGCAATAATAGCCCCCACTTGGAAAGTTTCCAGAATATCAATCTTTGCCGCCTTCAACTTATTCACAAGTACTTGCAATTCATGGATTTGGGGAAGTAGGGGAACATTCTCAAGAAACTTGAAATCAAAATACCTTGAAATTAGAAATTTCTTTGTTCCTTCTTCTTCGACTTTGTATTTATTCTCCAAAGCATTCTAGATTTCCTTTGCCGATGAAGTGTTGGTGTAGAGATCATATAGCCGGTCTGATAAAGCATTTAGGATATGACCACGGCATATAAGTTCATCTTCTTGGCATTTTTGTCTTTCAGCCCTTACCACATTGGTTTATCCATTTGTAGGTTCCAGTAATGATACCAATTCAGGATTAAGTATGTAGAATATTTTCAATGTTGTAAGTAGAAACTTTAGTTTGTCTTGCTATCTTGTGAAATTCGTACCATCAGAGCGATCCAACCGTACAAGGTCTTGGTTTATCAATTTGATTGTAGAGATCGTGCTTTCGTTCTCCATTTATGCAATATTGTTTGAGATTGTTGTAGAATAATGGAGAAAACACCGGAGTTGAAGAATAAACGAACCAAGGTTGCAGCAACAATTCACGAACTTGAAGAAACTTGATAAATTCCACCAAAGACTTGATCACGATACCGTTGTCCTCAAACAATATTTGTTCCCTCTAGGAATGATTTAATGCTTGAAGGGTTGATGACAAATGGTTTGCAGGACTTAAACAAGCATTGCAAGGATTAATTCTTAAACTATTAAGTATAATCCTTGAAAACTCAAGAACACAAAAGAACTTTGAATATGAAAAGGAAAATATATATATTTGAAATGAAATTCTCTCACAAAATTGGGGCTATAGTTTTTGTATGATTTCTAATTGTTTAAGTTGATCACACAAACCACTTATTTATAGCCTAAAAACAATGGTATACGAAGTAGTGCAAAAAACTCTCCAAAAGTCACTAAATTTAAATTCCAAACGACAAAAAATCGGCTACAAAATGGTCGACAATTTGTATCATGAGGTCGCATGGTTCAAGCCATCTCGAGACATTTAGTCCCGGTAAAAGCTCATGCGGCCGCATGGTTCAAGCCATACCGAGACATTTAGTGCCGATAAAGGCCCATACGACCACATGGTTCATTTTTTTTCTTCATTCCAAATTATTTCTCGTTCTTCCATTTTCATTTTATTAATTTTGAACAATATACAACAGTACATTCTTATTAGATCAAAAGTAAAACAAAAATCAACCACAAGCATAATAATGGCATGTGTGCAGAATTAACATGGGAGATTTTCCAAACTAGCCTGTTGACTTAGTCTATTTGAATTTTTTTGTAGAAAAGTCTATTCTTCCCTTAATGAAATGAGTTTCTTTATTGCAAGACATGTCCTTTTATTTTAAAGTAAGTTTTGGATTTGTTCTGTATTTCTTATATCTTGAATTTTAATACATAAATTCATTCTTTGATCTAATGTATTAGCATAATCTGCTATCTTTTGTTCATATTCTTTTATAAGTTTATCATATTTTTCAGACATTTTATCTATGTTTTCTAGTTGGGATCTAATACTTCCTATTTTTTCCAATATCCTTTCTAACAAATCGTCTAATCATTTAACTGTATATCCTGGCATGATTGAGTACTATTATCATGAAAATTATCATAGCATTATAAAACAATGATATAAACATTGTGGTAAACAATAATTCAAACATCATGAATAATCATAAACATTTATGATCACTGCGATTCTTTAAGATCTTAAGAAAATTCTTTCAAAATTTAACAAGAAATAAAAGTTCTACCTTAATTTTGATCTGAATATTTATTCTTAGAATCGAGTGACCTTCAGGCTCTAAATATGCAAACTATTCCCTTCAGCGGCCTCTTGCCTTAATGAGATCCTTGTTATTTCATCTTCTTGCCTTCACTGTATCGTTTCCAAGGACAAATCACTAGATTTGGATTAAACAAAAAATGTCTTGGTTGTTAAAATAAAAAAGAAGTTTCTTCTTAGATCTATCAAGAATTTATGTGAATAGAAATTTAAAAACTCATTCTTCTATGAAAGAAATGGAATATTATTGATATTCTGAAATTGGTACAAGGATTATATCAAAAGACGGAAGTGTTTTGGTTTTCTCACAATCTGAGAGCTCAAGTGTTTTTCCAACTCATTCTGCATCTATCTTTGCCCAAAGGCTTTTATTTATACAGCTACATGAGGCTCGATTATTGGCATCTTACATTATTCATTATCTCATACTCCACTAATGGAATTCTATTATTACAAATTATATCCACTACATAATTGTGGTTCTATTATTGCTTCCAGCTGTCCATCTTTCTTTCGCATCTTCTTTTCCTCTATTGTCTTCATATGGAGTTGGCAAGATTCTTCAATAATGCTTAGCATAGTGGCAAGACATATTTTCTATCTTTTCATATCTTTGTCTTCTTTTCATTTGAGTAGCATGTGGGGCATTCCTTTAATTGGCATGATTCATGTATAGTTGATGGACTTCTATGAATCTGATGGATATCAAATTTTTGGATGTATTCTTTTAAAATTGAAGATTTTTCTTTTCCATTATTTGTCATGAGCGTCCATCCTTCATATTGGCATAGGCATTGTAATTTTTTTATCATATAAGTTTTTTGCCATATTATAGAGAACTTTCATCCCTAAGACTATTCGGGATTTCATCCATGATTTGTTAATATTTGGTAATGGCTTTCTATTTTAGCCTACTTCAATCTAAAAATTCCAGCCTACATATCCAACTGTAATAATATGCTCTGTAGGATAATATACCCTTCCATCAATTTCTGGACTGATTGAATAAAATTTAAGATATATTGATCTTCCCTTGGCAAATTTTGAAATTTCTCCTCAGAAGATATCATCAAATTTCTCAATTTCTTTTAAATCTTTTTCTGGATAAATTAAATCCAAGAATCCATAGTCTGCTATCATCTTGACCATGTTAGGGTCTCCATTATTTGTAATGATCATTCTTGGGTAGACATGTTCTCCTAGAGAGATGAAATAAGATTCATCATCTTGTAATTCATAAAAAATCTTTGCAAAAGTTTTATATTCTTCTTCTTTTGGCATTAAAGGGGTTTCATCATCTTCATCTGCTTTGATTTTGATTACCCTTGTATGCTTATCATCATTTTTTTATTGTCATCTTTCGAGGAATTTCCATGATCGCATCTCTTTTTATATGACTAGGTCCACTACTGCTTCCGCTTAGTGTACCTATTTGTATTCCCTGTCTAGTATCATGAGATTGTGCTAAAGCATCAATCTTTGTATTTTTGTTGGTATTTGTAGACTCTAAATGTGCTTCAAGAGCATCAATTCGGTCTATTATTTCATTGGTAACTTTGGTATGGGATTCACTGATCTCAAGTAATAATTTGACATTATAACTCAATGTTTTAGCTAATGTCTCCATTCCAATTTTTATATCATCAGCTTCATCTTTGGCAATTGATGCCGCAGATTTTACATCTGATATCACCTGTTTGATATCATCCATCTCCAAACTCGATATTCTTGCTTAGAAAATCAGTAAGATAATTATTTATACATTGAATATGAATAATATCAAAATTATAAAATGACAAATATGTTTGTCATCTGTGCAATCTCCTATATTGAGTCTACATTGGTAACTTATTTTTAATTAGTCGTGTAACATTAGAATTGTCAGTTTCAACAATAAACTTTTTAGATAATGGAATAATGAATTTTTTTTATTCATCTAATAATTACTAACAATTCTTTTTCATTAGTAGTATAATTTATTTTTGCTTGGTTAACAGTTCAACTTGAATATCTGCAAATTTCATTTAAATCTGTTTTTAATATGGCTGCTCAATACTTATCAGAAGCATCAGTATTAACAACCAAATTATCCTTTTCATCTAGCAATCTTAATTTTGATAAATTTTTAAATTCTTCTTTTAATGATTTAACTATCTCTGTATGTTCTTCACTCAATCCTTTAGTATTTATTTTCCTAAGTAAAACTTGTATTTTATGTCTCTTTTTTAAAAAAATTTCAATAAATTATTGTGCATAGTTTAAAATCCTAAGAACTTTTGTATTTATTCTTTTGATTCTAATTTATTTGGAAAACTTTCTATCTTTTGGATATATGAGTTTGTAATTTTATTCCTCTTTTATCTATTGATAATCCAAAAAAAATCAATTGTTTGTCTTTATATCATAGTTTTCTTTTTTGAAAGGACAATTCCTTCCTTTTTGCATTCATTTATGAATTGCATCAAATGATTTTTATGTTCTTCTTTAGTATTAGAACATATTAATATATCATCAATATATACAATTAAAAATTCATCAAACTTTCTAAATATATTATCCATTTTTCTTTGATATATTTGTGGTGCATTTTTTAATTCAAAAGATATTACTAACCATTCATATTTACCTTGATGTGTACTAAATGCAGTATATTGTATACTATCTTCTTCTATCTTAACTTGTCAAAAATCTGATTTACAATCAAACTTGGAATAATATTGTTTTCTTTTTACAAGGTTTATTAGAACTTCTTTATTTGATAAAAAGTATCCATCAAATTTAGTATATTTTTTTAATTCTTTATAATTGATTATCATTTTGATTTTTCCTCTAACTTGTTCAGAATTTTTCATAACTATAAAAGCTGGACTACTATGGGGTCCATTACTAAATCTAATAAGTTTTTGTTCTAGTAGTTCTTTTATTTTGATTTTGAATTCTTGTGTATCTTGTATAGTATACATCATTGGTCTAACTCTAATTATAACATTCTCTATTAGTTCTATTTTAGATTTAGGATGGTATGATTTCCAAAATAATAATGAATTTTCTCCACATGTCTTTTCTAATTGTTCTATGATTTTTTCTATGTTTATTTCTATTTCTGCTTTCAAGTCTTTTTTGTATAAGGTTTTTGTATTTATATCTCTATTTATAATTGGTTTTTTCTCCCATCTATCACCACGCTGGGCTGGCTGAACTCTATAAGGTCTAAATTCCCTCGAAATTTTTAATAAGTGTGCACATGGTATTTGTAACATTATCATATAATTATTTTGTTTATAATATATAAATTTTTGTATAAAGTCATTTCCTAGTAATATATCACATTCTAATTTATTATAACTATATATTTTTGTTTATTATGACTTGTTTACTTCCAAGTATTATACTGACTTTATTAACACTATTAATTATTTGTGTATTTTCTCATATTATATTTTACTATTTTCATTCCATGATTTTATTAAGAGATTTTTAAATATTGTTATATCACTTCTTATATCTATTAAGACACATGTTGTTATATTTGTTTTTACTATAGTAACTTGTATATATACAACTAATGGAAAATTTATTTGGTTATTCATTTATCTTTTTTCGCATAATATGGTTTGATTATTATGTATTATATATAATTCTTCTATTTTTATACTATAATCTTTTAATCCATTTAGAAAATTCATTCCTAATAATATATGAAGATCTGTATTCATACTGTTATCTATATAACATGGTACTACAATATTAATGTCTCCTATTTTTATTGGTACATTGGCTTCTAATTTTGTAGTATGTATTTATCCATCAAAATTTGCATATCTATAAGGTTCAACCTTATGAATCATTAATCCTTTATTTCTAATTGAAACTATATGACATTCACTAGCTCGTGTATCTATTAGTATATTTGGTCATTCAATATGTTCTCTTCCATTATAGTATTCTCCTTCTATTTTTATATTTCCAGTATTTCTATGAAGTTTAATTTCTTTTATATTACTAGTTCCTTCTAACCGTCTTCTAGGTAATCTAAGACTTGTTGATCTTTAAATTAATCTTCCACCTCTAAACATTATTTTATCAGAATAATCATCTTCTTTATCTTCTATTATTTCAGGTTTATCCTTGATTATACTAAATTCATATTTTTTAGGAATTAAATTTATTTATTTGTTTGGTTCTATTATTTTACTAATATTCTTATATTCCTTATGAACTTTTATGTATGATTTTTTAGAGTATATATTTCCATAATTGAAGTTAGTAAATGTGTACAAAGCTTTATATTTTATAGTCATTATTCTGTCTCCGGGTTCCATTATATCATCCCTGTGTAGCTTGAGATTTAGTCCTAATATTTAATTGAAGTTCTTATCTTTTATCGAGACACAATATTTTAGATAACAAGTAAATATTAATTTTTAGTCTGCTACCCCTGTTTGTAACCCATTTTTGGGAGAATAGAAATTTTGGAATAGTGATTGATGTGAGAATGTATGGTGGAAAAGTGATAAAAAGTTTTTGATTTGTGTGTAATATTATTTTATTTGAAGAATGTGTGGTTGAAATGAAGAATAAGAATGAGAATGCGAAATAGAAAGAGAAATTAATGGGTGTCAAACGGGGGCTAAGTTTCCTTCTATAATTCCTAAATAACTATCTTTTAAATTTATTATTCTTCCATCATGTAAACTTACTGTTAAAGGCGAATCTATTCCTTCCCTAAATAAGGATTTAAACATTATTTGTATTCCTGTTAAATAAACATATTTGATTTTTTCTCCTTATTTATTATTAATCTTTGTTAACAATTCATATGCTGTATTTTTTGTTAATAGATTTAATTTATGTGTTCCTTGAGTTGTTCTAACATCTATAATTTTTTCAATTTTATGATATAGTTTATTGCTATTCTTTTTCTTTTCCATATTCTATCTAAGACTTCTCATTTTCCTATTTTTAAATCTAAAGATAACTTTCGTATTTTCTTGAATTTGTTATTATCAAATGTTACTTTTAATCCATAACCTTCTATTTCTTCATATTCATGTTTATCTATATTATCTCTTTCTATTTTTTCAATTTCTTTATTCGGATTTAGATTCATTATTTTATTTTGAATCTGTTTCACTTATATATACTTTTTGATCATAATATTGTTCAATATCTGATATTTCACTCAATTCACTTTCTATTTCTAAATATTCTTTTTGTAATATTTTAACATTTTTCTTGATACAATCATGACTTATATGTCACATTTCTCCACAATTCCAACATTTGCATTGATTTTTATCTTTTTTATAATGTTTGTTTTTCTGTTATCTAGTTGGATTATATTTCCTTTTATAATATCTTTTTTGAGGTTTTATATATTTTCTTTTAAAATTTTTAAATTTTTTATTTTAGAATTTTCTTTTAGGATTACATCCTAATTTTGTAGGTTTTTCCATATTTTCACAACATATCTTTGTTAATTTTCCTGATTTTTTCGTCAATTGTCTTTATTAACATATATATGCAATTTTTTCAAATAAAAATTTTATTTTTGATCCTAAAGATCTAGGTGTTTCAGAATTTTCTTTAATATATTTCTCAAATTCTAATTTGAAATATATTCCCCATGAACCTGGTAACTTATTATAGTATATGTCTTTATATACATCTTGATTTTCATTACTATAAAATTAGATATAGTAATATTCTTTAAACTCACATGTATATTCTTTAATTTTACACATATCACATATTGTTAGGTTTATTAATTTTATTATAGCATTTTCTTTTTCTTTTATTATTTCTCCATCAAAATTTTTTATCCAATCTTCTCCTAAAAATTCATCTGAAATATAGTTTACTAATCTTTCTATACTTTTTCTATCTAATTTTATTATTTCTGTTTGAACATTTATATTTATTAATATCTTTGTATCATTATTTATTCAATCCCATCAGTTCCTAACATTTCCTTCAAAAGATACTACTAAGAAGTCTATTCTTCTTTCATTACTTTCTCATATATCATTTTTATTATATAAAAAAATAATATTATTGAATCTGACCAAGTTACTAAGGCTTTCTTAATATCTATTTTACAATCTAAATCTAATTTTGCTCCTCCATTATTAACATGTTTATCATAATTATCATTTGGTTCAAATTTATTACTATATTTGTTTCCTCTTGGTGGTTGTCTATTTCTTATCTTGTTATAATATTGTCTATATGATTTATTCTATATAGGTGCATAACTTTCATCTGAGTCTATTATTTCTTGTTTGTTAGATGATTCTACTCTATTTGGTCCTCCTCCAGTATTCATTAAGACTTGATATTCGTCTAAATTTTCTAAACTTAATTGATCAAATTTTTCTATAAGTAAATCTAGTTCTTCATTCATCTTTGTTTTCTATATTATCATGATTTTCTTTAATCTCTAATTTTCCTAATATTTTTTCTTTAGATTTTTCCATTTTCTCTTCTTCTTCTATTATTTTTTGTAAAATCTTTTTCCTAAATTCATCATCCATACGTTGTACGTTCTATTATTATCACATTTTAAGTTTTTTTTTTGTCCAAATAGATATTTATATCGCGAAATATCGAATCAAACGTTGTACGAAAAATAAAATTCGAAAAAAAGACATTGGAATGAGGTTGAGATTGAAAAGAAAAATAAACAATCACGACTTTACGTTTCACAATTATTGTAAAAAAAAATTATATTTAAAATTTATCGACCATATATTTGTCATGACCGCACTTCAATATTCTCAACAAGTTTTAAATAGCTAAAAATGTATATTTGTAACTTAAAATATTAAATCAAACGTATAAATAAAATCGGCTTAGTCAAGTCAAGCCGAGCTAGAAAGCCATTCGGCTTGACTCACGAAACTGGAAAAAAAAAAAACCCCCGGCTTGGACGGCCAGGCCGAATCGAGCCTAGCCAAAAAACCATTCGGCTCGACTCGCAACTTATGAACAGTAAAAAGGGAAATGGATCTTTTATTATAGGGAGAGAGATATAGGTAGATAGATAATGTACAATAAACATTTTCTTAATAATATTGTAAGTACAAGGAGGGGACGTATTATAAAGATCCATTGATTACATTTGATCAGATTTTTTATTTATTTTTAAATGAATCTAGATTGAGGAGGTAGAAATTTTAGTCAGTGATTAAAAATATTTTTCTAGGTTAAGATAATGATCAAGTTGATTCTCGTGCACGTGGTTTGTCGGGTGTCCCTGCATGCATATTAATTACTGTGGAGAATAAATATCTGATATCTCATCTCATTATATTGCCTTTTCTGCATGGCAGAAAGTTCGATTTCATACTGATTTCATGCGATTCCGACAAAGAGAATCATATTATTGCACATAATCTTAAAAAAGATTTTGGGACAATATTCTTGAATAAGATAAAATACAAAATAACAGGCAAATTTAATTCAGCCAGAAAAAAAAAAAAATACAAAATCTTGCCAAAGGTGAAAGTATACTTGACAATCATACTAGTTGATTTGCACAAGAATGCCAAGATTTGATTTTTAATCAATAAATTGTTAATTCCGCAAAACACCGACTTAGCCCTTGTCTGGGCTCGGTTTTAAGCTGTCATAAAAGTGATTTTATTATCGTTGAACAAAGCAACGATCAAATAATCAACAAAGCTACTGAGAGAGAGATAAGTCAAATATGATGGCTCAATGACTGTAATTTTGATTTCAAGCGGTCCCAAACAAAAAATTGAAAATCTCCTAATCTCAATGTTTTTAATTTTATTCAATAAATTGTCAAGTAACAATTAAGTGATTAAATCTAATTCGAACTAATAAAGTAAAATAAGAAACTCTAACTTCCCTTTTTTTTTTTTTTTTTCAAAATGTAACTTGCTCTTTTGAATGAAGCCAAAATGTAAACGTTCCATTTGGCAAATTTATACCTTGTTTATAAATGGGAATAGTTTTGGGTTCTAAAATTGTGTGGATAATAACGAGTATTATTTATGAATATATGGTTAATAAATTATATCCAAACAGAGCCTAACTTAAAACAAATCTCTTGTTAATCCAAAGTTTGAAATAAATTATCTTGACAATAAATAAATAAAAAACATTTTTTACCAAAATATAATAGTGCCAACATGACCACCTAAGTGTTATAATTTGACTAGGTGGGTTTAAGGGCTTTAGCTTATGATTTTTGGTCAGAAATATGGATAAGTGGTATTTTTCATCCAATTCCAACACGTTCAAGTGAGTCAAAGTATTCGATTGCATCAAAATGTAGGCCTAGGTGATTATAGAGAAGACATGACCTCGATATAAAGGAGTTGGGACCAACTTTTTTTATGCTTTTCGGTCGAATTGGATTTAGCTGCATTTTCCCATTTCTTCATGCACCTTCAACTTCAATAAAGCAGATAGCAATGTGTATTTCTTGGCTTTGTTTCATCATGTGATGTGATCATCTTTTTCTACTTCCAAAAAGAATAATTTGCAGAGACTAAGTTAACTTGTACATTCCATGTACTTGATCAAATGCCGGAAATCGTCCATGTTGATCTTCTTTATCATTCAACAACTTGTAAAGTTGACATTCTTAATTTCGTACGATAGACACTTCAATTTTTCTTGTGAATCTTATCTCCAAGCATGGAACAATGTTGTGGGCATTTTCAATATTGTAATTTTCGAAAAGGAACGAGGCATATCATGTTTAGTAGTTAGATACAAAAGATAAGACTATATCTTTGATATTAACTCTAAAAAGTATACACGTGTTATGCTTTCAATAAAAAAATTTAAATATGTCTTACACGTGAGGAGATATGAGGTATCTTGAAAACCTAATTTAATTAAATAAACGGATCCCTCTAATATTGATGGGATGTATAAGTTAATTCATAGAAAATGAAGAAAAATTATTATCGTAATACTGAAGAGAGAGAAAAAAAAAATCACATTGAAGACATAAAAAAATTAATCTTAGTTTCATAAAAGACGTCTGTTATTAATCAAGGTTCCAAGAAGGAAAAAGGAAAATCACATGCTGAAGGGCATTTTGTTTTATTTAAAGTCTTCCAAAGTCTTAAGGGACGTGAATGAAAGACAAATTATAATACTTTTTATTTGTATTTTATGCTTAAAAGTTAGTACAAAACTCACAGTTTGAATAATATGATTTTTAAAAGGTGGATTGTGAGACTTTTAGGGCTTGTTTGATAGTACGTAATTTTTTAGAGAAGTTGGAATTCGTTTTCATTTTCCACCCTTATTTCATTTCCACCAGATTCTTGGTTTTCCTTGAAAACTACTTTTCCTTTTTTTTTTTTTTTTTTTTTTTTTTTGTGAAATTGGAACGAATGCTATTCCTAATTGTAACAAATTATATCCCTTTAATCGACAATTTTCTTGAAAAACAAAGCCAAACGAATGGTCTTTGGTATGGTAATTTAAAAAA
Organism: Fraxinus excelsior; assembly: GCA_019097785.1. Lineage (NCBI taxonomy): Eukaryota > Viridiplantae > Streptophyta > Magnoliopsida > Lamiales > Oleaceae > Fraxinus > Fraxinus excelsior. The sequence goes on along the minus strand of CM032634.1, from coordinate 31,910,282 downwards.
AAAATTGACAATTGGAACAAATTCTAGATTTAATGGTAAAAATAATTATCACTTTAATGGACAATTTTCATAAAAAATAAAGTCAAATCGATACCAAACTTTCAGCATTTTTCAGGTAGAAAATTATATCAATCAAACATAATTAATTATAATTCCCAGTAAAATAAATTCTAGACAATTCAATTCCCTATAATTCATTTTCTTTCCACCCAACTTTTACCTTTGCAATCAAACGGACCCTTAAAGACATTTAAAAATATATGAAAATCAATATTGAATACTCCATGAATCTAATACAGTTTAAAAGGTTTATATATTGAATGTATCCAATTTTTTGAAGTTAATAAATAAATAAAAAATCATGTCTAGATTAAATATGCAATTTTGCTTAATCTTCTAAATTAATAAGATCGAATATTTCAATTCACTCTTCGAAGTATGACTAGCATATTGTAACTCTTAGTAATAGTTAAATAATCAGAAAGGTTAAAATTTGAAGTAGTAAAACTATTCATTTTAAGAATTTTATGACACTATTTAAGGTCCTCATGAATTCACTCTTCGAAGTATGACTAGCATATTGTAACTCTTAGTAATAGTTAAATAATCAGAAAGGTTAAAATTTGAAGTAGTAAAACTATTCATTTTAAGAATTTTATGACACTATTTAAGGTCCTCATGTTCGTTTTTTTTTTTTAAATGTTTGGTAGAGATTTTTCCAAATGAAAAATGTTATTTATTTATTTTCTGAAAAATATGTGATTAAAAAGTCAAATTATGAGTTCCATAAAATATGTGATTAATAATAAATTTTTTTAAAAAAATCTCTTCCAAACAAACTCCTATTATTGCAAAAATATCTTCTAAGATTATATTACATTTAAATATATTCTGCTAGGGCATAACATCATTTATTAGAAACTATATATTCGTGACCGTTGCGTGAAACCCCTTTTGCATGCTTCAATCAAAGTTAATAGGTGCACATTGAGTTTTAAGAAAAACGACATTGTAACGAGTCTTAAAATTCTGTAGTTCTTGAATTTTTCCAAACATTGAACTCAAGGAAAAAAAAAATAGCATCAATTTAAATAGGCAATGATATATAATAGGGTTAATAAACCATAGAATTCGACCCTTGGCCATTTTTAGGGCCATTAGTTATGGGCACTTGTATAGGTGATGCTTTATATTTATGTTAGCAAATAAGTTGACAATAATTGAAAGTATCTCATCTTTTTCCTATGTTCAAAGTTTGATACCTATTGCTTTTACACACACGTGTATATATATTCGTCGGCACATATATACACGATAAACGAAAAGGATATATGATCCATGTGACAGGACTTCTAATTTTGCTCATACTTATGGTTAAAAAGCTTCATGAGAAAACTACTTTAAGACCAATTTTCTCTAACACTCTTCTAGTTAAACAAATCACTTTCAGAAAATTATTCAAATACGTTCAGAAATATTTTCCCAATCTCATAAACAGCTTTTGACTTTTCAAAAGTTGCCAAATGGGCTCATAATGTTCTAGAGAGGGACTACGTATGACATGTGCCTGCATACGTATGACATATTCTCCTCATAATGTCATAAATCTTATTTTTTTGAATGGTAATCCATAATCTTGATATCAATTATACTTTATCAGCCTTATAATATCATAAAGTAACTTGCAATAGTTATATGGAATAGCATTAACATGTGTGTTATCAATGTCATTAAATAAAATTCTATCTCCAGTCGTATTGAGTTGTTGAATCAATAGATGCGAATTAATCTTGCTATGGAGAAGGAAAGGTCCCTTTTGGATAAACCCAACTTCCTTCTCCAACTTATCATCAACATATGCCTCCTTGAAAGCTACACTATAAAGTTATGTACATAAATGGACCACTATGTGGGTGTAACCTAACTACCCTTTATATTGAAGATTCCTTCTAATATCTTAAAGTCTTAATTACACCATTGAGTAGTATATTGAGGAGTTTGTCTCGTCACATCTCATCCAAAGATACGAGTGTGGTTCGCTATTCAATGAGGAAGCCAATGAAGCTAACTTTGATCCATTCGAACGTTGAGGAAGCTCGGATAATTTTGGTTTGAGAGTTTAAATTGACAGGGCATCAAATTTCATCAAGGATTAAGAATTTAATTGGGAAATGGACTTTGGAATAGATGAATAAGTGTTTTGAAAGTATTGAGATCGAGACGGGGGACATATGCGCCTACAGCACAAGAGGAGGCAGCACTGTGGGCATCGGATGGGCACCTAGGCACCCAAGAAGAAAATATTCTACAAGAAGATGGGTGGCCCGACTCCAGCTTTGGGGTGTCGAAGGTGGCGTCGCAGCTAGGAAAGTCTCCTATTTTGATTTTTATCGAGATTCTTGTGCTCTACTTCATCCAAAACACCAAAATTGGGCTCCTATACTCCATATGATGTAGGCTCTTACAAGGCTCAAGTAGTAATAAGATCATTGTTATATATATATTTGAAATTTGAAAAAATTGTTTAGATTTAGATCGAGAATATAAAATATTGTAAAATAATTTTAATTTCTTGATATATTGAAATTCTCCTCATCTACCCGTGGATTTCTCGAATGAATTTCAGAATTTGGGTTTCAAGTAAATCTTGTATTCTTGTGTGATTATATACATTATTTTGGTAGAATGTATTCTAAAATAGTAGATTGATGGAGAAAGTGTGGTTGAAAAGGAAAGAAAAGTTATTGATGTGATGGAAAATATTATTTTATTGAAAAATGTATGATTAAAAATGAGTAGAAGAATAAAAATGACAGTTTTAATTTGTACTAAACAGGGGCATAAACTCTTTTTTTCTTTTTTCTTTTTCAATTTCAACCAATTTTTTAACCACAGTCTTCAAATAAAATATTTTTTTCCCTTAATTTTTATTAACACGTCCTAAAAAATTATTTTTTAATAAAATATATCCTTAAAAATAGGGCTTAAACATGTGCTAGTTATCATAAAATAACAAAAAAAAAAAAGTAGCCGTACCAAGGACACATCTCCGTATGAATAGATTCGTTGTCTTGCAAATCTTTTTTTTTTTTTTTTTCTTTTTCTTTTCTTTTCTGTGCAGTGTGGCACATCAATCACCCTCAAAAATATGATTTTGCAAGTGAGAATTTTTACTACAAAAAACCAAAATATCCTATGAAAAAAATTCTTAAATCCTCTAATCCAATGTTATCTTTTTCCTTTCCAAATAAAACACAACCCAATCCAACATTCCCACCCCTACCAATCCCTATATAAATATCCCATCAAATCTTCATTTTTCAACATCCATTGCAACCTTAAAAACCCTTAAAATTTCTACTTATAAGCAGAGGAAATTACTTATTTTTGTTCATCAATGGAGAGAGTTGATGCAATGGTGGCAGGAAAGCCAGTGGTGATATTTAGCAAGACTTCATGTTGCATAAGCCACGCAATCAAGTCTCTCATTTGTGATCATTTCGGTGTTAATCCCGCGGTGGTGTGCGAGCTCGATGAAATTCCGAGAGGCCGGGAAATCGAGCAAGCTCTTTCGAGGCACTATGGATGCCCAACCACTCCGACGGTGTTCATAGGTGGAGAATGTGTTGGTGGAGCAAATGAGGTCACGAGCCTTCATCTCAATGGGTCCTTAAAGGAGAAGCTCATCAGGGCTGGAGCTATATGGCTTTAATACGTAAATGCAAACTATATATACATATCAAACCCTAATAATAATGCAGTTTTGTTGCATGAGATGATGGAATATTATATATCTGTAAGAGAGAGAGAGAGTACTGCTGGATAATGTGTAGCACATCAGCTTTTTTTTTTTCGTGAAGCTTGTTTATGTATTTGACTAATAAACTACTACTTTGAATAATTAAATGTATCGTGCTTCTTAAATTGTTGTGTTATGGAAATGGTCAAATTGATCAAACTCGACTCAAATTTGACTCGTCAAAGTTACTGCAAATTTAAGTCAATTTGACTCTATTTTGTTGATTTCGGCTACATGTCTTATATTTAAAAGCCGTTTGAGCTTTTTTTGGGAATATGAAGTGTATTATTTCGACGTTGTAGCGCCGATGATCGAACATTAACTTGAGATGTTTTCTCTACCCTTTCTTACCCTGAAAAATTAGGGACGCCTTACGTTCTTGAATCGATAACTAGCTTTTGACTAATCTAGCCTCCTACGTCCCTCAAAACCAACAAGGGGCATATATTTAGCAAGGTGAATTGAGAGAACTAGATAGAATTTAAGAATCGTGCAAAATAATATTTTTATTTGTTGATCAATTCAGTACAATATACTAATTTTCTAATTATAATGTTCTTCTCCTTGTTGGCATTACGTACGTTGAAATAAAATAAAATAAAAAGTATAACATTTATTCTTTGCATCATTAGTTTTTCCTTTTTTAAATTTATTGTTAATTTTGGATTACATAAGGTTCATAACACCTCAGCAAGTACATTCTTATTAGATCAAAAGTAAAACAAATATCAACCACAATTTATTGATTTTCGTACTCATTTCTTGAGCTTCAAAGATTCATTTTTCCATGAAAGATTGCAATTACGGTTCTAAACTCTATCAGTTATTGCATTATGTTTTTCAACATTTGTTCCTAGGTACCAAACAGGGGCGGACCTAGGTTAATTTTTGAGTGGGGGCGAGATTAGGGATGGAGCCAGCCCGCTAAAGTAAAAGGGTCCAAAGTTGAAGGGGTGGGGGCCACGGTGGTTCGGGGGCAGCGCCCCCGAAATTTTTTTTTTTTGAAGTTGTTGAATATTTTAGATTTAGTTGCATTTTCCCAACTAGTTCATGCTATATAGGCCATGAACGAAGCCTCTCACCCTGCATCAAACCCACAAATATATTCACTCTGACCATGCAACACTTTTTGCAATCACAGGCGGTCAAAATGAGATTTACATAATATACCAATTTTTCAGCAATATTAGTCACCTGAACTACTACATGGCCAAAATACTTTCCTTTCGAATCGTGGACTTCAATTGTCAAATCATCTCCAAGCCCTTCTGGCAAAGCTGTATTCAAGTGGGAAGGAAATTTAACTATCCAACTCTATAAGATTGAAGAACATGTAACAAGATTAAAGAGAAAAAGATTATATACAAAACATGAGTTTCATCATATCCTCGCTGCATTCGAGATAGAAAATAAGCTAAAAAAATTGTAAAAAAAAAAAAAAAATTTTTTTTTTTTTTTTTTTTTTGGTTTTTTTTTCAGTGGGGGCGACCGCCCCCGCTGGGCCCTTCGTGGGTCCGCCCCTGGTACCAAACCTTTTATTTTTAAACTTTTGTAATCTATAATGATTATCGTCTAAATAATCTCTTATGGAGACGTGAAATAATAATTTTACTAAAAATAAATAAAATAAAACGAAAAATAGCTATATTCCCCAACCCCATCCCTTCTAGTACCCATCTCCTAGCTCGTCCACATCCCCCCGCCCAAAAAAATAAAATAAAAAATATCATGATGTATTTTTATTGATAATCAAACTTATCCCTCGAGATTTTAGTGTGATTGAAAGAAGAAAGTTTGAAAATAAATTCAATCGAATGCACACAACAATCTATTCATATTTAAGACCTAGCTTTCCATCTGGTTATGTTTCCATGTTTATTCAATATGGGAGACTCAATTTAGAAATGATATATTAATAAATTTTGATCGAGTTATAATCTAAGCCACTGTTTGATCCTCATTTTTGGGGTAAGATGTATTATGGAATAATGTTTTTTTTTTTTTTTAAGAATGTGTGGTTAAAATGTAAGATTTTTTTTTGAAATACGTGTATAATTATTTTATAGGAGAACATATAGTTGAAAATGAGTTTTGAAAAAAATGTATTCCAGAACAAAAGTGAAAATTACGTAAAACAAGGCGTTAAGTTTGCGATTTTTAAAAATCAGGTTTATACTTTATTTAATAAAAAAGCAGGTTTTAATTTCACAATTAATAATATTAAAATGATATTTTAAATTAAATTAATCTATATACTATTCCCACCAGATTTCAACCCTAAACCCACACCCTCCTCTCTCTTCCGCAGCTTCTCTCTCTTCTATCTCCTCTTTCGTCCCTTCTCTCTTTGCCACACACCTCACCAGAGGTGACCAAACCACCCACCCCCACCAGATTTCAACCCTAAACCCATTAACCTTCAACATACCCATTAACCTCCGGCTCACAATAGCACAACAAACCCATGTCATCAGCCATCCTCCCCGTTCAACAGGGTCGAGTTCGGGTCATGAAGCAAGCAATAGGACCGTCTAATCAGAAGCTGGTAGGGCATGTGGTGTACTGGATGTTCAGGGATCAACGGCTTAGGGACAATTGGGCTTTGATACATGTCGTCAATCAGGCAAATAAATCGAATGTACCTATGGCTATAGCTTTCAATTTGTTCGTTCAGTTTAAGGGTGCAAAAGCCAAGCAATTAGGATTCATGCTTAGAGGTTTACAGAATTTGTACTTGGATCTTCAAAAATGCCTGAATATTCCATTTTTCTTGTTTCAGGCAAGACCCTTATGTACATTTATTATGTTTTTGTTGAGTTTCCTTTTTATTTTTTTAGCATTTTTTATATTGGTTTACAATTTACATAATATTGGGATTCTGTCATCAGTGTCATGCGATTGAGTAGAGGGTTAAAGATAGGCTGTAAAATTTTTAATTTGTGCCGTAACTTGTAAAATTTTTAAATTTGTGGCTATGGTCGTGGGTGGGATGGGATGAGATGAGGCGTGTATCTGTGACCAATGATGTAGTTGACTGTGACCATCTATATAGTAATCGTGACCTTAAAATTCGTTAATCTGTGACTGAAAATATAACTTATGACCAACAAATATGAAATAATTTTTTAAATTACGACAATTAAAAATCTGTGACCTTCATAAAAAAAATATGTGACCTATAATTTTTTTATGAGTGACTAATGAAATCAATTGTGAATTACTCAATTTTTTGATGTATGATCTAGAAATAATCTGTGATCAATTAATTTAATAAGCTGTGATCTCGGAATCGGAGCAATCGCCGGAATTAAGCGACGGTGAAACGGTCACCGGAGAAGTTGCCGGAATTAAGCGCGATCGGAAAACAATCGCCGGAGTAGTGGGTGGGGTGGGGTGGGGTGGGATGGGTTAATTATATTATATTATAGTAATAATTTAATTTAATATAATAATTATGAAATATAATTAATTAATTCATGAAAAACCTGATTTTTGCAATGCTAAACCTTGTGACCTGATTTTTTATTTTGTGATAGATAAAGTTTGAGTAGTGAATTTTTCCCAGAAAAATGGATGCAAATAGGATCATCTAAACATTAAAGTGCAACTTACAGAAATACCCTTAAAATTAAGGATTTTTTGAAAAATCATATGAAACATATTTAAGAAATAAAAAAGTACGGTGTAAAATCAATTGTCACTTTTTTAATACACAGTAAAAAAATGACATACTCTCACTTTTTAAAGTTAAGTGTCATTTTTTTTAATTAAAAATGATATACAATGTGACTTTTATTAAAAAAAAAAAAAAAACAATATTTGTCACTAAAAAACATGATAGAAGTTTCTAAGAATTGACAAAAGGGTTACAAACATTAAAAAAGTGATAAAAATTTAATAAAAAGTAACAAACACTAAAAAATGACACAAATTCAAAAAAATGACACCATTATGCTTTCACCATTTATTACCATGAAACTTTTAAAACGGTAAATTCCAATTCAAACATTTTGTCACGCACCTTGATAACATCTTATAAAATCAAAGGGAAAGAGTTTACCATAGTTTTGGAGCTAATTTCAAATTTAATGACAATTTTTTTATGCATTTATACACAAACTCATCACAATCTATGCTCAAACATGCTTCAAATATAAATCAATGAAAAAAACTACTCAAATTCAAAGTTCAACCTCGAAAGCAAAGTTTATTCAATGTTACTTTCAAATTCATACGAGTGTATTTCTTCAAGTTTGAATTTCCTTTTATATTTCCAGACTTTTTCTTGGATGCCTTTGATTCATGATATTAATTTACCTACTTTGACCACGGATAAAATCAACCAAATATCAACAAAGATTTACCAAAATTCCATATTTCGATTATTTATAGTAGCAGACTCTAGTGGATGACCAAACCAAAAGTCCATGAAATGTGCAGAATTCCTAGACGAGGCTGTGTATATGGCCATTTTGAGCAAACTCTTATTTGAAATACTCTGATGACATTGATCGGCCACCTGTTGGAGTAACTAATTCAAAGAAATTTGCTTGGAAACTTGAAAAGTAAAAAACACGGTGCAAGAGAAAAAAAGTAGTGGAATTGATCGAGACGGTGGTGAGAAGAATTGGAGTTGTAAGTAGGGGTGGGCAAAAACCCGCCCAACCCGGGTGGCAAGGTTAAGTTGGTTAGGTTGGGTTGGGCTGTGGGTTAACACATCCAACCCGACAAAAACCACCCAACCCGACCCACTAATTAAAAAACTAAAAACTTTGCCAAACTAAAATAGAATAAAGGTGAGAGACCAGGTAAAAAAAAATTGAGAGACAAAAAAAAAAAAAAATACTAACATATCTTCCATCATCTCTCTCACGCGGCGGACGTCGTCTCACCAAATCATCAACATTGGTTGTGATTTTGGATGAGATCTATTTTCCAATCCATCTCTCTTTAACGCAATATATTAATGTTGCTTTAAATTTAGTACTTTGGTGGCTTTAATGTTTGTTCATAGGTCGTCCCAACTCCTAACCTAACCCGACCAACCCAACCCAATCCGACCGACATTTGGTTGGGTTGGGTTGGGTTGGGTTTCAATCTTTACATGGGTTGGGTTGTGTTGAATTTATGTCAAACCGACCATGTTGGGTTCGGTATGGGTTGGGGGAAAAACCGACCCAATCCAACCCAACCCACGCCCACCCCTAGTTGTAGGTGATGAGGGTCTCTCTTTGGGATTTGTCTAGAATAGGAACTACTGGTTTGGGTTTTGAGTGGTTTTGTAATTCTAGAACGTATTAATTACGTTAATTATATGATTTAATTAATTAATAAGGTATTAATCAAATTAGTTAATTTTTTTAGAGTATTGTGACTAATTTTCCCAACATTAAAAAGGTCTTAAAGTGGGCCAAAACTGATAATCTGAGCCTTGGGCTTAGCCCAATTTAAATGTAAAGACTTCTCTACCATTATGGGCCCATTACCTAAATTATTGGATTAAAGTTTGAAACTCTAATATTGACAAACGAGTCTGAGATAAATCAGATTCGAAACTGTCTGGCCCAATTTCCAAGGCAAAAAGTCGACACACTGGGGCCCACATAATTAATGATCTTCAGATCATCGGGTCACTCACTTGGATTCATTATCGCACAGCACCCAACGGTCATCTCTCATTCGTCTGCGGTTATGTCTCTCCAATATAAAGGTCTATTTTTGTCTATGTACTGTTTATTAATTGGATTAATACGAGAAAACTCTTCTATAAATGTTTACATTTGCGACATACTTCTCCATCTATTGAAAATCGCAAAAAAAATCTACTATTTCAAACATTTTGTGGGAAAAATCCCCTACCGACAAGATCTGACAGATTTTTCTTTAAAAACAGTAAAAAATGTCAAAATAAAAAAAGAATAATTGCAATTTCAGTATCCAAATTTTTTATATTTTTACAAATTAAATCCAATTTTTTTATATGTGTCATCTATGATTCCAAATTTTTAAAATCTTAATTTCCACCCCACCCCACCCCATCCCATCTTCTTCCCAAAAATCCAGACAAATAATATTCCTCGGCAAATCATTCGCAGTAACAGCTCCAGTTGACCGAAATTACAATTATTCTTTTTTTAATTTTGACATTTTTAATTGTTTTAACAATAAATATGAAGGATCTTGGGTTTTTCGCACAAAACATTTCAAATATGGTGGTTTTCTGCAATTTTCAATAGGTGGACTGGTATATCGCAAATGAAAACATTTCTAGGGGTTTTCTGCTAAAGATGACAAAAAAATCAGACAAATCTGATATCTACGGGGCCCGCCCTAAAACGGGGTAGGGATTACCGACTTAATCGAGTATTCGGGACGGGGACGGGTAACGGATGCCCCATCCCGGCTATTTTTTTTTTTTTTTATTATTGGAATTCAATACTTTAAATGAAAAATTTCATTAGTTTTAATAGAAAATGAGAACTAAAATTATGTCTCAATCTACGAATGGGATAAATAAAATAAATTATCAAAAACTTAAAAAAAAAAATTTAATGGAGTGGTAAACGGGGCAATGGCCCCCCATCCCGCCCTTCCCTTGCCTTAAACAGGTAACGAGACAGGGAATTTTTTGGCGGGACGGGGGGCAAGGGGCGGGGAAGGCCTCCCCACCCTGTTTCCATCCCTATTTTCTACCATTAACCCTTGTTAATTTAAAATATTTAACTATTAGTTCAACTTTGATATGTTCAATGATTCTTCACGGTTGATCTTTTTCGAGTGAATGTGCAACTGTGAAGAATCATTGAACATGTCAAAGTTGAACTAATAGTTAAATATTAGTTGTGTTTTTCTTTCAATTCGTTTTTCAACTCAAATTTAGTGGTAGTTAAATATCACATAAGTTTCATATTGTAAAAATATAATTAACTAATTAGAATATAAATATATAAATGATTAGCTTAAAATAACATTTTTGAAGTGAGCCCTTTTTGGTTTTGTGAAAACTCATAAATTTAGTATATTTTGAATAAAATTAATAAATTGCATAGTTGAAAAATTGACAAAAATTATGAGTCCCATAAAATTTGTTGTTAATTTAACTTAAATTTTTATCAATATTTTAGCTAAATCAAATGAGGGCTAAATGTCAATGACATTTCATGTATTTAGGTTTTTTTTTATCTACTCAATTTTCTAGACACGTTTTAGAGGCATAATTTGATTTATATTTAATATTTAAGAATGTCTATTTATCCTGTATCTAAAAGTGTTTACTTAGGCCCCGTTCGATAGGGATTAAAATTCAATTAAAATTGAAAATATGGCCGTTATTGAGTCTCACTCGTCTAATAAAAGTCAACAATAATGACTAATTTTTCAATTTTAATATGATTTTAATTTCTACCGAACATGCCCTTAATCTACCTTTACATTATTATTTAATATAATAAAGAGCTCTAGTCGAGGTGAATTGTACCCTTTTAATTGAATTACTCAAACAGATGATGATGATTGATAAATTCTATCACATCTCCATTTCTCAACTAGACATACAAGAATTTTATTTAAGAATCATGCTACACTTACCTAACTTTTTACCACAGGCGCCCCCCAATAGAGGGCCGCCACTTGTCGATTCGGTAAAACTTTATGTAAAAAATTATGTACAAATAGAATCCTTTATTTAACTGCTAGATCTAGCACTTGTTTGGTTTTTATTATTTTTAAAATACATTTTTTTCTATTTTATTTTCAACAATATATTTTTTAATAAAATAATATTACACGTAAATTAAATTTTTTTCTTATTTTTTAATCACACATTGTTCATTAAAATACTATTTCAAAATGTATTTCCATAAAAAAAAAAAAAAAAAAAAAAAAAGAGGCTCTAATTGTGAAATTATGAAATCTAGATATTATGTAATAAAATAAAAAAATATAGCACACCAATAGAAATTGATTAATGCATACCACTGTACGAAACATAACAGTAGGTGATATCATCCTCACATGATTCCCCAGCGCAATTTAGCATCCTACAGAATAGTGTACGTAATGACTTGTAAAAACATCAAGGACCATGCTATACTATACAGGGGATGTACATTTGGCTCAATTTATCTTCCCCCCACTCCACCCCACCTTCTGTGAGACGGTGATAGTAAATAGACTTGCAGGTTCTTTGTCTATGGACCGATAGATATATACAGCTTCATACGTATATATCCCTATGACCAAACATACATTTCCAAAAGCCAATCTTTGGTACAGTATCTGTAGTGTGAAGCTCTGAGCGTGTTGTTTCTGGGTTCGGATATTTCTCCTTTTTTTTTTGGAGGTAAATAGTCATTGTAGATACGCATTGTTGTATCTATGCATATGGGAGTTTAGTAATGCAATTTTTTTTTTTTTTTTGAAGTTTCTTAAGATAACGATTATGATGTGGGTTCTATTTCATTTTTGTTTTGCAGTGGAAATTTAGGGTTTTGAAACCAACAAAATGTTTGGGTTTTCAAGAAGAAGAATGAAGCTTGGAAGGTAATGTACTTATATTGCCTATATATGTGTATTTTGTACATTTTTGTGCTTGTATTTTATTGAATAAATGCATTTGTATGGGATAAGTTTTTTAGAATCAATGGATGTATTTTTATTATTCTGTTAAATATGGGCTACTTTTATCAATGAAAATGATCCATTTTATTTTTTCTGGTTATTTGTTGTTTTTTATTTTTCTGGGTGAATGAGAAGATTGTCGAAACTATTGATATAGGTACAATTACAAATTGTGTTGTGTAATCTAAAAGTTTAAGCAAATAGATAGAACCAAATATATACCATTTAATTATTGTCTTTAGCGCGATCTTTTCGTGTCAAAGCATGATAGGTGTACTATTTCATTAAATTATTGAATGAGTTTCGGCAAGACTTGAACCGGGACCTTCGCTTGCCGTGGTAACATGTTGAACTGGTTGATCTAATTTAAAAGTTTAAGCTAGTAGATAAGGCCAAATGTATACTATTCAGATATTGTCTGTCAGGACTATCTTTTTGTGTTGCGGGCAATGTTTTAAGATATGGAAAAGAAAATTGTTCGTTTTGAATAAGGTGTGGGGGATAATATAATGCTTAATTGGGTTACTAGAAATTCAGACAACCGAATTGGATGTTTGCACTTGTGGGGGTTATACTTGCTATATTGATAGTGATCACGTACATGTAACTAGATTTTAATTCAAATTCCCCCCACTATTGTGTTCCATGATCTTTTATCGTTTTCTTAGATTGATTTGCAAGCTAGATATATTATCTGTAGCCGGTTTGTAGAAATGTTTTGATAATTCGTTTTACAACAATTATGTAAATTATAGAAAAAAGGTGATTTTTATATATAAAATCTAATACTCTTGCATTTTCCCCAGAATAAAAGTACAACTTTCGGACTCTGCTCAGGGAACTAGAAGTCCAATAAGGCATTCTAAACAGTTAGGCAGCACTAAAGTAAGGATTCAATTGAATTACAAGTAATGTTTTTATTAAAGAGTGCATGCTCGATTAATCTTGAATCACAGCAGGGGGAAGGTGTTGCATCCAAAACCAACGAACCCGATGAACTGAACTTCCAGTCTTCATCTAGTGCACCTGAGCTTAACAACCGCACCTCCGGAAGCTCTGAAAATTGGATGGTGCTTTCAGTCTCTGGAGACAAGCCTACACCTCGTTTCAATGTAATATCTTGGTCCTGAATACTGAATTAGATATGATACGGTGATGCCTCGTACTGTCATACACTTTATTGTTTAAATTAGACTTCTCCTAAAATTTGAATATTCTCTAAATAGCATGCTGCAGCAGTCGTTGGGAACAAGATGGTGGTAGTTGGTGGTGAATCTGGAAATGGATTGCTGGACGATGTCCGGGTATCATCCCATTCTTTGCTTCCTCTTTTCTTTTTTGGGACAAAAAATGATGTTACCTTTCTTCCTTTCATTTGTTTTTATTTTCTTAAATGTTAATTTGAATTTTCCTTTTCAGAATAATTCAGTTTTTCTCATTTCCTTGTATAATTTTTGCTACATGAAAGTTAGTCTTATGTTGAAGCAGATGAATCTAATTCCTCACCGGTCTTTTTCCAGGTGCTTAGCTTCGACAGATTTTCCTGGACTACAGCTTCATCAAAGCTGTACCTTTCACCGACCAGTCTTCCCCTAAAAATTCCAGCATGCAAGGGTCATGCTTTGGTATGGGAATACATCCTAGCAGCATTAATATAATATGAATTATCCATGAATTACAGGTCGCATCCTAAACTACGATGCTTATAGTTGCATTATATAATGTCAATTTGAATCTATTCAAATTACCTCAAAAAGTATTTAAGCAATCACAATTTATGTGCTTTATTTTGTTGTGTTGATAAACATAATAATAATTGATAAGCAAATTATAACTAAGATAACATTGAAGTTGATATTACAAATTAATAAATTGCTGTCATATGTAACAGCTTAAGCTTTTGATGAGATGGTTGTTAAATACGTAATCAGAGCAACAAAAGGTCACACCGTCACTCGTCTATGAAAATTTCTCTTGCACCTCCTTTGAAGAAAAATGAAGAGTAATACCTGAGATTGTGTCTTAAGACGTATAAATATTTAATTTACTCACCTCTCTAACAGCTGAAGCTCTTATACTAGGTGGTTATTCAAAAGTTAGTGGTATGCACTTTATAGTTTTCCTCCTCATGCTTGAGTGTCTTGATGCTAAGACATGCTTCAGTTTTTCATTCTTGATTAATTAACATTTCATTTATAATGCTGTGGGAGACGTTCAACAATGGAAAGAAAGTCATTTACAAGAAAGGGCCTAGTGCTGATATATGCTACATTTGGGAATGTGGAATAGCCATCTATTACTGGCATATCGATTAACTCATATTACCAATTTACCCTTCATAGTCCTTGTAACTATCTTTTCCTAGATGCACCTCAATGTTACTCAAGTTGTACGATTCCTCGACCAATCCCACTTGTAATGTTGATATACGTTCTAATTATTCATATGATATTGCTGATAGTCACTTCGGTTACTTTTTAGGTTCCCTGGGGAAAGAAGGTGCTTTTAATTGGAGGCAAGACTGAACCTGTGAGTGACAAAGTCTCAGGTCGGGTTTTGCTTATCAACAACATTTTTAACTGTTTTTCGTAATATCCCTCTGGTACATGGTGTCCAATAAGCCAAATAATTGTTTCCTTGTGTACAGTATGGGCATTTGACATGGAAACAGAATGTTGGTCACTAATGGAAGCGAAGGGAGCCGTTCCGGTAAAATCTCTTCACAATTTAAAAGTTAAAGAAAAATGAAGTGTGCCACTGATTATCAAGACATGATATTAGACTCTGCACTTTCTCGAGCTGTGTTGCAGTTTAATATTAAGTACTAACTTCTCTTAATTTTTTGTTATTTACCATAATATCGTTGTGGTTAATGAATGCCTCCACTGGAAGGATGAAGGTTTGATCATGTTATTTGCTTGGAGAAAATAACATTAGAATCCTAGATCAATTTGATATCAATAGTTTTTCATTATGTTGTCGGTCTGTTTTCGCTGCTTCAAATATTTAATTGAATGTATCATTGAAGCACCCAGTATTAATTACAACTAACGTAATTACAGGTTGCTCGAAGTGGTCATACCATTGTTAAAGCAAACTCTGTTTTAATTTTGTTTGGAGGCGAAGACTCAAAAAGGAGGAAACTTAATGATATGCATATGTTTGATCTGAAGTCTCTTACCTGGCTCCCTCTTCATTGCACGTAAGTGGCTCTTTGTGTGCTTCTTTAAATTTTTTAATTGTTTAAGATCTTCATAATTCTTGCCAACGTTTCTGATTGTGGTGCTAAATCATGTTTCGTGATTATATGTTGTGTCCTGAATCTATGTATATTTTGATTCCAATGATATTTTTTCTCGTGTACAGAGGACCAAGACCATCACCAAGATCTAACCACTCTGCGGCCCTTTATGATGACAAAATGCTTTTGATTTTTGGCGGGGCATCAAAATCTCGGACATTGAATGATTTGTACTCTCTTGATTTTGAGGCGGTTTGTATACAATTTACACCAGAACTTAACTGAATTATTTTAGTTATGCAGGATTCTTAGTTATAGCGATCAAATTAACATATAGAAACTCAACATTGTAACACATATACCATTTCCCTCAGATGGTATGGTCAAGAATTAAAGTACGAGGTTTTCATCCATCTCCTAGAGCTGGTTGTTGCGGAGCACTTTGCGGCACTAAATGGTATCTTGCTGGTGGTGGAAGCAGGAAAAAACGTATGTCCTTCCGGCCTACAATTAAATGCTAACTTTTGACTTCATGTTCAGTTTTTACAATTTTTATCTGCTTAAATATGAAGCTGTTATTCAAAATCTCATGGAATCAAAATAGTTGACTCTATCTATTTATCTGATTGAAAATTGCCTCAATTTTTTGCTTCGGTCGAATTTTTTGAGTCCTGCTGACTCTTATGACCGCCCATCCCCAATTCTTTTCCCCTTTCCAGGTCATGCTGAGACTTTGATATTTGATGTTCTTAAGCTTGAATGGTCTGTTGCTGTTGCATCACCCTCTTCTTCCATAACAACTAACAAGGTTAGATTTGGCATTTATCTATGATAATTTGTTAACTGTTTCTTAGCCCCTGTTTGATGCCCATTTAAAAGAATTTTTTGGGGGGGAATGAGTTTGAGTGGTTAAAAATTATGTAAAAGTTTTGGGCAAAATATTTATCGTGAGAATGTGGTTGAAAATGAGTTTTAAAAAAAAAAAAAAAAAAAGGAGTTTCTGGAGAATGGTAGATAAATCATTTTAATACTCTTCATTTGCATGTAGCTGAGTATACTCACTATTAGATGCCATAAATATCTGGATTAGCAGTAAACGATGTGGTTACAATTTTTTTTTTTTGTTTTTTTTTGTTTTTGGCTCAATTTGGCTGTGAAGTCGTCCCCCCAAAGTCTTAAATGTAACTTTGTAAATAAAAACAGTCGTCCTGTGGTGGACTGACCGTCAAAGTGGTTAGAGACTTGACTCTTCGTAATGTGTATTGACAAAGCCTTAAAGAGATGGTTTAACAAGTCTTCTATTAAGAACTGGCGTGATTTAGATGTTGGAGTGAAGCCTAGAAATCCTTGAAGTCTTTGGTTTAACGTAACAAATTATCAATGTGTTCACCATAGATTTGAACTTGATGAGGCCAATCGTGCATCGTTTATGTTCTTGAAGTTCTTTTTTGTTTCATGGTTCTTATAACTGGATAATTTTCTTTTCTGCTGCAGGGATTTAGCCTCGTTCTTGTGCAGCACAAGGAAAGGGATTTCCTTGTTGCATTTGGTGGTTTCAAGAAAGATCCATCAAATCAGGTGCTGCATAGGACAAATATGTATCTGTTTAGTACCCGCAATGAGATTTTTCGAGTTTTTTTATTCTAATTCTTGTATTCTTTGCAGGTTGAGGTTCTTATCATGGAAAAAGTTGAGTCTTCGATGATTCAAAGATCGACTTTGAGTAAAGTTGCTGGAACCTTGCTGCCTGAGAATCACGCTTCGTCCATCGGAATGCCCACTCGACCAAGCCATGGTTCTTTCAATTGTCAAATCGACTCTGTTGCAAGGCAGAATTTAGCATCTGCAATCGAGCAACATGGCTCTGGTAGAAAATCATTGTCAGAGTCTTTGTTAGTTGATCCGAATACTGCTCCTGGTAATGTTTCTCTCCGGAAGCAATTTTACAATGAGGAGGAGAGTGCGGATACGCAGGTGACAAAGAGCTCAGAAGACAGAACTTCTTTCCGGGTAAATTACAGAAGTCTCACTTCAATCATCCTATCTTATTTACCACCCTTCCAGTCAGAGATGCTACAGCAAGAATTTTATGGCCCGTTTGTTAGGACTTTGGAAATGCCAAAAGGAACTTAGAAACTGCTTTTAGGCCTGTTTGTATAATATTCTAGAAGTACTATGTCTAATTAGGAGAACTTTTATAAGAGTTTTTGAACGAAGCTGGCCTAAAGTGGTTTGCTCAGGAAGCTCTTCTACAAAAAACGGAAACTATTTCAGTCCCTCAATCCTGTGTAGTCTACCCTGCATAATTCTCTGACATGAGACCTATACTTTTGATTTCAGAAAATGGAGCAAAGCACAAAACCAGTTGATGCCGGGGCTCAAATGAGCTATAGTGGAGATAAAATTGCAGAATCTGCATCTGAATCTGAAAACTTGAACACCTATGACAAACATGGAAGTGGCAGCTTTCATTTAGAAAGTGACGATATATTTCAAGAAAATGATGGTAAATCAAGGATAACAGCTCCATCGGGTGTCTATCAAATGTATGAAGCAAAACTGGCTGGTCTTTTAAAAAAGACCAGCATTCTAGAAGGGCAGTTAGCATCTTCTTTGGCTAGTCGTGAAGCAGCTGAAAAGAATTTGTCATCTGCTCTCAAAACTCGACATGATATAGAGAAAAAATTGGCAGACACGATGAAAGAGGTTGAGTTGCTTAAAGAGAAGCTAGCTAGTGTAGAAATGGCACAGGAAGAGTCCAACAGCCTGTCCAACATTGTTCATTCTGATAATGTAAGACTTGAACACGATGTGGCTTTCCTTAAGGCTGTTTTGGATGATACCCAAAAGGTATTATTTCTCCCTTATCATAAATTCATCTTGTATTTTAACATACCCTACTTTTTTTCTTATTTTTTTCGTTAGTTAATATTTCTCTGGTTCGATTGGTGTCTATTGCAGGAACTGCATTCCACTAGAGCAGTCCTTGCCGGAGAGAGAGCGAGAGCTTTCCAACTTCAGGTAATAGCGCACGATCTAAAAATTTGAATAAGTTAAAATAAAATGGTGAAATTGATTGTCATTGAGTATTTTGTGCGATACTGACGTGGTTGGTGCTCAATTCAGTTGTCACAACAAATGTAGGTTAGCCGGCCCCCATTTTAGTAACTAGTGATGGGCGTATTCGAGTGACCGAGTAATTATTATTGCTTCAAGTTCAATTTCAACTTAGAAGTTGAGCTTAGCTGTAGGCCAGTTTGGCTCAGCTTAAAACTGTAAATGTAGAACTACTTTTTAGAAACTGGAAATTAAAAAAAATAAGTAACTTTTAGACCACGTTTGGCAGTGCTTGGATTAAAATTCAAGTAATCATAAGCTATGGCTCTTACGGAATGTGTGGATATTAAGTGGTTAGTAGTTGTGGATTCTACAAGATGTGTGGATGTGTGGATACACACACTTGGAAATGCTCAAATAATATCATCATGGCATGAATAATGATTAACTTGTTTCAGTTCTATTGATCGCGACTGCCCTAATTTTACATGCCTTCATTTGATTTTTGGTTTCTTGATATATATATATTCTATTGTGTTGTATCAATCTGCAGGTCGAAGTTTTCCATCTAAAACAAAGGTTGCAGCCCCTGGAGAACCGAGCACCAACTCCGAGGAAGCCTTTCCATGTCTAGTATATAGAAAGGTTCACCTAATAATCTGCAGTACATATAGCATGTAAGCTCTATCCTTGTAATTTTGGATTTATTGAAGAACCAGATTACATTTGGCTGACAATTTGAAAATATTATGTAATCTACAAGAGTATATAATCTATGTCCAGACCCCCAAATATATAGACCTGTTCGTTTTATTTTAAAAAATAAAATTGATGGAGTTTTAGATCTAGAAATCGAAAATACAGAAAGTGTAATCGAACAATTTCTCTTCAAATAGATTTACAACCAAGTCGAACATCAGCATCAAAGATCTCATAGATCGTGAGCTCAGAACATTGTACCCTTTTGTCAAAAAACTTCAACCCAAACCCTCAATGGTCTGTTCGAAGCTGCTTCTATGAACTAGAAGCACCCAAACTGAAAACCCCTCACTAAAGGAATCAGAGAGACTCAAAACCCCCAGGAATATGAAGGAATCACCAAATCAAATCTTGGAGATCAAATGGAGAAGACGAAGAGGAGGAGAAAAAACTCGAGAGAATTCTATGACTCCACACAAATAGACTTCTGAAAAAGTGATTAGGGCAACCCATAAGAAGCCTATTTGTAACAACAACAGCCTTTGATCTCACATTTGAGGCAACTGAAGTCACGCTTTCAAAAGTTGTAATTATATCAAACCAGAGTTTTAAGATTCAATTTCAAAAATTAGATATAAAGTTTGTTTATACAAAAATTAGATTTAATATTATTAATACAAACAAAATTCATGGCAAACTCTAATTACTCTCTCTAAATTTCTCAAGAGCATTGCTATTTGTACATAATTTTGTTTACATCAAGGTGTCCACCCCCTCACATGGGGGTGGGGCCTACTTGAAGATAATATTTTTTATTCAAGTGGGTCTCACCCTCATGTGAAATGGTGGATACCTTGATGTACAAAAAATTATGTACAAGTAGATAAACTCATTTCTCAATACCCATCTCTCTCACACTACAGTCAGCATACCTTCTCATCTCTCCACCTATTCCATCTTCTCTCTATCCTTCCATCTGTGATGTTGGACGCGGTGGGGAGAGGACCGCTACCGTTGTAGGAGAGCGACGTTGGGCGTAGCTACAATAAACCAACATCAATGCTGCAGAGAGAGGACCGGTGGCGTTGCTGACTGTGAGCTCTATCGTGCCGCTGAAGTAGGAGCATCATCGAAAGATGAGCTTTGCCTCTGCAAGAGATCGATGTTGTCAAAAAGAAGAGCGTTGCCGTGACCTCTGTCTAGGAGGGTGGATGGCGTTCTTTTGACATTGTCTGATTTTTTTATGGTTTCCAACGATTGCTCTGCTGCTATGGCGATGGTTTTGAGGTGATATTTTGTGATTGTTGGTTGGTGGTGGATTCTCGAATGGTGGTTATAGTGCTTACAGTGATGATGATTGAGAATGGTGATAGTACTGATGGCGGTGGTAGTGGTGTTGGTATTTGTGGTAGTGGTAGAGGTGGTGATGGTTGTTAATTGTGAATTTAATATATTTAATTGTGATTTATAAATTTTTTTGTGTGATTGATAAATAAGTTGTGATTTATAAATTTTTTTTATTTGTAATCGTATAATAATTTGTGACCTATAAAATTTCTAATTCATGGAGAAATAATTTGTGACTAATTAACTCGATAATTTGTGACCAATGATATAGAATTGCAACCTTAATATATTTAATTAATTATTTCATAAATAAAATTTAATTAATATTTTATTTTTAAAATAATAAACTTTGTTTCTTAAGTTTGAAATGAGTCAAACTTAATTTCTTAGCTTTGAAATTTTCCCTTTTCAAAATGACGGAATGGAAATAAAAGGGGGTACTTACAAAAATACCCTTAAAATTAGGGATGTTTTAAAAAATCATATGATAGATTTTTAGGAAGTAAAAAATACTATATAAAATGAAAAAGTGACATAATGTCATTTTTTTTAATAAAAATTGACACTTTTTTCGAAGTGACAAAACTAAAAAAAAAATGACTCTAAAAAAGTGACAAACTCAAAAAAGTGACGCAAACTCAAAAAAGTGACAAACAATAAAAAAAAAAGTGATAGAAATCAAGAATGTGACTGAAAAAAGTGATAAACACTAAAAAAAGTGACATTTAAAAAAGTGGCACAAATTAAAAGTTATACAGATTAAAAAAGTGACAATTCAAAAAAAGTGACTAAAAAAAGTGACATTTTTTAAAAAGTGACGAATTCAAAAAAGTGGCATAAATTAAAAGAAGTTATACAGATTAAAAAAGTGACAAGACAATAAAAAAAATGACAAACATTCAAAAAGTGACAAAATTAAAAAAAGAAGTGACAAACTAAAAAAAGTGACGAATTCAAAAAAGGGGCACAAATTAAAAGAAGTTATACAGATTAAAAAAATGACACTCAAAAAGTGACAATTTTAAAAAAAAAAAGTGACGAATTTTTTTAAAAAACGTGACAAACACTCAAAAGTGACGAAATTCAAAAAAGAAAATGACAAAAATAGCCTTCAAACATTTTTACATTTTAGTCCCTAAAATGTAGCTCCATTATCATTCAACAAGATACCATTATCAATATGTTGCCTAACGACCTCTTTCACTAGAAACCAGACATATCGGTAATGAAAGTCCAACAGCTCTAATCACTTGCAACATCAAGTTCAAATAATAACAAGTAAAGGGGCAAAATCAAATCCGGTTGTTGGAGCTTCAATTGATGCAATTTGATGATTACCCATGGCCTTTCCCATGTCAATTAAGTTTTGGTTGATCGAATTGAAGAAAAACTAGAGAACCAACCTTCCCCACAAAAATTATTTATATGTATACACTCATTGATAATAGTACAATTATTTATATTTCTATCACCATAGATCTAAATAAACAACAACAACAACTGAAGATAAAAATGCTTGGAATTCATTTGAGAAAATGAATTTTGAAAAATTTGACAACTTTACACACTTTCTGGTGTCCTCTAAATACTCAAGGGATCAAGAACCCAAAAAGAGGTTCATCCATTTCTGCCTTCAGCAAAATTTCCCTACTGCGAAGAAAAATCCCAATTTTTAGCGCTCAAAGAACTAAATTAAATTTGCCCTATTCAAAGACCTGATTATTCTGCAATAATATGGCCATATTAAAATAACTGTAAAGAAAATAGGAATGAGCTGCCCTCAAAACGTGCTCCGACCACATGAAGTATATTCTCTCTCAATAAACTGCTCCATTCTAATGGAGAATTTGACTTTGTAGCAAATTTTTTGGAGTAAATTCAAGAGATATTGGAATTCTCAAGTAGGAATTCGAGAAGACAATTATCTATTCAAATTTTTACTGCGTGAGTTGTCCTAGGGCTTCATTTTCCGACTACAAAGGACATTAAATTGTGATTTTGCCGAACAGGTAGAATGGAGTGGTGGCTCTGAAACCATGAAAGAAATTCTTGATAGGATATAGCGTAGAGAAGAAGCAGCAGCTAGAAGGGAGCTAGTCATGGCATATGACTTTTCTCATCAGGCTCGTTATCTTAATTCATTACAATTATCAATTGGACTTCCATTAAATCGCATTTTCATTTGACAATGACTCGGCAAGTTATTGTGTTTTTTGCAGTGGAGGGCGAATTCGAGCCAGTATCTTGGTCAAGCTTATTATGACCTTAGCGAAGACAACTGTAGGTGGAGCTGGAAGGAGCGATGGATTGCTGTTCGTCCATGGTTACAGAAAGCTGCTAAATTGGCCAAAACTGAAGTGGTCGTCAAGTTTTTTGACATGATTTCCCATGTGGATGGAGCCTTTTATTGGTGAGTGAATCGCTTTCTTTTTCGCTTGGGTGAAGCTTCTTCTTTGGGTAGGTGAAAGGACTTCTTCGCATAGTGGGTGATTAAGGTTTCTCTCTGCAAAAATGACGGAATTGTTGTCTCTATACTTAGTTGGAAGATTTTAGGTTTTGTTAAGATGTATTAATTACGGTTACAAGAGGTTTAATTTGTTTTAAGTGTATTAATCTAATTCCTTTCCTTTTTAGAGTAATTGACCTAATTTTCCCAAATAAAATCTACAAGTGGGCCGAGCCTAGTTTTCATCATAGCCCAAGAGTTTGGATGGGGTTTTTTTGGCATCATAGCCCAAACATGGCTTAATAGCACAAAACGTTCATACGTTTGATACTTTTTTGCGAAAAACGTCGATACGCTTCATTTTTTATGCATTTTCACCCTTATTTCAACGTTTTATTGTGGAAAACATCATTTTCACAATTTTTAACGTAAAATAACCAATATACCCTTCTATTTAAATTTTTAAAAAAAAAGAAGAAAAAAGAACAAATTACAATCTTACTCCTGAACCTTTTTAAAAAAATGAAAATGAGTCCAAATAAATATAATTTTGCTCTCTAATTTTGGGGCGATTTTCGCCACTCTAGCCGATGTTTATGGAGCCAAATTCCGATAACCTCTGGCCACCTAAACCACCGGAAAATGGTATCGGTGGAAGGCCCTTAACCTCCCCTTCAATTCAATACCAATATCTTCCTGTAATTCCAAGTATTCCAACTGGTACAAAACTTTAAAGTTTGCTGCTTGAAAAAAGCCAATTTCTTCACTTCTGGTCACCATACCGACCGGAGCTCATCACTGACCAACCCCCACCTCTAGACAACCACACTCATGCAATCAATTGTAACTAAACACCAAGTTTAGATGCTGAATTTAACCCAAAACTTCTCCATGTCGCGACATCGCCTAAGGAAAAGTCAGTTTTCGACGCTGTCTGGACAAACAGAGGTCGCGGACCATATGGGTTAGGTTTGCCTTCACCTGGCACACCTAGCCCACCATTGGGTCTCCTCCAATTTGGCTTCAATCGACCGAAATTTGAATCTGAAATGCTTGCAAGCACGAAATCGCGACATTATGACATTGTTTTCGCCAATTCAAGTGTCGTCCGGCCAAATCAAGGTGGCGGACCACCTGGGCTAGTCCCCTCTCAACCTGGCGCACCTGACCCAACCATGGGTCAAGTCCAATTTTGCCCTGAGCGTGATGAATTGGTGGCTGCAATTAGGGCACTATGAGAAAAATTGTTATTTTTTTATAGTTTAATAATTTATTTGGAATCATTTGCACTTTTTAAAAAAGTTTAGGAGTAAGATTGCAATTTGTTCTTTATTTTTCTTATATATTTTTTGTTTTATTTAAATAAAATGGTATATTGGTCATTTTACGTTAAAAAATGGTGAAAATGATGTTTTCTGCAATGAAACGTTGAAATAAGAACAAAAATGCAAAAAATGAAGCGTATGGACGTTTTCCACAAGAAGTGTCAAATGTATGGACGTTTTGTGCTATTAGGCCGCTCAAACATAGGGTTTCTCGAAATTTGATCAATCCATCTCAATATTCTATGCTAATTAGCGAGATTGAAATTGTATTTTTTATTTCTCACTATGACCATGTTGACATCCCGAGCTCCGATGTCAGTCAGATCGGATTCACGTGATGACCACGTGATAGTGAGAGCTTGACAACGTGAGGTCAGCTCGGATGATTAGCGTGCCTAGGAAGATTGTGTAGTCTTTCAAGGAAAGAGGATCCTAATAATTAAAGATCACTGACAAGATCAGTAAACCAACCAATCATCAGAACTCACAGGGAATAATCTTACATCACTGTTTACATAAGCCATGATCAAATAATTAGGCTCCATTCCCAAATATTGTTTCATTTAATTACTGGGGTTCATCTGTAAGATTTACTCATCATGAGGGTTGCCAGATCGAACTCGGTGGCCAATTGAATCATTCCAACACGTACTTCCCCATCTCGGAATTGCAAGTGACAAGATGGGAAATTAATGAAGTATGCATGTTTTCTCCTATAAAAGAGGAAATAGTAAGAAAGAGATGGGGACACATAACATATCTTCATGTAGTATCCATATTTAAAATATCTCCTAGAAATATAGAAAGTAGCGGTGGAATTACTTGTAATGTTGTATTAAAAATGAATCAAAGTCATATTCTTCATTAAAATTGGCTTGAATATTGTTCATACCATTTTCAACGTCAACATAATATATATATATATATATATATATATATACACACATTGCTTATCATTTTCAAAGAAGAAGAATCGAAAAGATTTAGGTAGTCCATCTAATCCTGCTTCATTAGCATTCATTTGAGAAGAATTTATAAACGATTTAATTTATAATTAAATAAAAATTATTGATGAATAAATTGATAATATTTGCGTATTCATTGAAATGAAGGATTGTAAATGAAATTTGATCACTTATAATAATAATTTATAAATTAGCCAAACATGGTGTCTAATAATAAGCATAAACATTAAGTAGATGTAAGTATAGTGCCTTGGTGGCATATTTGCTAAAGTATATCTAGACTGCAAATGGCTTGAAAACAAGGACAAAATCAAACTTTAATTTTATTTAATATCCATCTAATATGGTCTGATATTGCTTATCAATCGACATTCTCAAGCACGTCAATCTTAGCCGCAAGGACGGGGAAGCAGAAGATAGGGCTTGAGAAGATTTAGTAGTTCCTGCGTGGCTTATCTTACTCTTTCTAGTTTTGTTGTCACAATGCTCCTGAAAACACACTGATGTTACAAATAATAAACCTGCAATAAGATAGTTTCACGAAACATGGTCAACCATACGACAGTGAATTCGTTCCAAGGCCTAGTAAAAATCGCTCATCACACTATGGGAGCCAGCATGCCCAAAGTCATTACCTTAACCGCAAGGACGGGGTTGTAAAAGATAGGGCTAGTGTGAAATCGTAACAAGATAACATTGCTTGAAGGTGTGACTGAATCACCTCTTTTTCAAGGAGAGCTAATGCTTGTTGGGAAGCTGCTTCAAGGATCCAATGAATAGCTAAGATTTGTTGACAATCGCTAGCTACAATTCCAGGGACATCATAAATAGTCCCGCTATTCCTACTTTTTCCACTCTCACATATGGGCTTTAAATTCTCTAGGTCGCCAACCAAACTTCAAAGTTCAAACTTACATGAGTACTATGTATCAATGTAAATTAACTATAGTACTGAATTTGATTATAATCTCCATCTCTATTCATCAAAAATGTTACAAAGATTCTGTAACATGTAGGTATGATTGAGCTAAAAGGATTCTTTTTAATTAATTTCCAAGGAATAACATGTAGGTATGATTGAGCTAAAAGTATTTCACAATTTGCATTTTGCACCCAAAAAAGGTGTTTATCAGGTGTAAGGAATTTGCACAATCTTCTTTGAATTGGAAGAATGAACTGGTGCGGCCAGATTCTCTCCAATCTGAGGAGATGATGGAAAATCAAGATCCAACAAGCCCTTTGCAGCGAGCATAAGAAACGATGAGTACAAAAAGGATGGCACTCAATGTCCCAGAGAAGATTACCACCTGGAACCATTAATTTTGCGTAAGAAATCAGGAGATATGACAAGAACTTTACCTTCGATATCACATTATTAAAGTTCAATGCTTACCCATTTAAACATGTACCCATGATTTTCATTCCAAGTATACGGAATGTTCATGCCAAATATGCCAGCTACCAAAGAATACATAGATAAACATACAGTTCCGGAACTGAGAAAGAGCTCCAACTGTAGCCACACGATAAACAGAAAAAATTTATAAGTTTAATGAACACAGTAAAATGACTAATAGATAAATCCTTGTACTAGCCACAACCTTTGTGAATATGTAGTTAAGCTGACAAAGGGATTTAGCAAAAATACTACAGAATTTAACCATATACATGACAAACCTGAATCAGCTGATTTCGATGATTGTCCAGCTGAAATGAAAAAACATGAAATAGTTTTTTATTTCTATGCATTCAGGGCGTAAAATGTTTATCGATCAAACAAAGAAAGTTGCCCACTTCTGTTACCTGAATGTTGATGTAGTCTTCTGTGTTATCAATATATTCACGCAGCTGCGAAATTTCAAGTAGAGAACCGTAAATAGTTTTGTTGGATTAGTGTTTCCTCTAGGCTCCCTTTGGATCTTGGAATCCAGTGTGGGAAACATTATGTAAACCGTCTCCAGTCTTTGGTTCAAAAGAGAGACACAAAGTAGATGTACAAACATAATTATGGGAGACATCTGCCTATTTAGACCTTTTATTTTTTCCCTTTTCACGATGCTCAACAACAAAAAAATTCTCAAATTTTATGTTATTTTGTTAGAAATGAAAATTCACTTCATAATATTGTTTTCCCTTTACACTTTTCTCCATTAATATTCTAGATATTAACAGTGCGTGAGTTTAGAATGTGGCGTGGCAGCTCCAAAAATATTCGCATTTAACAGACATCCAAAAGACCCTTGTTTAGGAAAAAAAAAAAAAAAAGGTCAATGCTGGTAAACAATGCTTTGACACAAAATAAAAATAATAATTTTTTACAAAAAAAAAGGGTTATGGACATACTGTAGTTAATTTGTTCAGAGTGCCATCGATTTGCATGAAGTATGCCTGCAATGAGAAGAGCCGTTTGTCACAAAATAGTTATAGTAAATCCCAACCGTCATATAGTCTGATTTGTTACCTCAAGTAACATCTCAAGTTCCTCAACATCATTCTCGTCTCCACGAACTGTTGCTATACTTGCCCTACTGGCTCTAGATATCTTTGAGCCTATGGTTGGTGATCCAAGGAACCAACTGGCAGCACCCGAGCCACTAACAGGTGATGCACTGACCAACTTTCTAGAAAGGTAAAGGTCTGCCATATCATCATCATCATCCAAAAGTTGTTCCAGCTCATCCCTCACCTGCAATCCATCACAAGACCAAACCTCAAGTATTGAACACAATCTCCCTCTTGTTAAGGTTTTAAAAACTCATTTAGGACTAAGGAGAGATGCCAAGCACAAGAACAAGACTAGGATTATTTAAGAATTTCACACGATGCATCTTTTCGACCATGCATGTCAAATTGGGAATCATCTCAGGTTAATCATCCACTCGTAATGAACACTTCATATTTACATCAGCATGTAGCAACCATGGAAGGCATCTGAATTTGTAGTACATGAAAGGATATGTGATAATTTTAAGAATGTATAATTGCGTTTTCAATTAGGTATACATATCATTGACAGCCGTTTGAATTTAAGTCGTGAGCCTAACATACAGGATAAGATACCATACAAACCATTTCAGTTGATGAAATGAATCAAAATACACGTAATTCCATCATGTTCTTGTATCCTTATATTATTTGAAGAACCAAAAATCTAAAATACATGACAAAATGCAACGTGCATGTTTAGATATCACAAGGAACGGAGGATTCTAAGGACGTGAGTATTCATGTGTTTGAGCAGCTGCCAAAAATTGGCCATACGCACGATCAACTGACCCCTTAAATAGAAATATGGAACTAAATCAATTTAATAATATGTAGGGTATGGAAGCATCTCGTGTATAATAAAAGAAATGCATAATAGCCCACCAGGACAACTATAAGCAAGGAAATTACTATAACCCTACAATGCGTATGTAGCTGATGGCAATTATGAATACACTGTTCAAATATTTGAACAGTGAAATTATTGAAACACACTGCCGAAGATTTGGGATGGAGGGGGATCACTACCTTTTGCACACGGGCAGTTAACCTCGTCATTTGACTCTTTAATTTGCGAACTCTGTCTAAGTTACGGCTACTAATCTGCAATTATTGTAGTTTAAAGAATTAGCAGAATATCCTTTAAAGAAACTACAAAAGACACAAAATTAAAGGAAACGTGCAAAAATGTATTTCTATGAAAAGAGATCTGCAATTTAAACAGGTGCCATCATACTCTTCTACTAAAATTCCATAAAACATTGAAGGTCCATACTAAAAGTTTCACTATATTAAGGTTTAAGTTATTAAATGAAGCGGTATTCTAGTCCAAGTATGCTGGAGACCATCCATTATCTGATATGCGCATAATGAAAACCAGATGCAGCAAAAGGATACCAAACAAATTCTTCAGGCATGTATGGAAGAGATTTTTCTAGGTTAGATCAATAACATCTGAAGTACAGAGCAACCCTAAAAGTTGATCCTTTACTTAAAAAAGCTGAGGTACTTGGTAAATTTAGGAAAAATAAGACAGCAAATGAACTGCACCTTTGATGTAAGCATATCTAAAGCTGGATAAACAGCAGTCTCCAATTCTATAGTGCGGGCAGAAAGAAAACTACAGATGGCTTCCAATGCCACCTCCAGAGCCTGAAACTCAAAAGGAGAGTCTGCATGGAATCATGCAGATCATTAAGTATAATATTGTAGACTCCATATATAAGATGAGAAATGGAATGTTTTGACAAAAAAGAAGAGGGAAATCGAACAGGATAGAAAGGAAAACTAGAAGCAGGAGTACTCATTTATCTTTATCAACCAAAGCAACAATCACTAAGTTATTAATGCAACAGGCAACAACCATCCAACAAAAGGAATAAAAGGAATATAAGAAATACCATCTTCTTCACCCGCTTCGACATCATGCTGCACAACAAACTCCTTGCCATCTTCGAGATCTTCACGATTAGCAATTACTGGTTTCAGCCGCCTTCGTAGTTCTTCTATAACTGGAGTAACATTATCATCGGATGGATCACGAAGCAGCACCTATAACAGTAGTAAAGTTAAGATCACAATTCACAGTCCACATATAGCGCTCCAATGTATTATTCAACACCACCCTAGCTCTGAAAGTTCATCAAATTTTCCATTTACAAATCCTAATTTTGAAAAGAAAAAATGCAAGTGTTAATATGGAGCATTGTCCATACTCATGGTGTCACCTTTCAGCAACCTTGAGGCACAAGCATGACAAGGTTGTATAAAATAGTATAATCTAAGCATGGATATGGATATGTAATTCGCGTAGGATACGTTACGGATACACTGATGACTTTTTTTAAAAAAAAATTAGGATATGCCAATATGTTTTATAAAATTCAACATATACTAAATCATTATCTATTTTCTATAATAGAATTAACGTAACACAATTTAACATGTATTATTTAATACTAATCACTATCTATTTTTCAATAATAAAATATATTTGTCAACTATAACACGGTTTCACATTATTGAAAGATTAATAAAACTGTGCATTTCCATTAAAAAGTTAGTTGTTAATTTTTAAACTCTAATCATGTATTTTCAATAAATATTATTGATTTTCAATAAATTATTAAAATAATTTAAAAAATACATATCGGATATGTGTCAAATATATATCGAAAATCATACAAATATAAAATAATTAAAAAAAAGTATCCGGTATGTATCAGAAATGAGTACATAATGAGTTTACAAGTATCGGTACTTCA
This sequence comes from Fraxinus excelsior, assembly GCA_019097785.1. NCBI lineage: Eukaryota > Viridiplantae > Streptophyta > Magnoliopsida > Lamiales > Oleaceae > Fraxinus > Fraxinus excelsior. The sequence continues at coordinate 31,879,535 of CM032634.1, read as the reverse complement.
AAATAAAAGATACAGAAAAAAATTCAGGAGACAAATTAAAAAACAAGCATTTCCAATTGTTTTTAAAACGTGCAACTCTATACAAGCTTCAAATAATAAACAAACTGTTCCCATCTTTCTCTTTTAAAAAGTTTATATAATTAAAATCAACATTAACTGTTTTTGTCAGCTCTAAGAAACCAACACTAGAAAGTCACACACCTGTAAATAATAAAAAAAAAAAAACCTGCTATTCTACCATGTCAGTGACTTATTGCTGAATAACAATAAAAAATACAGATGTCATATTGATAATGCTATTGGTAAAACCATAAGCTTACACTTGAATTTTAAGAATCGTATGACTGCTTTATCAATTTTCAATGAAGATTCAAGGGCACTTATTAAATTCCAATAGTATAAACATCAAACAGGTTCATTTATCTTGTCACTCACTTCCATGATATTATTCTATTAACTTAATAATTAATTGAATTGGTATTGATTTCACTTTTTTGTTACGGTACTCTTACATCAAAAATTTTATCTTAGAACCCCATAGATTAAAGGTTTTCACCAGCTAAGGAAGATCAAGTGATAAAGAAATCAAGGACAAAAATGAAAAGAGAAGCCAAAATGAAGAGGGAAAAAACAAAACTCACCTCTTCGGCAGTAATTATAGCCTTGATATGCTGCACTAACCCACAATCACATGCAAAAGAAAAGAAAAAAAGTAAGTTAATACCATTATAATACAAATACAATACAAAAGACATTCAAAAACTAAAAAAAAAAAAAGGGGAAGAAGTTAATTCTGAACTCAAAATCATTAGAAAAAGCAAATCAATCTTCTATTTTCTAAGGGGAAAAAGCTTTAAACTATAGATTTAAAAAATCAATCTTCTCTCTTCAGATCAAAATAAAAGGACACCCTTACTTTTGCACATTGATATAAAAATCAAGTAATAGAGATATAAATTTATTATTTGTATATAGATTGAAAAATCCAATTTTCTATTAAAATTAAAATTAAATCTTCAGGTGAAAATAAAACATCCCTTAATTTTGCACTCCATGAACCCCCTTTTGCATTAACTATTACACTGAAATAAAAACTAATAAACAGGAATTAAATAAAAAATTCACCTCTAAATTGAGGACAATAGCTCTCTCACGGCCAAGAATGGTAGAAGGGTAAGACAAGAGGGGATCAAGAATTCGAAGATCACGCGCGTGGATTTGCACTCTGTGCATGATCGCGTACTTATCAACGTCCAGGATGATCTCCTCGCCTGAAGAGTCCATAAGGATCCAGCTCCGTAAGCCGGCAACCTTTTTCATTGGAGGATCCGCCGGCACCACGTACCCACCTTCTCGACTCATCATCGCCAAACATTACAATGAAAAATTACTCAAAAAGTTTCGCGATTCTTACACTGGTGTATATGTGTACGATGCATATATGATTGTTATTGTACAAAAAGAGGAAAACCCCAATGAGAGAGGAGAAAATTAGGGTTTCCAGAGATATAAAGTTTATAGAATCACATGGTTAAATTCGAATTTGTGTTTGATTTGGATTGATCTGGAGAGGTGGAGAAGAAGGCTCAGATTATGAATACTTTTTGGTGGAATAATAAATGTTGAACTTTATATATGGAAACGTAAATTCATTTTGAACCGCACCTACAACTTTTTGGGGTTAAATCTACTGTCAAGTCATTATAATTATTCAATTTTATTTTATTTTATAATAATCACTAAATTTTATATTTAATGTCACTAATCACCCACTATGCTTTTATTTTACCATTACCATCTAATTTCATATAATATTTCACCATGATCATTTAATTTTATATAACATTTCATCAGGTCATCCAACTTTTTTTTTTACTATTTTCATTAATTTTAAAAGTGTAAAATGGTAATTTTACATTAAAATTATATAAAATAAATTTTAAGAAAATTAAAATAAAAACTTGTTTTAAAAAATAAAATAAAATAAGAACTTATTTTTTTAAAAAAAATTTAAAATTAAATAAAAAATTATTTTAAAATAAACGTTTTTAAAACTAAACAAATTTTTAAAATTAGTGAAAATTGTGAAAAGAAATTGGTTGGCCATTGTGAAATATTATATAATATTAGGTGACCATGGTGGAATATTATATAGAATTGGGTGGACGTAGTGAAATAAAATCAAAGTAAGTGACTATGGTGACACTAAATATAAAGTTGGACGATCATGATGAAATAAAATTAAATTGGGTGGCCATAGTAACACTAAGTATGAAGCTGGGTGGTCATTGGTGAATTTAAACTGATTTTACTTTATTAAAATACTAACTTATCGTCATTTTTCCTGGAATGATAGAGAGTAGCTCGTTTTCTAAAAGTTGCAACCTCATATCTTTTTTTTTTTTTTTTTTATGGATTTAATTATATATTTTATCAGTTTTTGTCAAAATTTACTAAAATTCTAATTTTTACTAAACCCCTTTTTGGACCCCCCCCCCCCCCCCATTATTTGAGATTTTAATGATTGAGAGAGTGTTTTTTTGAAAAATATATGGTTAAAAAAAAGAAAAAAATTAGGATTATAGGGTGTGTTTGAGCCACGTTATTTTGGAAAAATATATTTTGAAATAGTAGATTGAATGAAAAATTATTGATGCGACGGAAAATATTATTTTATTGAAGAATGTGTAAATGAAAATTTTAATGTATACCAAACATGGACTATATTTAATATTATTGTATTGGAGAATGTGTTGACAATAAGAGGATAAAAATGAACTATAATTTTAATCGGGATCAAACGTAGGCTAAATTAAATGGATTGACGTTTTAGAGACTTGTACCTAAATAGTCAAAGTCAGATGTAAGTCAAATTAGTCAATAATCACAAGAAATAAATGTTTGCATGGTGATAGCAAAATAGTTTGACGCTTGACTTTTTGTCAATTAATATATTTTTTGAACGGAAATCATCAATTTTTTAAAGGCTCAGAATGTATTTGTTATGGTTTAAAAATTTGGGACCAATCTACACTGTTTTGAAAGATTTGAATCCTTCGCTTCAATTTTTTTTTTTTTTTTTTTTCTGAAATGTAAGATATAGAGTAGGATTAGAATCCACGTTCTCCATTCTCGACCCAATTCTCCAGCCGGCGAAGGAATTTCCGTCCCCTTCAGAGTTGAAGGGCAAGAGACAAGGCATTTTACTCCTATGTCAAACGACTCAAGCATGCTTTGAATAAGGAAGTTAAAACGCGTGGCATTCCTCATTTTCATACAGCTGGGCTGCCCTAACATGACCCATGGAAACACGAGACATGCCAAACTAAGCACGAACCACTCCAAATGCGGAATAAGTGAGCTTACCATAGACCGATTTACAACTTTAGTCTTACTCATGTCCACTCTCAATAATTATATTGTGGTGTTAGATGTAAATCTTGCCCGTGTCTACTCTCCCTTATTATCTTGAATTCTTCCGATGCCCCCGACTCCTCTCCCTTGCCAGCTTGCCCCCTGCCCCCACAAATTTAGTCTCTTCCTCACCTTGTCCACACCACCAAATTATCATGTATTCAGTCAGTTCCTCAAGAAAACTCTTCCTACTCCAAAATCCGTGTTATGAATACCAATTACACCAGCAGGCAACTCAAAGGCAAGAAACGAGACAACTGGTAAATAATACATAAAGCCGAAAATGTATAAAACCCTCTCCAATTTTTTTTTCTCTATATACTCAAAAGCTACAAATATACAATTCTATGTCTAAGATTACAGAAGAGAAGCTAAACTCAACAAGACTCCACTAATTAACCTTGAACTGCCAATTCTTGCAAGTGCTCAATGAATACTTGCAGGTTCACATCGTCAGTAAATATAATTTCCGAACCTTCTGTATACGTTGAATTCTGAGTAACGGATGGATTTAACTTGGCAAGAAGAAACCGTGTCTGGCTACTATGCTGGTCACATTTGATAAGTTTCGGGACAGGAACCCTTTCAACTACCAGTTGCTCAGCATCAAGCTCGGGAGCTTCTAGAAGTTTCCTGAAATTCTCGTGGTTTGGGTCCTCGTCATAACAGAGCTTTCTCCACTGTGCAATCTTAGAACCATAGTGAATGACAACGTAAAAGAAGGAATCAAAAAGCAAAATTACGTCGGGCGATATGGAGCATACGTCCAGGAGTACTGGGATTGGGGGTCCATCGAATGAATACTGGAAAAGGGTAGGCTGGACCATGATAAGAGAATTAACCACTCCCTCACGATTTAACATCATACGGAAATAAGCTGTCTCGTCTGGAGTGCTGTTGAAGACATCAATAAACTGTGACCTCCTCAAATAGTACATAAATTGTGGGTACAAGGAGAAGTTTGACGAAAGACGGAAGGAAGACGGGTCTTCTGGCATGTAATCCCCAAATTTAGATGCAAAACGAATTAACATCTTATCCAACCATCTTATAACATCGTATGAATAACTTCTCTCTGTCCTGTGGATGGCAAGCCTAGCCATAACTGAAGCTGCTACTTCCTGATCAAAGCCGGCAGCAATTTCAGGTGAATGCTTCCCAGCCCACCTTCGTGAAACAGTTGTCACCCTTTTACGAATTCCCATGTTACCATAACGATAACGTGTTATGAACTGTATGAAAAATGCAGAGCCAGATTGAACATTTTGTTCATCACTCATTTCAAAGAAGAAAGCAATGCATGTTTTGTTAGTGACTGTCCCCAGTTTCCAAATGTAAGTACCACCCTCACCAATCTCTTTATTGCTTACTGAATTATTCATCTTCCGCCTAGAAGTACAGGGACCAAGGGCCTCACAAATCTTCACATCTTTTGTCGTTACTATCTCTATAGTTGCATCAAAACATATCTTTAAATTTCCACAATCATCGTGATCAAACATTTGACGCAGGCACTTTCTAAATTGCTCCGACCCAAATGATTCCCCTAGGCCCTAACATCATGAAACCACCTGAACTTTCAACGGGGACTGCTGCTCCAACCTGATCCAGAGAGCAGGCAAAGAGATCAAGAATGATGGATGAATCAGATAATCTCAGAGATATTTGCTCGTAGAATTCACTGGATTTTCTATAGTAAGCTGCATAACCATTACTAAGGTCTCAGTGAGTTCTGATGGCATTGCCAAGATCAGAATTGACGATGATCCCTGGGCCGATTGTTGCAGGTCCTGATGTGAAGACCATGACACGAGAACCAGAATTCACCAAGTATCCTTCTAGAAGTCCTACAGCCACAGATATTGCAACACCGGTAGACCGTAGAGGTCGGTGTCCTTGCATGACCTGCGACGAAGAACGGATATCTTCAATTGCAGAAGTTATGTTGAACTCACATTTTGACGCTGGCAAGAGAAAGTCCTTTCTTTGAACCATTGATGACTTTCCATGGGATTGTATCATGTGCTGGAGCCCAAGAAGCTGCTTCGTCTGATGATAAAGTAATTCACAAATTAAATGAGAATTGAGTGTGTTAAACATATATATATATATATATATATATATATATAAGAAAGGAAAAAAAAATGCAACGGACGCTAACACAACAAGATGGAAAAGAAAAAGAATCCTATATTTTCCCACCACAACACTGACCTCAAGGGTACAGGTATTAGACTATACATGATGTCTCATCCAACTCTAAACCTAGTCATTGATCCGATCACCAAGTATTCCCCCACCTCTCAAACACTTCGGGGTCCTCACCTATCAGCCGTCCCTGTTCCCGCCAAACAAGATAAACTAAATGTATCATCTCGTCACATAAAAACACCCAGCTCTAAGAGCTCTAACGGATACTACTGGTGTCCTGGCCGCCCCATCAAAATACCGTAATCACATAATTTCATCAAGATCTGACAATTATTCACTTATTCCTCTATTCCAAACAAATATGACGTACATATTGAATGAAACAACCAAATAATTAGCAAATTAGCCAACAAAAGTCGCTGACTTGGACGAAACACAGCACTTAATCTAATAATCCAAATAATGTGCCATACAATTTCAGGAAGACACAAAATGAAGCTGCCGCACTTCCTTTATCAGGGAAAATACCTTCCTTCACCGTCCATCACTGCCATTTCTCCACTAGTTTCCATTCTTATCTGCAAACAACCAGCTTATATTGGCACCAAACGTTGAGCCCTTAAGCAGAGAACCAAAAACAACAAGTTTAAGTTCCATTGTTTTTATGAACGCATCAGAGTCAATAATATTCTGCTGTGTTCATGAATAACCAATCTAGAAAAGTGAGTGAAGTAACAGGCCAAGACAAGAATGCAAAGTGGGGGGTGGAGAAGTGATCTGTGGAAAGAAGACAGGTGTAGTAGCAAGGGGATACTTTGCCACGCAAACTCAAGACAAGTGGAGAGAGATTGGCAATTGCGGAAACCTACATAGAATTGCAGAATGTGTGTGTGTGTGTGTGTGTGTGAGTTGGGGGGGGGGGGGGGTTCTATATCATTGGTGGCTCAATAGTGGCTAAAATAGTTCAGGGTTGGTAGAAAATGAGGATATGGTTGAGTGGATCAATATAATTTGAACTTTTTTCATGACTTGTTGCTGACTTATGTATTAGGAAGCTTGTCTTGTATCAGAATGAGCATAACTATGCCAACCTCCGTGGAGGTTCTTTCTAATTGCTTGAGTATTTATCTTTTCTTTTCATACTCTTTTGGCATCCTTCATTTCTATAAAAGATTTGAAGGAAATGAGAAAAAATGTCAAGAGATAGTGTGGCTTGTGTCACATTATTAGGGACCTTTGAAATTTCAACTTTACAAGCTTCAAGTTGTGGAAGAGGAGTTTGAATTATGAAGTTGGCCTTCATGTTTTCTGGAAGAGACTCATATTATTGGAATGATCCCGATGGATAACTAGAATGGCGATAATAAAGAAGATTATGTTCAAAACAAATAATTCATTGGTTCAAAAATCAAGGACTTACTGATATAGCAATATATCAGAAACTCACATGGAGTCTGACAGTACCCTTAAATGACTGGCAACCTTGCAATCGTTTATTGCTTATCTCATAGTTCAAAGAATTTATTCATATCTTACATTGACAACAACCCCATTTTCTCATTTTACAATTTTATCCATATTTGTCAAATTAAAGCAATTATTTCCATATCTTTCATCACAAATAGCAAATATATTCAACAAATTAAGGTTAATTACCAAGTAAAATCATAGGTGCATGGCAGCACGGTTACTTGCATAAGAAAAATATATTTACTCAATGTACACTAAACATCACATGTGAAGAGGTTAAACTGAGTTGACCTTGTTCCACAAAATTAATCAACAACAAATACAATTGAAGAAAATAAACAAATGTAACAAAATAACTTATGAAATCCAATACAGAAATGAATCATTCTCGACATCACCTAATATGCATTTCTTTCGAAATTAATATACCTGTTCCGTCGAAACCTCGCGCTCACCATGAAAAAGCACAACCCTCAAAACACTCAGCGAACCCCAAGTCATACACCCTCACCATAGAGTCAAAAACAACCAGACCAACCAAGGCATTCTCTGGTAATCGAGTGATCACATGCAACAATTCACTCTTCAGCAGTCCCAGCTCGTCTTCTGGCGTACAAGCATCCACAACAAACACTATTGCCGGCCCCACCACTAACCTAGCCCCTGCCCAATCCGAACCCGAACTTGAACCAAAAACTCAAACCCAAACCTTGATCCGAACCCCTTTTATTCAAATGATATTCCACGGTGCAGTAGGTAGGAAAAAGCTCAGCTGGAATATTATTTTCATTTATATGAACATACGATTCAAGGAACCGGTTCTTCCCATAGCAAAACGGACAGACCCAGATTTTCGCAGTGTAATTGACCCGGGAATACGATTCAAAACTGCGTGGCATTGGGAACAACTCAAAGGATCGTAAGGCAGAATCGGAAGCTCAATGAATGGCATTAAGGGGGTGCACATGATGGACAGTGGGATGACTAGTGATGCAACTTCCGGCTTGGTAGCAGGCCATGTGCCATGACCATCTGAGGCCCTCCATCGCTTCCAATTCGTTAAAATCCATTGACAGCCCAGGTGAGTAAATCAGATGAAATTGATTAAATGAGGGTATAATTTCATCAGGGTTTGAAAAAATAAACCAATATAGATTAGGGTTTGGGGTTTTTTTTTTTTTGGGGCGTGAATTTCCAGAGATTTTGAAGTATAATTAAAGAAAGATTCTGGCCGGCAACGTTGATTCAGAGGGCAAAGAATCAAGAAAGCAGAATTGCAAGAGCTGGATCATCATCGTCGTCGTCATTATTAATAGAATGAAGCCTCACGTACAGGAGGCATTCACAGGGGCCTGCCAGGTGAGAGACACTGGCGGGCCCCACATGTTTGAAAAATAAAAATAAAAAATACACCCCACCCCCAATGCTATGTCTTCATGTAAGGATAATGCTACTTTGCCACCCTATATGACCACTTACTTGACATAATTTTGTCATTTTCTATGCATATTGTCTATTTTACCCTTAGTCTTATATTTTAGTTATTTTCCGCATTTTACCCCTACTAGGTGCAAGCAACGTGCAATGCACGTTTGCTTAGTTTATATTTAATAGTTTTGTTTAAGAATTAATTTGTTGTTAATAAAAATGTAATTTTTTTGGTTAATTAAATAATTAATGATGTAATATTTATATAATTGATAAATAATTAAATAAAGTGTTTCTCTCTGTCGTCTCCAACCCAAAATCACAAACATAAAACTCAAAGTTCATATGACGCACAATAATATTATATTATATTTTAAAAACAAATGGCAAGAAAAAGATGCCCCCCAAATGGAAATACATTTTGAACATCCAATGACATTAACATCTATCAGACAAACTTCAGTTAACTTCGTATTCTTATTTTTGTGTCTACATGTCAAAAAAGTCACAATCATTATTTATTTCACCTGACTTACATTGAGGAAGTACTTCTCTCTGAGTTTTTCACCTCCAAATACACATATGAAGTCGGTACAGCTTGCCATAGAACTATAGTCTACAGAGGGTATGTGGGATCGCGAGGTGTAATCTTCGTTCTCAGTAAGCTCACCATTACATTGTGCTCGAGATGGAGGAATCTGAGGTGGGTGGGAACTGCAAGTGAGAAATGGGAGAAATAGGCTATTTCCTTCCTCTTTGCCCTATTTTGAAACGGCTTCTATCTCTTTTCTCCCGAACCGGGCTATTTTTTTTATTTTCTGTAAGGCTTCTGTGAAACAGGAGCCTGTAAGTCCAGCATTTCTCATGAATTGATTGCTGGATTTGAATGTATTAAATTGGATGTCTCCATATATTGCTTGTGCGAGAGAAAAAGATGATTATTGCGCCCATGATTAATCCAACTAAGATGATGGGCAAGCACAGCCGCCCCCAACCCCCGGCCACTACGATTTCTTGGGGGCGTCGGCCATGAAAAGGGGGGAAGAGCTTCTCCATTAAGGTTTTTCCCGTGTTTTGAAAATCGGCCCGGTCATCAACCCGAAAAATGTAAAGGGTCAAAGGTCAAAAGGTTCAACCGGGGTTGAATCGGATGCAATAAATACATACAAAAATAATATATATTTTTTAAAATTTTCATATTAATAATTCAAAGTAAATATATTTTTACTAATTAGATTCATTATCATACAAGTAGTCTCAATACTAAAAATTAAAAATCAATACGTTAAAATAGTTTATTTTGTTAAATTAAAATAATTTAAACTTATAGAAAATGATAGCTAACATTAATATATTAATAATCAAGTGTAATTTAAGTTGAATTTGAAAATTAAATAAATGAAAGAATGAAGGTGAATATTACAATTTAATTAGTTGTTATTAAAAATCAAATTAGCCAAATATACATTTGAAAATGATTTTGATGGATATTTTAACATTTTTTGGTTATATATCACTATCCCACATTGAAAGTTTATAAAACTATTAGAGTTAAGAGCAGGTATAAAAGGCATAATCTCACATTGGAAGTTTATAAAACTTTTGGAGAGAAGTGCATCTATAAAATGAGCATGACATCCATTACTTCTCCATGGGCCTTAGAATTCTAAATAAATTTTGAAACCCATTTATGAAGTTAAAAATTTTTAAACCAAAAAAAAAAAAAATTGAAAATCGGGACCGGTTTGACGGGTTTTAACCGGTTTTGAAAATAATCAAAAATGGACATGATTTGACCCGATTTTGTGCCCCATTCCCGATTTTCAGTCATCGAAGATTAAAAGTTTTTTTTTCGATTTTTGGGAGTTGAGGAGGCGGGGACCTTTTGTGTAAATTTGATATGTTAAGGTCCTTGGCTGCAATTTAAGGATTATGGTTAAATTTTAAGTTTTAGTCCCTAAGGTTTTAAATAAATTCAAGTTGGACCCTAAGTTATAGGTTTTCCATTAAAACAAAAAATTCCGTTAATTTTTCCGTTAAAATAAGAAATTCCGTTAGTTTTTCCGTTAAACCAATAAATTCTGTTTCATAGCCACTTTTTATATATAGAAAGATAATTAGTATCAGAGCCTAGTAACAAAATTGAAGAAACTTTTTAGAACTTAAATAATATATTTTAAAATGAATAGAAAAGATAAAATGATTTTAGAAGAATTAAAAAGTATTAATATTTTAACTAATACTAATAGACTTAAATTGCAAGAATTAGAGACAAATTTAAGTACTAAATATAAAACTCTAAGTGAAGAAATACAACAAATAAATAGTTCTCAACAATTAGCAGAAATAAAAAATAAAGGATTAGAAATTTTAGTAGATGAATTTTCCGAACATGGAGAAGAAAACGTTATAATAAATCAATTTTTAGAACAATATGATAATTATGCTTAACCTTTAGAAAAAATGGATATTATAAATCAAGATGTTTTAACTCATATAATAAATATAGAATCCAATTTAAAAATTGTTAATGACAATATTAAAATATGACCAAAAATCTTATATAAACAAATTGAATCAAAATTAAAAGAATCAAAACTAAAAAGAGATTCTTGTATATCAATTGAACCACCTTTATCGACTTATGTTATAAAAGAATTAGAAACGAAATTCTTTGAAGTCACTGGAGAAGAATTAGAAGTCTACAAACAAAGTTTAGATCAATTAGCTATTCAAACCGAGAATATTTATATGAATGATCTTCCACCCAAAGAGGAAACTACTGAAATTAATACTCCACCTCTAAATCAACAAGTTGAAACTCAATCGTTAATAGGAGAAACAAGTAGAACTAATATTACTACAGATTGGACACAAGTCGAATCTGATGACTAGAATCTAAAATGGATAAAAGAACATGGAATGACTGAAGAACGAGAAGGTTACAATTTTAGAAAATGATCCAAGATTATGTCAACTAAGCATATACATCTTAGGAATAATAATCCAGTTAAATTATTTATTGAACCAATTTCTACAACATGATTTAGTTGTTGCTTTTCATAAATGGAATACAACTCAAGATTATAACTTTTTAATCCACACCTTTAGAGGAATTACTTCAGATATCTGGAGGAAAATCTCTGAAGAAACTAAAAATAAAATTAAATATAGAGAAAAATCTATAACTACTATAGATAGTAATGAAAGTTTAGATGCTGAAAATTTTAAAGAAGTTTTAAAACGAATGGAAAATTTATTTAGACATTTACTCTTAGGAAAAGTTATACCAGAAACAAAAATAGACATGATCACTCAAGAAGCCTTACAAACTGAAAGAGAAATGGAATTATTAAAAATCTGTGATATGTGTGAATTAAACGAATATACAAAGAAATTCGAAAAGATATATATTAAAGCTTCTAAATCCATAAAAGAATGGAATTTATCAGAAGAAGATGTAAAATTACTAAATAGATATTTTCTTAAACTACCTTGGCCATGGGGTCAGAAATTATTTGAAGATTACCAAATATATTGGAATAAAATAGAATGAGAAGATTCTAACCGTGAAGTTAAAACCTTAGGAATGAGAACTCCATTTGCTAAGAGAAAAATATCTGAATGGTGCAGAAAATTTATGTATCAACACCTATTTAGAAAACATAGTAAGAAAGCAAGTTTATGCTGTTATGGAGAAATAGCAGCAGTACCACAATTTGGTTGTCACCAACCGTCTAGGAAACCATATTATAAAAGGAAATTTAAGAAGTATCTTAAACCTTGGAAGAGAAACAAATGATTTAAGAGCCACAAGAAATATTTTAAGAAGAAAAAACCTTGGAAAAATGAATATAACCAACATAAGATACCTCAGAAAAAATCTAAAGAAGAATTCTATAAAAAAATGTAAATGTTTTATATGTAATGAAATAGGACATATATCTCCCAATTGTCCTAATAAAAATAAAAGAGAAAATGTTAAATCCATTAGGATAATGGAAGAAATAGAATCTGACTCAAATTACGAGATAATCAAAGACTTAGATAAATTATCTTAAACAGATTCAATAAATGAGTTAGATATAGAAGAAATTGAAAAACCAAAATTTGAACAGATTTATATGAATCAAGAGATTATAGATACTATTGAGACCAACTTAGATAATGAAGAAGGAACTTCACAAATAGTAGTGTTAGATGAAGAAATATATGGAGCCATAAAAGAAAAACAAATATCTTTAAAAGATAAAGATGTTTTTGTAAGACCAATATTATCTTGGTTTAATAAAACAATATATATTGCTAAATATGATGAAGTACCTATTAACATCGAAAATGTTAAAGGCAACACTACTATACCCCTAATAACTAAAGAATTGGTTAATAGAGAATTAACAAAAATAAATAGATCTACTAGGGAAAGATTAAAGAACATAGTGATTGGAGGAATCCAAATAATGATCAAATGATACTTTAGAGAAGGAATTGATATTCCTATACAAATGTACTTAATGGATAACAAAATACTTCATGATCCTATGGACGCTCTATTAGGAGTTGTCTCTGGAAATATAGTATATAAGAAAACTATATTTACTATGAGACATGGATTTGCCATGTCCTTATTAGATGAAAATTTAAGTATGAGATTAAATCTATATCATAGAATTGATAGATTAATTATGCCACCAAGAAGTAAAGTTGTAACATTACATTGTAAAGCTTTATATGCCCTTACTACTACACACCAAAAAGAAATCAATAAAGTCTCAAGAGATTTTATACAAATACATAAAGATTTCAGAGACCTAGCACATTTTACACCACCAAGAATGTTAAGTAATAATAACATTTCGTTACCACAAGATATATTGCTTGATTTTCATCAGCAATCTAGAAGAATAGATAATAATGTAGGAAATCAAGGATTAGTTACCTTGAATACCTCTGGACAACTTATAACCGGAATGCCTAGTAGAAGAATAGAAAGAAGTATTAGTACTAGAGAACTCTCAAGCTCTAGTAGAATATCTACAAGTAGAAACTACCCAATAATGCCTAGAAATAGCATTGATATTGACCTAAGAAAATGTGAGGAAGATAATTTCCTTATTCTAACAGAATATATCAATAATCAGAATAACTACGAAGAAATCATAGCCTTTGTTAATACATGAGCTAGTATCAGTCATATAAGAGCAAACCTAGTTGATCATTTACTAGAAGAAAAATTACCGCTAGGAATAATTCTTACATATTATCATGGAATTAAATATGAAATTAAAACATTTGTTAATCTAGAGCTAAGTTTCACAGATATAGAATGAGAACAATTTAAACTAAATCTTAAAATTCATAAAGATTATAGCAAGGTAAAAGATACTAGTCCAATATTATTGGGAATGAACTTTTTTGAGAAAGTCTCATCATTCCATATTCAGAAGAATACATTACAAATAATTATAGAAGGAAAACAAAAAATGATTTCTAAAATTAATAAAAACAAAGAACCAATCTATATGATACAAGGAATTAGATTAATCAAAACTAGCTTACTTAGTCCATATATTGAGATAACTCTCAATTTACCAGATTACTGTATGATAAAATTTCATGCTAAACTTGATACTAGATCAGATATTTGCCTATGCAAAAGATATGTGTTCCCAGAACACTACTATAAAAGAGACTATAAGAAGACAACTTATGGACAAACAACCAGTGATATTGTAGAAATCTATAGAGATTTTATAGAAAATGTTCCTATAATTATAGAAAATAGAGACTGTTTTATACCTCGAATATATGTTACAGATAAAATCGGATGTGATATCATTTGAGGAGAGAATTTTATCTACACGTATAGCCCTTTTATACAATATAAAGATAGTTTTGAATTTACAACACCTTGTAATCACAAAATTAAAACACCAAAAATCTATAAAGCTATTGGAATTGCACATCAACCAATTCACCATAAACCCAGACATCAGAGTTCTGCAGGTAATCGTGGTGGATGTTATACAGAAATTAATAAAAAACAAAAAATTCCAGTATTAGGAATTAGCAATTTAGAAGAAGACTTAGAAAGTATTAAATTAGAACTAAAAGAATGTTATCGTGAACATCCATTAGCTAAATGGGATAAAGATAAACATATGACAACCATTGACTTAAAAGATCCAAATGCTAAAATATCAGGAAAATAATTTCCTTATAGCGAAGAAGATAAAAAAGAATTTAAAATACAAATTAAAGAACTCTTACAATTAGAAGTTATAAAAGAATCAAACAGTCCATATAATAATCCAGCATTTATGGTTAGAAACCATAATGAAATTAAAAGAGGAAAAGCTATAATGGTAATTGATTATAGAGAATTGAACTCTAAAACTGTACCAAATAGCTATAAATTACCAATAAAAGAATTGTTAATAAAACAAATACAATGAAGTAAAATATATTCTAAATTTGATTGTAAATCTGGATATTGACAAATAAAACTAGATGAAGTATCAAAACCTTTAACTAGTTTTACTACTCCTAATCTATTAGGACAATTCGAATGGAATGTTATGCCATTTGATTAATGAATGCACCAGCAATATTTCAACAAAAAATGGATAAAATTATTAGATCAATAAAGAACTTCTGCATTGTTTATGTAGATGATATTCTTATTCATAGTAAAAATCTAAAAGAACATATTGAACATCTTAAGAAATTCAACTATATTGCTAAAAAAATATGGATTAGCCTTACCAGAAAGAAAAACTGAAATAGCTAAAACTGAAATTGAATTCTTAGGATATATTTTTACTGAAGAAAAAAAATACTTCAACAAGCTCATATTGAGAAGAAGATTATTGATTTTCCAGAAGAAATTAGAGATAAGAAAGAGTTACAAAGCTTTATTGGATTATTAAATTATTCTGAGAAATTTATTAAAAACTGTGCAAAATACAAAATCCACTTTACTAAAAAACTCAAAAAGGAGTTGAATGGGAATGGACACAAGAAGATATAGAAATGGTAAATAAAATTAAAAGAATATGTGAAAATCTATCAGAATTAAATATTCCAAATGATGATGATTTCTTTATTTTAGAAACTGACGCATCCTTATTACACTAGGGAGCAATTCTAAAAGGAAAAGAGAATCATAGAGAATTTCTTTGTAATCCATTATATAAATGCCCAGAAGAGCTAGTTGCTTATACTTCGGGTACATTCAAAGATGTCGAGACAATGTATGATATCAATCGTAAAGAATGTTTAGCCGTTAAGAAAGGTGTAGCAAAATTTGAACCTTATTTGCTACCTAAAAAATTTCTTATTAGAACAGATAATACCCATATAAAATCATTATTAACAAATAAATTTGGAACAAGTGCAGCTGAAAGACCACTTATTAGAATGCAAATGTGGTTTGCACCATTTAAATTTGATATTGTCCATATTAAAGGGAAATACAATTTTATTCCAGATTTTTTAATCAGGAATGAAGCAAATTAGAAAGGAATTAGAGACATTGAAGTTCGAAATGAATATGAAGATTGCTGCTATGGAATCCAAGATAACACTAATAGAAATGGCTGCTGTCAAGCCGATATCTGAGAAAGTCAATAAGGCTATATTATCTGAAGGCCCTAGTGCCAATAAATCTGAAGGCCTCAGCGCCAATATTGAACAAGAAGTATTAAAGCTTCATAAACTATCAGTCCAAGAATACTACTTTGTCTTCCTCACAGGAGAAAAAATTAACAAATGAAAGTATCTCCATACCAGCGCTAAATCGCTCAAATATCATAAAGGCCTGTAACACTCCCAGTGTTATGGATATCAAAAGTAAAGATGATTTTATTTTAACACATGTACTGTTCAATCTAGCCTATTGCTGGTTTACCAGTATTGGAGGTTGGATGAAAACCTTAACATATGGAACCTATAACAAAGTGAATTTATATCCAGGAGCCCCAACATATTGGGTTCGTACTCTATTTGAAATGGGAAATATAATTTGTATTTATCCATCAGAATCTTTAAAGGAAATTTCTATGTTACCAAAAGAGGTAGTCCGAGCTATTGAAAGATATTGTCAAGTTCTTAAATATAAGAACATATACATCATATTTTTCTCTGCTAGTCCCGAATGGAATAAGGATTGCCACTACTTCTAAGCATCTCCAGCTTGAGAAGAGTGAAATCCACTAAACTACACCAGAAGATGTCATCAATATGACGCTTTTCGTAGAGCGAAGGGATATAAAGAACAGTTTGAACATCTCCAGAAAATTATTGAGGAAAATCAAAAAATTTGGGTGTATGAGTCACAAGATCACTTGATTTACAGCAAGGCTGTGACACCTACTAAGCAAGAAGTTTGGTACTATCTTGACATATGGTGTGATCATATTTTTGGAGGAGACGTTAGTGGAACACAGAAGACAAAAAATGAGCTGTGTAAACAATTTTGACGTTATCCAAACCATAAGTATGAATGCTGTAGCAATGAAGAAGTGACTCACCAATCTCACTAGATCCAGAGGAATTTTCGGATGAGTGGTTTGAGTCTCATATGGAAAAGTAATGGACCCCCTTTATCATTACTTTATCAAAGTCACTTTGATAAAGAAAAACTGTAGGGTTTCACCTACATTATTTTTCATGTTAAGACAAACAACTTTAGGTCACAGTAAGATTCTCATTATCTTACACAGTAACACAATAATAATGAAGGACAGCCATAGAGCTTTTTCGAGTTTATAAAAGGACGACTAATTCTCAGAAGAAGACATCTCATCCTTAAGCAAAAACTTATTTCTCTCTCGTTTTCAAAACTTATAGCTATTTCAGTTTCTCTCTTTCATTTGAAGCTTGTAATAAGGTAATCTCTATGAAGTTCTAAACTCTTTAGAGAGAGTTCCAAGAGTGTAGTCGAGATATTTATGTATACTATTTTATAAGAGATATTAGTGTGATGTGTTTATGAAATCAAAGTTGTTTGAAAACACTGTCTTTTTATCCTTATTATATTCTCAAAAGCTCTTATCTTACTTATACTCCAACGATGAAAACTTTGATGGTTAGTACAAGTATCTTGTTGCCGTGTTGCCATGTGTAGGCGTTTTAGTTGTTAGAGAAAGCCATGATAACCCTGTTACCATTCAAGGTGATGTTTTAACTAGGAGTTGAAAGGAAAACTGTGATTCCGTGTGATCCATTGTAAGATATGTAAAAGAGTCAGAGAGAAAACCAATAAGAGTGCGGAAGTCGTATTGGACCATAACCCACTTTCTTAAACTCAAACAATACCGATCACTTATATCTGAGTATACTAACATATGGGAGCAAGTTCGAGGGAAATCTCATTGATATTATTCTGCATTTACCTTCTACTTCAATACTGTAAGATCTTTCTTATTTATGTCAATTACTTGCATTAATATTTGCACTCCTGCTATTTATTACGTTTTAGTTAATTGTATTCGAAAATTAGAAATTAACTGTGAAAGAAAAAGAGAAAAAATTAAACCATTTTATACCGTGCTTGATTATTTTCTGAAAAATAATAGAGATATACTTGTGCCTATAAAAAAAATATAATCAGAATTAATAGATAAATTAATAACTTAGAAAATAAAATTAAAATATTAAACGATTGTTTTGATAAAAAAATATATAGATAAATACGAGCATAATTGACTTTTCCATTTGATAGGAGAAATAAACCAAACTTATCCTATATTTGGAATATAAAATCTTGACTTAACTAAAGAATAGAGGAAGGACATTTATGTCTTTTTATCAAATTATGTCATCCCTTAGGTCAATCATTATGTTATCATAGCAAGATCGTCCTTGTAAACACACCACACATCCCCCGCCTGTAAAAAACCCCTGTACTTGTAGCACAATTCTTATTAATAATAATTTTGAAGGCAATAGTGGATTATTTACAATGAAGATATTTAAATATTTTTGGAGTAAGGCTATTTTCGAATACTTACAAACTACAAATGCCTTTTATAAAATTCGCCTAGTATATAATATTGCGAAAAAAAAAGAACTATTGAATTATGGCGCACGGAGGCTACGGCTAGCGGAGAGTCGCCGACTGCCAACTGGCTGGAGGCCGGCGGCCGAAATCCCTGGCTGTTGCCAAGAAGCCTAAACCTAAAGCGAAGGCCGTCTCTCTCAAAAACCAAATTCGATCCATTGAACGTATGCTCCGTAAAGTACTTACAAATATATTAGAGTTTGATCTTGTTCTTTCTTAATTGCAACATTAATACTGTGTTTCTGGGAATGGAGTGTTAATGGAGTTGGATCTTGTAGATAATTAATAATTCACTTATGTATACTTTTTTAGTGTTTGTTTGACAAATGATTTTTCCTCAAACTCATTTCAACCACAAATTATCCTTAATAAAATAAATTTGCATGTGGATCCTAACTTTTTTCTACTTTTCAACCAAAAAAAAATCATCTTTCAGTTCTGATAATCTCTCCTAAACAAACACTTAGTGTCTGTCTCTTATCCCTCTTATGTTCATTTCCCGATCTGAAAATTTTCGGGTATGTTATTTGTGAAACATGTTTAATTTCTTGAACTGGGTTGGTTTTTATATAGTCCTTCCAATTGATTTTCTTTTAAGCTATTGTTGATTTCATAATGCAGGACATCATTCATTGATACTAACATTATGTGCATGATTTGCCACCTGAAGTCAAAGAAGCCCAAGAGAAAAAGTTAGAAGAACTCAAGAAACAACAAGAGATTCACAACCAGCTGGCAGTGGAGCGTAAAATATTCTTGCGTAACAGAAAGATAAAATTCTTTGGTAACTGGTAGATCTATTAGGATTATGTGGTTTGTTTTATGTTCTTGTGTACTTGGTACTTGTACATGTTTGATGATGATTGACTTTAGAAGTTTAAATTTGCATTTCTAGAGAAGAAAAATTGAGCGAAGGATAAGGCGTTTGGAAAAACAGCAGCGTGCTTCTTCTGGTCAGACACAGGAAACTGAGATTATCTAGCAACTTTCTAAATTGAAAGAAGATCTCGAATATGTTAGGGTAAGCTGCAAACCATTTAGCATGTGGTCGATAAATTTTATGTCATGAGATCTTCTTCCGCAAACATGTTTTTCTCTTTTGTTCAAATCAGTAGCTTAAAACACATGGTGTTACAGGCTAATCTGAGTCATATATGCTCCATTTGGAGAAAAAAGAAGAGCATCAGGCAATCTTATTCCCTGCTAAGAGAAAAGGGGGGGAGAGAGAGAGAGGTGTGGACCATGTGGAGGGTGAGGGTGCTAATATCGTTAGTTGTGCATTTACCACGTACCCATGCGCAAACAGGAAGAGATTGTAGCGTATGGTTAAAATCACATATTAAATCCTTGCAATATCTGTAGTTGTTTGCCCAGGTCAAGAAGGTTTATACTTGGGAGTTTATTAAAGTTTAAACTTCATGGATGTTTAAACTTTTTGCATACTTATTGATGATGCCAACACGTAATCTGCAAAAGACACAATTTCGTATAGGAATGTATATAAAATTTAGGATTTTGTAGACATTTGATTAATTTCCAAATTATGTCTGCATATTAAGAGCTTGTTTGGTGCACATTTTGGGAGTAAGAATGCATTTTTACTGTTGATGTGATGAAGAATATGTGGTTGAAAATGAAAGAAAAATTATTGATGTGATTAAAAATATTATTTTATTGAAGAATGTGTGGTTGAAAATGAGTAGAAGAATGAGAATGATAAAAATAACGTGGCCCAAACTGGGCTTAATTGCTGAACAACGTTACTTTCTTTTAATTAATTGCAGTTCTTCCCAAAGAGAGAAATATGTTTCTTTATTCATGGGAGGTGATGATACTGAAATGGTTGAGAAAAGAAATAAATTACGCAGACAGATTTAAGAACAATCTAATTAGTGTTGGAATTTTGTATCGGAAATTGGTTGTGACCAATTTAAGTGGAATTCGTTGTTTGGTGAATGAGAAATTAAGCCAAACTTAAACCGCTTAATACTTGAAATTGTTGAAAAATCGTGTAGAATATTGTGGAATATTCTAGAGACGATGTAGATGAAAAGATGTGTCTTTTCATATGGATCATGACTTTTGGTATTATTTTTCAATAATTGTCTCTTTATGTAGAGATGTAATTGTGTCTCTTTATGGAAAGATATAAATTTCAAGAGATGTGTCTCTTGGCATGGATGTTCCAACTACTATATAAGAGATCCCACATATTTGAATTATATGAAGGGGAACAAACTCAATTGATAGCTCCATATCATTCAATTTCATGTTTTACTTTAGTTTTGCATAAAACACTTTGTAGAAGTGATTATTTCTTGCATCAAAATCATGGTTATGGTAGAGAGGGAACTCCGTTCGAGTTCGTTGGTTTAAGTCATTTGGAGTGCTCCTATGGCTAGACGTGGTCGTTGTATATTGGGAGATGATTGCCGAGAAACCATTAGCATCGATGCGGGGCAAATTCATATTAAGGACAAAGTGTCAAACACTTGCCTCGACCGATCGCATCATTTGCATTTCATCTTTTTCATTTCTGATTTTATTTATGCTTGATTTCAGAATATGGTTAATTTATTTATGTGTTTTATTGAAATGTTTGAATTAAAGAGATGTGCATTCAAGAATGGGAAGTGACGAATCCATATTCATATATTTGAAGTCGGTAATTTACTAATTTGTCTTCTCAAATCAGATTTCGGTAAGTCGAATGATATTTCAATTTCACGCAAATTAATAGCATA
Organism: Fraxinus excelsior; assembly: GCA_019097785.1. NCBI lineage: Eukaryota > Viridiplantae > Streptophyta > Magnoliopsida > Lamiales > Oleaceae > Fraxinus > Fraxinus excelsior. The sequence continues at coordinate 31,858,265 of CM032634.1, read as the reverse complement.
TTCTTGATTAATATAATATGCACATTATCGGTGTAATATCTCCAACAATCTTAAGATGAATTTTGGTATTTGTTGTGCGTATGAATTAGGAATTATATGTCAAGAAAATAAATTGCATATTATATTCCTATAATTGGCACGTGTATGCATAATTTCGGCTTGGAATTGAGTTTAGAAATTATGTCACTGCTTGAGATTGAGTTTTGAAATAAGAATCATGAGAATTCATTTATGCTTAAATGGTTGCATGTGTGAGATATGGGAAAAGGCAGAAACAATTCAAACAGGTAGGCTTTATGTTTGGTGCCTTTCCATTTACAGTCAATTTAGTTTGACAGTTATGCGTGTCGAGTTATTGGTTATAATTATGTGATTCTATTCCAATTAATACTGTCGTGCATGATAATTAAATTTTGCATTGAAGACAGTTAGCGGGTGATGCCTAGATTTAATTTACTTTTTAAATTAATTTTCTTCACGTCACTTAATGGCAGAATTCCGTTTTCTTTTCGGTTAAAATGTGTCTATCAGTTTTATGATTTGAATATGGTGGTTGTTCAAATTTATGTAAAGGAAATATATAAATTACATGATTTACATATCTATGCTCCTGTGTACTTGATGAAAGGAAAGAAAAATGTCAAATGGTTTAGAGAAATTCTTGAGATTATTCCAACGACCTTAACTGTCATTATCAGTTAATATGCATGAATATGTTCTTCAACCATTGTCTATTTAATTATATATCATATCAATGATAGTGTCAATGTGAAAGGGTGGATATTCATGCATGACTTTGGTCCGAATTTGCATGGTCTGGTCTTTGTTTAAATCAGTTTATTTAATTAAAGATATGACAATTTAAGTAAACTGCTTACTACTTGAGAAGCACGGGACGTGGTTTTCGGTTTCGCTATTAATTGGATTTTTATGTTTATGGTAAATAAACTAGAGGCATAGTACGCCATTCTAAAGTAAAAGAATGTGAAAAAATAACTTTGGTTGATGATAGTCTCAAATAGTTTGATGAAATTAATTGAGATGACTTATGCAAATTATGGTTGCATTCTAGCATGACGAAATATGATCTTGTCAAAATGGATATTAAGCCGCCTAATCACGTGGTGGAAAATCAAGACTCTTAGTCTGATTATTTTTCCAAGGAAGTATCTTTTCATAGATATTTATTCGAAGAGGTGTGTCCTCTCGTTAAGTTGTGTCTTTTGATAATACAACTATCGAACCGTTGGATGATTCGTTCATTAAATTTGAACATGGTAAATAAATATTATTTAACATGAAATAATATTATCTTGTGAAATGTCACAAATGTGATATATGTTGGGAGAAGTTGCAATTCTTGTGAATCAAGATACTTAGTCTTTTTCATTGTTGAATTCGATTTCAATCGTGGAACCAATTAAATTGGTATATGTTTTGAGAACATTGTTGGTCTATGTGATGGCCTTAATTTAATTTGGATGATCAAATTAAAAGATAGTTGGATTGAAGTACATTGTATAATATTTCAATTGAAATAATTTGTGGGTTGACGACCACTATTTTGAAAGTACTTAAACTTTCACGAAGCATTCGACATGGACATTATCTATTCGATAATGAATTGAACTATGAAAGAGTTTATGAACTCTAAGTTCAAGTACAACCCAAAAGTGTGGGGGTTAGCATCAATACTTACGAACTTATATGAAAAGTTCAAAATTTGTGGATGTAACATTACTAGTTGCACATGCATTCCTAATTGAGGAATTGTGGGGGTAACTTATATTTAAAAGTTACAATTTTCTATACCTTATAATCATAGAAATATATCTATGAATATGAAAAAGGTAGAAAATCCTTATATTAATTATAAGGAAATTATACACTAAGTCACACTAAGTCTAAAATGGATGAAATGGGATAAAAGTCGATTGCGACGTTTGTTTGGATATGCAAGATCAATTGGAATATTTGAAGAATATTCATAAGGTTGAAATGCATTGTAATATTTCAATAATGATATTGAATACCCATGTTTCTAAAATCCATAGTAAAAGTGATTGACTAGTGTAGTGTGTGATAGAAATCCTCTAACATTGTTGTTTGGAATTTATAAAGTTTTAGATAAAGCTAGTTAGAAGCATATATCTTCATGAGAGGATTTCTTGGTGGTGACATGTTGTATCTATCAAATAAATCGATTGTTGGTTAGCTATATTTGATGAGATACTAAGTCACATGTAATGGTAAGTCTAGACGTATAAGTCGTAGACATAATACCATTAAGCAGTTGATCTCAATGGTGTAAACTCGTGGTACCTTTAGAGATTTACCGAGAGATCAAGAATACTGCATATCGAGGGAATGAGCTTAAAGCCTACGACGTAAGAGTCTTTGTGATGGTAACCCTACCTTGTTGACTGGAGATCCCAAGATCTTGGTTCAAAGGGAAAACTAAGTTATGAAGATTCCATGAAGCATTTAGGAAATTATTCTTACTCATTCCTATGATATTAAAGTGCTTTCTGCAGAGTGATTGAAGGTTAAGATACACTTTTAATGATTCCTATAGCTTGATTCAGTCAAGTGGAGTATGACAGAATACTCTTAATATGAAGTCACCTATATAAGTGTGAAGTGGGGCCGCTTCTATGAGAATGTTTTAAAGACTTGAATTCTCTAAAGCACTTATGAAATCCAAGAGTTGTTTAGGGCCAAAATGAACACAACAGTGAGAACCATGAACGGTTTAGGGAAGACATTGTGTGAGTACTGTTGTCTTGACTTACACCAACGGTTGAATGGTTCAAGACATCACGTTCACCAATTAGCCAGTAAGTCCGATAGTATTTCACTAAGGGAGGTTCAAGGCCAGAAGCTACCTTCTTTGATGCAGTGTTTTTTCCACCTTCTCTCTACTAGTGTCTGCATAGTCATTTGCATTAATTTTCATTCATGTGGGGGATTGTTAGAATTTTGTATCGAAAATTGGTTGTGACCAATTTAAGTGGAATTCGTTGTTTGGTGAATGAGAAATTAAGCTAAACTTAAACCGCTTAATACTTGAAATTGTTGAAAAATCGTGTAGAATATTGTGGAATATTCTAGAGACGATGTAGATGAAAAGATGTGTCTTTTCATATGGATCATGACTCTTAGAGATCATGACTTTTGGTATTATTTTTCAATAATTGTCTCTTTATGTAGAGATGTAATTGTGTCTCTTTATGGAGAGATATAAATTTCAAGAGATGTGTCTCTTGGCATGGATGTTCCAACTACTATATAAGAGATCCCACATGTTTGAATTATATGAAGGGGAACAAACTCAATTGATAGCTCCATATCATTCAATTTCATGTTTTACTTTAGTTTTACATAAAACACTTTGTAGAAGTGATTATTTCTTGCATCAAAATCATGGTTATGGTAGAGAGGGAACTCCGTTCGAGTTCGTTGGTTTAAGTCATTTGGAGTGCTCCTATGGCTAGACGTGGTCGTTGTATATTGGGAGATGATTGCCGAGAAACCGTTAGCACCGATGCGGGGCAAATTCATCTTAAGGACAAAGTGTCAAACACTTGCCTCAACCGATCGCATCACTTGCATTTCATCTTTTTCATTTCTGATTTTATTTATGCTTGATTTCAGAATATAGTTAATTTATTTATGTGTTTGATTGAAAGATTTGAATTAAAAAGAGGTGCGTTCAAGACTGGGAAGTGACGAATCCATATTCATATATTTGAAGTCGGTAATTTACTAATTTGTCTTCTCAAATCAGATTTCGGTAAGTCGAATTATATTTCGATTTCACGCAAATTAATAGCATGTTCTTGATTAATATAATATGCACATTATCGGTGTAATATCTCCAACAATTAGTGCTGCAGCAAGTGGAAAGGATTTGGAAGGTACTCTTCTTTTTATCAATATCTTTGATTTACCTAACTTTAACCTAATTAATTTTGTTGCTGGGAAGTCTCTATTTCTTTTCTTGGTAAGAATTGCACTAAAATAGTTGACTCATGGAAGCTTCTAATATGCGCCCCTACATGAAATTCTGTTGACTAGAGCAACTTTAGAAGCGGTATCATAGGTTAATGATTAGGAATGACAAAAAAATTTGTTCAATTCGATCACCGTGGGACCCCGCCCTGAATGTGGTGAGGATTACCAGCCTAATCGGGTAAACAGGGCGGGGATGGGGAGATGGTCATTACCCCAAAGCAGGTATGGGAAACATAGTCGCCCCGCTACTTGACCCGTTTAAAATTAATTTTAAATTTAAATTTTTTATCGAACAAAAATAATAAATTTATCATCATTTTTAAAGAGAACATAAGTTACTTTTAACAAATTAGTAGAAAAAGTAATAATACCAACTAAATAAAAACATAAAAAAAATAAAAGCAAAAATTAAAATATAGAAAAAATAAATGGTGCGATAAATGGGGCCCCGATTCGATCCCGCCCCAACTCCATCCCGTCCCACTTTAACTGGATATGGGGATGTGCTAAGATAACAAAAATACCCGACGGGACGAGGGTGCGAATGATCGATCTGTCACATACCTACCTCGTTGCCATCCCTATTAATGATTTGATACTTCCATTTGATTTGTAACATATTCAACGTGTAGGTCCCAATTAAGTTATCAAGAGTGAGAGCAAACAACAACCTAACAAATTTAATTGTTTTTAAATGAGTACATTGAGTTAAACCACCTTATAGAATATTCATAGAATAATGAGAAGAAAAATGGTGAGGATAATGGAAATGCTTCCTCTTGGCTTTGGTTAGGTGCTTCTTGGGCCTGAATGGATGAACACCTAGATTTTTAGTCCACAATATTGGCCTATAAGACTTATCACTTAATCCATTGTTATAGTCATACTTTCTGTATTTTAATGTCCTAATAAGAGAGTTTAGCTTAAAATACTAACGGTGTGTTTGGATAATATATATGACGTGTTCGATAGAGATTAAAATTGAAAATATAACTGTTATTGGGTCTCACTCATATAATAAAAGTCAACAATAATGACTAATTTTCAATTTTAATCTCTACCGAACGGGACTATATAAATCAATTTATAAATTCAGTGCAAAGTAAAACATTAATTTCAACCACATTTTCATAACTACCAATTATTATCCACACATTGTGTGGGACCCACTACCATTCCTATTACCATTCCTATTTATAAACCATTTATAAATTTGCCAAATGGAGGCCAGACATATTCTTGTCGTTTCATCATTTCGGAGATGGTGTTATAGGGTCGTGATGGGAATAGGCACACAGAACATAGGCTTCTGCCGTTTTTTTACTATCACGGATAGTGAAATTCTTGCTTGCTTTATGAATATGAATCATGTATCTCATACTTGTGTGTGTGGCATTTTACTTTGATTAGAAGGTGAAACCTCCAAGTTTCTTTCTTCCTTTATGTGATAGTACTATAGTGATGTTATTGGATGGAAAAAAGTTGAAGGACTAATTGTGATGAAGTGCATAAGGAGTTAGAGTTTATGATAAGGTGAGATCGCAAAGGGAAAAAAATGATTTCCTGATAACTTCAGGTTTGTTCATTTTTTACGAATTACTAGTCTAATTCGATTGGAAATGAGCCAATGATCACAACTCATCGTCTTTGGCCATGACGTACGTCGGATTTTGGGCAGATTCCATCGTTTAGACCCTCGATTAAGCGTTTTTGCCGTTTATAGTAATTTTTATTTTGGTAATATCTCATTCAATAAAACTCGGATTCGTATTCCGTTTGTTGGAGGACGATCCTGAATCTTAAGAGTTTCCATTTAACTTGTTATCTCGAATTTTTTTATTTATGAAAAAAATCATTTTTTAATTTTTATTATTTATTTTCTGAACTTTGCTAGAATTTTACTATTTAAAGCATTGTAAACCCTTTGAGGCCACAGTTTTGAATTGAATAAAAATTTCTTGTAATTTTTCTCATATTTGTAAAGTTGTTCATCTTTTCTATAATCTTCCGTTATGTTAGTTGGTATCAGAGTATAAGTCGTTCCTTTACCATGCCGCCGGAGACGTCCAAAAGCTCGTAAAGCGCCGACAAAGGAGGTACACAGACGTGATGAAATCGCACGGCTACGTCACAAGTGGAGTTGCTGACACATCAAATCGCTGCACTCATGTCACAACAACATGCACATGTGGTCCAGCCAGTTGAGGATTCTGATGATGATAATACGTTTGCACAACCTGAGTATCCGATAGATCTGCCAGTCCGATGGAGAGAGGATGGTCAGGATAAAAACAGACATTGAGAATCAGGATTCAAGGTTGATATTCCTGAGTTTCATGGTGGATTAAGTACAGAAGAGTTCTTGGATTGGGTGACTACAGTGGAAGAGATCTTGGAATTTAAGGAGGTTCCTACTGATAAATGTGTGCCTCTTGTTGCGATGAGATTTCATGGACGAGCAACGGCATGGTGGCAATAGACCAAGGTGACGAGATCCAGGTTAAGAAAATTGAAGTTTTTTCATCGTGGGATAAACTGAAGAAGCAGTTTCTACCCTACAATTATGTTCGGACCATGTACCAGCAACTGTAGAATCTGTGTCAAGGTTTGAAAACGATTAGTGACTATACTACAGAATTCTACATGTTGATTATGAGGAATGAGGTGATGGAGACAGAAGAGCGGTTGGTGTCACGATATGTGGGTGGTCTTCGTCCCCAAATACATGATACACTGAATATGTTTGAACCTGTGACAATTTGTGAAGCACATCAGAGGGCAATACAAATAGAGAAACATCAATCCAGAAGAAATACGGTTCCTTTCATTGCGGGTAGTTCTTCCAATAATCCACAGCAGCAAATGACGTGTCCTGGTAATCCTACTCAACCTGGCCCTCCTAGAACTAATCCTATTCAACAACCGGCACGTCCTGGAGGTAGTATTCGTTGTTTTGCATGCGGTAGTATAGGTCATAGATAGTCCGAGTGTCCTAAGAATCCGCATAGAGGACTCTTTGTTGATGAGAGGTATGGAGATCACTATTCATAGTACAGTATCCTATTAGGGTTAATTCCCTGAATGGTCACTGAACGTTCCTTAAAAATCCTACGGTGTTACTGAATTTAAAAACTGCCCCTTTAGTCACTTAACTTTGAAAATTGGAACCCCATCCATCATTTCCTAAACGACGCTTGCAAAATTGGAATAATTTGATGACATGTCTAACGGTATGGCTTATGTGGTGTGCATTTGGAAAATATATATTAGGTTTTTACATAAATAATCCTATAATTAGTTAGAAACTATAATAATCCAGCTCATAAAGTTTGTGAAATTCAGATTTTGAAAAGCTCTACATTTCATACACCTATAGGCTCATGCTCAACATCATCAAATCCTTCCAATTTTGCAAGTGTCGATTATCAGTGATGAATGCTGTATCAATTTTTAAAGTTAACTGACTAATGGGGATAGTTTTTAAGTTCAGCGACCCCGTGGAAACCCCCTAGGATACTGTAATATGAATAGTGATTGCTTTAAACTTGCTGATAGCTATTGCACATAGACTCAAGTTTTGTGGCCGCGCCAATTACTACATGCCTTATCATAGGTTTCCGAATTGTTAGTCCAATCAGAGCTTGGCATCCACAGTGGAGAGAGTTTGTTATGTCATTCACACATGACATGTTATATTTCTTATTTTAGTATTTTCTTATGTTAAATGGTGAACTTACGTCTTTCGTTGGAACTCATGTAACAGAGACTGGGAGTGAGGATGATGGGCTCTTGGAACTAAGTGATGATGATTTCTTCTTAAATGGAAGCTCAAGTGATGATGCTGAAGCAGACGATGAATGGACAGATAAAAGCACAAGGTACTTGTTGCAACTTACGACTGTCAAGAGACATTTAGTTTAATTTTTTATTGCAGCTGATCTCAGGGAACTGCCTCTCTGTTTATCAAATTTAAAATCAAGACAAAGATTTGACAGAAGACTTAGGGAGAATTTTACTTCTCACTTACACATCATGTTGGCTGTAGAGCTGGTCCACCTTTTAAGCTTGTTTTGTAAAAATCTCGCTAATAGCTTAAATCTTTTCAAATGACAATGTGCACAACCTTGGCAGAATGCTGTTATAAGATAAAAGGGAAATGTTTGATTAACCTGTCCATGGTGAAACTTCATTGAATTCTCTTATAGCAATGCCTAAGGGTTGTTCGGTGATTATTGAGTTTGCGCTAAATTAATGAACACTTCCTATTTAGATCTCTCCTTTGATGCACATCGAGAATTCAGTGGGTAACAACAGAATCTATTCATTTGGTCTTCAGGGAACAAGCTTCTCGTGCTTCTGGTAAAGCAACGTCTGGGATGTCTAGTGATGAAAGAACTCAGGTTTTTAATTGAGTTTTCGTATTTTTCTGCTCTAAGGTTAGGCGTTAAAGTGATAAACCTATCCATTTTAATCTTCTGTTGATGTATTTATGTAGAGACAGATTTCTGCTCGTGCTCTAATGCCTCCACCCGGACCATCTTTCAAGTCAGTTTCTACTTCGCTTAAAGATATAACTAAAATCGGAATATCTTCAAGCAAGAAGGCATACGTACGTAAAGCTGATAAATCAACATCCAGTAACACGCCCAACAGCATTGATAGATCTTCCTTTAGAAAGAGAGGTCCTGTGGATTCAAACACAGGCAACAGCGGTAATCTAAGTTCCAACTCAGACGCTCGAAAACCCAGAAGAAAAAGGAGGCCGAAGAAGAAAAAACAACAGGTGGTGTAGTTTTGACTGCCATATGTAACTCTTGGTTGTGATTTGTTTCAATTGTTATTCCATTTTTTGTAGACATTTTCTTGGAATTTTAAGTTCCTCTTATGTTATTTGATTATTTGTATGCTCATTTACAACTGAACAACAATGTCGATGAAGTTGCTTAGTTGCTTTTTTTAGTAAAAGATTCAAGTAGTCGACTTTAAACAGGTTGCTAATAAATGATTGATCGAAGGGTCGCGTCATGAATTGAAAACTGAAATTCGGCGAAAAGTAAGAAATTCAATATATTTTGACCAATTCAAGGTGGAAAAATGGGGATGCTCCCTCGACAAAAACTTGGATAAAGTTGAGCAAAGAGAGAGAGAGAACCTTGGTGTTATTTGTATTCCTCGAAAATCACCGCCCGTGTTCAATATTTCATGGCCCATTATTGGCCAAACCACCTGGACACTAGGCCCAATGTGAGTTGGAAAAAAAGTGGAAATTACATATTTCCAAGCATTTGAAGACCCCAATGCAAAAGTCAGGTGCAAAGATTTTTTAATCAAAACTCAGGTGACAATTTAATATTTTAATATTAATAATTATATCACAAATTCAACCCCCATCAAAGCACTCACCCCACTTAATTTCAAACCCTAAATCATTTAATCCTCTCTCATTTCTGTCACCATTTCTCTCTCATTCTTTCCACTGCCGCCGCCTCCACCGCCTTCTCCTCCCCCTCCCCCTCCACCTCCACCTCCACCTCCCTTCTCCCTTCTCCCTCCCCCTCCCCCTCTCCCCAGCAGCGCCGAGACTGATGGTGTCGGCTGTGGTGGGTAATACTGCGCTGATGGTGTGTCGGCTGAGGCGCTGATGGTGTCGGCTGATGTAAACGTACTAGATGAGTTGGACAGCAGCGGCGATTGGTGAGTTGGTGTCTACTGTGATTGGTTTCTGCTCTATCCTGGCAGTGATAATGAAGTTGGCGGTCTACAGGAGGAGGTGGTGGGATGGGTTGTGGTGTGGTGGTGGTGGTGGAGTGTGATGCTGGAGATGGTGTAGGGTGCTGGTGGTGGTGTAGGATGCTGGCGTTTTGGATCTGATTTGTTGGTGGGGGTGTGGCGGATATGTGTGTATGGGGTGGTGGTGGTTGTGATGTGCGGTGGCGAGGCAGTGGTGATGTTGGTCGGTGAGATTGGTGGTTGTGGTGCGATGGTAGTGGTGGTGCCGCAGTGGTTACCTGTGGCCTATCATTTGGTTAACTGTAACCAAGTATTTAACTGTGACTAACAAATTTTCAAATTTGTAATTGGATATTTTGGTCATGTGACTAAAAATATAATATGTGACCTTATTTGATAATCTGTGACCAACCATTTTGTTACATGTGACCTAAAAATTATATAATCTGTGACCGTGAAAAAAAATCTGTGACCAACTAATTTGAAAATTTGTGACTGTGTGACCTATACATTTTGATTTGTGACCAATTAATTTTGAAATATGTGACCATCGAATTAACTATGACGTATAAAAATTATTATCCGTGACCGAAAAATAATATGTGACTAACTAAATAGTAAATCTGTGACCGGAATGGTCGTCGGAACCGGAGCAGTTGCTGGAACGATCACCGGAGAAGAGTGGTAGTCGGAATGGTTGCCGGTAGGGGTGGTGCAGGTGGGATGGATTAATTATATTATATTATATTAGAATTAAATATTTAAATAAAAAACCTGATTTTTGAATTTTCAAACTAAAAACCTGATTTGTGAATTGGTGTAAAGTATACACCTGATTTTTGAAAAAAAAAAAAAATCTGCTTTTGTAACACAGTGTTTCAAATGGTAATTATCTCATATAATCTTCACATCAATTTAAAAAATCAATGCTCACAGAGCTCAAAGATTTTCTTCACTGCTCAAAGAGATTCTCAAATATAAAAATACTATTAATATTATCTCATGCTCACGAACTAGCTAACATAATGTTTTGTAATGACTTCGGATGCTCTGTCTCATTGAATAATGCTACTCACTTCTCACATTAAAATTTGCAAATGGAATCTTTATGTCTCTCATTTTCAATGGCTGCTGAGATACAAATAAGTTATCATGTTTTGCTTATTTATGGTTAAAAACAATCAATTTTCTTTGGTTTTGAGAATACTCATATTATCATTATTTCACTTTGTCGTAGGAGAATGGTTTTAATGGACGAATTGTCACATAAAGGTACGATTGGTAAATAATATACTCATTTTATTTTACCAAACATGCCATCGAGATTTTTCTTCTTAAAGACGATAACTTACTAAAGATATCTTAGAAATTGATGTTTTTTGAAGTTGTTTATTGATCAATATACATAGTCGAAAGCAAAATGTCACTTTATTTTCTTTTTAATTAAGTTTTAGATAACATGTTTTGTTTTTTTTTTTTTTTTTTTTACAATCAAATAGCCCTTTTTATGGTTTATTTTACCAAGAAGTTTTGCTATCCCAAAAATTCAGAATCTAGTATACAAAAGAAGGAATATTCATGGACCGACCCATTCATCTTTTAATACATATTTATTTCTACAATTAGTTTGAAAAAAAAAATTATTATTAATATCTTAGTATGTTTTGGTTAATTTAATGAATTTATTACAAGCAAAACACTAAACACAACAGGTTTCTTCCTAAAAAGGTATCATGAAAAACTGTAGTTTTACTATTGTCTCCTGGAGAAAACCGTTTGGTACAAAAAATTAAAATTCTAAATTAAGGTTCTTTTTAAACCAAATCTGTATTAACATTTTTTGTTTCTATCATATGAACTGATGATTCATGCACCACAACCTAGTCCTGTTGCTTCTGATCCCTTCTTGATTCTAAGTCTCTTGCAGGTTGACATGAACATACTGCACACAAAAAAAAAAAATGCTTAAAAAGTGAGTTTACGGGTTTGTTAACGTAGATTGTACAATACTAAACAATATACTGTAATAAAAAGCACGGCCGGTTGAGAGATTTACTCCCATGGAACATCTCCAATAAGCATCAAATCACCATCTTTATCTTCATAAGCAGGTGCATATTCAGATACTTTGTAGCCTTCCCTTTCTGAATACTGTCCTATTGCGGGACACCAACACCATACATTCATTAAAACGAAAAAAAAAAAAAGCGGATATAATCGACCCACACCCTACTGTTAAATAACATCATTTGAAGAATTATAAAGTCAATATTATCCTACCTGTGGTGAGTTTGAACATGTTTTCCAAAGCCTCGAGGAGTTCTTGATATCCCTGTAAATTTTCAGATCTATTTTTCTGAGAAAAGGAGCTCCATCCATGCTTACTTTCACATAATTCCCAGTTTCAGCTTCTATCTTTTTGGGTTGGACGACAATTTTCCGGTAGGAACTTACCGCTGGGCAGCCAATAATCTGCTCCCTGCATTCGTATATCATGTTAATGATTGTTCATGTTCAATTCGAGAGTTGTATGTCCACTTTGCTGCTAAAATTTTTGAATATAATGAAGAATAAGAGTACAAAGTGACCTTACACTTCTCTATCTATCTCAATATGGCCCTCCTATAATTCTTTGCATGTTAGGACTAAAAGGGCTACATAATGAATGTACTATATACTCGATATGTATCATTAGGGTTTACACAATCTAACATTCATATGGACGTTAACGATGAGATGTATTTGTAAATATTTATTATCATACGTTGACTATAATTCAAATAGCCAAACATGCTGCGAACAAAAAAAAAAGAAAAAGAAAAAAGAGATTAGTGGTGGTGACTGACTTGGATGCAGGTGCAGTTTCACCATCTCCGGCTTTGGCATGGGACTTGCCCTTTAATAATTCACTGTCCTCTACCAATTCGATCGAGGCTCGCTTGTTATTCTTAGCAGTGGATTCATTTGTGCCTGGCAATCCCAATCTGAGTTCAGTTGCCTTCAATTTAGGTCACTTTCATGGCTCATTACACCTTCCATTATCCCAAACGCAACAAGCTTTTAAGGACTATTTCTTAGAGGGATCAAGAAATGTTTTTGATATGGGTTTTGTTGGGTTTTGATACTCAATGAATCACAGGTTACAATATAAATATTGGGTTGAGTTTCATAGGCATTAGCCGATATAGAACACTTTTAAGAGGAATCATAGTAGAAACGGTCAAGACGTGTTTTTGGAGGTTGTGGAAGTTATTTGGGTGTGGTGAACTTCTTTTTTCGATTGGGAATGACTTCGATTATTTTGGGTTAATGAAAGTTACTTCAAGTGTGGTGAACATTCTTTTTCTCGATTGGGTATAACTTTGACTATTACAAGGTATGATAGTTAAGTCACGTGTGATGAACCTTTCTTTTTAACTTCAAATATTTCAAGTGACTATTTCAAGGCGTGATAGTTTAAAGTTTGGATGCTAAATTATGGAGCCCAATTAGGAATACTAAGCCCAAATTGAAGTGCAAGCCCACAACCCGAATGACCCAGCTAATGGAATGCTCCAGAATCTGTTTGTTGGATTTAATTAAATCAGACTGCATGGATTATTGACACCTAGATATTATTCTGGCCGTTGGATTAATTTGTTGAGCTATTTCATATAAATAGCCTTGCCAGACTTTTCGTCTCTCATTCCTTGGATTCTCGACTCTTCATCAAAACCCTAGATACTCTCTCTTAGATCTAATATGTTCTTAGTAAATATCTGTAATACAGTGAGAAATTTCTGAGTGATCTTTCTTGTAATCAAATAGAGAGTGTTGTGGTTGAGATTAGTCTGTATTGTTGATGGTTTCGTGCTGTGCGCTTGAGTTCAAACATTCTTGTCGTTCTGTAACTCTATTTTTGCCTGATTTTGGACCATATTAGTGGATTCGAACTATATTCTAACGAATGCTCTACGGGGGACTAAGCGTTAGAAGCGGTTGCTGAACCTCCGGGACCTTTGGTTGAATCACAAGTAGGGGCGGAGCCAGTCCGTCGAAGTAGGGGGTCCCGGAGTTGAAGGGGTAGGGGTCCACGGGATTCGGGGACAGCGCCCCTAAATTATTGTACATTAGTTGAATACTTAAAAGATGGTAATGCCTTCATGGAGACATGTCGATAATCGACAATTATTTTTTGGGCGCTTACAATTTTACTGGTTCAAACTTCAAAATTAGAAGTTAAGACTTAGACATATATGCATATTGCATTTTAATTTTTATAGCAGAAGAATCTAAAATTTTAGCATTTTTGTTCAATTATTAAGATGTAAACGGGTTTAAAGTATTGTCTTCCCTTACAATAAAAGGTCTCACACAGACACCCTAACACTTAGAGAACCTGAAATCTCAGTATTTCAAGAAAAATGCACAATATGAAATTCATGAAAAGTTTTTTCGAATACAAATTGGTAAATAAATAATAATAATAATAATAAACGATTAAAAAAATTTAAAAAAGTGTTTTGGGGGGGGGGGGGTCCGGGTCCCCCCAGGACCCCCTCCCCTCTGCCCCTGATCACAAGTTAAATATATAAATTTGAGACCAACAGTGGTATCAGAGCTTTCTTGAAAATCTTACTTTCTCGCGATCTATTTCTTGTGACTCTTCCATTTTTGTGAAAAGTTTAGATCTAATACCTCTTTGTTATTTTACAGTGTGTGGTATTGGAATCTTGTATCATACTCTGGTAAACCATGATTACGAAAATGATTCTTGCAGCTCTGGTAACCCTTTCTTGAACTTCTGTTTTTAGTTTCTTTAAATTCGTAGTACTAGCTTAGGGATTCCTTTAAAACCCCCCTTGATTTACCTTTGTCTATGGTTCCTGTGAGACCCCTAGAATTTGAGGGAATCAGGGTACGGTTTTAAGAAATCTTTTTTTTTTGAATCTTGATTAAACATACTATGCATATATTTAGTGTATATTCAGATTTCTTGATTTCTTGAACTGATAATCATAAACTGTTACTGAGCTGCTGTGAACCTTTGATTTGTATAGTAATCTACATTTTGTGTATATCCTAAAATTGTAAAATTGTTGTTTACTCTGTGTAAATACTGTGGCTTTGTGCTCCCATAGGACATATTTTACAATCATTAATGTGCTGAAATTGAGACACTTTGTTCTTTCTTATTTGTCCTATTTGTTAAGCACAATTAAGAGACATCTGCATGGCATGACCACTAAAATTGATGTTCAACATTGGGATGGCAAGGAGACTTTAATGTCTGGAGCCAGAAAACAAAAGCACTTTTAATGACTCTTAAATGTGCTAAAACTCTTGATGAATCTTGGCCTGAAATTGTATCGAATGCTAGGAAAAGTGAACAAGATGAATTAGTCTGGAGCACTCCGTTCCTTCATTTATCTGACTTTGTTATTAGAAAAATAGGAGAAACTGCTACTGCTGCTGAGCTATGGACAGCTCTGTAGAAGCAGTATGTTACCAAATCTTTGCCTAATAAGTGTTTCATTTGGAAACAATATTGTAGTCACAAGTTTGACCCCAGTGCTAACTTAGAGGAAAACATGGATATGTTTAATAAGATTACACAAGATTTTATTAACTATGGGGAAAAGATTTCTGATGATCACAAAGTAGTATGTCTACTTAATGCTCTTAGTGACAAATATAAGGACATTAAGAATGCCTTAGAATATGGCAGGAGTAACCTGACTGTTGACATAATACACAGTTCTCTAAGAAACATAGATTTAGAACTTAAGTCCGAACACAAAGAGGGTCTTCATATAGAGAAGGTCTTATCCAATCCTAAATCCTCCACAAAAGGCCTGAGTAATTTCACTCAAGCCAACTTCAACAAAAATAGAAATTTCCAAAAGAATAAATGGGTGGATAATAAAGGAAAAGATAAGAAAGTGTATAATGGAAAGAATAAGAACAAAAAGTGTTACTACTGTGGGGAAAGCTGGTCACTTGATAAAAGACTGTAAAGCTAATGACATAGAGAAGAGAATTAATCATGAAAATGGAATTTCAGCTATTGCTGCTTTTTATAAAGAAGCCAATGCTGATATTGGAGTTGCTTATGTTTTATCTGTGGAAAATTCTTATCAGAACTGGGTTTTAGACTCAAGCTGCTCCTTCCATATGAGTCTCAATGTCTGCTGGTTTTCTGATTTTACCAATCTTAGTGATGGTTATGTAAGACTTGGGAACAATGAATCCTACCCTGTAAAAGGTATTGGTAACATTGTTTTGAAAATGGAAAATGGTCAGACTCTAAGGCGGAATCACATCAGATATGTTCATGCACTTAAAAGAAATCTCATTTTTTGGGGGGTTTTAGATTATGAGAAATATCATATTGAAATAAACAGTGGTTTAACCAACATAATCAGGAATCATAAAGTCATTGTCAGTTCCCCCAAGATAAATTGGATTTATACCATAAAACCTGAACTTGTTCTTATGAGTAACTCTGTAAACTTATTGATACAGATTGATAAATCAGAATTGTGGCATAAAATGTTAGGTCATCTTAGTGAAAAAGGTTTAAAGTATCTTTCAAAAGTTGGTGCTTTTGGAAGTGATCGTGTACAGAAATTAACTTTCTGTAAACACTGTATAATGGGAAAACAGAACGGACTACTGTTTAAATCTGGTTTGCACAAATCACGGAATATTCTTGAATATATACATAGTGACCTCTGGGGTCCAGCTCATACTTCTATAGCCTCAGGCTTCATATATTATCTTCTTACAATTGATGATTTCTCTAGAAAAGTCGGGATTTTCTTAGTAAAATCAAAGTCAGATACTTTCCTTACTTTTAAGGACTGAGAAACTTTGATAGAAAATCAGACAGGTAAGAAAATCAAAATTCTAAGGACTGACAATGGCTTAGAGTTTTGCAATGCTGAATTTGATAATTACTGTATCAATCAAGGTATATTAAGACATAGGACTGTGATTTATACCCCTCAACAAAATGGGATTACTGAAAGGATGAACATGACTCTTCTTGAAAGAACTAGATGCATGCTGATTAGTTCAAGTCTGCCAAAAATATTTTTGGGTGAAGTAGTGAAAACTGACTGTTATTTGATCAATAGGTGCCCATCTATTTCTTTAAACTACAAGATTCCTAAACAAGTCTGGTTAGGATTTGTTCCTAACTATTCTCATCTCAAAACTTCTGGATATGCAGCATATATGCTCATCATACTGATTCTAAACTTGATCCCAGGTCTCAGAAGTGTTTTTTTTAAGATATGGTGAAGGAATAAAAGGCTACAGACTCTAGGTTAAAGACATAGGGGATATAAAGTGATTGTTAGCAGATCTGTTGTGTTTAATGAAGAAGCTTTTCCTTGTCTTAGTGATAAATTTGTAGAGAGGATCACTGAAAAGGATTTTGTTAACACTGAAATTGATTTTAGTAATCAAGATGACTATGTGCAAACACAGATTGAGGTGTAGATACCTTAGTCTGACCCTCAATTGATTACTGATGATGATGTTTTTGATGATAATCAAATAACTGAACTTGCACATAACTTATAGAATTATCAGTTAACTAGAGATAGAGAGAGAAGGCAAATTAGACCTCCTTCTAGATTTCAATCTTCTGACTTTGTGTGTGTTCAGACTGAATCTGATTCTCCTGTTTCTGACCTTGAATCCTATGAAGAGGAAGGTACCTCTGAAGATTCTGCTAAATGGCTTGAAGTCATGAAAGAAGAGATGAGTTCTCTTCATAAGAATAAAACCTGGAACTTAGTGGAGAAACCTAAGGATTGCAAATTGATTGACTGTAAGTGTGTTTACAAAATTAAAGGGGGAGAATTTAAATCAAATGATAGAAGATACAAAGCTAGACTTGTAGCGAAGGGTTTCACACAAAGAGAAGGAATAGATTTCACTAAGATTTTTTCACATGTGGTTAAATATACCTCCATTAGAATCTTACTTGCCTTAGTTGCTCAATTTGATTTGGAATTGGAGCAACTTGATGTGAAAACTGCTTTTTTGTATGGCTCCTTAGATGAAACCATCTATATGGCTCAACCTCAAAGTTTCCAAGTAAAAGGTAAAGAACACTTGGTGTGCCTTTTGAATAAGTCCTTGTATGGCCTGAAACAGGCTCTAAGGCAATGGTACAAAAGGTTTAATTTCTTCATACAATCTTTGATGTTTAGAAAATCTGAATATGATCCCTGTTTTTATTTCAGAAATGATGGTAAATTTGAATCATTATATCTATTATTGTATGTTGATGACATGTTATTAGCTGGTCATAATCTTGTTGCTGTAAATGCTATAAAACAGAAATTAAAACTTGAGTTTGAGATGAAAGAGTTGGGACCAACTAGGAAAATACTTGGTATGGAAATAAAAAGGGATAGATATAGTGGAATTTTGTTTTTAACCCAAAATACCTATATTGAAAAAGTGGTTAAGAGATTTTTTTTACATGATTCAAAACCTGTCAGTCTACCTTTAACTGAAAATGTGAAATTATCTGTTGTACACTCACCTAAAACTGAAGATGAAAGAAAAAGAATGTTAAATGTGACATATGGCAATGCTATTGGGTCAGTCATGTCTGTCATGGTGTGTTCAAGGCCTGATATTGCTTTTTCTATGAGTGTCTTGAGTAGATTCATGAGTAATCCCGATGAGCTTCATTAGAAAGCTATGAAAAACCTAATCAGATACCTAAAAGGAACTCAGAATCTAGGACTTATGTTTAAAACAGAAAAAAATGGTCTTAAACTGAAAGGTTATGTAGATTCAGATTTTGTTGGGAATTCTGATAATAGAAAATCTATCTCTGCATATTTCTATGTATTAAACAATACTTGCATTAGTTGGAAGTCACAACTTCAAAAATTGGTTTCTCTATCATCCACGAAAGCAAAATACATAGCTACCACTGAGGCAATAAATGAGGGTTTGTGGTTGTTGGGATTATTAAATGAATTGCAACTTGTAGAAAATAAGGTGGAGTTGTGTTCTGATAACCAAAGTGCTATTTTCTTGAGTAGGAATCATGTTTTCCATGATAGAACTAAATACATAGATATTAAGTTCCATTTTATTAGGGATATAGTTGAAAGAGGTGATATAAAATTAGTTAAAATTCCTACTAAAGTGAATCCTGTTGACGCAGGAACCAAGGTAATTCCTATAAATAAATTTCTAGATTCCTTGAGATTATTGAATCTGGAAACTTTCTAACTTGTGTTTTTAATAGGTAATAAGAGCAAATGAAGTTAAGTAAATTCGAATCCACTTAAGATTGGTCTCAAATTCAGCAAGGTGGAGATTGTAAAGTTTGGATGCTGAATTATGGAGCCCAATTAGTAATACTAAGCCCAAATTGAAGTGCAAGCCCACAACCTTGATGACCCAGCTAATAGAATGCTCCAGAATCTGTTTGTTGGATTTAATTAAATCAGATTGCATGGATGATTAACATCTGGATATTATTCTAGCCGTTGGATTAATTTGTTGAACTATTTAATATAAATAGCCTTGCCAGACTTTTCGTCTCTCATTCCTTGGATTCTCGACTCTTCATCAAAACCCTAGATTCTCTCTTAGATCTAATATGTTCTTAGTAAATATCTGTAATACTGTGAGAAATTTCTGAGTGATCTTTCTTGTAATCAAATAGAGAGTGCTTTGGTTGATCTCTTAATGAGATTAGTCTATATTGTTGAGGGTTTCGTGTTGTGCGCTTGAGTTCG
Source organism: Fraxinus excelsior (assembly GCA_019097785.1). Classification (NCBI taxonomy): domain Eukaryota; kingdom Viridiplantae; phylum Streptophyta; class Magnoliopsida; order Lamiales; family Oleaceae; genus Fraxinus; species Fraxinus excelsior. The sequence continues at coordinate 31,838,763 of CM032634.1, read as the reverse complement.
AACATTCTTGTTGTTCTATAACTCTATTTTTGCCTGATCTGGGCCATATTAGTGGATTCGAGTTATATTCTAACGGATGCTCAACGGGGGACAAAGCGTTAGAAGCGGTCGCTGAATTTCCGGGACTTTTGGCCAAAGATTCTTCGTGTTATCTTTAATTTTCTGCGTTTATTTTGTGCTTATTGGTTTATAAATGGTTGAATCGCAAGATTATTGGTTTATAAATGGTTGAATCGCAAGATAAATATATAAATCTGGGACCAAGAGACAGTTAAGTCACTTAGGTGAACCTTTCTTTTTATATTTCAAGTCATGGAAGTTAAGTAATGTGTGGTGAGCATTTTTTTTTTTTTTTTTTTTGATTGGGAATGACTTTTACTATTCCTGTAAATCAGGAGGGATCTAGGTCAATGTCTTATATTAGTAAAACTGATCTCCGCAGACGATTGGTCAGTCAAAGTTTGGTCTAAATTGAAGATGAATGACCCGAGTGCAACTCTGCTCAACCCCTGTGGTGTATTTAACCCTATTTACTATCTGTAATTCCTTTGTAATTTTCACGTTTAGATAGACATGAACGAATTTTGTGCAAGCACGTTCAAGATAAAACCGTTACATTGGACTCTAGTCATGCCTTTCTTCAAAGTCTTGACTTTAAAGTATTCAATAATTTTGGAGTGAATGCTAAATACAAACTAACCAAAGATATACAATTGAACATGCAACACACATCCGTCACTCATTTCTTCATCGTATTTATTCTCGGCGTAATTTTTTGCTATTACTTCTTTATGAAAAACCGAACCAGTAGAATGTTGGACCATGCTTTGCTATCTATGGTTGTGTTCGGATATCCGTGTTTCTTTCATTATTGATAACAACTCGTGAGAATTAAATGCAAGGTTAGCTAGAATTTGGAGTTTGCCAGATTCAGACAGTGATACACAACAAACAAATTGACAGAACATCACCATGTTTAATGTAGGTGCCATATTTGAGTTTCTTGTCCACTAAAAATTTCAGGGTTTGGCCATGAAGTGATTCATCAATAGAGTTGACATCAAGTTTTGAGTTGGCATGTCGTGTAGGCAAAATTTGACCATGCACCTAGCCAAATCCACGTTTATTTCGTCTTTAATTCATAAGTTAACACTATTGCAAATTATCATTCAATTTGTCAATGCAGTCGGCGTCACATTGTCCCGTGAATAGAAATGATTTTTTCAACTTTATTGAACAATATGAGAACGCACAAGTAGTGATCATCAGCATTGTTGTTGAACAACGTTACTCATACATTAATCTAAACATAGTAATAGAAAAAGAAATATTCTGACTCGAGCCTAGAAGTGCTCCCTAGAGCTGCTAGAGTTAGAGGAGTAAGTAGGAGAAAGAGTTGGAGTCGGAGCAAGGGTTCTAGAGCACAATTTGTAGCTCGTGTCATAGCGGCGTAACCTCGCTGCGAGTTGTATTAAATAACTCATCCCTAGATAATGAAAAAAAAAAAAGAATAAGGTTGAGTTCGAGCTATAATTTTTCTATCGTGCAACAAATTAAGACATTATTTGTCTTCTATCCAATATATTCTTATGTTTGATATACCTTAATTTAAAATGGTATCCTAGATAAAATTTAAGCTTGTTTGTTTTTTATATTATTTAGTAGTTGGTACTATGATTATCGAACCAAAACTTGGTTTTAAAGTAAAATAGAAAACCAAACTATGTTTATCGAACCGAACTTGGTTTTAAGTCATTCGGCCAGACTTGCATTCTCAACAAGATAAATTAGTTTATTGTATTCAACTTAAAGCAATACAACATGACTCATCTCGTATCCTGTTTGAATAGTTGTATCATGTAGGAGACTCGACTTAGAGTCCATACATAATTGCACCATATAATTATTACTCTGAAGATCTTATTTGACTTTTTTTTATTTGGAGAATCAAAGTTTTGACATGGTTTATCGAGATTGTTCACCCCAAATTATATTATCGCCGAGATAAACTAGGTTATAGTTTGACTCGGGCAGGGCTCATCTTGTGCTTGGATGGTTCAACGAGTAAATAAAGTGGCCCCGTCCCATGATATCTGGGAACAGGACAGCATACTAGGCAATAACCTTGTAATGTTGCCTGGCTTCTGGTTGTCACAAACTTTGCAAACTATAGTCGTTGATCTTGCCACGTCCTTGCCCCAAATACCATATATTTTTATTTATTTTCGACTCCATTTTTAATACATTAAGTCCTTGTTTGGGCTCCGTTATTTTAAAAGTGCATTTTTCTCTCTCTTATTTTCATTTATACATTATTTAATAAAATAATATTATATGAAATCCCAAAAATTTTGCTTATTTTTTAACTACACATTCTCTAAAAAATTACTATTTCAAAATACATTTTTTCCAAAATTTATTGTCAGTGTAGCCCAAACACAGGTTAAATTAGACATAATTATTTTTAATAACAAACAAATATTTAAGACTTAGGGTGTGTTTCAGCCACATTATTTTGGAAGAATATATTTTGGAATAGTAGATTAATGAAAAATATGTGGTTGAAATAGAAGGAAAAGTCATTGATGTAATGAAAAATATTATTTTATTGAAAAATGTGTTATTGAAAATGAGTAGAAGAATGAGAATAAAAATTTTAATGTGTACCAAACAAGGGCTTAATTTAATGTTTCTACTCAACAGATGTGATTATTGATAAGAAGTTATTGAATATATCATTTGGACTTGTAATAAATTAAAAATTGCTCATTCTAAGGAGAGATTTGAAAGATTTAACCCAGTTTAATTTAGTTAATTTTTTTTTTCTTTTTTTTATAAAAATCAAAGTTAAAATCAATAATAATTTTAATCACATTTTATAGAATTCAAAATTTTTATCAACTTTGTAATCATACATCTTCTTCCACATCAATCCATTCGCGAATTGATGTGCGGTGCAGGATTGCTCACTCGAGCGAGCGAACGAGAGCAAATTCTCTTCTCTTTTGCGCTTGAGAAAATTGGCTTGCATAATCTCACACGATTGAGAATATTTATTATGCAATACCGACTCTCTCTTTGACTTGGAACGAGATCAATTAGAAAATTGTAGTTGGTTGCACTAACAAGGATGCCCAATTTTCCAAAAATGGTTGACCAAACGAAAGACACAAAATTGGGAGAAATTATCTAAGTGGTTCAATTTTTTAATTTTTTTTTTTTTGAAAATAATTTTTCAAAGTAGTTGTTGAAGTCCAGCTCTCTAAATATTATTTTACTAATAGTGATTCAAATATTCATCTCGAAAATATGTGATTAAATATTGATCGTCGAATAAAGTAAGTATCTAATATTTTAACAAATCCCATCTCGTGAAACAAAAAATATCTCGCGTCGAGAAAAACGAAAAAGACAATGAGAAAGTCATTCCATTATTCTCTCCATTTATTATAATAAATTGATTAATAGTATAAAATAAGCACAAAACAATGAGATTAGATGGAAGATAATGAACGGTCAAACCCATTTTCGATGCTAAACATTCTAATCAATGACCCCCCAATATGGGATCCATTGTCTCAACTTCAACCAACATTTGGAATATATTATTTTGTAGTCAAGATTTCCTTATATTGCATTAATAGTGGGAGGTTTATATTCAACTAGAATAATTACTAAAAAGTAAAATCTACAGTATTTTTTTGTTGACGTATGAACCTGCCGTCACTATCCGTTAGCGGAGGCTCGACAACTCCGAAGGGACGGAGGCCAAACCACTATGACTGCACACTGGGTAAACCACACTACGGGTCATTGAAAAAATCCATTGCAGTTACCTCCAAGAGTGATGTTATGTACGTAGTACTACGGGTACTTAATTCATACGATGAATTAATGGAGTGTGTTACATCATCAACCCATTATTCTTTAACGACGGATTGGCAACTCAATGTGACATCATTTTTCCATACAAACTCCATTGTCCCTGATAATCTTGGATTTTATTGTGTGATGAGACAAGTCTAGCTGAATTTGAGACCTGCTTTTCAACAACCCATATTATAAGTGTCATATTCTTTTCTAGGTGAATAAGTTTGTAGATTGCTATGTAGGAAATGATTTTCGTATTCTTTAGAACGTGTAACGAGAGTGTTTACCTTTTGGGGAACTCAATAATCTTGACTTTTATCGTGTGATAAGTATAACTAGATTTGTGGTCCGACTTTCAAGAACCGATTTGAAATCTTTAGCAAGAGATTTCTTGATCGCAAAGTCCCATTTTTAAGTGCGCCCTCTTTTCTAGTCTGGATAAAGAAGTTTATAGATCGCTAAAGAATGGTATTTGTATTCTTCCAATACCCATAAAGAGTGTATACCTTTTGGTGCCTCAATAATCTTGGATTTTATCGTGTGACGACACCTAAGTATAGCCAGATTTTTAATAACCCACTTGAGGGGGCTTTAGCAAAAGGGATTTTTGGATCGTTAAATCTCATCTTTTTAAGTGTCACACTCTATTCTAAATAAAAGGTTTGTTTGAAAAAAAGATTTTGATAAAAATTTTAGCAGATTTTACAAAATTTATGGTTTGAGAAGTTTATAAAAGTTATGAATCTCATTAAATGTATGGTTAAAATAAATCGTTAACTTTGATATACACAAGCACAAAAGAAGTTTGAAGATTGCGAAGTAGGAACCAATCTTTGTATTCTTCGAAAACAGTGTAAATAGAGTGTTTATCTTTCGGGACCTCTTTGGAACTACATTAAAAACGTGGATAGGAAAGATTCAGATCATGTTCCTATAATAATTTAGGTAGGTTAGAAAGAAAGAATCGAGAATTTGATATTGGGAGATAGGGTGGGGGTGGGGGGATGGCGACGGGGCAAGGACACAGATGGGGTTAGGGATGTTTCTTCTCTTGAAGATGTGACTTGCCTTTTAGTCACAACCATATTTGGACTAGTGATGTTGATGACTGCAATTTGATTGATGTTCATGTATCGTGCAGGGGAAATTTTGACACAACATGTTAACTCTATCGTTAGATAATGCTTCGATAAAACTTATTACAACAAAAAAGTATGCACGTACACATGCAGACCTAGACTTGCGTACACGAGCAATCAACAATTACACTTCGTTATTCTCGATTTTGCACTTGAGTTCTTATGCTTTACAAAGTTAATGCAAACTTTTTTATTTTTTGGGGCTTGTAAGATGGAAACTAACCACAACTTCCACAATGTAACACCAAAAAGCTTCATAGAACGTTACATGTCCTGAGCAATACTCTACAGCTATGACGATAGTGGGCTGTCAAGCACACGTGCGATTGAATTCAAAATATTTTGTCTACTCTTTTTATTATACCGACTAATGATTTAAAAGTTTAAACTGCTACGAACAACAGAAATTTATTTGTTTAAATTTAAGTTTGTTTTTACAAAAACCGAACTTTTACAAACTAGTATTTTAGGAATCTGAAGATCATATTATCTGCCAAGTAGTAATATTAAAATTCAACAAAAGTATACACAACTAATTCATTTTGGGAAAATTCTTGTTTGAGGTTTAGGTCTAATCCATAAGAAAGTTCAGCTTGTACAGATACTCACATGGAAGTGGGCCACATGTGAATTAAATATTGTCAAAAAAATGGAGTCCACCCCCATGTGTGTATTATGTAAGGTTTCCGTTCTTTTTTGTTTTGAGTTGTTCAATCCATAACTATGTTGCCGAAGTAAGAGCTTGAAAACAACGAATCAATTATCAATTCATGTCTATATTTATTAAAACTTGATATTCTATCTCAAAAGATTAATTCATTTTTTTTTTTTATGCTTTGCGGATGTGAGATTTTATCTAACTGTGTGAATATCTACTAATGGTCCAAAGGTTGAGCTTCTTTCAAGAATATTTGGCTTACACTATGTATAATTTTTCTCATTCAATATTTACTTATTTAGCAAATGACAGTGTCATTGCTTGGAAAATGTAATTTGAAATAGTAATTTTTTTTTGAAAAATGTGAAGTTAAAAAAGAAAGAAAAATTTTAAATTTATGTATAATATTATTTTATTGAAAAATATGTGATTAAAAAGAAGAAAAAGAAAATGCATTAAATTAAAATGAAGCCCAAACATAGGCTAAGCTTATTTTTCTTGAAAGTAACAATGCAAATATGTTAGTAACTTTTAAGCAAATTAATCATGCTATAAATTGTTTCAAGTCTATCTCTGGTTCAACTCGTCTAAGAATTTTTAATAAATTATATAAAATTTGCACAAATTTTTAAATGTGATAGAAATATTAGCATAGCACAAATTTGGGTGAATTAATGAAATTGCATCCAAAGAAAATAAATTAATAAAAATCGATATTATTTTAAGGACACCGTAACCTAAGCTTAGAGCTCTAGAGCTTCGAATATTACACCCTCTATGAGGCGAATTTTACACTTTTGAGTATGCACTAGTTTTCTATTGTTCTATTGTTCTTAAATAAAATGAGATCTAGTCTAAAGTTAATTTTACGATAAACATTGACACCATATGCATGCTCTAGAGCTTCGAAATTGTACGAAAAGATGTTTCCGATGGTGTACAAGTGAGTGGCCAAAAGGCTTCAAACTTAACTATAACATGAACAAAAGAATCGTTGCTAAAGTAAAACACAAGAAATCGTATTAGTCGAAAAATATATTCAAATGAAAATTTGGCTATTGGGGGGGTGAAGATTGATCATGATCATGATTCTTCACTAGAGGACCACATCCACTATCCATTTAATTAATTCCCTTCATCATGCCATTTATATTAGTTTTTGATATTAAAGAAATCATCCACTTAAAAAGCTAATTATCAATTAAATAAATCATTAAGTAATCATATTATACATTTTCCCTCAAAAGCATAGTTTTATGCCCTGTTTGATTGCGCTAAATTTTTCATGAAAAATGGAAAACAAATTCCAACTTTCACTTTTGCCTTATTTGACACACTTTTTTTTTTATAGAATTTATTTTCTTGGTTTGGCTCAAATACTCACATTTTCCTTGGTTTTGTGGAAATTGATTTTCCAGCTTTTTTTTTTTTTTTTTTGTTTGGCAATTGGAAAATTTTTTAAACACAATAGTAAAAAAAAATATCACTTTTATTGACAATTTCTATACAAAACAAAGTCAAACAAATGGTATTCGACATGTTATTTTTTTTTTTGGCAATTGGAATAAATTCTAGACCCAATGGTAAAAATAAATATCACTTAAATAAACAATTTTTATGAAAAATGAAACCAAATAGACACCAAACTTTCAACATTTTTCTGGTGGAAAATTATACCAATCAAACACAATTAATTATAATTTTCAGTAAAATAAATTCTAAGTAATTCAATTTCCTGTAATTCATTTTCTTTCCACCCATATTTCACATTTACAATCAAACGGATCGGTAATCTAAAACCTTTAAAATTGCTTTAGTAACATGCTCTTGATCCCATGCAAGATCAAAATAGTATAATTTCCACGTGTCAAAACGCAATTCGTCGGTATTTGATAGCCTAATGCAACCATTGGTATATATGCACATGAAATACAAAGCACCTCTTTATATTATTATTGTTACATACACATTCTCTCTATAGATCTCTAGCCATCACCATTGATAAAGTAGAAGAAGAGAAAGGGCGTCATATCCGCAGCGAAAATTCCCAACAGACGGTGCGCAGTTCGATGGAAGTTGGCCGGAAAATAATCGACATGCTCCGGCCGGAGGAGCATGGTCTAAATCTTAAAGAAACTGAGCTATGCCTTGGCCTGCCTGGTGGAGGTGAAAGTGAGTCCATCAAGATTACTGGGAAAAGAGGATTTTCTGAGACCATTGATCTTAAGCTCAACCTTCAATCCAGTGAACCAGATTTGGATCTGAAGAAAAACTTGAAAACTTCATCCATGGAAGGTTCAAAGGATCCAGTCAAACCACCAGCCAAGTAAGTGTGCGTGCGTGCGTGCGTGTGTTTATGCATGCTAATACTTATAAATTACGATAATGCTTCATGTACATAACTATTTACATAATGATGAGATATCAAAATATAAGTGAGAAAGTTATTTAATCGATGAAACTCTTATCCAATTAAATCTCTACATATCGTTTGTTGATAAACATCGTAAATATCATGTGCGCGTGCACAATTTTTAATCGTTTTTTCTGAAGATTATTGGATATTGTGGAGTGTAGTCATACTAAAATTATGTCTTCGACTGGGGATTGATCTAATATTTCTACTGTAAAGATAATATGAGACCCTTATCCTCTTTTAGACGTGAGATTACCTTAGTAAAAAATCAATTAAGGTGGAGTAACTCTCAAATTGAGGATGAGAGACGTGAGATCACCTGGTGATATTCTTCTTCATTATTCTTGATTAGTTGGGATTACTCCTTAATTATTTCATGAATAATATGGGATTGTACTCAACTAATAACTAGGAAATTATAGGTATTAATTAACAAAATATATGTACCCATTGGATTTTAGGGCACAAGTGGTGGGATGGCCACCAGTTCGATCCTTCCGCAAGAACATCATGGCTCAAAAGAACAACATTAACCAAAAGTCTGAGAATTCAAAGGCATGCAGCTTAGCATTTGTTAAGGTTTCCATGGATGGAGCACCGTATCTTCGTAAGGTAGACTTGAAAATGTACAAAAGCTACCAAGAACTATCAGATGCCTTAGCCAAAATGTTCAGCTCCTTTACTATGGGTAAGCATATGATATTCGTATCTAATTTTCGAATTCGAGTTATAAATTCTTGTGAAATTTGATTATAAATGTATGTGTAGGTAACTATGGAAGTGAGGGATTGATAGATTTCATGAATAAGAGCAAGTTGATGGATATGTTGAATAGTTCTGAATATGTGCCTACCTACGAAGATAAAGATGGCGATTGGATGCTCGTGGGTGATGTACCATGGGAGTAAGTTCGTCAAATATATACACGGAGACTAAGTTTTATTCTCTAATAAATTTAGGATGTGCGCTTCAATTTATCGAGCTACAAGAATTATTCATAAAAAAGAAAAAATCTATTTTAAGAAATATTTTAGCACCAATTTTAAATATCCAAGTAATTTTTTTAATTATATATGGTTAATCTTTTATGCAGGATGTTTGTTGATTCATGCAAGAGGCTTCGCATAATGAAAGGATCAGAGGCAATTGGACTTGGTATACATGAATCAACAAATGCTCAAGAATTAATATTTATGTGCCATTAGATATCTTTTTATAAATCGATATCGACTGTACATTAAGTAATGGGTCATGCTATGCGTGTATAGGTGTACACAGAGGGGGTTACATAATGTAAGTGGAGTGGGGCCCATGCTACAGTATCGTGGATCCCACCCCACTCACATTATGTAACCCCTATGTGTACACATATGTACACATGGATTAATCCTTAAGTAATTTCTTAATGATTTTCTCATGAATTTCAGCCCCAAGAGCCATGGAGAAATGCAAGAGCCGGTGCTAATCGTGCTTACAAAGCTTGTTAGCCGCACCGATGGACCTATCGAGGAGTGTGTAACATGTTTTTCTAAGCTCCCAATGTGTGTGCGTGCGCGTGTTTTTTTTTTGTAAAAGTATGTGTATTTTATTTGTTTTGCATAATAGTATACAGTATCTTTGAACAATTTGTAATATTGTGACAGTTGTGTCGTGTCTTTTATTCTTCAATTAAAAAGCCTTTTTTTGACCCTTTTTCTCATCAGAATCTTCATATCTTTGCAATCAATTTTTCAATTTATTAAATTGATTTGAATATTTATTTTTTTTAATTTATTAAATGCTCTGATTCTAGCTAGGTTGATAGGGAACAAGGCCATGTGCATGTTCATGGAAATATTCCTTCATTATCAATTATTTATTATGATCCATATTTATTATCTCTTCTTTTCAAATATTGTTGATTTTATATTTTATTTAGATAAAGCAAGCAAGCATACTAAAGTATTTTTGGTTGACAAATATGATAATCATAGGTTGCAACTTAATGAATTTTTTGAACGAAAACTATGAGTGAAATTATTTAGACATATGAATGAAACATGCATCTAGGTGCATAATGAAAAGAAAAAAAAAATGCTCGAACTAGAAGTGCATATTCGGAATATCCAATCCTCGTGCAATTTAGTAAAATACGTGATCTTGTTGATTATTTTTCAATAGGTGTAGCGTTGGATTAAACAAAATAAAACATATCATTCATGTAATTTGCATCAAATGTCAAAACTAATAGAGTTGGTGTGTATGTATGAGTGAAATTATATATATAAAAGAGTTTTGACTCTCTCTCTCTCTCTCTCTCTCTCGTTATTGTCGGCACATTGTTTTTCTTATTTATAAGATTGTATAAAATATCAACATATTTTTCATTCAATGTTTACTCGTATACTAAAAAATTTCAAGATATACCAAATTATATTACCTCTCTTCAAGATTTATGAATTTCTCAAAGTTTTATAGATTTGTCGAACCTAAAAACTCAAGTGCGTTGTATTAACAAATATTTTAATTGTATTTTGTAAGTTTGGATTATTATTGGATCTACAAAAATTTCCGTAACTTTCAATATTTGGATTTGAGTAATGTTATTCATCCCCAGTATGCTTACAAACACAGTGCAATAGTTAAATCCAAAAAGTAATGATATTCATCCCCAATATATTTACAAACACAGTCTAGACGAAAAGGCCACATAGAAGATGTATAAATTATTAAATATCAATATTCTTGACGAATGTTGTTTTGTTTTGTTTTTAATAATCAAATCTTTTATGTAAATTAATATTCTAAAAAAAATATTGTGTCGCTCCTTTTGTAGAGTACAACTTCATTGATTAATATTTACGAGAATATTATATTATTTCTCTCCGAGAAGCATAACTTTTAAATACCAATATTCTTGAAAAATATTATATTATTATTTTTGAAAAAGTATAAATTTAAAATCAAAATTTTTTAAGAATATTTGAATTATTTTGAATTATTATAATTCCAAAAGAATTTTATTTTTATTGCTCCTAAAAAAGTGCAAATCCACATATTATAATATCCCAAAAGAATATTATTTTAATTCTTCTGAATAATACAATTTAACAAAAATCAATATTATAGAAGAATATTTTCATCTCAAAGAACGGCTTTATACTTTGAAAATATGTATTAACACTCTTGAAGAGCATAAATTTATAAATTTTAAAAAATACGATATTATTCCTAAAGATCATGACTTTAATATAATATTATTCTAGAAGAATATATTTTGTTGTCTTCTTGAAGAAGTACGTTTTAAACGGTTAAATAATTTGTTATTATTTTTTAAAGAAATAACATTATTTTTTAAAAAATATCATAGAGAAATATTGTATTATTGTTCTTAAGGATCAATATTTTGGAGAAATCTTGTATAATGATTTCGAAAGAAGTACATTTCATACACATTAAAATTTTTGAAAAAATTATTAGTATAATTTCATAAATTTCAATATTTGAGAAAATGGTTAATTTCACAAACGATCACTGAAGTTACGTGAAAATTACAAAGCGGTCACTAGAGTTTAAAACTTGCAGAAAGGGTCACTGAAATTTCATGCGTTTTCACAAACGATCACTAAACTTAGTTTTAGGACTATTATGTTTTAATTCAAACCTAAAGCACCGTTTGTGAAAGCGCATGAATTTTTAATGACCATTTCTGCAAGTTTTAAATTTCAGTGACCGTTTTGTGATTTTCACGTAACTTTAGTGAACATTTGTGAAATTAACCCTTTTAGAAAAATATTGAGTTTGTTATTGATCTTGAAGAAGCGCAAAATACTATTACGATAAAATACTCTTGAAATTGCATAGTTCGGCTCGTCAACTAAAACTCTTACAATAATTTTCTGTCGATGTGGGGCTTTGTGCAAGCACTTCAATGGTCTAAAAGTTAGTCTAACTTTATCCACAATGAACATTGGTATTGAATTATCGAAACCAAATTTGATCAAAGTCTAATATTTTGACCTCTACTCTTTTCTAGTCTACTAGAGTGGCAATTTTTTATTTTTTTTAATTTATTTATTGTATTAATGAATATCTTTTAAACACGAAATAAATTATTATGAATCTTTAAAAATGAAATATTGTGAAAGCTTACCCATAAATTAAATATACGGAAAATGTGGTGCTATTTTTGTCAATTTCCTTGTATCTCACAAGAGTTGGTCCAGCCCATTCGCTAGCTCCATCTTCATTGAGCAAAAGCCTGCCATGTATCTCAGTGTTCATCCTTTCTTCTGTAGGTTTTCTTCATAGCACTCTGTAGACGTTTATCGAATCGATTCATACAAAAAACAGCAAATTATAAACAAAAGATGTCTTCTTTAGGGACATCGAAGGGAATTCTGGAGATTGCAAAGTTCGCTGTTTACGTCAGTGTTCCAATTGGCCTCATGTATTTCTTTGCTAATAACACCAGGAATCTCCAGAAAGTCATTAACAATGTAAGAATTTATATGTTTATATATGTGTATACGTAAGTATATTGCCTGCAGATGTTGTACGTGTAATGGATTGTGTTGATTTTGTACTACATAGAATCAAGTTAATTTGACAAAGTGTCTTTTATTTTGCTAATGTAAACGATTGATTGTTTGGGCAATCGCCTAATTGGAATTTAATTGAACACGATCAATATGCTAAATTGTGCGTTTTTATTCTTTTGAGTTATCATATATGAGGAGGAAAAAGCTTTGTTCCCAATAGATTTGCAGCCGGCTACATGAATCCATTTTCGCCTTCATTGCTAGATCTATTAAAGAATCCAATATAGAGTATTTTTTCTTGTAATATACATGAAGAAGCTGTTAATTATTTTAAAATGTATATTTTGAGAGAATCACTTCAGACAACTTGTATTATGTTTTGAGTTAATGGAAAACCTTTTTATCACTAAATCTGTGAGTTTGGGGAAATAGGAAAATAAGTTCGAACTTTTAGCAGCAAACTTGGTATTGCAGATTGTATGACAATTCACAGCCTGGGATGTTTGAATAATGTATTAGACTAGACAGTGTCATGTTTATAATACTAATTAATATAGAATTTGATTTCGAGATAAGTTTTATTTATTATACGCAATCCTATTTGTCCCTTTGATATGTCTTCTAAAGCAAATCATGTTTTGTTGTATTTGTACAGCGTCAGTATGTTGTATACCCCCCTGAAGCACCACGGCCTCCATCACCCGAGGAAATGAGGGAGATGGCAAGGGAATTAGCTCGTAAGAGAGACAGACAGTAATGGATCGTTGGGTCATAGGTAATGCATGTAGCTTTGGGATGTAATTAACGTGGCATCGAAAAACTTGAAGTGCATTTTTGGTACTCAATAATAGATAGGACTAGTCTGTATGATTAATAAGTTATAGTTTATTGTTCTTTCTTACTCTCCATTACTATCCAATCACATCTACCAAACATGCCAGAATTGTACTCTGACAACCATATTATGTTTACATCTATGTTGTGAGTAATAATATAATGTTATGTTTCCTTTACTCCCCTGCTATCTGCTGCTAAATATAAATGAAAAAGAAAAGTGATATTATAGTTCACTCTACTTTATAAGCTTGCCTGGGAGAAATTTTAATAGACTCATAATGCAGCGGAGTAACAGGTCCCATGAAATGTAGGGATACTAAGTAGATAGCAGATGCGAATATATTGTTAAAATTGATGTTTGACTTCAAATTGTAAGGAGATTATGCCCTCGTTTGGCACCCATTTTTTTTTCTCATTCTTATTATTTTTCTCTTTCTTCATTTCAATCACACATTCTATCAATAAAATAATATTACATATAAACCTAAAAATTCTCCTTACTTTTTAACCACACATTCTTCCTTCAATCACTATTTAAAAACACATATTTCTACTAAAATGGGTGTCAAACACCTTCTATGAGTCTATATACACTTTCATATTTTTGGTTGCTCTATTAGAAAGATTTAGTTGACTTCTCATGATTACCACTTTGATGCTCCTCCCTTGTTTCACTGGTTCATTTGATATTGTAAACTTTATATAATGAAATTTGGGATATTTTTGCTGATAATAAATTATAGAATTTGACCTTTTCTTTTGACTGTCAGAGTCCTCTGGCTTGAGAGAGTTACTGAGTAGTTGAGCGTTCCATTTTATCTCTTTAGAATACTTTTCTTTTGGTGACAAAGGTTGTATTTGTCATATTTTACATGGATTCTTATAGGAACTCTATCGACTCACCTTTTTCTCCTTTTATTTTTGGGGTCGTAAATACTCTCTCTGTTCACTTAAATTCTCACTTTTGACTTTTTCCATTTTTTATTTTCTGATTTGCGTATAGCTTTGCACAAAGTTTCTTGAATCTTCAATTACTTTTGTCCATAGTATCCAAGTGAAGTTTGTCTCAAACTGATCGCCTGAAAAGTCTGGAATGATGTTTGTTAATATTATATAACAAGTCAATGATATATGTTGTGGAGGTTGTAATTGTGGTGTTTTTTTATGTCTTCTCGACTTGTATGAACTTTTTGTTAATTTGGGAAAGAAGAAAGTTTTTGTTAAGCCTTAGTGGTTAGCTGGTTTTGGCCAAAGCAGTAGGTATTTGGTCCTTGGGAAGCTGAACAGTGAGTAGATGTACATGATATAAGGTGGGAGGGGGTTCTAGCTGAAAAATCTTGTTATTTAAGCAACTTTTAGATGATGTAGTTCAACATGTTACTAGAGTAGGTATGCAATCAAATCTTCCCGCTTCCCATATAAGAAAGTGTGAAAGGATATGATGAAAAATGATTTTAGCCTGCACTTGAGGGGGCATATTGAAGCACGTCTTTGATAGCTTAAGCTTTTAGACGAGACATTCAAGTTACACACACACACACATACATATCCTTATGGGGGAATGGCAGTTGATAAAAGCACAAAGGTATTCCATCGACTTAGTGTTTCAGGGACGTCTCTAGTTTCATACGCGTCTGAAGATTTCTTGCTGGCTCTTTTGGTTGATGCATTGTGATTTAGTGAGCTCAAGAAATAAGTGTTCCTATTCGAATTGCTCTACAAAGAGGGTGGGTATGTAGTAGTTAACTAGTTGTTAGTTTGATGGGAAATCTCCTAATACCAGTCTTGAGAATGTTTTTATGACTTGTGAACTTCTCGTGCCTGCAACTTTGATATTCTTACCTCGTCTTAATGGTTCATTATGTGCTGTTAACCAATTTTTTAAAAATTGGCCTAGTCATTAACCTGGAAAAGAGGAGAGTCAAGGATCAAAAGGTTGAACTGGGATCAAACTGGTGATTTTTAAAAAAATTAAAAAAAAAAAAAAAAATATGCTTTTACAAAAATTAGAAAAATATACACTTAAATTTTTTTAAAAATATACATTTATATAGGTTGAAACGGTGAAACCGGGAATGAGTCACAAGTTCTTTATAAAAATCAGCCAGTTTAACGGGTTTTGGGGCGGTTTTTAATTAGGGTTTTTACAAGTCTAATCAGATTGATTTTTGTCTCAGTTCTCAATTTTTCCGATTGAACTCGCCAGGCTGAGCAAAGCCGATATTTAAAACACTGCTGTAAACATTATATAATGAAATTGTATGATATTTTTGCTCATGGTAAAAAGTTAACGGGTTTTAACATGCCTTTAGTAGTAGTTGATTTGTTTAGTAATTCGTTTGTCGCACTTGGTCTCACCTTAAACACGATACAAATGTGTCATTGATTTGCAAATGTAAGCTTACTTCTCAAGTTTGTGCAATGCATATTACAGTTCAGAAATCAATACAAGTGAAAACAAAGCGATCACAGAAATTGCATACCTAAATGCTTTATACGCTTTGGAATCGAATGAATTCTTAAATTTGATTACACACGACTCTTGGTAACATCTAAAAGTTTAAGCTATTATAAACTTTCCGTGACTTTATATTACCGTGATATAAGATGCAATTAACTTCTATTTGTACTACCATAACGTCATAACATCAACCATGTTATAAGGCCCGTGATTAAAAAAAACACACTAATTTAGAAGGCATGGTAATTTATTTCACTCTCGATCTCCATCTGTTGGGTTTGTCTAGAAACACGTTCGTATAACATTCGACGGTGTTAAGAAAGATAAAAGAAGTTAAAATATTGTCATTTGAATGACTAAATTACCCTGACAATACCCTTTACATGATATTTTAATTTTTATTTTGGTTCAAATCATTAGGTGCTTAAAGAAAAAAAAAAGTTCTATTGAGTTGCTTGTGAACTTTGTTTTGGGATTTTGCCATTTCAAATAAAACAAAAAGAAAAACTTTGAAGAAGAAGAGACAAAATTTCACCCATATTTTGTCAGTATGTGGATCAATCTAAAGGTGGCTGACTTATTTTGGCTTCTATCATCCTCTCTTCTTTAAGATGATTATGTAGATAAAGGGTTTTTAACCCTGACTTTTCATTCATTTCCATATTGGCTACATAAATATTTTCTTGTCGCTAATTTTGTTTAATTTATTGCTACATTGACATAAAGATTCAATACAATGGCATCGTCACAAGCACACTACATTGTACTTGGATTAAATTAAACTTCTGCTAAAGATATATTTCTTTCATACGTCCAAGTTGATCGTCAGTAGGCATTATATTCTTTAATTATATAAGAAGGAGTGATAAAGTCAAGATAATTTTCAAAATGTCTTTGTTTGTGCTCATAAATTATGCATCCTTGCAAGAAACTTTAGGGTCCCTATAACATGCAGTGATTCATTTATATTTCATAACTTGAGAAAGACATTGAAGAAGAATAACTTTCAAGCACCACTTCTTTGGCATGTTCACGTCGAGTAGTTGTAAGTTTTTTTGTTCATGGTCGAGCATTTAAAAATTATGTCCTGAAATCGATACAACGCGAATAGGAGAGCACTCATCTTGGGGAGTGCTTACTACTTAGATGCTTTCAGTAGTTCTCCGCTCTGCACTTGGAGAGCGAGAATAAAAATCGTGTAAGGAAGGAATATTTAAGAAGAAGATACACCTTAAAAGTTCTTGCCCACAAGTAAAGTGTTCCATATTTAAACCTAATGAAGACTGTCGTATCATTCTTCTCTAAATTGTTAAACTAATGGGATGAGTCAATGTAAAAGGATAGAAGTAAAGGTTTCTTGTGGATTATATTTCGTGTGTATCCCTCCAAAGGCATAAGACAAAAGTCTATTTTTTTGGTAGAGTAAGTACACAGTTCACATCTAGACTCAATTCAACTCTGATTTTACTTGATTTGCTAAGATAAGAGCTAGACATGACCAATCAAAAAAACCCATAATCTCAATAATTTTCTTAATTTATTCGCTTAATTTTTTAAAAGAAAAAATAAAAATGAAAAATACACCTTTGGTGATGGAAAAATTCTCCCTCTCATCCTACCCCATTGGAGAATTGAGACCGGGATGGAGAATGTGATCCTCGCACTGAACTCAACAACTCTTATTTTACATATTTTTTATATTTTTAATTTTGGATTTTATTTTTAAAAAAAGACTAAAAATAAAGATATCCCTACAACGCCATGTTCCCATCGTGTCTCCTGAAAACTCTTGATGGGATCGAGACAAGGAGGCTGCCTCGTCAATTGTCAAGAACACAATTGTGCTTAATGTAATATGGTAAGTTACAAAAAAAGATTTTTTATTATTATTATTATTTTTGGAAAAGATGAAGATGATTTTTGCACGTTGTACACATATAAAAGAAACTTAAAAGTCATGGAAAAATATGAATTGAGATTTTAGCATTCATAGGTCCAATTAGTCATTAAAGAACAATCAACGAAAAATCACAATCATTTAGCATGCACAAGGTAACATAGAAAGTGACTTTCAACTATAAAATGTATATGACTTAAAGTTGTCGTTTGGAACACACTCCCCAACCCAACTTGGGTTGGTGATTCTCAGAGATCAAATCACGTATATATAAAATGGTTTGTTTGAAGTACTAAAATAATTTGATGTGAAACAAGACGGTCTCTTGCATATTTTGTCTTAATACAAGTATACAAAGTGCTTCGAAGTAAGGACCAAAGCAAACCGTTCCAAAAAATCAACAATGTGGCATCGACACGTTCAACCACACGTTCATACAATAAATATTATACACATAAACCAAAATTTTTTTACTACTTTTTAACAATATTTTCAAAAATTCACTATTCAGAACAATATTTCTCAAATAAAAAAAAGGACACCAAACGGGAGCATAATCTTCTACAAAGAATTCATTTTAATGCCCTGGTGATTTTCTAAAAGTAGAGATGACAACGGGGCGGATTTGGGACGAGGCATCCTTGTCCCGCCTCGCCACTCCCCCATCTCGTCCCACTCGCCTAAGGCGGGGTGGGACAGGACAGGGCGGGTTGGGGCACGAGCTTGCCCAATTTCCTATCTCGTTTATTTTTTATTTTTTAAATTCCAGTTAACTAATATATATTTTTTTTATTTTTCATGAGGCGGGTTCAGGGCAGGGCGGGTCCGTCCCGTGACCCAAGGCGGAACGGGTTTTTTTGCCATCACTATCTAAGTGGGACGGATTTTTTTGTCATCACTATTTAAAAGTTAATTTCAAAGAGGAGGCGATGGAAGGTTCGAGTGCAGAAGTTTGTCTACCATGACAAGAATGAGTTTCAAAACATTGAGAACGAACTATATAGAGAATGGAACATGGGTTGATGTGCTAATTTAACTAAAAAACGTAAAGTTTCCATCGAGTCAAGACCTAAATGCTTGAGTTTTAAAGAGCTTGGAACTCAAATATCATATTAACTTAGAATCGTTATCTTAGTAATAATTTTTCCTTAATAGAAAGTAAGATGGTCAAACCTAAGTTTGAAAAGTCAAACTTGGCATTCAACTTCTATATCATATATAATAAATAAATAAATAAAATTAAGAATCCACGTGAAACGCATACAATAACGTTTTGCCATGATTTTTTGAGAGCCTTATACCAGCTTCGAATATGGGGCTCATATGAGTACTTAGTCTATGTTTGGTCCCCATTTTTTGAAAAACTTATTTTCAACCATTTATTCTCCCTTAAATTAATATTACACGTAAATCAGAGTTTTTTCTTTTTTGCTTTTTAACCATACATTCTAAAAAAAATTACTATCCAAAACTTGTTTTCACCCAAATTTTCATTATTTTTAGTAAATTTTGATAAAAGTTGATAGAATGTGTGGTGGAAAAGTTGTCAATCTTATAAAATGTATGGTGAAAATTAATTATTGATTTTAACTTAGAGAATAATTAAATATAAATAAAAAAAATCAAACATAATCATGAAAATTTAAAGACAAAATATAATATTTAAACTCTCACACACACATTATAAAAGGGCAAAAAGTAGTAAGTGGATCAAGAAAATTCCAAGCGGCACGTAGAGAAGCATTAGTTTAATTAAAATATTAATCAATATAATAACATTGAAAAACTAAAAAAATTGACAAATAAAATGAAATTCCAAAATCTAATTTAGATAGAAATGAATATTAGTGCCCTTAGCATGAGCTCACTGAATAAGTGTAAGACCTAACATGAGAGCATCAGAACAAATAATGGCAATAAATTTTGAAAATTAAAAAGATACATTTTTTTTTATTAAGAAACAAAGAAATGATGGTTGAGAAGATAAATAGTCAAATTAATAATATATATACGTGATACATGAATGAATACGATTAGTTTTATGTTATTTATATTTTTTTTTAGAAATGTTTGTATTTTCAAATTTTATTTGGTTCTTGTGTTTGCATATGATAATTCTAATTTAAAGATTTTTGTAATTATAATTTTCGTTTTTCTTCCACTAATCAATTAACCTTACACAATTTGAAATTCTCATCAAAACGAGACCTCAAATGATCGCCTACGTTGTATATAGTTAGAGCTGGCCCTCTATATATTATCTCCCTCAAGATTGGCAAAACAGCAATTAGGGTGTGTTTGAGCCACATTATTTTGGAATAATGTAGTTTGGAATAGTATATTGATATAGAATGTGTGATTGAAAAAGAAGGAAAAATTATTGATGTGATGAAAAATATTATTTTGTTAAATAATGTATGGTTAAAATTTGTAAAAAATTAAAACTAAAAATTTTAATGTACGTCAAAACAGTAAAATGAGGTCGAAAATCCTCAAAAAACAAATGTATAGTTGTACACGAAATCCTGCTATTTTTATGTCTAGCATATTCAATGCCACGGCGGGCTGACAATTAAAAGTTCGATGGGGTGGTTGTAACCTCCACCCTACTCCACCCCATCCCGTCTTTTCAATTTTCACACAGTACACACACTCGACTCTTTCTATAAATTCTTATCTTTTTTCCGTTTCTCATTTACTACAAAAACTTTAATCACTAAAATCTTTCCTTTCTACACTCTTTTTACAATTTTGATTTCTGGGTTTGTTCTGTTGGTCATCAATGGGGAATGAGGATTTGAAGAACCCCGAACCGCAAAAAATTTCGGTCGAACGAGGGAATAATCTCCCCAACTTTCTTCTTTCTGTTAGGCTTAAATATGTGAAACTTGGTTTTTATTACTTAATCTCAAATGCTATGTACTTACTTTTAGTTCCCCTTTTAGGGGCTGTTTCAGTTCAACTTTCTACTGTTACTGTGGAAGATTTAGTCCTTTTATGGAACCAATTGAAATTCAATCTTGTTTCTGTGATTTTATGTTCTTCTCTTATGGTGTTCTTGGGGACACTTCATTTTATGAGTAGGCCTAGGAAGGTTTACTTAGTCGATTTCGCATGTTATAAGCCGAAACCAGAGTTTATGTGCAGTAAAGAAGTTTTTGTGGAGAGATCAAAACTTGCAGGGACTTTTACAGATGAAAATTTGGCCTTTCAAAAGAAAATCTTGGAGAGGTCAGGTTTGGGGCAAAAGACGTATTTCCCCGAAGCGCTTTTGCGAGTTCCAGCTAATCCTTGCATGGCTGAGGCTAGGAAGGAGGCTGAAATGGTTATGTTTGGTGCCATTGATGATTTGTTGGCGAAAACTGGGGTTAAGGCTAAGGATATTGGGATACTTGTGGTGAATTGTAGTTTGTTTAATCCAACACCATCACTTTCTGCCATGATTGTTAATCATTACAAGCTTAGAGGCAATATTTTGAGCTATAATCTCGGTGGTATGGGGTGCAGTGCTGGACTAATATCGATCGATCTTGCTAAACAACTTTTACAGGTTTGTTACTTTCTTCACTCTTTGCCTTCCATTTGCTACATCATTTGACCACAACAAACTGTTTTGGATAGCGGGATAGTTTCTGCTTCTGCTTTTGATTTTTTTAAAAGAGCATCTTGAGAAAGATACCTTGGGTCAGCTTCCTTGAATAGCTCTTCTAACCTAGGCCAAAAATAGTTTCTAGCAACTTTTTGCTTGCCCCGCCAAATGTGCCACTCTTATTCCTGGTAAAGTTGCGGTCGGCTTTCTTGAGTTTGTTGAGTTCATAACTTAAAGACTTAGACTAACTCTTCGTGTATCAATGTAACAGGTGAATCCCAATTCCTATGCTCTGGTAGTGAGCATGGAGAACATAACACTGAATTGGTATTGGGGCAACAACCGATCAATGCTAGTGTCGAATTGCATTTTCCGGTTGGGCGGAGCAGCGATCCTACTATCAAACAAGTTGTCTGATCGTAGAAGAGCAAAATACCAACTAATCCACACTGTTCGTACACACAAAGGAGCCGATGATAAGAGTTTTGGTTGTGTGTTTCAAGAAGAAGACAACTCAAAAGAAATTGGTGTAGCATTGTCAAAAAACCTAATGGCCGTTGCTGGAGAGGCCTTGAAAATTAATATCACAACTTTAGGGCCATTAGTCCTTCCCATGTCTGAACAATCATTATTCTTTCTTACTCTTGTGGCAAAAAAGGTTTTCAAGATGAAAATTAAGCCATATATACCGGATTTTAAGCTCGCGTTCGAGCATTTCTGCATTCACGCGGGAGGAAGAGCGGTATTGGACGAACTTGAGAAGAATCTCGAGCTTACTGAATGGCATATGGAGCCATCAAGAATGACACTTTATAGGTTTGGTAACACTTCTAGCAGTTCATTGTGGTATGAATTGGCCTATACTGAGGCTAAGGGGAGGATTAAAAAGGGTGACAAAACATGGCAAATTGCCTTTGGATCAGGTTTTAAATGTAATAGTGCTGTGTGGAAAGCACTGAGGAGTATCAATCCAGCCAAGGAGAAGAATCCATGGATGGATGAGATTAATGATTTTCCAGTTGAAGTTCCAAGAATTGCAACCATTAATTCTTGAAAGAAAAAAAGAAAGCTTTTTTTTTTTTTTTGTTGGGTGGGGATGGGTGGGGTGGTTGGGTGGGTGATTGGCTATTTTGTAATATGAAAAGTACATATAACTGTGATTTTGAATTTAAGAAATCAGAACCCTTTATAATGTTGTATCATTTATATAGAAATGAATCAAATTATTTTTAATGTTTGTTTGAATTCAACTTATAATGTGCTTATTTTTAGAAGTGTTCTAAAAATCCACTTCCTAAAAGTACTTAATCCATGATGTTAATATTTGTAATTTTATAAACAATATCCTTCTTTTTATAATCCATGGACATTATGAAGTAATACAAAATCTATGGTTTCTTTCGGTGTTTTTACTCACTTATTTTCAATTCATAGTTCATTCCTCAATCAATATTCTCATTTCTCAAAAGGCTTCTAGTTACGCGTGAAGTAGGTCGAATTGATAAGTTTTCTTCAAATTCTCGCAAGGTCAAATTCTTATCAATGCGGATAAGGAAAATATAATGACCCCCCCCCCCTCTTTTTTTAGTGGAAGAAGGGCGGTACCTCCGATATTTTATTAATATATCCTCACTTGTGGCGGAAGAATACCGTGATTACAGATGAAATCAAGAACATTAATAAATGAGGAAGTATTACTTCTCTTACCTTGAAAGTAAAGAAAAATAGGAAGCAATAAAAAATGAGTACTACTTCCCTTACAAAAGCATAATTGTAAGCAAAAATAAAAGTAAAAGAAAAGTTCAAATACTTAAACTTTAATCCTGGGCAAATCATATCTGTCAATCTGAACAAGCGCCCTAATATGTCGTGGTAGGTCAACTGGTCCATATTCCTAGTATCTACAATGATGCCAACCTTCAGAAGTAAGAGCATCCGCAACTTGGCTCCCCTTTCTAAAGATGTGGGAAACCATGTTTTTGTCAAAGGAAACAATATCTGTAATATGTCTGAGTATCTCCTGGATATGCCACAGTCCGCCACCTCTGGTGATGCAGTGAATGGCCAGAGTCGAATATGTCTCAACCCAAATATATGACAAACCAATATCTCTAGCCAGTAGTATCCCATCACGAATAGCCCTAAGTTCCACCTCTAGTATCATACACTGTCCATATGAAGCTGAGAAAGCCCTGATACAGTTTCCTGCGTGATCCCCGATGATACCTTCCCCACTCGCAAACCCCTTATTGACGCAACCATCAGTGTTGATCTTGATAGATCCAACTGATAGAATGCACCACCAAACCATAGTAGGGAGAGGAGATGAAGGCAGAGTTAAAGAAATACCAAAAAGTGGAGCAAGCTAGCGGCCGGAATAATCCACCAATATGGAGGAATGATATCATACGATATACTCTCCAGATGATCCGTCTCGAGCTCATACTTATGTTCCTATGTTTTGCATCATTTCTCTTGGTCCAAATAAACTAGAAAATCAATAGAAGAATAATGACGTGAATGCCCCCAATCCTTGCAAACTGTCTAGAATACCTCCATCTCAGAAATCTCTGTCTCACACTCTCTCCTGCACTCATGGTAATCTGAAATAAATTCTCAAAATGTTTCCAAACATGATTTGAAATGCTGCTACAGTAAAAATATGAGTGATGGTCTCAATCTCTGAACAACACTGACATTGAGAAGCCAGCTGACTGACTATCCTTCTCTAGATAATGACATCAGCAAGTATAAGGTCATGCCATAATCTCCAACAGACGAACGAAACGGTAGGAGGTATGATAGGGCTCCACAGTAGGCAAAATGAATCCTGCACTGGTCTACTAGAGCAGATCAGTTGCCATGCTGATTTAGTGGTAAATCTACCATCTGATGTGGCCCTCCAGAAAATGCGATCGAGACAGCAAGACATAGTGGAATGGCCACAATCTGCTCTGTCATATCTGTTGGAAGAGCCTATAACAATCGCCCAAAATCCCATCCAGTCTCATCGAAAAAGTCTTGCACCCTTGCATGTGTGTGCTGTCTGTGTGGGAAACTGGATGCCAATGTAGAATCATCCATCCAAAAATCATGCCAAAAGAAGATCTGTCATATCCCAAGGCACCACGCAATGTGTGTCTCGACACATGGTTCAAATCTCTTCAATCTTTTCCAAATAGGAAATGCCAAGTGAGGAATTGCTGCAAACGACGAATGTGTCCCTCTACAATATAATGACCCCTCTTATACTAGGAGGTTATCTAAATGTTATGATGCCTATATTGGATATGGACCGAATGATCTCATGACATTTTTCACATATTATTATATTGAGCAAATAACTCAACCTTTGAAACATACTACAGTTTCAATTGCAAAGACCCATCGACTTGAGCTCTTGGGAAAGATCATCTATACCTTTTTGCCAAGAGTGTTGATATAATCATAAAAATGTATTTTTTTTTTTAACTATTTTAGACCTAGCTTGTCATAAACATCGATTTCTTGCTAGCCCAATACTAACTCTTTGTTACATGTGTTCGCTAAAATTATATATCGCAAGTGCACGAGTCACGTTCAAGTAATAAAGTGGACTTGAGTCCGGGTTGTCGATCCCTCGAAGAATGTTTACTCTCGATTACACTTAATTACTCAATTTAATTTTAATAATAAAGACAAATACACAATAGAATTTGATGTTGGAAAATAAGGAAAATTAACTAAAATCTACCAAATAAGGAAACATAAACGCTTGGAAATTTTGGAGGAAAAACGTGGTTGGGACTCATGGTTTCGCTTAACTGTTACCTAATTAATTTCTCCACAAGCCAATTAATAAATTATTTATTTACGATGTTAGATCCGATTTTTCAATTTTAGTT
The DNA here is from genome assembly GCA_019097785.1 of Fraxinus excelsior. Taxonomy (NCBI): domain Eukaryota; kingdom Viridiplantae; phylum Streptophyta; class Magnoliopsida; order Lamiales; family Oleaceae; genus Fraxinus; species Fraxinus excelsior. Next base: position 31,813,492 of record CM032634.1, on the reverse strand, counting down.
AATTACCTCTCTCGAGCGAAATTGATTGGTTAACCTACTATATCTATATGTTGATTAAAACCAAACAATCGTATTAATCTTTTTATGAAAATATCTCATTAGGTCACTTACGGCTAATAGTATATCTCTATCCACTAAACAAATCTAAGGTTTCTACTATTTGGTCTAAAATACACAATCTTCTCTCGAACGATATACAAATTACTAAACACAATCATCTATTGGCCACATAAATGAAAATGCATGAAATACAATAGTAGAAACACATGAAAATAAATAACATAACATTAAAGAGCATATATTAAAATTAATTAAAAGCTAAATTAAATTAATACCACAAATCACAACACAGTCAACTAGCCCATGTTATATAAATAATAAAAAAGAGAATATTTTATATAATACATTACAAATATGGAAAAATAATTGAAAGAATATAAAGTTATAGAAAAAAAATTCATTTTTGAAGTTTGGCTTTGACATATTCTCTTACTATTTAAGAGTGACGAATCTTTAACTGAATGAAGTGTAGATCATAATCTCTTACTATTTAAGAGTGGCGAATCTTTTATTGATCATTCAGAACCTTTATATGATTCTTGACATATTCGAACGATATCATATTAGCAATTCTTGGTAGAGCAACATCCAATATCCCAAAAGTATGATTGTCCCCATATAAAGCAATATGATGACCTCAAGTCAAATGACCAATTTCACTACCGAACGTTAAAGATTAAGCACGACACTCGCATAGTTTTCTATGTGGAATCTCTCTAGCGGGTCTCCAATATTTTGTTATCAAAATATTCACGTGTTCATTTAAGTATTACCACACTTAAACTTGTGAGATCAGTTATTTACTTTACAAGTAAGAAATATCACATGTGATAGTCTATCCGTAATAACGATATTCGTATATCATTATTGCTTACGATCACGGATGATTTAAGTTTCAATCATATGTAATTTGTATTCCACAATCACAACTACTTGTAATTAACTGATCACCAAAATTTGAATCTACTAATTCTATTATTTAATTTATTAGAATATTAATTTAACTAAATAATACATTTGTCATAAATGAAATGTATCGGGGGTAATTATAGAGCCACTACGAAATTTGTTTACTACACCACAATTTTAAATATTATCTACTTAAATAACCCTAAGTAAGATTACATAAATAGACAATCTTTTAAATATTTTTTAAAACTAATTTTTTATTTTGTTTCCACCACAAATGTGAAACTTATCTTCTTCTTTTTCTACAACTTTTTTCTTCACCGTGGACATGTTTTTATTTTCCCTCACTACACTTTTTTTTTTTCTTTTTTGGTGGTAATTATGGTGGATTGTTTTTTTCTTTATTGATTTTGTGAGGTATGTAAAGTTTGATGATTGTAAGTAATTAATAAAATTAACTCGTTGTAGATATGGGGTGAGGGTGGTGGAAGGGTGCTTACACTGGGTCGGGTTGGTATTTCTGGTGGGGCATGAGAAGTTTTTGACTTTGTCTAGGTAGGATTAATGGGGGATTCGGGACTAATTGGTGGTGGTGGTGGGTGGAAAAGTTTTCTTTTTTCCATGGGCAAGGTTTGAATGCCGATGAGGTGGGGAGGGAAAATGGAAGAAAGGTAAGATTGAGAAGGAATGAACACCATAATATTTTAAATTTTAATTTAATTAGGAATATAATTGTAAAATTAATGTGATGCATTTATTAAAAATATAATTTATATGAGGTATAGTTATAATGTGGTGTAATAAATAATATTTATAGTGGCAATATAATTATCCATGTATCAATTATATATTAAAAATGTTTTATATCCAAATCGATTATATTTAGGGTATAACACTTACACTTAGAGTATCTAACAATTTGAAATGAAATATTACATGTAGTTCGTTTTTGTGTTCGGTTAGGCTATGCATTCAATAAAACGGAGGAAGTTGAGGAATTAGGGGGTCATGAAAACCAAATGGAGTTCATGCACCCAAGATGTTGCAGGACAGAACTAGCTGTTTTTCAGCTCAGCTAAAAAAAATTGAAGTTATGTTAGTAGTTGGTTGGGGATGATGACTGCTTTACTTGGGTGAGTTGGACTTAGATTGCCAGCCATCTAACTTCTCATTTTTCGGTTCATATTTATTAGCCATTGTTTGGTCTCATTATTTTTAAAATATATATATTTTTTCTTATTTTCAACTATACATTCTTCAATAAAAATTATTACACGTAAACTTTAAAAAAAAAAAAAATTATTTTTTAACGACACATTCTCCATCGCGTCACTATTCTAAAATGCATTTTTTTAAAAGTTCATAAATATTTCAAAACACTGATGATATTTGAATTGGCTATTCGATAGCATTACTACAAAAGGCTTTTATTATTATTATTATTACTTGTACATATATTACATATTTATTTGACTATTTATTATGCATCTGATAGTTTTTCATAAATAATATTTATTGCATTTCCTATAAAATATATTAAGAGTACAAAAATATCAAATGAAGGAATACAGAAAGAGTACAAAAATGTTTGGAGTAATCAAATGTTCTCTCATTAAGACTTTATCAAGAAAATCAAAATGGCACAAAACTTGAGCCATGAAAAGAGTATATATAATTATTCTCTTGATTTTGATTGATGAAAATATTATATTGGATCATCATATTTTGAAGGAAAAAGCTTCTCTTACAGTCAATTACACAACTTTTCAAATTTGGTGATGTGGCATTGACGTGGCCCAACAACAACAAAAATAACCCAGCCCAAAACTGAACTCTCATTTCCCATTTCACTGTGAAAGAAAGAGACATAATCCCCAAATTAGAAACTCCACAAAATCTCCCTCCGGCAACGATATTTCCTTCATGCTGTCAAGTTCCCCGTCGATTCCAGCCACGGCAGTGCCCACCGGTGGTGTCGCCATCCTCCTGCACCACTCTCCCTTACTTTTTGTTGAGCTACATTTTGGATTTTGCTTGGACATTCATCGCGCAACAGAATTTTGAGCTGGTAAGTTTCCCTTATCTTTTTCTTGAGAAACTCAACATATATTACTTATATTCTGCTCTTTTGTGGTGATATCAAGTTCTTACATAAATGACTTAACACTGTTTTTTACTTTTTTGACAAGTCCTTGATATTTACTTTAAGAGTTTGTTTGACAATATTTTTTATTAAGAGCTTGTTTGAATAATTTCTAAAAATAATTTTTCTGATTAAGAGCTTTTAGAAGTAACTCACTCAAGAATTTCTTCCACAAATAGCAGAATCATGCCCCCTTAGTATACAATTAGGTCAAGATATGCATTAATAAAATGGTTTACGTTCATTATAATTACAATATGCTATATACCATCTAATGTGACTGAAATAGGGTTCATATTATCAAAAACAAGGTTCCATCTAATGTGAATAAACTAGGGTTCATATTGTCATATCATCATAAACAAATGCTCCAGGGGTACAAAGGAGCTAAGAAATTGGTTTACGTTCTATTATGAGTTTACACAGTAGTGGGAAAGATAAATAAGTTAAGACGCAGCCATGATTCTTGTGCATGCAAATGGCATATATTATTTTTGAGTGCTTGGTTTAAAACTATGTGTAGCTAATTCGAATAGTACTCTTGCACTAGATTACTCTAATGGCAGGAAAGAATAGGGAAATTTGTCATAGTTGTAGACATGTCGGACATATGCTGTCGGAATGCCCAAAAAAGATAAGATGCCCAAATTGTGGTGTGGGCTACATCAAATGCCTGGAGGTCGAAAAGAACAATGCACATAAATGCCTATTGTTTCATTGTTGTGCTCAAGTACTTTAAATGGTGTAAAAATGAGCCCAACGAAAAATGTCCATTGCATGATGATGGTGAATCTAGTGGCATTACAAATAGAGGTGAGCCGGTTGATGATTTGTCGCGTATGTTGAAATAAGCCAAGCTAACGGATGAGAAAGACTTGGAGATTTCCCTCAACATAAAGATGGCAAGGGAAAAAGAGTTTTGGATGATTTTATCTAAAATTCGATGTGTTAGAATGGTTTGTATTTGGTGATCATTTGGACATTTCAATGTTAATTTGGACGTGAAAATGAAGTTTGTAATAGTTTGTAATTTGTGAAAATGAAGCTTGTAGTACTTTGTAATACGTGATTGTAAAAAAATAGTGAATGCATCGTTGGATTATTCTACAATTGTCTTTGGATATTCTAAGAGAGTTTTAGCATCTTTGAGAGATATGTAGCTAAAATGGATATAAGTTATTCTGACAACTAAATTGGATATCCAACGTATGAGATATATGTAGCTAGATTCAATTCACAAAACTCATTGGTCTACATTTAATAAATTCACAGGATTATGGGTAGAAAAGTCCTAGAAATAAAATTAAGCTTATGATTAATGTATGATTAATGTATGATTAAGCTTATGTCCGCTCTTGAGTTGGCATCGGGTCATCTTTTGATTATTTACATTTTGGTCCCTGAACTTTTGTTTTCCTTCGTTTTGGCCCATTTTCTCTACTTTTCTTCTAATTTCCACCATAATCTTCATTGTTGCCCTACAAACACAATTCACACAAATTAAGCTCTATTCCGAATGTTTATCGACAATTATTCATGTTTGTGAACCAAAATAAACGTATAAAAAATGCCCTTATCAACGGCCATATATCTCCCAAAATATAATGCTTCTTCCAAAATTAATATGGCAAACTATTAATTTTGTCTGTCTAACCAACACTTAACTGTACTCTTCTATAATGGAAGATATCCAATAATAAATATCTATTAATAGTAACCGAAAGGCAACCTAAAAATATATCTATCATTTTTCCAAAGAAATTGTTTAGAATTTGGAGAAGAAACTGCAAACAAAACATGGTTTCAGCTACATAAATATTTTCACAATTTAATTGTTAGATATAATCCAACAAGATCCTTTAGTGGGCCAAGTTAATTTCGGTCTCCTCATCGAGAACTATGAAAATAGAACAATTGGTTGCACGGGCAAAAAATTAACCGAATAGGACTAGAAATCTTTTCTGGTTTAGTCTGGTGTGGTTCTTTTATGTTGTTTAAATTTTCGGGCTACTGACAAAATCGCGGATTATTTTGAATTCATGTTATTTCATCTAATCCTATTAAACATTCCAAGTATTCATCCATATCTAATACAAATTGAAAGTTATGCTCAAGTTTGTATAATATCAGATTGTAAACAAGCTTTCAAGCTTGCAATTATTTTATTTGATCTCCTGCTATTTGACTTCAAGTCATCAGCTCATCATATTTTTGCATACACTCGAAAAATGTCTGGTTGTTTTGTTTCAAGTCGAGAAGTCGATCAAACAACTTGTGACAAATAATTTGCAGGTGCGTATTTTCGCGAAGTTTTGCTTTCATTTCTTGCCATTTAGTGATTGGTACTACCCTCCAGATGTCCCCTTCAACACCAACCCTCTATATTTATGCTAAACCCACAAGCTTCATTTTTGCAAAAATGACAATCGGCTTGTCATTCACGTCAGACCAATCAAAAAATTGTTCAATTGCAACAAATGAATCGACAAACATTTTAGGAACTTACGTTTCTTTCAAATTTAGATATTTTTATGTTCGTCTGAAGGCTCATTCCTTGAATTTAAACCACCTTTTTTGCATATTCTGATATTCAGTGTTATTTTTCTGTAACATTTCTTCTTGATCATTATTTGTTGTATTCTCTGGAGGTTTTGGTCTTTCTATTACTCAGACGAACATGTTAACTGTTAAGTTGTTCCATAATCTAATCAAGAAGCTCATCACATTTGCCATCAGTAAATCTTCCTCTAAAGTCCCTGAGGTTACATTTTAAAAGATCAACTTTGATAAGAGGAGTAGTCTCAAACCCTTATATGTTGGTCTATATTTCGTATTTAACCGATGTGAGATTTATCCATTAACATGCCATGCAAGATGGTGGTCATTTGAAAAAATCGATCTTGAAATCCATGTGCTCATTTTTTGAATCTTAATCAAATCAAATTGATCGTTGGAATTTAATGGGTTTTGATATCAATTTAAGGCTTGGAGTTCCATCTTAAACTGTCAACGTTGTTAAGAGAAGTAGTCAAAACTCTTATATGTTGATCTCTATATATTTAGGTCTTTAACCAATGTAAAATTTATCTCTTAATACCTCCCAATGGAGTAGCCATGATAATAAACTGCTCTGATAACAAAATGTTGTATGGCATAAAATGGACCAGAAGTAAAGCAGATGATATGATGAGAAATTTGAAGAAAAAATAAAAAGGAATTAGGGTACATAAATATAAATTGGTTGACTCATAAGAGATTAAAGGGTTACTTCACAAAGCTTTTTTATAAAAGTTTTAGCATATTTTGACAAAAGATGATGAAATCTGTGCTTGAAAAATTGATAAAAATTGTGAATTTCAGAAAATGTGGTTAAAATTAAAATTTGATCAAAGAAAACGCCAAGAATTGCTCTTAGAAACCTTAAACACCACACCTCAAAGAAAATTAATTGTTTATCATCATTTATGAGAGAGGGATAGTGAGAGAGAGAAAAATGTGAAGAATAATGGATTGTCATATCACCGATTTTACATCGTCATGATAATAAATAACATTACTTGATAACTAATAATTGGTCTTGTGAAAAAACTTAAGTTTGTTGTTCCTTAGTAGCTCACTGGTAGACTAGTCAGTTTTGAACAAATTAGAGAGATTCTTGTTGAAATCACCAATTATGCAAAACCAAATCCACATTTAGTGAGAAGTGTCTTGCATTTTTTGATTCCGTAGTCGAAAATAGCTTGTTATGTCCTTCATGGGTGGTCGGGAAGACATTGCATTCCTTAAAAACATATTAAAATGCAAAGCATTGATCTTCGTGTTTCTAGATTATTTTTTTTAATGATCTACAACTAATTTCCATCACGGAGGTTATGGCTTTAGAAGAGACTACCCTGTGAAGGCAAAGAGGAACGGTTGTCGTGGTGCCAGTGCTAGTGCTAGTGTCAGCCCCCCCTATTGTAGGGGGGCTCCATTTGTCCTTTAAGTCATCCATGTAGTAAAAGAGGAAGTACCTCTAGCATGGTCCTAAGTTATATGCTTTGTATATTTTTCTTGTCTCTCTCTTTGTGAATCGATGGTAAGATGAATATGAAAAACTAACTAAATATGACTTCATATTTTGAAATTTTTTTTTCAAAAAGCACACTAGCAATAGCCAGGTTGAAATATAGCATATTTAAACATATTTCATCTATATTATCTATTAATGTGGCGTTAATTGATTTGTCATCTTAATTCCTACTTCTAAAATGAACATTAAGATGAAAAATCAATAAAATCATCTAAAATAGTTGCTTATGAAAAAGAAATGATGATAAATAGCATTATTTTATTAAACAACACCGTTAACCCTAAATTTAAGGGGGTGAAGTAAAGGGAAATAGTGATGGCAAAAAAAGTCGCCCCGCCCCGACAAGTTGACGGGGCAGGGCGGGGATCGCCGCCCCATCTCGGGTCACGGGGTGGGGGTGCACCCCGCCCCGTGAAGAATAAAATAATGAATTACAAAAATAAAAAAAATTAGTTAACAGGAAAAAAAAAATAACAAGGTGGGAAACGGGGCGGGGGGACGAGAGTGCCCCGCCCCGCACCCCGTTGTCATCTCTAGACGGAAATGGTCAATTCAAGGGGGAAAGGGGGTGGGGAATAGAGCGGTGAATTTTAGGAGGCACATAGAGGAAAGTGGGATGGAAAATAATTAGGATTTTAATATACTTTTTTATTAAATAAATTATTGTTACACCACAAATATAGAACCTAATGTTTTTTCTTTCTTTTTCTTTTTCCTCGATATCTTGGCTCGTGGATTTTTCGACAGCTTTTGCTTTCTTCCATGACAGCAAGATAATTTTTTTCCTCACGTCTATTTGACCAAGATTTACTAATAATTTTTTTCAATTTATTTGTCAAGTTCGATAATTAAGAATCAGATTCTTTGTTAATTCGAGCAGATTTATTATGAATTTAAATTAACCAAAAGCGTGCTGCATGAAATTCTATTCTGATTACCCCAATCTTGAGTTCTATTCTCATTCAACTCATCAAAAGTGTCATAATTAGGAAGATAACCTCTTCTTGAAGCATTCCTATGGTAATTATATATATTTGCTTTCAAAACAACCAGAATGAGTGGAAAGGTTGAGAAAAATGAGGATTAATTTTGGGTGATAAGTGCACCACAATATTGTAATTTTTTTTTTTTATTGAATTATGAGTATAATTGTAAATTTGTTGTGTTGTGTTTATTAAAAATATATTTTAATTGTGATGTGATTATAATTTGTAGTGGTAATATAATAACCGTATATTAAAAGGGATGATTGAGGAGAAACTTTTGAATACCTAATTTTTCCTCACATATTTATCCGTATACCTAATATACCATTATTTAATTTTAAATGTTGTTAATAACTAATTAATAACAATAAGTTTTTACATATTTAGTTGTATGTCCAATACACCCTTATTTAATTTTAGTTTTGTTAATAATTAATTAATAACATGAATTCAATTTATTCAACAAGGAATTAAAAAAATCATTTTCTTTTCCATTTGTCAGTAATTCCCTAAATTAATCTATTTTTAATTTTTATTAGCAGCTTTTATTATAGAAACTAGGTTTAAGCAAACGTGCATTAAAAAAATCATTTTCTTTTCCATTTGTCAGTAATTCCCTAAATTAATCTATTTTTAATTTTTATTAGCAGCTTTTATTATAGAAACTAGGTTTAAGCAACGTGCAATGCACGTTTGCTTAGTTATATATAATTTTTTTGGTTCATTAAATAATTAATGATGTAATGTTTATGTAATTAATAAATAATTACACATTGTGATATATTAATTTTAATTTGAATAATGTTAAATTCTAAATTAAAATGTTTAAGTTTGTGTTTCGTACTATTATATTAAATTAAATTTTGTATTTAATCATGAACTTTTTATACATAATAAAATAATAGATAATATTATAATACAAAACTAAATAAATAAATATTTTTTCTTCATTGAGTTCAATGTACCTTACCAAATAAACTATTAGCATTTTTAAATTAATAATATTCACATCCATTTTGTTTTTTTAGTTTCATTTTTTCTTAGTGACTAAAATGTAGTAGTACAAAGTTTTTTGCATTTTTCATTCATTTATTAATAATGTTCTGAAAGACGTAATGCATTGCGAGACGTCGATATTGAGAATCAAGAATCACAAGTTTAGGCATGTCAATACGAAGAATAAGCGTCATAATACGTTTCGTATTTTTAATATTATTTTAATTATTTTTAAGACATTAAATATATTTTTATTTTAAAAAATAATTTTTTTCTATATTATAAAAAAAATAGATTTTTTACTATATCATAAAATCATCTAATATTTAAAAATAATACTTACTAAACATTTAATATAATACTATAATATTGCTAAATAGTGTTAGGAGAATTTTAATTTTTTTTATTAATTAAGGAACTAAACATGAGCATTAATCATAGGATTTATACGAAAAGTTTGCGGATTTGATAATTCCGATATCTGAAAATGGAGATGAAGGATTTTGATTCACAATCGAGAATGATTCCGACGTGAAGTTCGTGGGAATTCAATTGGGGTCGAACCGAATGCAATAAATACATAAAAATAATTCAAAGTAAATCTATCTTTATTAATTAGATTCATTATATATCCTACAATTAGTCCCAACACTAAAAATTAAAAATAAATATGTTAAATAGTTTACTTTGTTAAATTAAAATATTTTAAACTTATAGAAAATAATATCTAACATTAATATATTAATAATCAAGTGCAATTTAAATTAAATTTGAAAATTAAATAAATGAAAGAATGAAAGTGAATATTACAATTTAATTAGTTGTAATTCAAAATCAAATTAGTCAATTAGACATACATTTTAAAATGATTTTGATGAGTATTTTAACATTTTTTTTTTGTCACTATCCCACATTGGAAATTTATAAAACTATTGGAGTTAAGAGCATATATAAAATGCACAATCCCACATTGGAAGTTTATGAAACCTTTGGAGAGAAGTGTATCTATAAAATGAGCATGACATCCAATACTTTTACATGGGTTTTAGAATTGTAAATTTTGAAGCCCAATTATGGAGTTAAAATATTTTTAAATTAAAAAAATTCCGTTAGTTTTTCCGTTAAATCAAGAAATTCCGTTAGTTTTTCCGTTAAAACAACAAAATTCCGTTAGATAGCCACTTTATATATAAAAGAGATACAACCTAAAAAAAATAACGTTCATATTCTCTTATTTTAATAGTTATTTCATTTTGGTTGTTTCACACAAATCCTAACAACTAAATAATATATTTATCGTAATAAAATTAAAGCATTCAGAATGTTACTATATAATTTGATAAAATTTTGTTTTATTATGTATTTATCCTTATTTTTTAAAAAATAATTGGTAAATATAAATCTTCACGATATCTAAGTTTAGATAAAAACGAAATACTAAGTGATAGGGTAATTATATTTCTACTAAAATTTTTATTAAATACACAACATTATTTTTCGCTATATTCTTATCATGATATAAAATTAAATAAGTTATTAAAACATTATAATATGTGTTGAAATTATAAACAAATTATAATTAACAAATTAAGAATTTCAATATACAAAAAGAACATAAGATGAAGGAAAATGGAGTCTATTGATGCTACGTTTTTTAAATTTCCTGTCAATGAAAAGCATGTGAATGGGTCAATGGGATTGAGAGGTGGTTATTTTTATAATTAATGTAAATAAATGATGTGGGGTTTCTTTATGTTAGTACATACACTATGTAATAAACATATCTAAAATTATTATATTTATGAAAACCAACATTTTCCATTCTAGAAATGTTGTCAATTAAAACAATTTGTTGTGGGTTAGTTCTTCTCAAAACTCGAAAATAGCTTGGATGATATATACTTATGTATATAATGTATTCATGTTGGGCATTGAAATTTCGAAGAAGTCGATTTGCATGAGACAAATTCTACAGATAAAAAAAAGTGGTTGTTTTGGTCTTTAACGAAATTTTTTATTATACTAAACGATAATGTAGTTCTTTTTCCTAGTATTTTTATTTTTTAATTCTTTTAGTAATGTTTAGTTAAACTTGCTTCACATTTCAATTTGATTTCTATTACCATGGATTTAATTGAATGAGATTTTTATTTTAGATTTATTTGTTACCACTAATTATTTTAATTGTATATATACATCCGTTTGGAGCGTTCTAAGCACGAGGCAGCCCAATAGTATTATAGTCTCATCATATTTATGCAAATATGAATTATTATTTTTATTCATATATACTTTTGAATTTGTGGAGTCATCTTTGGCTAGACATCTATATGCTAGATCTATTTTCACAATTGTGACTCATTTTTAGCTTGACGATTTAGATTTTCAATATTTCTAATTTTATGATTTTTATTTAGTTGTTTTATTATTTATTAAACTATGATTTAATAATTACTTTTAGAAGAGATGATGGGACATTATCATATGTGGAATTATATTGAACTTTGGCAATTAGGATTTTGTTGAAACGTGAACAGCAACCGCTTTGTATTGGTCTTTTGATTTTTATATTAAAAAAAATCATTGAGGTTATTTTTTTTTCATTTTTACCCAATTTTCGGTATTAAACAAGTTTTGAAGTGTTAATTATAATTAGCATATGTCGCTGCATTATATTAGTACTAGGTGTAAGTAACGTGCAATGCACGTTTGCTTAGTTTATATTTAATAGTTTTGTTTAAGAATTAATTTGTTATTAATAAAGATGTAATTTTTTTGGTTAATTAAATAATTAATGATGTAATGTTTATATAATTGATAAATAATTAAATAAAGTGATTCTCGCTGTCATTTCCAATCCAAAATCACAAACAGAAAACTTAAGGTATATTAAAGGGTAAGAATATGAGTTTACTTAGGTTCCATTTGATTTTCATTAATGTAGAATGAGAATGAAAAATATAGCCGTTATTGGACCCCACACAAGATATAGAAATTCAAAATTGATAGATTGATGTGATGGATAACGGTCATATTTTTCATTTTTATGAGTTTTTAATGAGAAATAAACGGAGGTTTAAACTTTTTGCATGACTTAAGTCTTTACTCTTTTTAAAGTAATAATACAATTCATTTTATCGTTAAAGTATTATATGTATTACGATAATATATGTATATTATATGTTAGACTTAGTATTGGTAAGTGACGGGTAAATTTTCAAGGACGAAAATATTTTAAGGGGGTGAGAATGTAATACCCCAAAAATTTTCATAAAATATAATTCAATTTTTATATACTATATTTTAATATTTTGAAAGTTAGGGACTAAATGATACATTTATCAAATTATATTTTATTTGTGTCAAATATTTAGATATTGATGGAATTATCGTAAATATATGAATATTGGTCTCGTTGGATAAATCGTAATTAGATATATAAATCAGATTCGAGAAAAAGTCGATTCGGATAAGTTAGCTCCAAGATATTTTAGTTTGAAGGAATTATCAAAAGCTCATTTATTATTATTATTATTTAATTATAATTTTGAAAGTAGGGGGTAATGAAAAAAAAAATTCCGTTAAAAACAAGAAATTCACATTAGTTTTTCCGGTAAATCAAGAAATTCCGTTAGTTTTTCCGTTAAACCAACAAATTCCGTTAAATAGACACTTTTTATATATAGAAAGATTGCGTTTTTCTACTTTTTAATCACATATTTTTTCTGAAATTACTATTCAAAACTCTGTTTTTGAAAAAGTATGATTGTCAAACAGGGGATAAAACTAAATTCGTGTGATGTGACAATATTAAATAATGTTAGAATTATATAAGTATCCCTATTATACGAATGGATCTTTTTATAATGTTTTCAGAGAAGTAATTTTCAAACTATGTTGTTTAACAACACAATGGAAAAGTTATTTCCCATGCTTGAAAAAGGAAAAACATATTGATTCTGAAAAGAAAGAAATAAGAGTAATCAACATTTATTATTCCTGAGGGGTTGCTCAATTGGTCAGACTTTGGATTTACTCCTCAATGATCACCAGTTCGAATCCTTTCAGAGCCATTGAGATGAGTATCCGATCGTAAATTTCAGGGCCTCGAGGGATTAGTCAAGGTGCGTGCAAGTTGGCCCAAACATCCATGATTATCAAAAAATAAAAAGTAATAAACCCTTTATTCAACATTTTCACATTATATATATATATATATATATATTTTTTTTTTTTTAAAAAAAATATAAGTATTTCTAATATGACAAATATCATTCATTCGATAGTTATGACGTGCAATGCACGTGCTTACCACTTGTGTAAGAAAAAGAACAATATAAATATTTCTAATATGGCAAATATCATTCATTCGATACTTATGACGTACAATGCACGTGCTTACCACTTGTGTAAGAAAAAGGAAGAATCCATGACTCCACTCACGCAACAAGAAGAAGCCAAAGCACTTATGGTCCGTTTGATTGGCGGAGTTTTTCATGGAAGTAGGAAAATATTTTCCTACTTTTACTTTTTTGACTGTTTGATATGCGAAATTTTCTACAAAAAATGTTTTCCTCCATTTTTCTAGGTACAATCCTTTGATGCACAAATGGTGGAAACATTTTTTTCACCTAATAGGTGGGAAAACATTTTCCACCTTTTTTTTTTTTTTTTGTAATGGGAACAAATTCTAGACACAATGGTCAAAAAATCACTTTTATCGACAACTTTCATGCAAAATAAAGTCAAACGAATGATATTCGGTATGGTAAAAAAAAAATTCAAAATTTTTTTTACAATGAAAACAATTTTTAGACTCAATAGTAAAAAAAATTATTACTTTAATGGACAAATTTCATAAAAAAGGAAGTCAAATGGACACCAAATTTTCAACATTTTCCATGAAAAATTATACCAATCAAACACAATTAATTACAATTCCCAGTAAAACATTTTCTAAGAAAATCAATTCCCTGTAAAACATTTTCTTTCCACTCATTTTTCACAATTGCAATCAAACGGACCCTTAGAGAATTGTTTATGCCTCCGTTAATAATCTCATTTAGGTAAGTCAAAATATTAGGGCATTTTAGCTTATATTTCCGTTTTCAATTTTGAATTCATTTTATATTTTGTTTTGAGAGTCTGTTTTAAAAATTTTAAAAAATAAGTTTAATTTGTCATTTGGGAAAAATTATTTTTCAAAACAAAAAACTAGAAAACACATATCGTTTGAAATTTTGAAAAATTATTTTATTCAATTTTATTCAATTAGATTTTATCATTCTATATAATAATAAAAAAAGGAACAATTTTACGTTAATATATTATCAATTTTATATATATTTTAAAGTCGGTGAATCTTATAATATTTTTTCTCACTAAAAAATTAAAATATAAAAATATAAACTAGTTTCAACATACAGGAAATAAAAATAAAAACTAATGCATTGATTTAAAATGTTTTTTTCTATTTTCTTTTAAATATTTTTTAAAATTTTTATGTAAATAATCATTAAGAGGTAGAACTACTTTTTTCTTTTTCTTTTTTTTTTTTGGGAGGGGGGGGGTGGGGGGGGGGATCTTACTTTTTTAGAATTGTTTCTTGAATTTTAGATTTTATTTTTTAGAATTTATTGATTTTATTTTTTTGAATTTTATTTTTTTATAATTTTATTTGTTATAATTTGTTATTTGTTATTTAATTTTATTTAAACACTTGTTTTCCTTGTTTTGAATGTTTTCATAATTTTCTTTGAAAACACTCAAAATGTCAAAAATATGTTGAGTTTTATATTATAAATTTATCCTCGTTCTCATAAATGTATTTTCAAACATACTGACCAAACACGTTTTCAATATCTTGTAAAGCTGAAAATTGAAAACGGCTTGAAAACAATAAATCAAATGAACCTTTAATTTCATCTGGTACATGAGATCAGACCTTGGGCCAAAATTTGCCCATAAATATTTCGAGAATTATTTCTTGTAAAATTAATTGTTAAAATATTTCAAAATATACAAATTTTGACTCGTGACAGAGAAAAAAAAGATTGTTTTTACTTTCAAGTATGTTGAGTTTTTGTCAAATTTTACTTCTCCCAAACAATAAGAAAAAATGCACTTGTATTGGGTTCGACTCCCTCTCTGTTTTAGGATTGGTTAGTACAACCAAAATTGATTAATTATTATTATCAAAAAGATTTGATTGACTTATTATGGATTTTTTCACATTTTTTAAGCAAGTTGGATGATTACTTTTTAGAAAAAAATAATTAGAGGAATCAATTATTTAAGAATTAAAAGCCTACAAGAAGGAAAAATACAAAAGACTGCTGTCTGTCAAGTCACTAAATCATTGTCTTAAATATAGTATATATGGTGTGTTCGGTAGAGATTAAAATTGAATTAAAATTGAAAAATTAGCTGTTATTGTTGATTTTTATTAGACGAGTGAGACTCAATAACAGCTATATTTTCAATTTTAATCCAATTTTGAGCTGTACCATACAAGCTCATAATTATAAAAGAAGGAAAAAATAATAATTTCTTTTCTTTTCAACAAATAGTCATATAATAAAGGAACATCTATATACACGTCAATAATTATAAAAGAAAAAACCCTTAAAATCTTTTAATGATTGCCACAAAGTCATTATTTTAAATTTCATGATTGGCGTACGTTAATGATAGATATTGACATATTGTGGTTTTGTTATTACATTGCGACCAATTTAGGTCTCCCAATAGAACAATATATACAAATTATTTGGAAGAAAATAAAATTCGAAATTTTAAGTAGAACCCCCAACGGGATTATATCAATTGAGCACTCTCCACTCAAAAACAAATATTACTCGACGTAGTTGTTACCACTGGTGCCATCCCCCATCTTTTGAGATTTTTATTTTATTTTATAAAATCATGTTTGGTATCGATCGAAATTTTAATTTTAATTTAAATCATAATTAACAATTCATTTTAATAACATATTTCATGGAATCCATAATTATTTAATTTTTATCAAAATTTACTAAAAAATTGATTTTAATATCCACCAATAGAGGCAAAATCACAATAAATTTGAATTTCGATAATATGTTAATTTTAGGAATTCACCAACGATTGTACGCTAATCAAATCTACAAATTGCTTATGTCATCTCGAAACTTATTTTGAGAACTACATTATGGGCGTATCGAATAGTCCAAACGGATATCGAAAATAGTTAAAAATACGTTAACGGTAAGCTTTAAAGAAAGACATCTAACTCGCATTTTTAAAAAAAAAAAAAAGAGCAATTATTTCATGAACAATTATTATTTTTGTAATACAAATTTCTCAATATAATTTTCATTATTTTATTATGAAATTTTATATGAAATATGATATCAAAAATTTTCAAAATTCTACATCCAAAAAAACCATACATCATGTAAATTTTCAGATGCAAAATTACATGGAGTATGATTTTTTTAAACGTAAATTTTTTATTGTAAAATTTTTCTCAACTTCTTTACAAGTTCGATTATACTCATAACTTTAAAGTTCTACGTCTACCCCTATCTAAATCCACGTGACTGTGAATGTGGGTTGTCATAGACATTGGTTTAGAAAAAGAGAGGTGATATTTAATGACCTTGGTTACATCACACGTCAGTTAATTTACAGTTACAACTAATTGAGCACATTCCATTATAAATAGGTTTTAAGAACGAGTCATACAAACCATAGGTTTTTTTTTTTTTCAGTTTAATCTCACTCAAGTTTATTGTTAGTTTCTATTTTGACTCTATTGTGTTGGAGGGCGGAGTTATCTACACAGTCGACTTAATAAATTCTACTTGTACATCAAAAAATGTACATATGGGCGTACACTCCCTCATATGGAGGTGAGACCCATTTGTATAAAATATTTTTTTATTCAAGCGGGTCTCACCCCCATGTGAGGGGGTGTAATATTTTTTTATTCAAGCGGGTCTCACCCCCATGTGAGGGGGTGTACACCCCTATGTACATGGTGATGTACCACTAGCAAAATCGGGCTTAATAAATGCTTCCAAGACAATGAAGCCGATTTTGAATCTTTGAGAAATTTTTTAAAATTAATTTATCTGAATAGATGAGTTTTTTTTTAAAAAAAAAAAAAGGTTGACATAAAATAATTTTTTCAAGAAGTTCTACAAGAAGCAAATTTAAAAAGGTAATTATATTCACACAACAATTTTTATTTGTACACTACATTTTAATTGCATTTAAGGTTCTTAGTCTTTACTCATTATAGCACTTATATTTTTAACTATTTTTCATGTCATTCTTATTCACAAACTTTCCATTAGTTAACACAATTTGTATTTGATAACAGTTTTATATTCAAAAGTTTATTAAATGACGTAAAACAACTTATTCCCCCACTATTTAAAATAAATAAATAATGTAAAAAAATATTTTTTCCTTCATTTCAATAGACGAAAACTAAATATTTTGATGTAAATCATTATCAATGACTAGACTTGCTAATTAATGAAAGATCGAAGATGAGAATTTCGGTGAAAAAAAGTTAAGAAAATAATTGCTATAATGAGAAAAGATTGAAGAGTTTAAATGTAATTAAATTGTGGTTTATCAAATAAAAATTATGGTGATAATATAATTACTCATTTAAAAATGTGTCAAACAAGGCCTTAGTCGCCCTTCTAGTACAGGTTTGAATTGGTTTGAACTGAAAATTCTTAAAATGCCAGTCTACCATCAATTTCTTGCTGTGTAAGCATGATTCTCACAGTGCCGTTTGGTAAATACTGATATAGAAGAAAATCCAGAAAAAAGAAGCAGCAGCAATAAATAGAGATTTTAATAATGAAAAATAATTACATGAAGAAAACTCAAACACGTCCTATAAATGATAAAATTGACGAATGACAAAAAAATGTAGCATTTATTTCGTCAAGCCACTGAGCAATCCCCCGTGCATTCTGTCCTCACAATCTGGAAAAAGATCGAATAGAGATATATTGATACTGATAACCATTTCACACGCTAAAAACCCAAAAATTTCTTGAGGTAATTCAGCTTCTGTTTTGAAAATACATGCTTTATTTTTTTTTCTCTGTTTTTGTTATTTGTGCAAATTTATGATGATTTCCTTATGCGCTTCTGATAAATTATTGATGCTTCATTTTGGGTTTATAAATTTCTTGGTTCTTCTATTTTTATTTTTATTTTTTGGAATTTTGAGGAAATAAGTTTGCATTAATTTAAAATTACTCTTTTTCCTGTATTAATTCGTGAATGTTATCAATATATTCATTCGGGCCCTGATTTTTTTGGGTTATTGCAGTTTGTAAATTTTTTTGTGGATTGCGGAATGTAGAATTTGATTCTTTCCTTACTTATTTTCACTTATTTCAATTCATGTTTGTCAATATGAATATATAATTAAAGTGGATTTGATTCGTCTTGTGTTTTTCTTTGCTTTTCATTGTGTTTGTATTTGGCTTTTTCTCTGTTGAATTATGCTAAGGCAGATTAGCCGACACTTATTTACTCAATGTTTTAGTGGACTTCTTTAATAAGATAGCTTAATGGCGTCCTTCTAGATGTAATAATTTTTCTGATCAATCCAATTGCCTGATAAGTTATCAATTTGTAAATCTGTATTGATTAATTGTCTTGGTTTTATTTAGTCTTGAAAATTTTTCCCCCTTGGCATCTACTGCAGAATGGGAACCACTGTTGAAACCAACTATGGATCGTACACATATGAAAACCTCGAGAGGGAACCCTACTGGCCAACGGAAAAGCTTTCTATTTCCATTACTGGAGCCGGTGGATTCATTGCCTCACACATTGCCAGGCGTCTGAAGACGGAAGGTCATTACATTATTGCTTCTGACTGGAAGAAAAACGAGCACATGACAGAGGATATGTTCTGTCATGAATTCCATCTTGTTGATTTGAGAGTGATGGATAACTGTTTGAAAGTTACCCGAGGAGTTGATCATGTGTTCAATCTTGCTGCGGATATGGGAGGGATGGGCTTTATTCAGTCAAATCACTCTGTCATCATGTATAACAATACAATGATCAGTTTTAACATGATTGAGGCTGCCAGGATTAACGGAGTCAAGAGGTTCAATTTCGTTAATCTTCTTGATTTTATTCAGCATTTGGGTTGATAAGTAGAACACTGGTAATTTATATGAGCAATTATACGATTAAGCATTCATTAACTTGAAAATTATGAGTGTAATGCTGGTTTTGTTCAGTTGGTGAATAATAAAGCTATTGTATCAACTAGTGAAAAGGTTGGATTCCTTCATTTTTGTCTATCAGATTCGAAATACAATATATTACTATTGGAAATTGTTTTAAAGATATTTTTCGCCTCCGTTTTTGTCAATCGGGATCTAAGCGTAAGACCCTTTTGTGTTAGGTTACTAAAGTTAGAAAAGTCTCTTAGAAAGGGGCGAAGAATCAATTATTAGATGCCCTTTTCTCAATGGATGTATGTTATGTCAGCAAACGATTGATATCCTCCATGCCATCACATGCGTTGACAGCTGCATTCCAATCTGAGAAAAATATTTTTTGTTAAAATGCGGAGTTTTTCTTTAAAATAAGTTCAGTGAGGTGCCTATTTAGATCTGAGAATCTAAATATTGATTTCTTCGATTTGGATTCAGGTTTTTCTACGCCTCCAGTGCTTGTATCTATCCTGAATTTAAGCAGTTGGATACCAATGTGAGCTTGAAGGAGTCTGATGCTTGGCCTGCTGAGGTTTTTTTTTTCCTCTCTTTTTCTCATGCTCGTAAAATTCTTGTACTAATTGTCAATGAGATTTTATAATGTTTTCATTTTTAGCCTCAAGATGCTTATGGCCTAGAGAAGCTGGCAACGGAGGAACTCTGTAAACACTACAACAAAGATTTCGGAATTGAATGCCGAATTGGAAGATTCCATAATATTTATGGTCCATTTGGGACATGGAAAGGTAAACTTGAAGCTACTGTGAAATTTGTAGTATTTTTCTCTCTCTTTTTTAGTTCACGGGCCTTCTCTTTAAATTGTCAAGGTTTTTCATAAATTGATGCAGGTGGAAGGGAGAAGGCACCTGCTGCTTTCTGTAGGAAATCCCTTACGTCCACAGATAAATTTGAGATGTGGGGAGATGGTTTACAAACACGATCTTTCACCTTTATTGATGAATGCGTCGAGGGTGTTCTGAGGTATGTTGACCTAAGAAAAAGAACTTTTTATATTACACAAGAGATTGTTTTTTCTATCCAAGATTGGGCAGTGGTCTTGCGTTTTGTTTTCCAATTTGGCATGTAAACCCATGACTCTCTTTGCAAGATGAATATTGTTTGAAAAAATAATCTTAATACTGGTAGAAGTAGTATTGCTCAACCAATAGAGCACTGACACTGAATGGTCTTTACGCTAACGTTGGGGGTATTGGCTTGCCTGACGAGCTTTTATCTAACTCTTATTCTTATGCCATCTATTCATAATAAGATTAAAAATTGCTTGAAGTTTTTATTTCAAAAGTGTGATTGCACATTTCGCAGCTTAACTGAATTGTTTTATGCATTCAGATTGACAAAATCTGATTTCCGAGAGCCTGTAAACATTGGAAGTGATGAGATGGTCAGCATGAATGAGATGGCTGAGATTGTCCTGAGCTTTGAGAACAAAAAGCTCCCCATTCATCACATTCCTGGACCTGAGGGTGTGCGTGGTCGAAACTCAGACAACACTCTAATTAAGGAAAAGCTCGGGTGGGCTCCTTCTATGAAACTGAAGGTGACATGTTTAAGAGTGTTTTTTTTTTTTTTTTTGTCCATCGACTGAACCCTTTGTTATTACTCATTGATCATATCCATATGTAATATGTTCCGTGCGCTTGCAGGATGGACTGAGAATTACATATTTCTGGATCAAGGATCAAATTGAGAAGGAGAAGGGTGAGGGCACTGATATATCAGCCTACGGGTCGTCAAAAGTTGTGGGAACTCAAGCTCCAGTTCAACTTGGTTCTCTTCGCGCTGCTGATGGCAAAGAATGAAAGAAATGAAGCCAATGGGTTCACTTTAATGCATGATCCAGGTTCTATATTTTGTGCCACCGTTTTTATGGAGTGAAACATCTGCATTTCAGCCTTTCGATATTCTTTTTATTTTCGAAGCTGTTGTGTTTTTTTCTGCAATCATAGCATATTCAAATGTGCAATGATGAATACCTCTAGTACATGTCTCCTCTTTGGAAACACATGTTGCTTCCATTTGTATCAAATTTATCCCTTTTCTGTTCTGTTTATTTAGCCCTTGTATGGCATTTTCTTATTTTACTACATCATGAAAGGCTGAGGCATCTTTGGCGGTAATTATATGGGAAACAATATGACAGTTGGATGTTAAATTCCAAATAAGTTTTGGTTTTTGTCAATTATTCTGCCTAATTGTCATTCATCAGACTCTTCAGATGTCATTAGGAAAACACAATTTGGCGATTCAAATATAAGGAAAACAATCAGAACTGACCGATTTTTATCTTGTTTCAGTAGTTTTTTGGCAGGTTTTGACGGTTGGCCTATGACCTGACCTTTTTCATTGAACTGGTCGATATTATCCGATTCTGGTAACATTTCTGATAAGTTATAACTACTAATCCAAATGTGGGAGTGGGGGTATTGGGGTGAGGGTTGTGCTGAGAGAGTTCGATGGGGAATGGCGATCTTGGCTAGTCTTCTTAATCTTTACTTGATTAGAGGAAGAAAGGACCCGCGAAGAAAGAAGATATCATGGCTTAGAACATGGAAAACTATCAGGTTGGCTTGCAATATTAGGTTGGATAAGGATTAATTTAATCTTATTATGCATTTGGAGCAATTAATACCCAGATTTAAATTTTTCCCGGGTGTTTTCTTTTTAAGAAACCATTTAGGCTCCGTTTGATTCGCCATATTTTCCATGATTTTCTATTTTCCAACTTTTATAGTGTTTGATAAGGAAAATTTTTCACCTTTTTGAGGAAAATAAATTTTTGATGTTTTGGTAGAAAAAAAAATTATACGTTTTTTTTTTTTTTTTTTTTTTTTTTTTTTGTGCAATTGGAAAAAAAGTATAGATATTGTGGTAAAATTTTTTATCACTTTTATTGATAATTTCCATGCAAAACAAAGTCAAACAAATGATATTCGGTATGATAATTTTTTTTCTTTTTGGCAATTGAAACAAATTCTAAACTCAATGCTAGAAAAAAAATTATCATTTTAATGTACAATTTTCATAAAAAAAAAAAAAAAAAAAATCAAACGGACACCAAATTTTTAACATTTTTCATGAAAAAGTATACCAATCAAACACAATTAATTACAATTTCCAGTAAAATAATTTATAGGGAAATCAATTTTCTGTAAAATATTTTATTTCCACTCATTTTCTACCTTTGCAATCAAACGGATCCTTAGAGATTAGAGTTTCCAAGTGAACATAATTGTAATCATTTAGGAGTAAATGCGACACAAAAGATTGCCTTTCAAGCTCAACAAAAATGAGAGCAACCTTAAAAAAAAAAAAAAGACCTCTCGATTTACTTCGGATAAAATCAATACGGTTTATGAAGTGGTTTAATCGAAACGAATTTAGTTGAGTTTTGATCATTTCCTAATTTGCACGAGTTTGTAGACAACATGTTGTAACTGAAATAAAAAAAAGAAATCAAACACAACATTTTACTGTTTTTAGATTTGGGGATTTCTTATGGTGTTCAGATATTTCACAAATCAAGGTCAGCTCATAGATTGCGATGTGGTCAAATCGTTGATGAAAATGTTAACAACCGTGCTACGTCCAGACGCCCCCCAATAAGAGGCTGCCACTTGTCAATTCAGTAAAACATTTAGTAAATAATTACGTACGAATAGAATTATTCAAATGTTAATTTTCAATTCTTGTCCTTCGTTGATGTGCTGTGAATGTCATATATCTACTACAATTATCACATGAAACTGAATTTTAGATTCACAAGAGTAAACTCTTAACACTTGTCTTGACTTGAAATGGTCATAGAACCATTCCTCAAATGATATAACATCATCAGGAATAGAGGGTCGAGTCCATCCTTTAATTTGCATGCTTTGAAGCAATTGTTTGCTCAGAAACTCATGTGGAGTCAAGGAATGCAAACCATAAATTGATCGAACCAAAAGCGACTCGGGTCCGTTTGGGTTGGTTTAAAATAGCAAATCGGTTATGTTCGGTTTGGTTAATATTTAACCACTACTACGTTGGATTGAGTTGGTTATGGGTTAAGACTCCAACCCGACAATTAACCAACCCAACGCAACTCGTTTATTCAGCTGGGTATTTGCTTAGGATAAATTTATTTTTCCATCAAGTTGCTCTATTATATGGATAAACTGTAGTTTGTAGCTCTGTCACCTTGTGCAATACTCCAATGGTGTATAAAATTGTTTGCATTAATTGCAAGTTATGTATTATTGATTTCTACTTCCTTCGGAATTCAATTTCGACTTTCAAGTGCTGTAGCTTTAAGTTTTATTGATTTTTGGACAGATGAAGAGTAGGACAAAAATAGAAACAAATTATGGATGCATGGAATTGGGTCCAATCCTAAACGGGACAGTTTTCCCTTTCAAATTCAATTTAGGCCCAAGCCCAAACCTATTAACCAAACCGAACTTGTTTAGACCGGTTTGGTTTGGGTTGGGTTGGTTCAAAAAGTTGGATTAGGTAGATAGAATTCAATCGGTTTTGGTTATGGGTTGGGGTTGAAACCAACCCAACCCAAATTATGCCCAAAGCCTAATCGGTTTTGGTTATGGGTTGGTTAGCTGCATAGATTTTGCTTATGTGCATTTTTCTATTTAACCAGGAATTTAGTGCAAAGCTTTCGGACTTTGGCTTGGCAAAATTTGGTCCTACCAAATTCAATACCCATGCAACTACACGAGTAATGGGTACAGAAGGCTATTGCGCCCTTGAACCACATGTATGCTTTGTTTCTTATTATAATGTAGTTGGTGCTTCGTGTTGAGAATTTTCATGGCCATAGAAGTTATTAGAATCTGTGTCTCCAAATATTTGTCGAATTTAGTAAGAAAACCCGATATGTTTTCCACTTAAGAAATCTATCGAGATGTTTCAGTTAAGGCAACAAAAGCTCATTAATGTTATATTTAATGATTACAACGTTTCTTTCTATATTGTTATGAACTCAATTGACTATTTGTAAATGAATAGGTAAATTGACAGTCAGATGCAACGTTTATAGCTTCGGAATCGTGTTGCTGGAGCCTCTCACCGAGCGTTGCTCCATTGATGAATCAAAAGGTGAAGCAGTAAAGCGATTGATAGCATAGGTTAAGCCTCACTTGCAGAACAAGCGCAAAGTATTCCGAATCATGGTCACTGAATTAGGAGGACAATATCCTAAAAAGGGTACTTACTTTGCTGCAAATCTTGCAATACTTTGTGTAAATCAAGATGTGGATATTGGGAGTGGGTCGAAGATGGCGAGACTAGCGGTGAATCATGTGCAGTTAGTGTGACTTTGAAGAATCGTGTGACAATTGACGGAGCTGAAGAACTACCTGCTGTGTTTCAATCTCGATGTCGATTATCTGATCAACAGGATATGGAGATTTCTTTTAACGTGACAATACACAAAGGAAGAGCAAATGCAGATGGGGATAAGAAAGGAAAGTGACATGAACGAGTTGTACTGGTTAATTGTAACGACCTTATTTCACTTATGCATTTAATGGATTAGTATTTTCATTGGGATGTAGTAGTGCTTTATCAACTTTTGTAATCGTAGTCGTTGTATGAAAACTCGATTTTCGGTGTCTATATGGTACTGTCGTCTATTTTATGCAATGCAGATGACTTGGCCTTGATAATCAAGGCATTTGTAGTATCAATTACTTACTGGTTTTTATGTGATATTTCCCTTGAAGTCTACAAAGGTCAATTCAATAGTTGATTTACTTTTACGCACTTCGCCATTTTCATTTGAAACGTATCTTCGGATCAATAAAAGGAGGTTCTGCTTTGATAATTTCACTCCAAAAAAGAAACAAATAAAATTTCCTTATTGTGATTGTTGGGTTGTCTGAAACATGTTTGCCCCATCTCCAAGATAACTTTGGCGCACCATGGGTTTGTTCCCTTTGTTTGCACTACAACATTCCTGCATCACAACGTTTCAAAAGTGTACTTTATTTGTATTCATACACGGTTAAAAAAACCAATATGGTCTCCAAATACTATAACATACCTTCGATTCATTTGAACTCCATTCCAACAGGAACTTCTTCCGAAGTTTATGAGCACCCTTTCTCTTTGCCCATTTTGGATCTCGAACGCTAATGCATCCACTGCCAGTATCCTCCGACGCTAAACAAGTAGTGCAATTGGACATGACATTACTCCAACAACTTGATCTTGACGTGGCCATCTGTTTACACTAAGCTTCGACCCATGCCAATAAGGAACCAGATTTCACATCATCATCACAAGTGACGTTTGCCAATGTAGCAAACGATTTAACCATCTTCTCTACGTCAACTGTGCTAGGGTACTAACCAACCCGTCATAGTTCACTACAACCCTCGTGTGGGATCTCATAACATCTCCCGCCATCTCCGTAAAATATTTATCTGGTAGCGATTTCACACCATTGCTTATTAGTACTGTAATCGCAACTTTATCAACATGAAATCTGAACTTCTCTGGCAACTTTTTCAATATGTGCCATAAACACCACCTATGCTTCATATTGGGAAACACGATCTGAATTGCGTTCTACATTGCCCTGTCCTAATTTGTAATTATCCCATTGGGAGCTTGGTCGTTCTGCAATCCAGCCATGTCCGAAAAAGCCACACAAATGTATTAGTATCTTCATTTGATATGAGACCACATCCGAGAAGTGTCGACTGTCCATGATGGTTCACTCCAAAAAAAGAGGCAAACAACAAATCATATCTGTTTGTTAGGTATGTGGTATCGAATGAGACAACATTGCCAAAATCCATACATGCTTGCCGACTCCTATTATCTATCCAGAAAACATTTTTCGGACGTGACTCTTCATCCAAATCAATACTGAAGTAGAACCTTGAGCACCGTACTTGCATAGTCGAAAAAGTATGATTGTATTGCTACGACATCACCTTCTCCAAGTCTTAACCTCCTAACTTGTTCAACATAGTTTCGACAGTCCTTCTCAACATAGGTCATATTCTTATATCCATCTGCTTTGACAATTGCAAAGTTGAAACTTTTGTGTGAAAGCTCAAGATTGGCTAACTAAGAGGGAGTGAATTGGTTTTTAAAACTTTTTTCGTTAACTACACAAAATTTTAATCTAATAATCACACAAATGATAATGAAATAAACCAAATACAAATAGGCACGTAGATAATCGAAATAAGCTTGCACAAAGTAAAAGAAATTAAGTAAAAGGGTTAAAGAGTGCAAATAGGGCTGGACAAAGTTCTTGAACCGAATCGAACGATTCTTCATAAATTAAATACTCGAATGAGTGTATGAATCGAGAACCGATGAGTTTGGTTCGGTTCTGTTCTAGGTCAAGAACCGAATAACAGAATCTAAATAATTTTTTTAATTTTTTAGATTGAATTAATTAAATTATTTCAATTTTTTATAAACAAATAAGCAAATTAATTAAGTAAATTTAATTTTTTATTTGTTAATCGTGCTTTTCAGTTATGCTTTTAGAGTTTCTTAATATGACAAGTCAAGCAGTTGATGATTAAATCAAATAATTGGTAAGTTTAACCAACACTTAATTTATATTTATAGCTTTTAATGTATATTTCATTTTTTTTTATGTAGGCTGCTTGAAACAAATGAATTATTGATATAGATCACCGATATTTTAGTATTAAGCTTAATAGCACAAAACATTCCTACGTTTCATTTTTTTGTATTTTCACCCCTATTTCCATGTTTCATTGCGGAAAACGTCTTTTTGACCTATTTTTAATGTAAAATGACTAATATACCCTCCTATATAAATAAAACAAAAAAGAAAAGAAAAACAAAGAATAAATTGCAATCTTACTCTTAAACTTTTTTAAAAATACAAATGATTCCAAAATTTATGAAAATATAAAAAATAACAAAAAAAACTTCTCTTCTTCTCTCTTCTCCTTCTCAAATTTCCCTCCTTGAAAAATAACAAAAAAATCTTACTCTTAAATTTTATATGTCACGACTTATTTCACGGTCACAAATTATCAAATTAATTGGTATCAACTTAACAAATTATGAGTCACGATTAGAAATTTGATTACAATTAACGATTTTATTGATAAGATTTTATTTATTGGTCACAAATTAATTAATTTCTTTTTGTCACAATCACTCAAATAATTGGTCACGAAAACCCCGCCCCACCGTCAACACCAGCCAAATGTGTAAACCTCACCACCATCGCAACACTATCAACATCTCAATACAGCTACCTCCTACATCACAAGCGATTCAACCTCGTCGTCGCCGCCACCACCACCACCACATCGCTAGCAGCAACCTTTCATCTCTACCACATTACAATCACAACCCCCACCAAAAAAAATCTTCAAATCCGCATTGGCACCATCGTCGTTGCATGTATCAACATTCACCACCACCACATCACCAAATCCACTAACTCATCCACCTCTACCACCCTACTACCATCAATAACACTCCAAATGGATAAAGAAAACAAAGGAGATGGCACCAATAGAAGTGAAGAACCATAGATGCATATGAAAAAGAAAGAGGCGTGCCAACACAAGTAGTAGCACTACCCCATAGCCCCGATTGCACAATGTTGCTAATGGCACATGGCAAAACATCACTCTCGTCGTCGTTGCATTGCGGGCGGCCTCTCATTGCTGCGTGCGACGAGCATCGCCACATAAGCGGTTGTACGATACTTGTTATCGTCGTTGTTAGAGACAGAGAAGAATTGGGAAAAAAAAATTAAAGTTTGGGAGTGAGGTGGGGTGAACAGAGTATGCTGATTAATTTAATTTTATAGTATTATTGTTAATATTAAAAAATTGAATTTTCACCCGATTTTTTAACAAAGTAATTTTAAATTAAAAAGTTAAAAAATGCGTGGATGTAATTTCCACTACAACTCATCCCAACTGGGATGCCTTTGTTTGCTAGATATTAAAATTCAAAATTTAATTTAAATTAATGTGAACAACTAATTTTAATATAACACATTTTATGAAATTTAACGGCATATTTCAATTATTTTTATCTCAGTTATCTCAACCAAACAGGCTAAGGCCCTGTTTGAGCCCCATTTTTTCCTCCTTAAAATGAAAAATATGACCGTTATCCATCACATCAACATTTAAATTCAAATTTTCTATCTCTTATGTGGGGCCCATAACGGCTATATTTCTCATTCTCATTTTTCTAATAATGTGGCTCAAACGGGCACTAAATACATAAACCTTATCAGAAACCCTAGCCGCGTCCCTCCCAATATCCAACCCCAGAATCTCCCTCTTCCCCGGAATTCCCATCTCCACAAACAGCCATGGTAAAATCTCCTCTTTTCTTCTATACTAGCAGATTAACAGATTTATTGATTGTCGATTTTGTGATTGTATATGCATATGTATATGTACAGGCGGATGTTGATCCAGAGACAGCGGCTGGACAGCCAAAGAAGAGAACGTTCAAGAAGTTTAGCTTCAGGGGTGTTGATCTTGATGCCCTCCTCGACATGTCCACTGATGAGCTCGTCAAGCTTTTCCATGCCCGTGCTCGCAGAAGGTGATTTTCAATACTAAAATACGAAATTTGGGTCCTATGGTATCGTGTTTCTAGGCATGAAATGTGTTTCTGCGTTAAAAGAATGGGGGTTGGAGGGTTATGTGTTGTTCTGTTTAGTGCATTGAGTAGGATGTTGACGGGTAGAATTTCCTGGGTGACTTAGCGGTGCTATTGCAATTCATTATTACGTTTCATAGATGTTTGTCTAATCATCTCGATTTGTGTAATCTGATATTCATCATGCTATATTAATTTTTTGTTGGTTTGGTTACTCTAGTGAGTGCGTGTGTGTCTTCTAAAGATAATTAATTTCATTATGTAGTGAATATAGTATATTCATATTTTTTTACTAAAGTGCTTTGTTATGTGAATCTTTAAGATGATTTCTTTTATGAGGTCAATCCATCAGCAATTGGCAACTCTTGAAGAATATGTATTGAAAAAGCATGTGTGAATTTTTACTGCATTTGTAACCTGCGTATCAGCTGAAGTAGTCTGTAGCCTTTGAATTGCAATTTTTGCACTCGTTGTGCCTGCTTAAAGGTCTATATTGTTGATTTCATTTTATTTATTGAATCATAATAGAGGTTTGATACAAAGAAATATCAAATTAAATGACTGTTATCAACGTTTGTCCCTGCAACTTCATAAATTTTCTTCTATTTTATGTTTGAATATTTTGCTCGTTTTTCTCTGGAGAAATATTTGTGACTTGCTCTTGATTAAGTGGACAGGTTCCAGCGGGGTTTGAAGAGAAAGCCCATGGCTTTGATTAAGAAGCTGCGTAAGGCAGTAAGTGATTACGATGTGAAAGTATTTGAAGTATAAATGTGTCTGTCAGTGGAATAATATATTATATCCCATGTATTATAGCAGCATTTGGACATTAACTTTTCAAATTCCTTATTCTCCTTTTCTTTTGGTGGTCTATTATGTTAACCTGAATTCATTATTATGACCGTCTGTTTGCCTATTAACTTCTGCTTTACTTATTCCTTTCATATGTGTGATACTAAAGAAACGTGAGGCCCCACCTGGCGAGAAGCCTGAAATTGTCAAAACCCACCTGCGGAACATGATCATCGTCCCTGAGATGATTGGAAGCGTTATTGGAGTGTACAATGGAAAGACCTTCAATACAGTTGAAATCAAGCCTGAAATGATCAGCCACTATCTTGCCGAGTTCTCAATCTCATACAAGCCAGTCAAGCACGGTAGACCTGGTATTGGTGCCACCCACTCCTCAAGGTTCATTCCTCTCAAGTGAGAAATCTACAATCAATTCAGAAATATAAGAGAGATTTTGTTTGTGAGGATCGCCTATGTTATGTTTCTTTCTTCATAATGTTGTGCTTAATTCATTCGTTTTCTATCTGCTGGCTTTCTTTTGTCAGACATGAATGTTTAAAATGCTATTAGTTTGAATGTTTTATCAGTTTCTTATTTTTAATTGGAAAGAGTTAAATGTTTTCAATTGCATTTTCTTTTATTTTCCCCATTTATATTTATGTTTATATCGGGCATGTATTTTGGAACCAGTTTTAATTCAAAACGATGTGGGAAGTGGAGGTTCTAAATATGCACCAAAGATCTTCCTATGTGGAGGCATAACTTACCTAAGGTTTTCAGCATATTTGCATGTTAGAAATCTCTGCACGAGATTCGACTATGATGGATGTTACGTTCAGGCTTTCAAAGTGCTGAGTCGTTTATAGGAAAAGTACCAACTTCTTCCATGCACTCATTTCAAGGGGGTGCAATACTTCTTGGTTTGGACCTCATATTTATCCTATATGTTCAGAAATTCCTTCGCAACTTCCTAGCAAAACCAGAATGTACTGATGATTGCTCACAGGGCACATCTCCAAGTAGTAAAAAGGGAAGATGGGAAAATTTCAACTTTGCTTGAGGCTGTCGCTTCAAGGGTTCGAATTTTGAAATATGAATTTGGTCTTTGGGTAAGTGTAAGTGTACAAGTAGCCTTTCACTCTTTACTCTTGAATGTATAACCTGCGATTTACTTCCTTCACTAAGGTCCAGGACATGGCGAGTGGGTGCCGTCCAAGTAGCATTCCACTCTTTACCACGGATGTGGTTCACCCTTTAGAATGTATTGATGATTTGATTTGAATTTTTTATTTTTCATAAGATTGTTGATGTTAGGAATCCATACGTATTCTATGTTGACACTTTCTTAGCACTCTTTTCATCTACACAACTTCAACATTGAATCCACAAACAGTACAAACGTCATTGGAGATGCAGGACAAGGAGCAGTCTAGCACAATATAGGCTAGGCGAAAACCAAACAGTAAGAGTTGAGCCACGAGCTGACACTGGCAGATCGGCTCCGACTTGGCAACTTGACTGAGGATGGCTTGTCGTATAAAGAAATGTTCATAGTGAGATGCTATAAGATTGGACTTAATAAGACTGCTACCATTGAAACCATTGCCAATCTCAGACGGATTGTGAGGTGTGCTAGGTCGATCTCCGCTGTGCATGGATCGATTTCGTCGGATTGTGCATGGTGGCCCTCAATTGATTCTGTCTGATTGATGTATTTAGAGAGAGAAAGAAGATGGATAGAGAAAAGAGAGAAGGTAGATAGAAAGAGTGTGTTTAATAATAGTATTATTAATATTAAAAAGTGAATTATGATATGATTTTTGTATAAACAAACCTTAAACTTAATTTTTGTAACGCAATCTTTAAAAAGCCGCCTCCCCTGTACCACACTTTACCCAAACGTTGTAACCAGTGGATAGCTACGAGGATTTTGAAATAAAATAATGATTGGATAACACAAATGTGTATAAAGAAAATAATGGATAATATGAGTAGTTATGAATATAAAATATAAAATTAATATTTGATTTTAATTGAATTAATAAATCAAATTGTATTCAAAGGGAAAGGGAGGGTAGGCCTTTTGTTCAATCAGTTGAGTTTCACTATACCAATTATTTTCATCATTCATTCAATGAACGAGATTTATTTAAAGATAAAAGCAACGATAATAATTGTCATCTTCGAGCATATTTTATTAAGATAATATCAGGACAAAATATAAAAATAATAATAAAAAAAAGGATTGAATAAAGGTTTTGTAAAATGTGTTCTTTCAATTGAATAATTGAATCTATCGATTATCATCATCAATCTTGGTCGTACTATGCAACCTTATTCGCAGTTCAATGCTTCACATAACTTTGGTGACAAGGATTCAGTAGACTCGTTTTTATCTAATTATCTTCAGTATTATTTTTATCAATTACCCCATGGCACAGGGTACATTCCTCTTCTGTCTATGTGCCAGAGATGCAATTCCACTATTCTTGAAACAATCGTGTCAGAAGCTCTACAAATACACATGAGAGGGGCGGCAAAAAATTCAAATAATTTTTTAATCATGTGGGTCCAGCTCAGGACCTTCATGTGAGGTTCGAAAACACTTCTGTAAAACCGACCCTCTGTACATCTGCATTAATCCTTCTTGAAATTAGGGTGTCCCTATTTTATCTTTCCTAAGTCTTTTCTTGTGACCTTGGCAACAAACTCTTAGAATCAATTTTGAACTGCAAAGCAAATCCCAATACCAATAACTCGATCCCACGCCACCCCACCCCACCCCACCCCACCCCAACACAACCCACATATGTATATTGCACTCTTTGTTCAAGTTGATATTTGATGTTTGAAAAGGAGCCAATTAGTCTTTTAGCCTCTGTTTGAGCCACCTTTTTTGAAAATGAGAATGAAAAATATAGTCGTTATTGGGGCCTACACAAGAGATAGAGAATTTGAATTTAAATGTTGATGTGATGGATAACGGTCATATTTTTCATTTTAGTGAGGAAAAAATATGGCTCAAACGGGGCCTTAACATTTTATTATAGTGCATGACTGTTCTCCAATGAAGAAGATGTCAAAATTTACGTTAAATTGTTTAGGGAATCTTCCATGTCCAATTTTATGAAACTAGATTTGCTTGTCAACTTGGATAACATCAGTGTCTAAAAATTTGAAGTCGTTACATTTTTACGATGACCATCTTTTAAATACTTAAAAGTAAGTCTTGTTTCTACGAGGACCGTCTTACATTATTAAGAAGATTTGCATGATTTTCTTGACTCAAGATAGTACAATAATTGTAAAAGGTACTTGCAATAAGTTGGGGATCAGTTTTGAAAATATACAGAGAGAGAGAGAGAGGGAGCAGGTTTGGGGTTGCTTTCTAAATGGACCCCACATGCCACTAAAAAAAATAGAGAAAGAGACCCCACAACTTCTAATTTTAATAATCTGACCCTACCTACTATCTGTATCAGAGTATAAAATATAAGCAAACATAATGTGTTACTAAAGCCCCACATAATGATTGTGAAATATATTAAAAACACTTTAAATTAATTGAGAACTTATAGGAATTTCATGCATGTTTTTCAAGTTTTTAACAAACAAACAAAAAAAAATTCTCAAAATCTTAAATACTCCAAATAAATTATAATTTATTCGTCGATTGAGAAAAATATGTTCATAGGTTGAATTTATTTCATTTATGGGTTTTAGCAATTGTTGAGTATTTTCGTGAGCTGAACTCAAAATAAGGAAATATCACTTGTGAGAAAATGTGGGCGCCTTAGAGGTTAACATAGAGTTAACTGTATATTCTTTCGTCATTCATTTTTATGCCATGAGTAACTTTGTATATTAGGACGATAAATTAATATGAGATTAACTCGGAGCTCAATTTGTGTAAAACATCGTTACATGATCAAGTCAGAAGTAAATCACATTTTTAAAATGAAAAGTTTCAATTTGAGTTCGATATGTACCAACTAAAACCCAACTACTAATAATGTGCAAATTAATGATTGACTCGAGTTTAACTTTGATACAAATCTAAGTGGTAAGACGAAAACTGCAAATCTTTTTTACCGCATTTCAAATTCTACTGTTTCCTGATCAACTAAGAGTTTGAAACAAAAACAATTTGTACAATCATATAGAATCAAATTCGAACACTTCAAAACTGGACTAAAAGAACTCGTTTTAAATACCTTCTTGACTAATAAGCCAAAAAAAAAAAAAAAAGACAGTTGATAGGTAGATATTCTTGACTTGGGACCTCAAATTTTACCATCTCCAATGCATAATGTACCACATATAAAAGTTCCTGTGTACAGCTACCATTCCCACTTGTCTGGTCAATGTACAACACAACACTACAAAACTCACAAAAAGTAATCAACCAAAACCAGATTAAAATACAAAGAAAATGGCTTTAACGAGCTTCCCACAACCTATGGAAATTCAAAAGATTCATTAAATGTGTTACATGTGACATAATATTAGAATATCACGAGGTATCTATCTAGGACAGATAAGTTACAAATAAGGTATTAGGCCCCGTTTGATTGGCAAATTTTTCTAGGGAAGTAGGAAATTTTTTTTTTCTTTTTCAACTTTTGTAGTGTTTGATTGGTGAAATTTTCCCTGGAAAATATTTTCCAACTTTCTAAATTTTCCACATTTTTGAGGAAAATAAATTCTCGATGTTTTGGTGAGAAAATATTTTCCAACTTTTCAATTTTTTTTTATTTTTTTATTTTTTGGCAATTGAAACAAATTCTAGATCCAATGGAAGAAAACATTATTACTTTAATGGACAATTTTCATAAAAAATGAAGTCAAACGGACACAAACTTTCAATATTTTCCATGAAAAATTATACCAATCAAACAAAATTAATTACAATTCCCAACAAAACAATTCGAATTCCCATAAGTGTTTCCGAACCTCACATGATGTTTTTGTCTTCGTTTATCTTTGTTTTACATGAAAATTGTCTATTAAATGGACAAAATTCGTTACAATTGGTGATAAAATTAATTTTCATTACAAAAAAAAAACGTTTAAAAAAAAATGGAAAACCAAATCCCACCTCAAAAATAAAGAATTGGAACCGTATGAAAGAAAACTAAGAAAATGAATTGTCAAGAAAATTAGTGTATCAAACATGCCTAAAATAAAAGATGAAATTTCTTCCACATTCCATGAAAAATTTTCCTCAATCAAACAGATGAAAATGAGCTTCAAAAAAACAAGGTTAAAAAAGGGATAGTTTCAGAATAAAAACATCTTCTAAAGGTTTGACAAGTGATCCACTCAATTACCTGCATGTCAACAAAGCAAAATAGTAGTAATACTGGCGGACAAGATTAGACTCGACTCGTGAAGCAAGGACGGATTTGATTGAAATAAATTTATAGAAGACACGTTCCGCTAAATAACTCGTGATTCCAAAAAGCTTTTCTCACTTATAATTTACTTAAAATGTTCACATCTCCCTGTCATTTATTACCATTCACTCTACTATCTTATTTCATAAACAAACACATAATTTCATTTTCGCAGTTAAAATCCACCACCAACCAACAGTGATGTCGCTAAATTTCCTCTCTTGAATTCTAAGAAATCTCAATTCCCTTTCCAAACATGGCCTAAAAGAAAAAAATAAAATCGAAGAGCTTCCCAAAAAGTGGATATCACGTTATTCTAATGACCTTCACGGATTTCAAAACGGCACGAGCCTCCTCTCATCATGGGCCATGGCTGGTCTCTTCATCCCACCAATTTCCTCAATATTTTACAATTAAAACCCATAACCAATAAAACACAAACAAATTCAAGAGCTACGGTTTAAAATTCAATTAAAATTGAAAATATGGTCGTTGTTGGATTCTATCTGTCTAATAAAAATCAACAATAACGACTATATTTTCAATTTTAATATAATTTTAATCTCTACCACACACCCACCAAATGTTATTATTCCAATTTGTTTCCATACGAGCAGTGGCGGAGCCACGTTGGCTCCAGGGTGGGCATAGGCTCATGCTGACTTTGGGCAACTTTCAATTTCTAAAATTGAAGAAGAAGAGATGGTTTTCAATTGTCCTTAATCAACTCCAATTTG
Source organism: Fraxinus excelsior (assembly GCA_019097785.1). Lineage (NCBI taxonomy): Eukaryota > Viridiplantae > Streptophyta > Magnoliopsida > Lamiales > Oleaceae > Fraxinus > Fraxinus excelsior. The sequence continues at coordinate 31,777,509 of CM032634.1, read as the reverse complement.
ATTTATTCTTAGTTATATTACCACTCGAAATGGACATAAAACTATGTAGTAATTTGTTTATCTCCTTTACCTAAAGTGGATTTTGCTAAAATGCATTAATAATAAAACATTTCCGTAGAGAATGTCGTAAATATGTTCCTAAGTTGGAAATGACGTATACAAAGAATGAATTACTAACGTATTCAAAAAAAAAAATTCGGGGGCGCTACCCCCGAACCCCCGTGGCCTCCCACCCCTTCACCTCTAGGTCCCCCGAGTCCGACGGGCTGGCTCCGCCCCTGCATACGAGGAAACACGAAACAACTAGATAAGCATGCACCTGACATCATAAAATTTTATTAAAAGACTACTAGGATTAGGATATTTGCCCCTTTCTATTAAAATAAAGAATGGGCAAAATGTAACCATATTTCCAAAATAAAAACAATACAAACAAAATCTCCTATTATTAATATATATTTACCACATGATTTTATTGATGTGTTGTGCTTAAAAGTCACTTTTTAACTATTTTCTCAACTGCAAATACTACCAAAATGAAGTTGATAAGCTAACTTCTAAGCACACAACTAAACATCCAATCTTTTAGAGTTTTTCCTTGAGAAGGGCAGCTAATCCGGTGATCGTTCCTTCGTTTGCCCTCTTCACCACCGCTTGCGGTTGCCACGTACTCTCTGGAATAGCCTCAACTGGGTCATTCGCCTTCGATAAAATCATTCCTTCACCAAAAATCAAATCCAATTCTCCGCCTTCGGTAGGTGCGGGATTTGGGTTAGATTCGGAATTAGCTTCGGTTGGCTCCTCGATCGCGATGGGAGAGCTTTGGGTGTGTGGGCCGAGCCATTTTGATGTCATATATTCGGTCTTGCGCCACGGGGCTACATGCATCTCTTTCTTTTTAAGGCTATGCCGTGCAGCCTCTGATACAATGGAAACAATTTGGAGAAGCCGATCGGATTTTCCGACGAAAATGTAAGGTAGACCTTGTAGAATTCCCTTGTAACCGCTTGTTGATCGAGCTATTTCGAACTCCGATCTGAAATCAATGTCGATTAACAGCCTTTCACACTCTATAATCACATCTATATATTCATATTCACCTGTACATAAAAGAGATAAAATTAACCCTAAAAATTCAATTACAAATCGAATCAATCAAAGGATTGTGAATTGATCGGGGTGCGTACCAGCAGGAATGGAAGAAGATTTTTCCCATTTGGATTTACAAATGGAAGCGTTGTAACCTAGGGCTATTAAACCCTTGGCGACGATTTTTCTCAAATCGTCTTTTCGTTTGCAAGATTTATTGTTCTCCACGATTCTTGAAGTGTCTGCTAACAGATTTCGCTCCTCTACGCTCGCACACGGAATCAGACTCTACAAAGATCGGCAATCGAAATATAGGTTAATCAACAATTTTGACAAATAAGCGTGAAATGGAAGATGAACGGGGAACTTTTGGTACCTTGAGAGTATCGGAGGGATCGTTGAAAGAAGAGCCTGGAGTATTGAAGTCAAAGAAATCAAATTCGTCATCGGAGCTGTCATTGCTGTTACCATTGAAGCAATTGCAGCGGTGACGGCCGTATTTCGCGCCGGCGGGACCTGATTGCTTGTCGTTATCTTCGATGAAATTCTGAACCATCTTATCCAGACAAATCGAGCTCGGCTCAAGCTCAGGAACGGCGACGGCAGCGGGAACTCCTCCATCTTTCTCACCTCCAGAGCTCGGCTTCTCAGTTGCTGAAATCCTCAGAACACTGTTGAACTGCCTGTCGAAGAGACGTTTCAGCCTCGATTTCAACACCGGTAGCTTCACGACGTCGTTTCGGAACGATGATTCACCGTACAGCTGTGAATCTATTGGTTGAATTCTCATCGGAAAAGGCATTTCCTAAAAAGCTATACTCTACTCAGTTGAATTTATAGAGATCTTAAACACTACTACTGCACTAGCTTTGCGTACAAATAATTAAAATCAACTCTCCAAAAAATAAAGAAACACCAAAACAAACTTTCAATCACAGATTTCAGTGTCAACAGAATTCCCCAAAATCAAAACTTCATCTCCCAAAAGATCATGACAACCACCCCCCCAAATATTTCACACTAACTACGAACATAAATAACCATGAGAAACATGAGGATGATGATCAAAGACATAGCATTGCATATGTGAAGTAAGGCACCGGAATTTTCATTCCAGGCCAGAATTCTATCGCCGGCGTTGAAATATGAGGAATTTCTTGATGACTAAACTAAGGATAATCGGGAATGGATTAGGGGGTTTATATAGATATTGCAGACTTGCAGTCTATTGAATGTAACTGGACTGACACGTGGCATATTATTGGTAATGGATTAATCTGACATCCGGGTTTTAGTTAGATGACAGCACTGTGAGATTTTTGTAACCTTAAGTCCGTCTGATCTTGACACGTGTCAAGTAAAATTTGAATCTTATTTGCTACCTAAGAAATTTCTTATTAGAACAGATAATACTCAGGTAAAACCATTATTAACAAATAAACGTGGAACGAGTGCAGCTAAAAGACCACTTATTAGAATGCAAATGTGGTTTGCACCATTTAAATTTGATATTGTCCATATTAAAGGAAAAGACAATTTTATTCCAGATTTTTTAACCAGGAATGGAGCAAATCAGGAAGGAATTAGAGACATTGAAGTTCAAAATGAATATGAAGATTGCTGTTATGGAGTCCAAGATTACACTAATAGAAATGGCTGCTGTCAAGTCGATATCTGAGAAAGCCAATAAGGCTATATTATCTGAAGGCCCTAGTGCCAATAAATCTGAAGGCCTCAGTGCCAATATTGAACAAGAAGCATTAAAGCTTCATAAACTATCAGTCCAAGAGAATACTACTTTGTCTCCCTCACAGGAGAAAAAATTAACAAAGGAAAGTATCTCCATACCAGAGCTAGATCGCTCAAATATCATCAAAGCCTGTAACACTCCCAGTGTTATGGATATCAAAAGTAAAAATGATTTTATTTTAGCATATGTACTGTTCAATCTAGCATGTTGCTGGTTTACCAGTATTGGAGGTTGGATGAAAACCTTAACATATGGAACCTATAACAAAGTAAATTTATATCCAGGAGCCCCGGCCTATTGGGTTCGTACTCTATTTGAAATGGGAAATATAATTTGTATTTACCCATCAGAATCTTTAAGGGAAATTTCTATGCTACCAAAAGAGGTAGTCCGAGCTATTGAAAGATATTGTCAAGTTCTTAAACATAAGAACATATACATCAGATTTTTCTCTGCTAGTCCCGAATGGGATAATGAAGAAGATAAGCTGATGCCAGTTAGCCATGTTATAAGGATTGCCACTACTTCCAAGCATCTTCAGCCTGAGAAAAGTGAAATTCACGAAACCACACCAGAAGATGTCATCAATATGACAACTTTTCGTAGAGCAAAAGGATATAAAAAACAGTTTGAGCATCTCCAGAAAATTATTGAAGAAAATCAGAAAATTTGGGTGTATGAGTCACAAGACCACCTGATTTACAGTAAAGCTGTGGCACCCACTAAGCAAGAAGATTGGCACTATCTTGATACATGGTGTGATCATATTTTTGGAGGAGACGCTAGTGGAACACAGAAGACAAAAAATGAGCCGTGTAAACAATTTTGGCGTTATCCAAACCATAAGTGTGAATGCTGTAGCAATGAACAAGATGACTCACCAATCTCACTAGATCCAGAGGAATTTCCGGATGAGTGGTTTGAGTCTCATATGGAAAAGTAATGGACCCTCTTTATCATTACTTTATCAAAGTCACTTTGATAAAGAAAAACTGTGGAGTTTCACTTGCATTATTTTCCATATTAAGACAAACAACTTTAGGCCACAGTAAGATTCTCATTATCTTACACAGTAACACAACAATAATGAAGGACAGCCATAGAGCTTTTTCGAGTCTATAAAAGGAAGACTAATTCTCAAAAGAAGGAATCCCATCCTTAAGCAAAAAACTCAGTTCTCTCTCTTGTTTTCCAATCCTATAGCTATTTCAGTTTCTTTCTTTCATTTGAAGCTTGTAATAAGGTAATCTCTATGGAGTTCTAAACTCTTTAGAGAGAGTACCAAGAGTGTAGCCGAGATATGTATGTATACTCTTTTATAAGAGATATTAGTGTGATGTGTTTATGAAATTAAAGTTGTTTGAAAACACTGTTTTCTTATTCTTATTATATTCTCAAAAGCTCTTATCTTACTTATACTCCAACGGTGAAAACCTTGAGGGTTAGTGCAAGTATCTTGTTGCCGTGTTGCCATATGTAGGCGTTTTAGGCGTTGTTAGAGAAAGCCATGAGAACCCTGTTACCATTCAAGGTGATGTTTTAACTAGGAGTTGAAAGGAAAACTGTGATTCCGTGTGATCCATTGTGAGATATGCAAAAGAGTTAGAGAGAAAACCAATAAGAGTGCGGAAGTCGTGTTGGACCATAACCCACTTTCTTAAATTCAAATAACACCGATCACTTGTATCTGAGTATACAAACATATGGGGAAGCAAGCTCGAGGGAAATCTCATTGATATTATTCTGCATTTACCTTCATCTTCATTACTGTAAGATCTTTCTTATTTATGTTAAATACTCGTATTAATATTTGCACGCCTGCTATTTATTATGTTTTAGTTAATTGTATTCAAAAATTAGAAATTAATTGTGAAAGAGAAAAAGAAAAAATTAAATCATATTATAATGTGCTAGATTATTTTCTGAAAATTAATAGAAATATACATGTGTCTTTTACAGAAAATATTGTTATAATTAATAGAGAAATTAATGAACTAGAAAATAAAATTAGAACATTAAAAGATTGTTTTGATAAAAAATATATAGATAAATACAAGCATAATTGGCTTTTTCATTTTTTAGGAGAAATAAACCAAACATATTCTATATTAGGAATAGAGAATCTTGACTTAACTAAAGAATAAGAGGAAGGATATTTGTGTCTTTTTATCTAAGAGTGTAAACCATGATGTGAAACTAAGTGTACATGTAGTAAGGTCGTTTTCCGCCTTGGTGTTTTAATTGTTTCTAAGATTAGATTCGAACTACTAAAAGTTAGCCACACAAAAGATTTTTTGGTATTAATTTTCAGTAGAGTTCTAAACGTTTTCTATATCTACAATAATCTAAAGAAAAAAAAATCAATACAAAATACACTGTGAGACTTCTTTTTGGTTTTATAAAAATAGAGGTTCATTTATTTCCTCTTTATTTCATATCTATATCGTCGTGGCGCAACCTAATGCATAGCGGCTCTGTTGCACTCACAGCGCCCCGCGCAATGACGATCCGATCTGTTGCATTCTAGAGAGTGTGTGTGCGAGTGATGGGGAAGCAGCCGATGAGAATGAAGGCGGTGATTTATGCCTTGTCTCCATTCCGACAGAAGGTGTTATTGAGCCTCTAGAAGGATCTGCTTGGTAGTTCCAATGAACGTGGGAATAGTGGGTGATGGTACTGGGCTGTGTGGGTTTTAATTTTGGGATGTCAACAGTGGCGGTGATCGGTGACGGTTGTGGTGATTGGTGATAGTGGTGGTGCCTGGTTGTGTTTCCTAGTTTGTGTTCGTTATTTGTCTTGGTTGTTGTTGATTGTTTTCCTGTGGGTGATTTTTCTCGCTTTAGGTCAATTATTGGTGCCAATAAGCGACGATTACACAATTCGAACAATTTCGAATTTACGGAAAAAAAATCCTTGATTCAAAAACCATTCCATCGTTTTTGGATCCAAAAGAATGAGGTTTTTGCTTGGTCAATGGGTTGGTTGGCGAGAATAGTGGCTTAATTAGGATTGAAAATCGATTTCTATTCAACTAATGATTTCAAAATAGAGAGTTTCAAACTCCTTTTTCGGATAAAAAATCAAAATAGTCTAATAACTATATCTACAACCATTCCAATTTAATTCAATTAAGAAATATCTCGGCTCCTTACACCCTCAACAACGCCCTGATACCACTTGTAAGAGATTTGAGCCTCAAGAACACGCGGAAGCAATCAATATATTCACCAAGAATACAAACTCAGATTTACACAAAGTAATCGAATCGATTTACAATGAGCTCAGAAAAATCATTGTGCTCGTCTGTACAATATAGTAGCGGCCTCAACATACCCAAACCCTAAGACAATAAACCAAGAAGCTATTTCAATGGACCCAATCGAATACATCGATCTCCAAATTCGAAAACCCCCTTTTATCACCAAGATAATATCACAAAGATAAATTGACTAAGAAGAATATTAGAAGGAAGAGAAACTAGCATAACACCAAGGTAGAAATTCTCCAGAAGCCTCTTTCTTTACGCACACAGCAAGAGGAAAAAGAGGAGCCTGGGAGTCTCTCTGTTTTCACGCATAAGGTCAGAGGAGAGTGGAATTAATTCATTTTCACGCCACATTTTCAGAATTGAAAAACCTTTTAAATTTCTTGTTATTTAACATTTCGACGTTTTTGTCCAAGTTATTATTGTTCCTACTGGATTATTTTTTGTGAATCATTAAAATATAAACGGAAAACGCTAAAAAAGTCGTTTTTGGCTGTTTTCAGTTAAAACCAAGCCAAAACTTCATTTTTTTTTATTTTTGACAACATTTTTTTCAAAATGACAAAAAGAACGTGTTTTCAGCAATCTCAAAATGGTCACTCAAAACACAAAACCCAAAATGAATTCAAAACTAAAAACTGAAATACGAAGAGAACAACCCATAAAATTTGGAAAATGATTATTTTATTATTCTTTATCCCTCTCCCAAAACCTATCTCTTGGAAGATTAGTGCTGTTTTTAATTATTTTAATCTTTAATGTGCGAATATTCCAAGAGAAAACAATTATTCTAACAATTTTTGTTTATTAACTTTTCAAATGAGGATTAGGTCACTCATGCACATGAAAATTGATTCTATTATGAAATATATGAAACAACTTTCTTGCCCTTTTCAGTCGTTGTTGCTGTCATGGTCTATCAGAATGTTTCATTTCAAGGACAAGTCACTTAATACTATCGACTTCAAAATGGTTACTTCAAGTATGATGAGGACAAATACTTATGCACGAGATAAACAAGTATTGATTTATCCGATGCAACAACAACGTGTCACTTGTTGAAACTTTTATTAAATGGTTTTTTTTTTTTTTTTTTTTTTTGTGGCGAAGGAAAAAGGGTAAACAAAAGAGGGCCCATTGCATTACAATCTTGAGTTTGAGTCCTTATTGTATTGTTTTGTTGTGAATTGGGGTAGGGAAGAGAGAGAGCTCGTGGTCATCAATGAGATGTTTTTTTCGAAGAATATACTTACAAGTGGCCTAGTTCCAAACACACCTTGTCTTCGTGATTCTTTTCAAATCCACCACACACAACAAAAGTCAAAGAGGAGGAGGAAGTAAAAATAACTCATTATGTGAAAGAGTCGAGATCTATTGTCCTAGTGAGGCTACCTCACAGAAAAACATTTTACACCGCACTACTATTTTAAGGTGTCAAAATTTTAGCGAGGTGTCAAATTCTAGTGGCGGAACAGCTAAAAATACAAGATTTCATATAACTCATGTTTAGCAATCATTATTTCAAAAAAAAATTAATTCTCAAACTCATTTTCAATCACATTTACACAATAAAATATTTTACATGTAAATTAAAAACTTTTCCCTACTTTTAATCATAAATTCTCAGAAAATCAGTATTCAAAATTCAATTTTCTCAAAATAATAGCCAGTTATAATAAAGTTGAACTTTGAGAACTTTGGAACATGGAAACATTTGATCAAAATGTATGAAAGGTCTTTCTTTAAGCCAAACCAAACATGCTCTTAACAAAGAAAATGAAGTTAAAATATTTTCTATATTCTCTATTACTACATAACAAGCACGTCCTGTGACGTCCAAAAATTTTAGAATAGAACATGCCATATTTTTATTATTTTGAAAAGTTGATGGACTAAAGTGATATATGTATTAATTTCAAATTTTGAGTTAAATATTTAGATATTATTAAAGCGACGAAAAATATATTAATATGGGGCTGGTTGGATAGCTAGTAATTAATTATGTAAATTATGCTCGAAAAAAAGTTAATTCGCATAAGCTAGTCTCAAGATATTGAAGTTCAAAAAATTGTAATTTTTTTTTAAAAAATCAAATTGAATTTGGATGAGGGATAGGCACGTATATCTAAATAATGGATTGGGATAATTTGTTATTAGAATTCTATTTAAAGTCAAAAGTTGTCATCATTAGGGGTGAGCAAAACCCGATCGAACCGGCCAAAATCGCCAAAATCGAACCAACACGATCGGTTTGGGTCCATTTTTTGTTGTTTTTACACGGGTTGGCTATGTAGGCGGATTGAGTTATGGGTTAACTCATGAAAACCGAATAAACCCGTCATATCCGACCCGCCGACTTAAAAAAAAAAAGAAATAAAATGCCTAAAAGTATGAGTGGATAGTGTAACTTTAATTACCTTGATACATTTTAAAAGAGGGGTTAACTGTCCTTACCACAATAAATGTAGTATAATTTTTTATGATATGTTAAATGCATTTTGTTCTTTGTAGGCTCAACTAATGAGGATTGAATAAGAGAATAAATAATTTTATTTATTTATTTGTTTACTTACTATTTAATATTGTCTATCTGAATTTAGTATAATAGAAAATTGGATGACTTTAATTTTTGTTGACGAGTCGTCACAAACCAACCAACTCAATCCAACATAATCGATACTTGATTGGGTTGAGTTGTGTTTCAATTTTTATATGAGTTGGGTTGGGTTAAATTTTGATCAAACCGATCATGTTGGGTTGAGTTGGGTTTGGATTGAAGAAAAATCGATCCAATCCAACTCATGTCCATCCCTAGCCATCACTATCATGTATTGGGATTAGAATCACCTTTTTATTGTGATAGGTATTATGTACACGTGTCATTTTATGATTGGTTTACTAAAAATTCAGTTTTTATCAAATTTGATAAATACGATTTTTCATCACAATTGTACTATGACTCAACCACCATATTTTTTACTATAAATAATGTGAAATTGTCCCACAACTCACCATAAAAGAATTTTACATTGCAGCTTTCATACTAAGCAGCTGTAAATTTCAAGTATATTTTTTTTTATCAAAAGCTAATTTGATCAATTAAGGTAAGATACTTTTGTGCAAGTGATTCGTTTCATTGTGCTTTTTATATTCATTAATTTATGCATGAATTGTCAGTTGACCTTCAGGTTCTTTAATAAAAGATCATACGGAAATTTAAGATGACCTAAACTGAGTATATCGCTTGGTCACCGACATACTCCATAAGAGAAGAGTGATATAAAATGTTTATTTTATTGCATATAATTGTATATGAAAAATTGCATGTATCTTACTGTGTATTTTTTAAATATTCACTCTTACAAAATTTTACAAGTTAGTTCAAGTAGATTGAAACAATGGCGGGATGGTGATGCGACTGTCAAGAGGAATCGAATAGATAAAATATTAAGTTTATGTATTTTATTTTAAATTATTAGTCAATTTAATTTATTCAAAACGGTTATTTAAATTGTGATTATGTTTCATTATAGATATTCCAGTTATTTTTATTTAAAGAATATTATTTTATCGTTCCGTAAAGAAATTGAATTTTTGGTAGCACTCCAGTATTTGTGAAATATTGGAGCGTTACTGTTTGGTATCAAAGCAAAGGTTTTGCTTTTCTATAAACTTTTGTAGTAAGATAAATATTACTATTCAGTGAACAGTGTCATGCACTGTTCATATGAACTGTATGTGTCACTTTTCATGCTTTTTTCCCAAATATATATATATATATATATATATATATATATATATATATATATATATATATTTATTTATTTTTTTATTTTTATTTTTATTTTTATTTTTTTACAAATTTTTCTTTTCTTTTCTTTTGTTAAATAAATGGTATTAATAATGGTTTTAAGTAATTAAATAATAGTTTTAAAAGTAACTCAAATTATAATTGTACATGTTTGTACGTTTAGTTCTAGCTTTCAGGTGGTATTTTAAAATTTACCAATTGAAAAATTCATATTTTAATAAGTCTCAAGTTTTATCTATTTTTTGAGTTTTCTTGATTTGAGTATTCGCAAGATTGATAGACTTTGTCAACAAGACTTAAATTATTTAAGAAGAGTTTGAGATTTAAGCGGTCCGTTTATAACCCCCCATCCCAATCTGGAAGCTTTTTTATTGCGCGTTATTCAAATTAACAAGACGAAAAACGATATTTAAAAACTTTTCAAATTTAAAAATATTCTATTTTCTAAAAACTTTCATTTCGAGAAAATCCTTTTTAGAAAATTTCTGAAAATAGTGTATTTTCATAAACTTTTAGAGTTTAAAGATAGTATATAATTTTTTAAAGTTTTAGGGTGTGTTTGAGCCACATTATTTTGGAAGATTGTATTCTGAAATAGTAGATTGATGGAGAATGTGTTGTTGAAAAAGAAAGAAAAATTATTGATGTGATAGAAAATATTATTTTATTAAAGAATGTGTGGTTGAAAATGAGTAGAAAAATGAGAATGAAAATTTTAATGTGTGTCAAACATTGGGTAAATATACAATATTATAAAGAATTCTTGACATGTGGCGCTCACTATTCGACACTCTCCAATCAATACCAAGGTATGAAATGAAATTTCATTCTTTTATCACAATTATGAGTTTTCTTGATTTATGTTATGATATATTGTAATTGTGGCAATGATCAAGTATTTAGAAATTTTCAAGTAGTTGAATGAATTTTGAGGATGAAATTCTTTTACGGAGGGAAGATTGTGACGCCCGGAAATTTTAGAATAGTATTTAATTATTTTACATGACATATTTTTATTATTTTGAAAAGTTAGAGACTTAAGTGATATATGTATTAACTTTAAATTTTTGGTTAAATATTTAGATATTGTTAAAGCGACGAAAAGTATATCAATATAGGGCTCGTTGGATACCTTCGTAATTAATCATGTAAATTAGGCTCGAGAAAAAATAAATTCGAATAAGCTAGTCTCAAGATATTGAAATTCAAAAAAATTGAAATTTATTTATTTTTTTAAATCAATTTGAATTTGGATGAGGGATAACCATGTGTATTTAAGAAATAGATTGGGATAATTTTTTATTAGAATTCTATTTAAAGTCAAAAATTGTCAACACTGTCACATATTAGGATTAAAATCACTTTTTTGTTGTGATAGGAATAATGTACACATGTTATCTTATGATTGATTTACTAAAAATTTAATTCTTATCAAATTTGATAAATACGATTTTTCATCACAATTGTAGCATAACTCAACCACTATATATATATATATATATATATATTTATTATTATTATTTTTTTTTACTATATATAGTGTACAATTGTCCCACAATTCACCAAAAAAAAAAAAAGAATTTTATACGGCATCTTTCATACTAAACAACTATAAATTTCAAGTATATTTTTTTTAATCAAAAGCTCGTTTGATCAATCAAGGTAAGATACTTTTGTGCACGTGATTCGTTTCCTTATGCTTTTATGTTCAGTAATTTATACATGAATTGTCAATGGATCTTCGAGTTCTTTATTAAGAGATCCTACGGGAATTTAAAATGACCTAAGATTGGTGTATCGTTTGGTCACTGATATACTCTATAAGAGAAAAATTGTACGAAGTGTTTATTTTATTACATAGAATTGTGTACGAAAACTACACATACATTATTTGGTATTTTTTAAATACTCACTCTTACAAACTTTTACAATTTATTTTTAGGTTGATTAGAACAGTGGCGGGATGATGATATGACTGCCAGAGGAATTGAAGAGATAAAACATTAAGTTTATTTTTTTACTTTAAATTATTAGTCAATTTAATTTGTTCAAGACAATTATTTAAATTGTGATTATATTTTCATTATGGATATTTCAGTTATTTTTATTTAAAAAATATTACTTTATCGTTCCGCAATGAAATTGAATTTTCGGTAACACTCTAGTGTTTGTGAAATTTTGGAGCACTACACGTCCAAAATCCTTACATATACAAACCAATAAAAGTGAATGCAAATCGCACTGTTCACACTTTCATCCAGACCGACGTCGTTTTATGCGGTTTTTTTGTCAAAAACAGCGTTGTACTGCATTGGTTCTCCAAATTTGCCAAAATTTCTATCCACACAATCTACAACTGCAACGCGCCACTTTCCATACCTCCCACCAATTCTCATCTTTTCTCTTTTCCTAAATCAAACTTTCCATCTTTACTCTGAACTTATTTATTTTTGTTTTTGTGACGTATGAAGGGGCTGCTTGATCTAACAAAGGTCGTGTTCCCAATTTTAGGCGATGTAACCCTTGTTCTATCCATGCTTTCTCTAGGCATTTTGAAGAATCAATTTCCATTTTTTGTGAACCCTCGTTCTCTACGTGATTTCTCTCGATGCCATTATACTGACTACGGATTGAGGGTTTTCTGTTTGACACATATATTTTGGGAATTGTTTTGGGGTTTTGATTGGTGAGTTGATTTATGGTTTCCTTTTTTTAGTCGATTTGTATTTTTGTTTCTTCTTCAGTATAATATAAGTGGAACTACCTCTGCACCCACATTAGTTTTGGTAAGGCTTTTACTATTTTAACTTTGTGGCTATTTACGTTGTGCAGTGGAATTGATAAGTGAGTTTTTACACATTTATTTTATTTTCAAAACATGAAAATTTGTTGGTTAATATGTTGACATATGACTTAATTTTATGAAATTTATGTTTTGCAGGACAACATACATGATGAATGTAGCGAAATTTAGAAGATATAAGGAAAATGGACCAAAACGAAAGAAAATGAAAGTTTAGGAACTAAATCGAAAATATCCAAAAGTTGGTTTGAAAGGCTAAATGGGGATTTGAAAGAGTTGGAAACTAATTGGTTGAAGATAATATGTTTTGGATGAAGAATTGGAGAAAAGAATGCAAGGATGGTAAAAAAATTGACAAAAATAAAGTTTGAGGACCATATTACAAATACTAAACAGTTGATGCGTACTGCAAGAAGATACTTTGAAGATTTTTAGGAGACAACTGGATGTAATGGAAACTAAAAAATGAATGAAATATGAACAAGATATTATCAAAATCAATTTCCAATTCGCACAAGATATATTCTAGATTTTTAGTCGAATATTGAGACCCATTTTTAGCATAGTAAACGTCCGAATTGGAAGAAATATATCTCTACAAAAGTTGTATCCCTTTGAGTTATCTTTTCAATTCAATTTTAATCGCCTAAATTGGGTATTGAGAGAGAAGTTATGACCAAAATACTGACTATTGTGCAGAAACTAAAAATCCACGCGCGATGCAGCTTTCCTTATTCGATTGAAACTCTTTTGGAAACCAATTTGGACATGATTTTTATCTAATTCTCGACTCCTACAAATACTTAACAGCAGAATATATATTGGGAACACCTCCATACACTTTTCTCTCATCTTTTGGCTCAAGAACTCAATGAAGAACTAAATAATTTGGCGAAGCAATTGACGAATTCATTGGATTTGGCGATTTCACTTCTTTTATTTATGTAATTTGTCAATTTTTCTTGTAAACAATTCTAGGTTTAGATTTTCTCTTCATAAATTTATTTTGAAATTGGTTTAACTCTTATTAAATTTTTCATAGACATTAGTCATTTTTTTTATCGAACGATTGAAATACTTGTTGAGTTTCAATTTCATTTATTTTATTGACGTGATTATTTACTGCCTTATATGGTTGATTTATAATCTGATTTCAATAAATAATTGTGAAAAATTGTTAGAGAAAATCTAGATTCTAGGGTTACATTTGAATTAAATTGGGTTTTAACGATAAATCTTCCGATTAGAGTGCTAGGATGAAAACCTCTAATGAAATTATAAAAAAATGAATAATTGGCGTTGAATGATCCGATCCAATTGAGGAAATTCCGACACTTCATTATTTTAACTCATTGGTTTTAATTTCATTATTTGATCCATTGATATTTAAATTTTATTTTGAAAAAATATCATTTTCAAACCATTCACAAAAACCCCTAATTTGTTGAACCATTGAGTATTTTTCCATCTCCCTGTGGAATCGACACTTCAAAGCTATGCTACAATACCACTTTATTCTTTGGGCATAATCAAATTTTGACGCCGTTACTGGAAAATGGTATCAAATACTAAAGGATCAACTTAAAAATGATAACAACATTCATTTACTTTTGTTTTTAGTTAATTTAATTTTCTTATTTGTTATTTTTACTTTATTCTCATATAGTTCTGTATTTTTTTTTCTCATGTTTTATGAGTAGAGATCAAAACGAGCAAGGAAGCTCTACATAATTACCTTTTCCAGTGTTTGCATCTCTTTCTAACCCTATCTTTGATATTGCATCTATTGCCACGAAGACCACACTACACAATACCATGACTAATAGTGAACATGGCGATATGCCTTCTAGGAATTTAAAGGATTATCTTCACCACACACGTACATCCACATCATCATGCATAATGTTTCCACCTAATATGCTATGTATGGATCTTAAACTGGGGATTATTCAACTTGTTCCCAGTTTTCACAAACTCGATGTACCAATTTTGATCCTCTCACTCGAGCGTCCATCCAGCGCCATCAATCCATCTTTCTTTATTGGACCCTATTTTCACATCTTCAAACCCAATACTCCAAAATGCGAAACCCTAGGCCCACTTTGGACCGAATTTCGGTTATAAAACCCAATAATCTCCACCTTGACACAAATTCCGGTGCAATGAATGAAGCTCCAAAATTTATCCACCTGGAAAATAAGTCCGGCTATAGCGAAACACACCGAACTCTTCAAAATAAACCAAACCTTTTCAATACTCGAAAATATTCTTCATCTTCCACCACATCCAAATATGGATACAAATGAACCCGATCCCCAGGTTCCCAAAATTCACAATGAATTCAAAATTCACCAAACATGGTCGAATCACACCCTGTAGCTGAATATCCACTAAATGTTCTAACTGAAGGCCCCTAACAAGACTCATCACCTTTAACAACTCAAAAAGCATACCATTTAGATCAGCATCCCCGTACCTATTTCCAATCCCGTTGAATACAATGGAACTGCAGACTGTGGTGGCAAAGCGAAATTACTCATATCTTCCAAACTCGACAGAGTAGTATTCTTCAAAATAAACCTAGAGTCAACTATGTACCAAACTGTATTTCCACCATGATACCAACCCATGCTAATGTTTCTTCACTGATTATACCCGACTTTGCAAGATGTATAACTAGGACTTTCTCCGTCCATCTAATACAATACGGACACCTTTCTGAACCTTCAAGACTCCACCTACACCAGAGAACGTGTACCCTCTCAAATCTAAAGTACTCGGCAAGATGATGTTCTTCTTCAAGTCTGGAACATGTCAAATCTTTTCAAGTGTTCTGATTGTTCCATTCACCAACTTCAATCTGACTCTCCGAACACCAGCTACCCGATAAGATTCGTTATTTCCCATGACAACGGTACTTACGTTACCATTTCATATGATTCAAACAAATCCCGATTGGGACTCATATGAAATGCACAAGCTGTATCCAAAATCCACTCTTCGTCAGGCTTAGATTTCGCGTCATAAATCGTCAAAAGATCTCCCTCACTTACAAAGTTCTCTGCGATGTCTGCTTCACCTAAAGTCTGTGATTGATTTGCATCTGAATTACTTCTCGCAATCTCTCTTGACGTGTCTTTTCTTTTTGCAGTAATAGTAGACCCTATTGCTGAAATCCACCCTCGACATGCCTCTTCGCGAATCACCACAAACCACAAAACCTTCATCATCTCTAGAACCAGCTTCAACCAAATGCTTCATCTTCTCCTTTGAGAACAAGGCATTATACACGTCTTCAATGGTGAGCGTGTCACGACTATACAAAATTGTGTCTCTAACAACAAGAACGAACGAGTCAGCATGTACAATAGAATTAAAGACAAGTCATTTTCATCATATTTTACCTCTAACGTCTCCAGATCAGCGATAATCTCCTTAAACACGGCCAGATGATCTTTCAGTAATCTACCTTCTACCGTGTGATGAGAATAAAGCCTCCGCTTTAGATGCAATTTGCTGGTTAGACTTTTGGTCATGTACAATTTCTCCAATTTAAACCAGAATGTAGCTATTGTCTTCTCATTCAAGAGGTTTTGAAAAATGTTGTTAGATAGATGAAGATGAATCTGTGAAAGTGCCTTGCGATCCTTCCGTTGCTTCTCATCTATTGTCCAAGTTGTGAGCATCTTATCAAATCCCAACAAAGTATCGTCCAAATCCATCTGCTCCAATACAACTCTCATCTTCGCTTGCCACAAAGAAAATCTTGTACTGCGATCCACAGCGGAATATCATACTTCATGGTAGCCATCGATATCCAAAACTTCAAACAATTAAACCCTTGCTCTACGGAACTGCTGAACATGGGCTCTGATACCACTTGTTAGGAATTAGATGAGGTAATATGGTGCGATATGAAATATAGATCGGACAAACAACAACAACAAGATTAAAAGAAAATAAACAAGAAGATGAAATTAACAGATGAACTAAATATTTTATTAACAATCAATGAAGAGAAAAATTTTAACTTCTGTAGCTTAAAGTCTAATAAACTGAATGAAGAGTCTACTATTTATATGAGACATGTCAAAACCCTAGAATAAATCTAAAATATGGAAACTAGGTCAAAATCGCGTAAAACCAAAAAATAAGGAAATTTATCCGTGTCCCGTTGGTCGAGCGATAAGCGGACGAGAGCCTGTTGCTCGAATGATGGCTCGACGACGATGGGTGACGGACTCGCTATACCAATTTTGCTCATCTCGCTCGAGTGGGAGTCGAGCATCCATCCAGCGCTGTCATCCGTCTTTTTTCCTTCTTGGGCCCTATTTTGACATTTTCAAGCCCAATACTTTAAAACACAAAATCCTAAACCCAATTTGGACCGGATTTGGGTCACAAAACCCAACAATCTTAATTTCAACAACAACAAAAAAATAGTTTATCTTCTTTTGGCTGAAGTCATTTTGACTGTTCTATAACCCTCTGGACTAATGGATGATGTTAGGTTTTAGATAATTTGTTTCTGTAAACAAAAGGACTGAAATTGATATATTGTAAAAGTTCAAGGAGTAATGTGCAAATAGTTGAAAAGTTAAGTTTTTAGGTCTAGGGTTTCGAGAATGGGAAAAGAAGGAAAACGGCTCGGATTTTCGCTAGACTGTCGTCAATGTTTGGCTCGAGTTACAAAAGCAGAAATATCGTCGCGGACTATCGCCATACCTTTGCTCAAGCGACAGGGTTATATGGAGAATTTTTATTTCGCGATTTCAAGGCTTTTTCCTCGATCCATCTGCTTTATACCCTACTTATAAATATCAAAACTCTTCTGTACAAAATTCTTAAGGTTGAATAATTGAGAGAGCTTCATATGTGAGATTCATTCTATATTATCATTCAACTTTCATCCTGTGAGATAGTTTTGGTTAGAAAAATATCATTCAATTAATCCAAGTACCAAAACACTACTTCCTCTACATCTGGTCAGAGTTCTAGAGATCGAATGAAGTTGACAAGAGTTTATGTCTGTGAAAACGGGTCTTTCTTTGTGATCCATGGGAGATAAACGAATTCACAAGGCTTGAAACGCTGCAAGGTAGCAAATTCCACAAAAAGCTTTGGCAACAACAACTAAGGATTGGTGCACGGGATCTAGAGAGGGCTGTAAGGAGTGCAATTGGGTGATCAGATAGTACAGATCATCTAGTCTGATAGACTGTAAGTTGTTAAATTCGTTTATAGTGGATTGACTGGCAAAGTGCCCAGAGTTTTTCTAGTGGAGTTTCTCCGTGATCATCCTGGTGTTGATTTACTGCTTTCATTATATTGATTGATCATACAAATTGTGGTATTCAAACATAGGACTAAACTAACTTATATGAATAATCATCTATAAAAGAATTAAAAAGTGACTTATTGTTGTTCGATTCGTTAATAATTTTAATTCCACATTATACACCTATTCACCCCCCTTTTGGTATATTTAGGGTCGAACTACACGTTTTTCAGATCATATTACCATAATTCCATTATGTATTGCTACTTGGTTTGATTTTTACATGTTTTAGTTTTACGAAAATATTATGACTTCCAAACAAATTGCATTGTAGAGATAGTTTCATAGGAAGAAAAATACAACATGCAGGCACTCTTGTCAATTTTAGGATCTAATCAAATTGGTCCATGAAAACTAATGGTTCCAGATATAAGTTTCTCTTTAGATGTATAAAATTGCAATTATTATTTTCTAATCAAATATGATTTTAAGTGGGTTATATGTATTTGTCACATAATGACATTGCGAAGTATTTTAGAGAAGATTTGTATGAAAGGCTGTTAAACACCAACTTTAAGAAGCAAGTTGATAGAATTAAGATTCAGAAGTTGTTTTTACTATCAAATATACGTTATTCTGAATATGGGTATTCATTAGGCTTCCTGACTTTGCGTTCTTGTTGGCTTTCAGGGTCTTCCATATACTAGAAAGGAAATAATTACACTTTTAGACATTCCCTTGAAGTGGTTTGTCTGCAAATTCCATGAATCTAATGTTAAGGGGTAGAATCACACATCGAATAAAAATGAAAAATATAGACCAAATTATAAAGTATTGTGTTACTCATCTTAATAAGATTGACCTTTTAAGATGAAATCCCAAATTTTAATATGGTATCAGAGTCCGTTAAGCTCCAACAAGCAATTCGATCCGATTAAGACTCAAAAATATTGAGCACACGGATTTCAAGATTAGTCTGCTCAAACGAGCCACCATATTGCGGGAACATGTTAAGGGATAAAATCTCACATCGAATAAAGATGAAAAACATAGATCAACTTATAAAGGATTGGATTACTCCTCTTAATAAGGTTGACATTTTAAGATGAAATCTCAAATTTTAACATGGTATCAGAGTCTGTTAAGTTCCAACGAGCAATTCGATCCGATTAAGGGCTTATTCGATATAGATTTTAATTCAATTAAAACTGAAAATATAGTCGTTATTGGGTTCCACTCGTCTAATAAAAGTCAACAATAACGACTAGTTTTTAATTTTAATATGATTTTAATATCTACCAAACACATTCTAATACTCAAAAAAATTGAGCACGCGGATTTCAAAATTTTAAGGTGGAACCCCAAATCTTAACATCTAACCCATCAAATCCGTAAAAGGTATAGAGCTATCATTTCTTAATTACACAGGTTGTACTCTCTTTTTTATTCTCAAGTTTTATGTTCATGTTATTTAAATTGTTATTATCAATTATGATGTTGATTCCTGTGTCTTGTAGCTTTATTCATATTTATCTCCAAGGTGATTTTTAATACTTGGTGACATCAAACTATCTGTTTGAACTATAATCATTTTTGGCACTTGGTTGTATATAGAAATTTTGATGATTTGTCTAGTGTTCTTAGAAGGGAATTCACACACAGAAATGCTAACTAAATATTTTAAGATCAATATTATTGATGAATTAGCAAAAATATTGTTATACAGGAATTTTTCTTAATTTTTTCGTTTGTGATTCACAATCTCGAAAATGGGCTCTTAGGAAGCAAAAAAGTGTGCTTGGAAGAAGAGTTGGAGCCAACATTGCTAAATGTGAAAAGTATTTCTTGCGTCTTTTATTGAATCACATAAATGAAGCAACATCTTTTGAAAATTTGATAAATGGTATTTGCATGTCATTGTATCATGAAGTTGATTTTTATTACGATTTATTAAATGATAAAATGCACTGTGACTTGTGTTTAGGATGAGCTGTTCTTCACCGAATGCCTTTCTCGTCATGTTGCTAATTTATTAAATCTTTACGGATCGAATGATCGAAAGTATCATTTGTGAATTACCAAGGTGGCATAGTGATGCTAAGCAACTCATTAGAATTTTTTGGAATTATGATGCTTTCTTAGGTTTATTACATCTTCTTCAATTTGACTTTCAACAGTGCAGTCCGTCATTCATTATTATGAATATAGATAATATATCATTCAACTTTTTAAATAGCATACACCCATTTTGTCTTGCTCAGATTTCCACACATTCATATTACATTTATTCATTCATTTAATTAAATACTATCACTTTTAAATGCACTCTTCCTTTTTTAATTCTTGTATTATATTAATGTACAAGCATAGACACACACATTTATATTACCAAAAAATTCATACATTGATAGTTGCTTACCAATTCTTCACCCGAACAATTAAATATCTGAGACAAAACATATTTCTAAGTTGACGTTTCAAATAAATACAACTTTGGTTTTATTAGAAAAGTGAAAAATACATCTCAACCTGGACACTACATATTACAAGGAAATGCATTAAAGATAGCGACATGGTAAAGCATCTTCGAGTATCTGATGATGCGGAAAGATTTCTAACAAATATGCCTTTCACGGAACATTCATTACTTGAATAGATTGCAGCATGTCAGAGACAGCAATTACCAAGTCGCCTGATTTAATCATTCCCCGGGATTTGAGCAAAGAGAAAGTCTTGTTGAGGTTGCTTTCCATATCATCAGAAAAGCTCAAACGGAATGGAATGAGTCCCCATTGCAGATTCAGTCGTCTGCGTACAGACGTAGTGGTAGTGAATGCGAAAATGGGGCAGTCAGGTCGACAGCGTGATAGAAGAGATGCCATGTGACCTGCCTTTGTGTAAACAAAAATAGCATCCACCTCCAAATTGTTGGCTGCAATATAAAGAGCCTGAATTAGTACCTTCAACCAGAAAAAATAGTAAACCTGAAAACCTGCAAAGGGAAGAGTTTCTGATCCGAAGACCTCCTATCTTATTTTAAAAAAAAAAAACAAACTTTTCATGTTATATGTCATTCAAGATATCATACTAAAATGGATAAGATAAGAAATGAGAATATACGCCAAGAAGTAGAAGTGGCGCCAATTGAAGATGCATTTAGGGAAAGATGACTAAGGTGGTCAAGTCGTGTTTTAAATCGACCTAAAGAGGCCCCGTTTATAAAAGTGATGCAATTTCATTAGAACAAGTTGGAAGAGGGACGGTTAAACAAAAATTAACATGGTCTCTGCTTTAGTTCTCCAAACCTTGTTGTCGTCTCCCATATAGAAAGGTCAGAGCCTGGGGTTTCTCTCTCATTCAGGCAGTAAATATGAAGAATAAATAAACTTGATGCTGCTAATCACGAGGAATCTGAAGAAAAATATTCTTACCCATTTTAGCAGCAGAGTTGCATATCTCTTCAGAAATACTGTCCGCAAAAGAGGAAGCTATGCCCGGGAGTTCCATAGCTTCATGGCGTTTCTCCTCTCTCCACCACTTCTCAATTCTCAGACTAACACTTCTTAGAACAGTCAATGCCTTCTCAGGGTACTGGCCCATGGCAGATTCACCAGAAAGCATTAAAGCATCAGCACGCTGGCGAACTGCTTCGGAAACATCAGCCACTTCAGCTCTAGTAGGGGTAGGGTACTCTATCATAGATTCAAGCAACTGAGAGGCTACGATAACGGGCTTATTTAATTGCCTGCACAGCTGGACTATTCTTTGCTGTTCCGATGGAACCTGTTCCAATGGGATCTGAGCACCGAGATCTCCTCTGGCCACCATAGCTCCATCTGATGCTTGAATGATCTCCTCCAAGTTCTTCAATGAGTCAATACTTTCTATCTTCGCAATCACAGAAATGTCGCTGCATCACGGCATCAATTCTTTTTTAAGTTGCATTTAGAATAATTATCCAATCTTAGATGGAAGTACTTTTTTTAAGTTGCTTATAATATATTGCAAGTTCCCAGAGAAGACAGATGCGACTAAAGTTTTCAACTAGTTTTAATTAGCATGATGCATGTAACCAGGATCAGCAATGATTGAACAGGTTTCATGGCTATCATAACCTACATCAAAACTGTGCAAACCCCATCTACATATGACCAAAGTAAAATAACATAAAAGCACAAATTGTATAATTTTCCTGCTTGTGTATGTTCATGTGGGTATCTTGGTAGGTGGCGGTATGAAAAAGAAAAATATATGTAATATATGCTGAAAAAATGAAACTTCACGGGCTAAGAGGTTGAAGGGTCTTTGGAAAAAATGATGTATAACTAAGCTGCTCAATGTTTCTCTGGGAAACGCCCACTCCACCTCCA
Organism: Fraxinus excelsior; assembly: GCA_019097785.1. Lineage (NCBI taxonomy): Eukaryota > Viridiplantae > Streptophyta > Magnoliopsida > Lamiales > Oleaceae > Fraxinus > Fraxinus excelsior. The sequence continues at coordinate 31,755,143 of CM032634.1, read as the reverse complement.
GAAGGGCCAAGAAGGCTTGACCTTTGCAATGAGTAGTCAGTTTATTACCAAATAAATCAACTTACCCATCTCGAGCCCGTGCTTTAATATAGCTCTTAAGATGCTTTATAACTTCAGCAGACTTGACAAATGATATAGCAATAAATTCAACACCCTCAGCAATGCCAAAATCAATGTCCAACCAATCCTGAAGAAACATAGTTATCAAGGCTGAGTGTAACTATAAAATTCACATGTATAATATCTCTCAGAAAGGACAGCACAAACACGAACATGTTCGTGAAGTAACCTAATAATGAAGAAACAACGTGCACAATGAGTCAATGGCAAAAATGAATTCCGCCATGGATTTAAGAATGGATACTATTCACTAGCCAAATTCAGGCACTTCAAGGTACAGTTTGCTGGTCTTCCACAACAGCAATAAACCTGAGTTGAATTTTAACTCTTTCAGACGAATAACATTCAGCAAAAACAACGGTGACCATTTATATTTCTTTCCAAATTCTGATATCTAATAGATCCTAAGATTAGTTGATGAATAACCTAGTTAACATATGTACTTAAACAGGCTGTAAGTTCTTCATCTACCCTAGACAACTATTACTAGTGATCCATTGTCAAAAAATATATCTAGAAGAGGTAAGTCAATGCAATATAACTTAAGGAATCCAATAAAAACATGTTCAGAAGTAGATTTCCGGAGCAAAGAAGAGACACGGGATGGTCAGATTAAAGAGACAACAAATCAAAACATGTCTTCTTCCTCACTTTGCACTGAGTCAACTTAAAATCTAAGCATGCACACATGTAAGGAGGAGGTTCAATAGCTTCGAAAGGACAAATCATTATATTGAAACCAAACATTTCTTTAAGAGATACCAGATCACCATTGAAAATCTAGCAATTTTTCTCTCACGGCTAACGAAGGTGTTGCACTCGTAGTTTGAATATATAATATTTGAGCTGAAAAGTAGGGGTGACAAAGCAATATTCAATAATACTAAACAAAGTAAATTATAATAATACTTTCTCAGAAAGTACTCCCACCATCTCACGTGCTATTTTTTATGTTATACGGGGAATGTCAACCATCCAAAATATATATATATATATATATATTCAATTAGAACCAAAATTGGTCATTCAAAGTTATTAATAGCAAATTGAGAAAATATGCTGGATCTATTTTCAAAATAAATTCATAATACGTTGAAATTTGTAATACAAGTGGTAAGGTGTCAAAAGAAATAGTGACTTTTCTTGAACATTGTGCGGAGAGGTAGTAGTCAATTAAGTGAGGCCTCTCTTGGAGACACATTTATGATAAACCAAAGCTTCAGTTGGAACTCCCATCGTTTGGAATAATATATAGATTTCAACTATTAACTTTGGAAGAAGGAAAATTTCGAAGAAAGCACAGATGGACATAAACCTTAGAGGAAATTGTAGGGAGCATTGCATTGCGTTCCCGTACTAAGCTCCCATCACGCCAAAAGGTAAGATTAGCTCGAGGTAACAGAAGTCCAGGATCTGTACAGCGACACTTGACATCGGGACCAATTTTCTCAAACACCTCAAACCTCACCATTCCACCATCTACTAGAAGTTCATCACCCACTTCCACATCTGTCATGTAAAGAATCCGGTCCCAACTTAGTTAACATGAAATGTACTCTTTTCTGCATATTCATTTAAATATATGTGCTTCATACCTTCAGCAAAGCCACCATAGTTCACATTAATAGTGCGTTCAGGAAGAGGCGAATCAAAAGCTCGAACGCTAAAGGTCCATATTTCACCATCCTGCATAAGAAACATAATTCATAAAATTAAACTTCTAACAAGAGATTGCAAAATGGATGTTTCAAGTTGGCAATGCGGAAGATATTTTCCTTTGTTGCTTCTTCAAAGTTCAAATGAAGAGCATACAGCCCATCTCTCCAAGAAAAAGACGTTCAAATAAGTTTCAAACAAATATAACAAATGTTCTACATAAAAAATGAATAGGCTCTATAGATTATATTTAATTTATCTTAGGAGTTTTGAGAATAGGCTCAACTTTTCAATATGGTGAAACGGGTGCACGTGAAATCATATAATAAGCCCCCGTTTGATCTACATTATTATCTCATTAAAATGAAAAATATGACCGTTATCCATCACGTCCACATTTAAATTCAAATTTTCTATCTCTTGTGTGGCCCCAATAACGGCTATATTTTTCATTCTCATTCTACAATAATTTGGCTCAAACAGGCCCTAAAAAGGAAGAAAAAGAACGTTTACTTTCATTTAAAATATAAAAAAGAAAACAGCAATAACGTGGAACAAGATAATGCGAGAAGGGTTTCTTGTTTTTGTTTAAGCTGAATGAGGGAGATGGAGGGACTCATCCTTACCATCCTAACCCCAAGTTCTAATTACCACCACTTCAACCATATAGGAATGGCATCTATATAATGATATAAATTGAAGAAGTGAAAAGGAGAGAAATGTGATATAAGTTAAACACAAAGGCTATTCAACTGATCTATGACCACTTTCCAAATAATTGTGTTTCCCCAATTTTTTTAAGTCAAAAATCAGGAGGAAGAAAAGGTTCAAAACTAAAAGCATGCTACCAGGCTTTCATGTATAAATTTCACATTTGTCATCATTTGGACATACAGTCTATTATTGGTATAATACATAATAATTGTAAGGATTCAGCATTTTCCAAAAGTCTAAACATGTGTCGCCATGAACACAAAGCACCATCAGATGTTGAATAGATTTATCCCTTATTGACAAGTACTACATATTATATGCCAAAGGCGATCAGCATTTGATTGTAACACAACATAGAGAGTCTCAAGTTCCCAATTAAAACAATATAGAATATGCCAAACTGAGATATAGCTGTTATAATCCTACAAATGAATCATAGGATTGAAAAGGCATATTCTTATATGAACCTTAGCATTTCCTCTTCTAAAATCACAAGCTAGAAGATTTATTTGTAAAATTCACAAGTATATTTTAGTTCATGAGTAAAATTCAGATTCTCTATTCAAACACATAATGAGTAACAATTCCCTGCTTCTCTTTCATAATTGTGCATATGGATCTCGGAGGAGGAGTGACATTAAGATCCACCATTTGAATCGCAATCCTTCTCAACAATAGATCTTAAACTTTCTTTTGAAGACTTTCAGAGAGATTGATGGGCACATAATTATCAATAAACAGGATAATATAGACATAATAATAACAGTTGAACAAACTTGGTATTCCATATTTTGTTTATTCTTATGAATAATAAAATCGAAGCACGTCGCCATCAAAACTTTTGATATTATACTGACTAGAGTAACTGATTACTGATATAAAAAAGGCTTAAATGGAACTGAAACAAACTTAGCCAATGCAATACATTACCTTGACCCCAGAAAAGTGATAATCAACATTAATTTTGTATTATCAAATTTATAATCAGTCCGTGCAAACTGTATGCCAATTCTCGTACAAGTATAAAGTATTCCTCGGCTTTTTCCTAATAGCCAACAAATGAGTAATTGCTCGCCAAAATTGTCGCAAAACAGTCATTTCGCCAAAATTGCTATTGTACAAAGGGAGTATGCGGCGGTCGAAGAAACTCTGATGCCTAAGTTAGACAAGTTTTTGGAGAAAATTTGATAGAGTTTTAAATTTTAATAGTAAGGATTGCTCTCTGGAAGTCTTTGGCCACCTTGTATTTATAGGAAATTACTTGGTTCAGGGCTGATAGTAACTTCATTGGGTAGGGTCTGGTGATTACTCATGAAGTTCTTATTGGCTGGGATGATTAACATGCTTGCTTGGAACTGGAAGAGTGTTGCACTAGTTACATGTCTGGCACATGTCTGGCACACTTATCTCATCAGCTCAGCCATTCTTGAGGTATGAGCTCGACCATCTCTGCTACCCCAAGGCTCTCCTCCCCCCCTCTTTAGCTAACCACCATCCACCTCATTTTTCACCTTGAATTAATCAAAGCCAAAAATATGATGAATAGAAGGAAAGGAGAACGACTTGACTATAGTATAGGTTGGATGTTTTCGTAAGCAATAAGCAGCAGATCTCCCCTTATTTTGGGAATGCTGGAGGTGCCGGATTTAGCCTTCTTAGCCACATCAGTTTGGTCGATTTTGAAATGTCTAGTCATTTTTGAGCAAAACAAATCGCACAAGTCTAAATTGTTATATTTATGTCAGATAAGACCATTTGTTGATGTTGAATTGTATGTGGCGTGGGTTGCTAGCCATGGTGCTGAGGTAGCACTCACCTTTGTAAATTCCTTTTCGATCTCCTAGCTTTCAAGACTAATTTAGCTGGCACGAGCTCAAGCAAGATTGAGGCATGAGCTTAGTCACTTTGTGGCTTCATTCACCAGTTGATTTTAGCCTTCATTTCCACATCTATTTGATCAGTTCTAAAATGCCTAGTAGGTTTCCTTATGAAATTTACAAATAAAAATCAAATCTTTAAAAAAATAATAAACCGATAGATTATATCCATATTGAAAAGCAGAAAATGTTGCAATCTTTGCATATTAAAATTTCCTAAAATTATATGATGCTGCTAACTCAATCAGATATCTATTTTAAAAAATTAGATAAAAATGCTAAAAAAAAGTCCAAGCTCCATAGATTTACAGTACCTCGGCTTTGGCAGAGGAGGCGCCACCCAGATCCCCCATGCGAATTTCACTCCCCTCAGTGTCCATCATAACGGCCACCGCATAACCCTTTGCTTCATTCAAGCTCCTGACGCGCTGTATCACTTCTCGATGCCACTCGCGCGTGCCATGGCACATATTGATCCGAGCCACGTTCATTCCGCCTTCGGCCAACGCCTCGAGCTGCTCCGCGCCGCACGTTGCCGGGCCAATCGTGCATGTCAGCTTCGTCCTTCGCGTGCTCCGGAACCCATTCTCCTTCAGCTCCGCCTCCGTCACGGCATCAACATCAATTGAACTCGGATCAGCCACCTCAGGCGCAGCAGAAATAGCCTGGTCCTGCAGTGAAGCTGATAATACCTCTCCGGGACCATTACCGGAAGCTTTAACGACAAGGGAGGTTTTCCGTAGGGTTCTGGTGACCGGCAAAAGGGAAATGCTGGCAGGAAATGGGAAGGATAGTTTCACGGGTGGCGGGTTTGGGAGTTTTGGGGAGTGGGAGGTGGAAATAAAGAGACTGATAGATTGCGACATTTTTTAGTGGCGGAGCTCCGTCGTACAGCGGAGTTGAATTCTGAACAACGGAGAATTATATATAGGCGAGGGGCGGAGAAAGCCAAGGAAAGGAGTGAAGATTGCAGGGAAATGTCGTTACGACTTAGGTGGCAAATTTTGGGCTTGATGGGCCGGGTGGTTTGTCGGTCCAGGGCGTGGGATATGGCCCAAAGAAAAAATTAGGAATAAAGTAAAACTTTTATAAAATAATAATGTTACGATAAGAAAAATTATTATTTTAGAGAGATTATTTATTTATCGATAAATAACTATTTATTAATTTATAAAGTATTTTATATTTTTATAACTTAAATTATATTTTACCATAATACATGTAGGAAATTCACAAAAAAAAAAAAAAAAAAATTGAATGGGGTGAAATTCAAAATTTAATTTGTGGGTACACATACATACATTAAAGAATAAACATTAATGTACATGCGTTGATTTCAAGATTTAATATTTTGAAAGATTAATCATTCGTTAATTTGTATTAGTATGAAACTAAAATTGTTAGTTTGTTAGATTAGGAATGAAGTAGAGTTTGATTTGGGTGCAAAGAAAAAGCACACGTTACAACTTATTTAAGAGGTACATTTTATCAAATGAATTGATCATAAATTATTTATCAGTCACAACTTAGTAAATTATGAGTCACAATCACATTTTTTAGGTCACATATTATATATTGGTAATAAATTACCCAATTTATTGATTACAATCATCAAATTTATTGGTCATAAACACTTTTGGTCACACTCGATCATCGTCGCCACCAACACCACGATACCATCGCAACTATCCGCAGTCCGCACCATAACTCTTTGTGACCACCACCTCACAATTGCCAACAACGCCAAATCCACCACCACGCCAACGTCAAAGTCCACCTGCACTATCGACATATCCTCTGTGCCACCGCTAACAAAACACATCCCAAAAATCAACAAAAACCGATTGCCTCCACCAACGTACCACCGCATGAACCGTCGCCACTGTTACCACCAATACCTTACTATAACTGCTAGTAGTGCCACCACTTCACCTCACCTCACCACCACCATCACCCTAATACCACCAAAACGTGAAAACCACTGTCACCCACCCAACAATTATAATAAACAAATAATAACATCAACGCGATCTAGGTCGTTGCAGCCACGATCTGTGACATCACTCACTACAACCACGATATGTATGATAGCCAAAAATAACTAATCAAGAGGGAGTAAATTGGTTTTTAAAACTTTTTTTAATAATTAATTTAAATGTAAGCAAGTAAAGACTAAATAGATTAATTCAAATAATAAACACAAATATAAAAGAGATAAGTAAAAGAGAGAAATGATGCAAATGATATAATTATGGAGATTTGATTCAAAGTAATGATCTATGTCCTCCGTTACCAAGTTCTCCGGCACGAGCAAACCCTTTTCAATGTTGATTGACTGGTGCAATCCAACCATTTACAACGCTTTTGGTGACTTACAAATAAGGAGTATCGATCCTTATACAATGTTGAGTTTTACGGGATCTCAACACGACCTACACTATTGAGCTTTACAGGGCATCAATATGACCCACATGATAACTTACAACAAGGATCACCGATCCTCATACAATGTTGATCTTTAAGGGACTTCTACACGGCTCACACTTTATCAAAGTGATTTTATAATGAAATTCATCTCTTGATAAATAATACAAACAAATTAAGTACTAAAAGAGGCTAACACTTCAATGAATAGTAATAAATAATAGCTCAAACGTTAGATGAAAAAATTTGATGAATATGATAGTCAAAAATCAGATTCAATCAATCAAAATGTTTCAATAAGAAGATGAAGAAATAAATATAATGTATGTTGAAAAATCTTCTCAAAAAATATCTCTTTTTTTAATGGATGATTGTAATAAATTAAGTACTAAGAGATAAGTGAAAAAGTTTGATGAATATGATAATTTTACAAGTTTAGTTCAATCAATCAAAGTTTCAATATAAAGAAGAATAGAAATTTATGTAATGTAAGTGCAAAAATTTTCTTCAAAAATATATCTTTATTTCAATGAATAATTTGTGATAAATTAGAAACTTTGTTGAATATGATGTTTATAAGTTTTATTCAATCAAAGTTTCAATATAAAGAAGTTGAAAAGTTTATACAATGTACGTGCAAATATCTTCATAAAAAATATATCATTTTTAAAAATTGATATAGATAAATTAAATACATAGAAAAATGAAAAACTTTGATGAAAGAAATGATTCAAAAAGTTTTTGTTATGAAAAAATAAATAAAATGAATGTAAAAAGTAAGTTCAAAGAAGATATTTTACAAATATATTTCACAAGAAAGCTGTCTTCTAGTTATTATAATGAATACAAAGTGAAATGATATTTATAGCAATCAAAACGCAATAAATTATGCCCAACCGAACAACCATCCGAACGTCCGCCACTCATCCGGACGACTAACTAGCCGATGTGATCAAAATGGTCAAAAAACTAACCTTTGGGATGAATAGGACGTGTTCATCCATCCGGACGTCCGAATTTGGTCGGTCTGGACGTCCGATTGACTGTTGACTTTTTTTAAAGGTGATATGATCTAAATTCAAGTATCACTTTGAAAGATCAATCTTACTTTTGATCAAAAATATTTTATGCAAGTAATATGAAATTAACTTTTCGTGCACAAAGTGATTTTTGAGCTATTATCATTCATTACTAAAAATCAAAGTGTTATACCTTTACACATAATCTTGAAAGCCTAGTCTTTGATCTTACTTTGCAATTTCTTCCCTGTCGGCTCCTAAACTCTTGATTTTGATCTTTCTTAACATTTGACTTTAATACTTGACTTTGATCTTGACCTTCTTTATGAGTCTGATTTGATAGTATTGATTTTGATCTTTTAAGCTATCGTCTTAAATGATTTGACTCGAATGTTTAACTTTTACTTCGATCTTCATTTTAAATCCGATTTATGATATGTTGATTTTGACAATACTTAATTGATTTTAACATTGAAATATCATCACTCAAAATCAATTATTAGAAAATTTATAAATCTTGTTTGTTATGATCAAAACATTAAGGATAAAATCAACTATAAGTCAACACTGTAGAGGCTTCGGTGGCACTCACAGTGAAGGAACGACTTTACCCGAGATCTGCAGAGCTTTCAAAGATTTGGGGCGCCGCGACACGATTTGTAGTCAAGAAATGGCTTTACCATCGACGCTCACAGCGAAGATAATAGAGAAACGGTCTCCAGTGGCAACGCTCTCCGACGACCAAGGTTGACGAAGAGTGTATAGAGTCGAGAGGGCAAGAAGAGAGAGAAATGGTGAGATATAGAGAGAGAATGGAGAGAGATGAAAGAAGATAAATTTAGGATTTGTCAGTGAGGTGGGTGGATGGATTATGTTAATATTATTATTAATATTTAAAATTTTAATTATATCTAATTTTTTAAAATAAAAAACTTGTATTTCTTAATTATGAATTGAGATATCGAAAACTTTTAGTCCTTGTAATTTCCACAAACGACTATTATTTTATCCATTTAATTGGGTTATTAATTTAGTACACTAACCCAAATCGAATAGAAGAATTTTATTACCTAGGCAAAATTATTAATTTATCAATGTTTTACTGTAGAATCAAAGTCAACACAGCCAGTAGATTTTCTAATTTTTTTTAACTATTTATAAAAAAAATTATTTATGGTCCACTATAAAGTCACAAAATATCATTGTATTTTAATATTTAATTATACAAGCAAAACGAGTCAAATCAAAGTCAAATAGAATTTTGACGATGATGATATCTTAAAAATGAAAATAAAAATGAATTATTAAAGCAATTATATACGTCATTTTTACCTTGTTATTTTGAACTCTGCATTTAACGATTTTTCTATTTGAAAAATGCGACGAGAAGCTTGCAATAAATATTCCAAAATGGTACCGAAAACCTCTTCGACTAATGGAAAAGAGGCTACATCAAAATATGAATAAAAATAAAAATAAAAATAAAAAACCGAAAGTTAAAAAATTATGTGATTTTTTAATTTTAAAAGACCCCCGTGTATACTTCCTACAATTAATAAACCGAAAGTTAACAATTAATAATCTCGATTTGTACATCTTACATGAAGTCAACCACATTGTACACAAAGAATGTACAAGTAAAATAATTCATTACAGTAAATGGTTAGTCCATCATGTTCTTTTGAGAAAAGACCACTTTTGTGGAAATTTTGCAAAAGGCCAATTCTAAATGAAACTATCAAAAATGTTCTTAAATGTTCGATTTTTCATAAAACATAATTTTATGGGTAAATAACTTTTGAGACAACTTTTAAACGCTTTCAAAACAAATATTTATTTTGAGAGACAATTAGATGACATACTAGACAGTTTTAATTGCCTTGAAAGATAGTTCGACCAATTACAAAATTTAGTTCAACCAATCAAGACAGTGTCAATCTGTCTTTCAATGCCATTATAATGTTTAGCATACCAACAATCATCTCGCAAAATGAATTTTTTCTTGTTTGAGATTTGCCTCAGTAAGTAAGCACCCAAATGAATTTTTCTTTTGCAAATTTTCAAGATTTGTGTTAGAAATTATGCACTTGCCAAATGGGATGTTTTATTTTTATCAACAAAAAAAAAGCACATTTTATGTCCATTTTCTTAGTTTATTACGGGGTTATTATGCCCTGTTTGATTCCATTATTTCACATTTTAATGAGAATAATAATAATTTTTTTGAAGAATGTATTGAAATAGAAGAATTTTTTTTAGGTTTGTATATTATTTTATTGAAAACATGTGATTGATAAGTAGAGAGAAAAATAAATTTTAATTTAATGGGGAAATTATTTGATCGTGATCGTGATCCTGTTCTCAATTAATCTAATTCCAAAATAATTTTTTTTATAATTTTTCAATCGAACTATAAAATTAAGTGGTAATTGGGTCAAATAGTCTCTTCTATAATATAGTTTGAGATTTTAGCTTCTAACCAAAAAAACGTGTTTAAAATAAATAGTTTAAGCTATAATTTATAAACTACCTCATATACCCTTATTCAATAAAACTAAATGAGTAGAAACGTCAATTATACGTTTAAAATAATCAGATGCCGTTTGGGTCACATGTCTCGATTTCACTCAAAAATTAGTTTATCATAGTTTGAAACATCTTAGTAGACTTGTACGTGTTGAATTAACTAATTTATTGAGTATCTTATGTGGACACGATGGAATATAAAGTGAAACGAATATACAAAATTGTTAAAACGGGGTATCTATTTCACTTTGAAACTAATAAAACGGTATTTGAAACATCATACATGACTCGTACACATTGAATGACTACACGTGCTATGTTTTTGGATACCGTACTTGCTGCTTAGTTTTTCTTTTATTGTCAAGTGCAATGTAGTTTACTACCTTAGAGTGACTCACTATAGTTTGAATAAATGTATCCATGGACATAGCCATACTTTCAATTTGGGGGAGGGGGGGGGGGCGAAAATACGGAGGGTGGAGGGGGGGCGGCCCCCCTCCCAGGGGTTTGGGGGCGGAGCCTCCAATTTGTTTTTTATTAAGAGGATTAAAAACGACGATTTTGAGTACCAAAATAGATCAGTTAGATTGACTGACCAAAAAGACAATCAGTTTATCGATACAAAAATAATATGTTCATCTATGTGTCTAACACTATACAAATTGAAGACATGAAGTTAGATGGACATAAACAAGATAAAAAGTAAACTGCTTATTTATATAACAGATAGTAGAGATGACTTGGACATCTGAAATTAATCATTCCGTAAGGGTTTTTAATTAGGTCTGCTTGAAAATTGGGTTTTAATTAGTTGGGCCTGGAAATTGGGAACTTAGCTTTTAAATTGGATTTTGGCCATTTATTTATTCAAGTAACTATTGAATCTTTTGTTTAAGTCTAAAATTTTTGTATGATTGAATTTTAGAGGGTACGTTTATTGGGTCAATATTTATTAGTGGAAAAAAAATCAAAAATTTGTGGGGACGAGTCAAATATTTTTTTTTTAACAGAAAAATACATTACAAATTAACTAGAAATAATAAACCAGCGGACAATGTTGGGGGTTGTCGCCCCCTGCCCCTAGCTCCGTCATTGAATGTATCGATCGCAACATCGAAATAGAGTTAAAACTTTCATGTGGTTACGGGCATGAATGAACCGAAACGAATACTAAATGAGTAGAAACGTCAGCCATAAGTTTAAAACGACTAGATTCCGTTTTGGGTCATGGGGTATCGATTCACTTCGAAATTAGTAAAAGATGCTTTAAAACATCATACATAACTCGTACACATTGAACGACTACACGTGCCATGTTTTCGATACCACAGTTGCTACTTACGTTTTTCTTTATTGCCAAGTATAGTGTAGTTTCTTACCAGATTATGGAGTGACTCATTATAGTTTGAAAAAATGTGTCGACCGCAACGTCAAAATATAGATAACACTTTCATCCTTAAGCATTCATGTGGTTATAGACGTGAATGAATCGAAACGAACACGTGTATAGATGTTGATTAGGGTTGCTATGAAATTTTGTTATGTTTTTCATTGTATGAATGTTTTATTCAAACATTGAACCAATCAGGGTTGAAACAGAGTTGCAGTTTTTATGACAGCTTGTATATTTGCAATGGAAAAACAAATTATATTATTAACTACGCAAATTCACCCAGTCTAAAAACTACAGTTATACATTTAAAACGAAAACATGTCATTTTGGGTTACGAGGTCTCGATTTCACTACAAAACAAGTATTGAAATATCGTAGATGACTTGTCCGGGCTGAATGAGCAAAAATTATGCGAACTGAACACTGAATTAAAAAAATGGCAGTGGTACATTTAAAACATTCATGTGCCATTTTAGGTGATGAATCGATTTCAGTGGGAGACGTACTATATTTTGTATACCCTAAATGGCAGTCATACTTGTAAAATGATATTACGTCATTTTAGTTAACATGGTCTTGATTTCACTTGTACATATTGAATGATCAAGCATCCTATGTAGTTGTATACTCTCAGGGCCGTACCTGTGTTTCGCGGGGCCTGAGGCGAATTTCAAAATTTGGGCCCATAAATCATAATGAATAAGCTATGAACCTTAACACGACATTCAATGTTGAAAAAACTAGCCTTTAGCTGCACATATCATCCTTGACATTATATACCGGCAATTTGACCATGAAATTTTGACTATTTTTCAACAAGGATTTCTCACAAAGTTCATAAACTGCAATCATTATTCCATCCATTCTTTTTCTACAACAGTCATGTGTTAATCAGTCATCGATGAGTCCACCCATTCGGTTTAGGCCACGAAAACACCAAGCAGATGCTACAGAAGTGTCACCAATAATCCCATGGCTGCTACCTGCCAAAGACATCAACTTACAATAGAATTTTAGAACGGACTAGCTCTTTCCATAGAAAGCACGCTTCCTGAAAACATTCTCTGAGCTTCACATTTCAATGTTTCCACATTTAGCTCAAGGTCTCAAAAGTGTCTCCAAAACAAATAATCCATCGTGCAATATATTTAGCAATAGGTCCTGCTGTCTGAATTTTCCCATCTTCAAATACACAAACCTCTAAAGCACTAGCTACCTTAACTTACTCGTAAACAGAAGGCCAAGGATGAAACAACACCAGTAATCTAAGCCTAATTCTCAACAATTTTAGGGGTCAGATCCATCTATCGAAAGGTCAACTGAAACTTTTGCAACAATGTTGGGTCCTTAATTTTGGCCTATTACTGCCTATTCTAAAATGTTCTACGGGTTGGAATGATCTTTTAAACAACAAGTTCTTTAGATCTGCCAAAATACAAGCCCTGACAATCTAAATTGTTCTTTTCTTAATTAGTTCTTAAGTGGTTCTGCCTAAACTAGTTGGCAACTTGGCATATACCTCATTTCAAATGTTCTGTTATTAGTAAAAAAAAAAAAATCATCTTGGTCGTGTAAATTTAGAAATTCTTACTTCCTAGTATTCAGCTATTATATTTCAAAAATAACTCAAAAAGTTAAAATTAACAACTAAATTAAATAATGAGGTTTCAAATAGTCTCTGTATCTACCATTCTCCTGATAAAAAATTTCATGATATGACTGACAACTAAAAATCCTAAAACATCATTTGTTCGTTCAAAATTAGGGCTTTGAAAAATCGGTATTCATTAAATAAATCAATTGAAACTGCATATCCCAGTGGTTCCATTTTTAAGATCTCAAATCCATGAAAGAGAAATTTTAACCCGAATATACATAAAAGAGAAGAACAAAATAATCAACAAATGTACTGGATTTATACACAGGAGTGAGTGTAAAAGCTGAAGCTCAACAAAAGATTGCATAGCGTACCATGATTTGAAGCTATGATCTACTGGTGATTCAACTGATTTTTCTGATTAGGACAGTCAGAATGGAGAGAGATTTGGGAAAATGGATGGAGCTGAATATTTTGGAAATTTTGCACTGCGCATATATATAATCTATTTGCATTGATATTGCATGCATCATGAAAATAAAGGCCCGTATAATGTTGAGAATGCTAAATATTTAGCGTTGGCGTTGGCATCGGCGTGGAGAAGAGAGAGATTGGCGTCGCCGGTTCACAGTTGGACTTGTAGTTGAAATGAAAGGAGAAGAAGTGGCCTGAGGCCTCAACGCCTCAAGGTTTCTCTCTCTCTCTCTCTCTCTGTGTATCTCTCTCAGCGTCGGACACAGAGCCGGACATTGAAGTTTTAGGTTTAAAAAAAAATGGGCCCCTAAGAAATCTGGGCCTGAGGCGGTGCCCTCTTGGGCCTCCCCTCAGGTCCGGCTCTGTATACTCTACCCCTTAAATGACACCCTTACGTATGAAATGAAAACATATTATTTTGGATCAAGGAGTTTCAAATCCACTCCAAAATTAGTAAAATAGTGTTTCGAACATCATAAAAGACTATACGGCTCCGTTTGATTGGCGATATTTTCCCTGAAAGTAGGAAAATATTTTCTTACTTCCACTTTTTGACTGTTTGATATGCTAAATTTTCCACGGAAAATGTTTTCCTCCCTTTTTCTAGGTACAACCCTTTAATGTACGAATGGTGGAAAATGTTTTCCAACCTTTTAGGTGGGAAAACATTTTCCAACTTTTTTTTAGCCATGGCAACCAATTCTATCAACCATTGTAAAAAAGATTTTCATTTTTGTTGACAATTTCTATGTAAAACAAAGTCAAACGAATATTGTAATTTTTTCTAATTGTTTTAAATTTTTTTTTTAACTTTTTGGTAATTGAAACAAATTCTTAACCCAATAGTAGAAAATATTATCACTTTAATGGACAATTTCCATAAAAAATGAAGTCAAACGTATTTCAAACTTTCAACATTTTCCATGGAAAATTATACCAATCAAACACATTTAATTACAATTCCCCGTGAAACAAGTTCTAGGCAAATATTTTCCCTGGAATTCGTTTTCTTTCCACCCTATTTTCCATGGTGCAATCAAACGGATCCTACATGTTGAACAATATATTGAAATATAGTTAAAATTTTTATCCTTAAATTTTCATGTAGTTACGGGCGTGAATGAATTGAAACGGACACTAAATGAGTAGAAACGTCAACCATACGTTTAAAACGAGTCGTTTTGGGTCACATGATCTCGATTTCACTCAAAAACTAGTCGATCATAGTTTGAAACATCTTAGTAGATTTGTACATGTTGAATTAACTAATTTATTGAGTATCTTATGTGGATACGAGGGAACATAAAGTGAAACGAATACAAAATTTGTTAAAACGGTACTTAGTAGTTTAAAAAGGCATGTTGAATCTCTTTTGCGATATACTCTAAAATCTAAACCATATACCCTAAAACCAAAACCCTAAACAGCAACCCTCCGTTTAAAATGATCAGATGCCGTTTGGGGTCACGGGGTATCGATTTCACTCTAAAATTAGTAAAACTGTGTTTGAAATATCATACATGACTCGGACACATTGAACAACTACACGTGCTATGTTTTGGATACCATACTTGCTACTTACGTTTTTTTTGTCAAGCGTAATGTAGTTTACTACCGAATTATGGAGTGACTTACTATAGTTTGAACAAATGTGTCAACCGTAACATCAAAATGTAGTTTAAACTTTCATGTGGTTACGGGTCTGAATGAACAAAAACAAATATTAAATGAGTAAAAATGTCATCTATACATTTAAAATGATCAAGCGTGCTACGTCGTTTTATTTTTTTATCGATCTTTGAAGTTTAATGTTGGTTATCGATTTTACTCTAAATATAGTGAAATTTTTTCTACTTTCATTTTCATGTGGCTACAAGAGTGCAAAGTGAAATAAACACAAAATTTGTTAAATCGACATCACATCGTTTATAACGATAGCACGCCATTACAGTACGAACTCTAAATTTCACTCCAAATATGGTTAAAACATATTTTTCATTAATTTTCATGTGGATACGAGGGAACATAAAATGAAATGAATACAAAATTTGTTAAAACGGTACTTAGTCGTTTAAAAAGGCATGTAAATAATTACATGTTTTTCTCTTTTGCCATATACCCTAAAATCTAAACACTATACCCTAAAGTCTAAACACTAAACGATAACCCTCCGTTTAAAATGATAAGATGTCGTTTCGGATCACGAGGTCTCTATTTCACTCCGAAACTAGTAAAACAGTGTTTGAAATATCATACATGACTCGTACACATTGAACGACTACACGTGCTATGTTTTGGATACCATACTTGCTACTTAGTTTTTCTTTATTGTCAAGTGTAATGTAGTTTACTATTATAGAGTGACTTACTATAGTTTGCATAAATGTGTCGATCGCAACGTCGAAATAGAGTTAACATTCTCATCCCTAAACTTTCACGTAGTTACGGACATGAATGAATCAAAACAAATAATAAATGAGTAGAAACGTTAATCATACGTTTAAAACGACTAGATTCCGTTTTGGGTCATGGGGTATCGATTCACTCTGAAATTAGTCAAATATGTTTTGCAACATCATACATGACTCGTACATATTGAACGACTACACATGCTATGTTTTCGATACCACACTTGCTACTTACGTTTTTCTTTATTGCCAAGTATATTGTAGTTTCCTATTAGATTATGGAGTGACTCATTATAGTTTCAAAAAATGTGTCAACCGCGACGTCAAAATATAGATAAAACTTCCATCCCTAAGCATTCATGTGATTACAGACGTAAATGAACTGAAACGAACACTAAATGAGTAAAAACGTCAAACATATGTTTAAAACAATCATATGCCATTTTGGTTTGAACTAACAGTGATGTTATAGTTACCAAAAACCTTATCAGAATTTATTAAAAATCATCACAATTTCAAGATTATATTCAACAATTAACATTCATTCATACATAACAAACGTGAATGAATAGAACTGAACACTAAATAAGTAAAAATGTCAACCATACATCTAAAACGATCAGATGCCGTTTTAGGTCGCAGGTCTCAATTTCATTCAAAAACTAGTCGATCATAGTTTGAAACATTTTAGAAGACTTGTACATGTTGAATTAACTAATTTGTTGAGCATCTTATCTCACAATTGGAATATAATGAAATTTGTATTATTTACTCATGGAACAATGTTGTTGATCACTATCGGGTGATTTTTTATGTTGGTACGAGAGTATATAAAGTGAAACAAACATAAAATTAGTTAAAACGTCATCAAATCGTTTATAATGATGACATGTCATTTTGGTTATGAACTCTAAAACATGTTTTTCATTAATTTTCATGTGGATACGAGGGAATATAAAGTAAAATAAATACAAAATTTGTTAAAACGGCAATTAATCGTTTAAAAAGGCAGCATGCCATTTTGTCGTTGGTTTTAATTTATAAATGGGGTATGAAAAACGAGAATGAAAGTTGGAATTCACGAGGGATTTATGTTTGGGGATATGGTAAATATTAAACTTCAAAGTGGTCATTTTAGTCATTTCAATTTCATGGTATTTAAGACTTTTAATATATGATTTAATAAACCAAAGGCTCTTGGAACAAAAACTATTGAGATGGGCTATTTTACCAAAGATTATTGTTGACTGACCCTTTTAAGCAAATCCCCCTAAAATTAATACATATTTTGAATCACGAAACATTGTGAAAGTAAACAAAAAAATTTACACTTACAAGTTAAATTCGAAGTATAAAAGTATTTGACTAAACAAAATAAAACAATTTAAATCCTTATTTGATTGTAACAAATTTCATGAAAAACTGTCACCCTCGAGATAAATAAATTCCACCTTACGACTTGATTGCAACACGAAAATGGAAATTGGAAATTGAATTTCAAGGCCACTGCGTGAAAACGAATTCGTGTAGATTTGCTTGATTTTTATTTTCCATCTAACCTTTCAACAAAGTGGAGCGAACCAAGGGTGACCTCCACCCGTTCCCCTACAAATAAATATATGATTAATCCAAATTGGCATATTCTATCACGAAAAGGAAAAGCTCTAAAGATCAAAGCATTCACTTCAAAGATCATCAGCCAATTTTCATCCTCAAAAATCAAGTAATATCCATAAATCTAAAGGTCCTAATTTTCATTTTTGATTTCAAGAATTTGATAATTAGTACTTGGGGTGCATAAATTTAGATCTTGGTTTTGGTATTTTGATTAATTCAGGGTTTCAGATGGGGGCATTTGTATCGAAGTTCTGGTTCATGATGTTCCCTGCCAAGGAATACAAGATCGTGATTGTGGGGCTTGACAACGCTGGCAAAACGACGACGCTTTACAAGCTGCACTTGGGAGAGGTGGTTACTACGCATCCTACTGTTGGAAGCAACGTCGAGGAGCTTGTCTACAAAAACATACGATTCGAGGTGATATACTGAATAATCTAATTTAAGTTGTTAATTAGCCTCTGATTTTTATGGATTTTTTGTGTGCTGAAATTATAAATTGTAGAAAATTTGTAGCTTTAATAAGTTTTTTATTACTTTGATCCAATTGTGATGGGTTTTTTTATAGATTATCTGTTTTTCTTTTGAGATGTGCTAAAAATCCTGTACTAACAATTTTATTAAGTTTATTTCACATGGTATTTTTGGATATTGTGCTTGCATACATTTGAGTTAATTCTTAGAAAGTAATTTTAAGTTTAAAAGTCATATTGCCTTAAATTTGGAATCAGCTGGAGAGAATAAATATAAGCATTTTTTTGTTGTGGCATGTCTTATCTAAATGAAAGTGTACACCCAATTACTCAGTGTAGGCATTAGATGAATATTATGTGATTTCTATCCTTGAGATTAGGATATCAGTGCTTTCAATATTGTTCCTCGTAAATTGAAAATTACGATTGATTAATCACAGAAAAGCTTTATATGTCCTGATGATACTTTTGTAAAATTCCTGGAACTTATGCCATACCCCGAGGTGGCCATACTGGGAAATAAGGTTTCAATTGGAGGTTAATGGTTTAATATACTAAAGATAACTTTAGGATGCTCTCGAGTTAAACAATATCAACGAAAAAATGTTCAACTTTCTAACTAGAACTACTATACTCTAAGTTATGGCGGCAAAAATGTGTAGATTTGAATAACGTTCAGCAAAGATTTACATTACATGTATAGGATGTACACACTTATTACTTGTCGATTATGCGTTTCTTGGTGCCAGTGGGTTGGACTGTGGCAGGTTATTAGAATTAGATTTAATGGGACTGTGTGTTTTTCTGTGGTTTCCTGGTGGTGGTGTTGTTGGGATCAATAGCCAGACCTCTTTCCAATTCGGAAGATTGATAACAAGACCAGTTACCTAGTGGTTATTGGTAATTTAAAGGATGTTCATATTCTCATGCTTTATTTTTTTGGATTGTATCAAATGTTGGACAGAGGAGGATATAAAGTGATATTATGGAGATTTTGAATATCACATATTGTGCTTGTATCTTGAATGTGCTAGTAGTAGATTGCAAAACATGAATTTGGTTTGATCGGGATTCGTTTATTATGGGGTCAGAAGGTTAAAGACTGAATCAAGGTGGAATGCAGCCAGTGGCTTGGGTTCTTTTGTTTCTGCGACTTTTTTTCTATTGATGTGTCAACATTTGATTTTATATTTTGACCAAACCACAAAATTTAATATGAAATCTCTAGTGGAAAGATAACCTTGAGGGGTTACTCAATTGGTCAGGCCTTGAGTTTGCTCCCCAATGGTCACTAATTCGAGTCTCCTCAGGGTCACTGAGGTGAGTATCCGACCGTAAACTTTAGGGCCCCGTGGGATTAGTCGAGGTGCGCCAAGCTGGCCCGGATATCCACGGTTATCAAAAAAAAAAAAATCTCTAGTGGAAAGGTAGTAGCTAAAGTGCATTGCAACAAATGTAAAATGTGCACCCACGAGTTTTAGATTCCTTTAGATCCATAGCCCCAAATGGAAAATGTGGCTATGAGTTTTTGAATTTTTTCATCCATAAAGTGGCTTTAGAAATTTATAAAATATACATTTGATCCCTTAAAAACAATTCTTCAATCCAAAAGGCCCAAGTTATTATACAAAAATTCATGAAAACCAAAAATAAAAAATCTTGACATCATCAAAAACTAACAACTAGGCTAAGAATTAAGTTGTGAACAGTGCTTTAAAAAGCTTGCATAGGCTCGAAGTTCAGACAAAAAGTCTCGCTTTATCCCTAGGTACTTTTTTTTAAAAATTCCTAAACGGCTGAATTTTTTCCTTCCTCTCTTTCATCTTCCCTAGGCATGCTTTATTAAATTTTTAATTTTTTTTCTTTTTTTTAAAGTCATTTATTTGACTTACTTTATTAATTTTTTATTTTTTTTAAAAAAATTCATTTGAGTTTAATTTCAAATTTTTAAAAGACTTTATCTGTACAAAAAATGACTTTATTCGATAAAGAGTTAAATAAGATTAAACTACAGTGCTATCTACACATGTAATTATGATCATGAAAGTTGTTGTTTTGTTGAAAACTTCGAAAGCATATATGAAGTTCCTATAAATCTATTAAGTAGGACTTATCTAGTTAAGAATTGCAACTATGAAAAATAGTCTAGTTTTTTCATTTCAAAAACTTGAAAATTATGTAATTGACTAAGTATAGTAATTATTAAGTAAATATAGTATTATAGTATTTTATAATTTTAGATGTTTGATGTGTATAATTTTTATTATCAAATGATTTTTAAAATGATTAAAAATTTAAAATAATATTAAAAATAAGAAAACGTTTTTTTAGGTCTAGGCATTGCTTAGGCTCGCTTGAAGTTTCGTTTCCACGTCTAGCCATGCTTCACGCCTTTTCACTGGTTGTGAATGAATAATCCTCAACTAAAAGAAATATCAGATATTGCTTTTATGTCATCTTTGTTTATGTTCCATATAAACTGAAAGATACATTTATTTTCTTCATTGATAAGATCTATATGTGCACACATTTTCTAATTATACTTTGCATGTAAACACGCAATCATGTGTGATGTATATAAAATGGAAATAGCATTTTACCTCCAATACTCGATGACAAGCTGCACTGTCATGTCCCTTTCAAGATCTCTCTGTGAAAATAATGGAATTTGCTGAAGGCTGATATCAACTCTCCTTTCTGTTTCCTCTACATGCAGTGTTACTTCATTCACGCAATAACAACACAAAAAACCAAACCCTTATCCCAAACTTCTTTAGTCAAACATATGAGCTTACGGGTTAAAAATAATGTGGGCTCGTGTTGGGTTCCAACATTATTTGCCAAATTTGTCCATCCAATGACGGCCCAACATTGATACCATACACATATAGCCTCTGTTTGGGCTCCATTTTCGTGGAAATGCATTTTTCTCTTTCTTATTTTCAACCACACATTTTTCAATAAAATAATATTACATGTATATCCAAAACTCTTCCTTATTTTTTAATCAAACATTCTTCAAAAATCACTATTCCAAAATACTTTTTTTTTTCTCAAAATCTATGTTCGATAGTGTTTGGGGTATAATTTCATCGTTGTCCAAATCATGCAATTCATAAAGCCAGACTATAACATATAATTTATGATAATTCTGGCCAAGACTAGTACTCATGACGGATTTTCTCACAAGTGTACGAGTAAAGCAGATTTAGAAAACTATATTGTCTCTGTGTCCGGTATTACATATTGTGCCATAATTTGATGGACACAAGTTTGTGACTAATTTACTTTAGGCCCATGTACTGCTTTTCAAATTATAGTTTGGTCCTCTCATTGGACAAACTAATCTGTTTAGGTCTGTTTGTCTTCTATACATGGATATTTGATGGAGGGTATCTTGGTCTCCAAGCTTAACTTTTGTAAAATAATATATTGAATGATATATTGAAATCGTGAATATTACAATGTACAATACCCTATTTATAGGGTTATAACTAAACTAAGAAAGGAAAGATTATACCATAAACTATCTTAGGAAAGTATAACTAATTACAATCTATTACAATCTTTGACACTCCCCCTCAAGTTGGAGCATAGATATTAATCATACCCAACTTGTTACAAAGATAATCTACCCGAACCCCATTTAAAGCTTTCGTGAAGATATCTCCTAATTGTTCTCCAGTCCGCACATACTCGGTAGAAATCAAACCTTCTTGAATTTTCTCACGAACAAAGTGACAATCGATCTCAATATGCTTAGTTCGCTCATGAAACACAGGATTAGATGCAATATGAAGGGCAGCTTGATTATCACACCATAATTTTGCTGGTACTGAAATTTTAAGGCCGATTTCAGTCAATAGTTGACATATCCATATTATCTCACACACTGACTGTGCCATAGCCCTATATTCTGCCTCTGCACTTGATCGTGACACAACATTCTGCTTCTTACTCTTCCATGAGACCAAATTTCCTCCAACGAAAATACAATAACCTGATGTGGATCTTCTATCCACTTTGGAACCTGCCCAATCTGCATCTGAAAAACCTTCAATACGAGTGTGCCCATGATTTGCATACAAGATACCTCGTCCGGGCGCTCCTTTCAAGTAACACAAAATCTGTTCTAGTGCTGCCCAATGATGAACTGTTGGGGATGACATAAACTGACTAACCACACTGACAGAATATGCAATATCTGGACGAGTCACCGTAAGATAATTCAACTTTCCAACTAATCTTCTATATCTCTCAGGATTTTCAAGTCGTTCTCCATCTCCTGTAAGGTGCATGTTTGGGGTCATTGGAGTACTACAAGGCTTCGCCCCCAATTTTCCCGTTTCAGTCAATAAGTCCAGGACATATTTTCTCTGAGATAAGAAGATCCCTTTCTTACTCCTTGAGACTTCAACACCCAAGAAATACTTTAGCACCCCTAAGTCCTTTGTGTGAAACTGAGTATGGAGAAAAGACTTAAGAGATGAGATTCCCGTAGTATCACTTCCAGTAATAACAATGTCATCCACATACACAACTAAAAGAATGATACCAGATGCAGAATGTCTGTAGAACACAGAATGGTCAGACTTGCTTTTCATCATACCAAACTTTTCAACAGCCTGACTAAATTTTCCAAACCAAGCACGAGGACTCTGTTTTAAACCATATAGAGATTTTCGAAGACGACAAACTCGCCCAGACTCCCCCTGAGCAACAAAACCAGGAGGTTGCTCCATATACACCTCCTCCTGAAGATCACCATGAAGAAAAGCATTCTTGATATCAAGTTGATGCAAAGGCCAATGGTGAGTAGCCGCCATAGAAATAAACAACCGAACAGAAGTCAATTTAGCCACTGGAGAGAAAGTGTCAGAATAATCCACCCCATAGATTTGAGCATACCCTTTAGCGACAAGACGGGCTTTCAGTCGAGCAACGGACCCATCTGGATTTACCTTAACTGTGAACACCCATTTGCACCCTATAGCCCGTTTCCCTGAAGGTAAATCAACCAAATTCCAAGTACCATTGTCATCCAAAGCATTCATTTCCTCTATCATTGCATGATGCCAACCGGGATGAGATATAGCTTCATGAACGGTTTTAGGAATAGAGACAGAATCAAGGGATGCAATAAAGGAAGAAGATGAAGGCGACAAACAATTATAAGAAACAACAGAAGAAATAGGATAAGTACATTGGCGTTTACCTTTGCGTAATGCGATAGGGAGATCATCGTTTGAGACTGGATCTGATGACGAAGGAGCAGGTGCGGGACATGAATCAGGGAGGGTGCGCCTGGAGTAAACATGACTAATAGGAGGCCTGACAGGAGCTGGCTCCGAGACAGGGGCAGTGGATGTGATAGAATATACTAACAAATCATCATCGTCCTCCCCCTGATGTGCGGGAGGAGGAGAAGACGGAAAATAAGGTGTGGTTTCCATAAATGTAACATCAACGGAGACAAGATATTTGTTAAGACGAGGACAGTAACATCTATAACCTTTCTGAAGACGAGAATAACCAAGAAAGACACATTTCAAGGACTTGGGATCTAATTTGGTTACATGCTGACGAACATCCCGAACAAAACAAGTGCTACCAAAGATCATAGGGGCAACAGGAAATAGTGACTTAAGGGGAAAAAGGACTTTGTAAGGGATCTCACCACAAAGAACAGATGAGGGCATGCGATTAATCAAAAAACATGCGGTAGAGACTGCATCGGCCCAAAAAGGTTTAGGAACATTCATTTGAAATAATAGGGCTCGTGCAGTTTCAAGAAGATGTCTGTTCTTTCTTTCTGCCACTCCATTTTGAGATGGAGTATCAACACAAGATGTTTCGTGGAGTATACCATTCTGAACCATATAAGACTGGAATAATGCTGACATATATTCTTTGGCATTATCACTCCGCAAAGTACGGATCAAAACATTAAATTGAGTCTTAATCTCAACACAAAACGCACAAAAGATAGAAAACAACTCGGAACGACTTTTCATTAAATATAACCAGGTTACACGAGAATAATCATCCACAAACGTAACAAAATACTTAAAGCCTGGTTTAGACAAAATGGGACAAGGACCCCAAACATCAGAATGGACTAATTCGAAAGGACCACTAGCACGTTTATTGACTCTTGGACTTGAGCAAAGACGATGGTGTTTTGCAAACTGACACGACTCACAATCTAATGAAGATATCGTACTAAACTGTGGACAAAGCTTCTTGAGCAAAGGGAGAGATGGATGACCCAACCTACAATGTGCTTCGAAGGGAGATGTGACACCAGAGCAAGCAACAGATTTTGCTATCGGCGTGTCCAGAATGTAGAGGCCTCCAGACTCATGTCCTTTACCAATAGTTTTCTTCGTCAAAAGATCCTGAAACAAACAATGATCAGGGAAAAATGAGATGCAACAATTAAGAGTACGAGTAAGCTGACTTACAGATATCAAATTAAAGGACAGGTTAGGTAAATGTAAGACAGAAGACAGAGGAAGCAGAGGGGTAGGAGTAATTGTGCCAGACCCAAGAACACAAGATGGTGACCCATCAGCTAAAGTCACAGTAGAGGTGGAAGTATGTGACTTAAAGGTAGAGAATAAATCAGAATTACCTGTCATATGATCTGTGGCACCAGAATCAATGACCCATTTGGAGGATGAGGAAATTAGACACGCATTTGGGTTACCTGAATCAGCAATAGCGGTGACAGAGGAAGATGATGACTTTAGTGACTCTTGATACTGTGAGAACTTGGCAAATTCATCTGCAGAGATAATGATTGATTTTCCAGGATCCTCATTAGTGGATGCAACATGGGCCGAGTGAGCTTTTTGATTCCTGTACTGAAGCTTTCTACACTCACGCTTCGAATGTCCTGGCTTGTGACAGTAATAACACACAATTCCTCCAGAAACTCGTGTTCGAGCTTCAAACCCTTGCGAACCTCCTCCTTTATTCACACTCTGATTGGTTGATCTCACGGGCTCATAAGTATTATTTCGACTGACCAGAGCACCATTGAATTGAACAGGTGGGGCACTTTCGGTGCGGAGTACTCGACTAAATACTTCTTGTAACGATGAGATCTCAGATCCAGAAAGAACTTGAGACTTAGCAGTCTCAAATTCGGAGGAAAGACCAGCAAGGAAACTCATGACAGCCATTGTTCTCGCTGGTTTTGTTGAACTTTTACATCAGGGCTAAAAGGCAGTAACATATTAAGTTCCTCATAAATCTTCTTAAATTCCATAAAATAGGTTGTAAGGGATTTATCATGTTTCTCTGCACGGTAAAATGCTTTGCACACCTCAAACATTCGTGAAAGGTTCCCTTTACCAGAATACAGGAAATCCAAATAATCAATCAATTCTTTGACAAATTCACAGTGATTGATCAAGCCAATTACCTCACTATCGATGGAATTTCGAATTTGCAAGAATAAGCGAGCATCCTCTCTAAGCCACGTCTGCTTTGAATCATCTTTGGGGGGATCTTCAGTCAAATGAGTATCTTTGTCAATACTCCGTAAATAAAGTCGAACGGTCTTGCTCCAATCCAAATAATTTGAGCCATTAAGTTTATGATCCGTGATTTTTGACATTACAGGCACCATATCCGACGTACCAATGAATTTCTTTTCATCCATAACGACAAAGCAGCAATGCAAGATGGCCCAATAACCCAAAATAATTTACCAAAATAATTGAGGCCCAATAAGGCCCAATAAATCCAATAACCAAAGTATTTCACCAAAAGAAATCAAGCCCAATACACCAAAGTAATCCAGGCCCAATAACCAACTCAGGCTCAACACACAAACTGTAAGAAATTGAGCCCAAATAGATTCAAGGCCCACGACAGAAACTGAAATTGCCCACGACAGAGACTGAAGCTTCGACCTAGACTTAAGGCTCCTTTTATCTCTAAAAATGATCCCAAAGGCAGAGAAGAAGCCAGCGGAGAAGAAACCCGCCACCGAGAAAGCACCGGCCGCCGAGAAGGCTCCGGCGGAGAAGAAGCCGAAGGCCGGGAAGGAACTCCCCAAGGAAGGCGCAGCTGCCGGAGACAAGAAGAAGACAGTGACAACAGCCTGCCCAAAAACGTCGACCTCCGAAGACGCGAAGGACCAGAGATCCGGCACAGTCACGGAGAACTAGAGGAAGCTCGAGAACTTCGAATGAGAGCACTCGCCGGAATCTAGAATCCGTAGAGGAACGCCGAAACTGGAACGACGTCGAAGAGAAAGCCCCGAAACAGGAAGGTCCGATCGAAAACAAACTCACCGCCGGTAAGAATTAAAACCCTTGAGCTCTGATACCATGAAAAATAATATATTGAATGATATATTGAAATCGTGAATATTACAATGTACAATACCCTATTTATAGGGTTATAACTAAACTAAGAAAGGAAAGATTATACCATAAACTATCTTAGGAAAGTATAACTAATTACAATCTATTACAATCTTTGACAACTTTATTTGACATAGATCTTAATTTAGTAGTTGGCCTTTTGAGGTATAAAGAATCTCATATTTGAGCTTTCAAGATGCTTGTGGGAGGTTTAGCTAGAAGAATTTTTTGCTGACTTTTTATCATCTCCCTAGTCTTTTATAGGCTAGAATTTGTCCCGTGGAAAGTGTGTTGTTTATGGGAAGGTTCTATATCATTTGCTCTAAGAATAATGGCATGCTCATCATTATTTATCTATGCCACTCACCTCACCAAGTTTATGAGAATGTATTTTAGGATGGAAGACCTGTATCTTGCAATCTAAGAATAAAGCCATAGGGTGCTGTTGTTAGTTATGTAACCTTGTTAAAGAAATTTTAAAGGATTTCCTTTCTCGGAGACGATTTCCAGCTACAAAGATTTAGGACCTTCTTGATCATATTTGGGTAGGCAATGGACCACTAGTTGCTCGCTGATCACATCATTATACATAATTGGCATGTTCTTTGAGTTGCTAATGATTTTTTATCACTTTTTTTTAAAAAAAAAAAAATATCATTAACACTTGTGTAACTAACTACCTGGCAACTATGTTTGAAATGTGGAATGGGGTTCAACATAAACAATATTTAACATGTCATGGATATTCATCGAAGTGAAATGCAAAGGCAAACAATAAGAATACACCTTTCTTACCCTTTTTCTGTGAGCTGCAATAGCAAAAATGTGGATTAGTTTGTTATAGTGGTTTCAAATTATTATTCTTTGTTTTAACTCATTTTGAGGTGGTTCATGCCTAGCTTGCTTTGTCAATCTGACCTTACCTGAGTGAACTTGCAAACAGGTTTGGGATCTTGGTGGGCAAGAGAGACTCCGGACGTCATGGACAACATATTATCGTGGGACGCATGCAGTTATCGTAGTGATAGACAGCACTGATAGAGCTAGGATCTCTCTTATGAAGGATGAGCTATTTAAGCTGCTTCCACATGAGGATTTACAAAGTGCAGTTGTACTCGTCTTCGCAAACAAACAGGATCTTAAGGATGCCATGACGCCTGCTGAAATAACTGATGCACTATCCCTCCACAGTATCAAGAACCATGATTGGCATATTCAAGCTTGCAGTGCTCTCACTGGCGACGGTCTGTATGATGGTTTGGGATGGATCGCACAGCATGTCACTGGGAAAGCGCCTAGCTAGAATGATGAAGTACCATGAAAATGTTATAGTAATGTTTTCAAGTTCGGAGAATATAGATCGTTTGATGTATCATTAATATTCCATAACATGTGATTTGTAGTTCTCATGTTGATTTTTCTTGGAAGGTTTGTCTTGGGCGAAATTTCCCTTTACTGTATTTTACTGATGACACATTGTAGTGCTCAATTATCTTTTATATGTCCAACATTTTTTTATCTATATTCGCAAAATCAATGTAACATCTTGAACATATGTGCTATTTTTATTTCATATTTCGTATTGAAGTTACGTGATTTACACCCTTAAATGAGGAAAGATTTAAATTTATAGTGTCGAATGTTAATAATCCATTCCGGATTGTCAGACTATTTTTGGTCACTTCTTTTTCGTAGTTCAACTAATTTTCATTTTGCGGAAGGCGTGTGAAGTATGCTGTGAACTCTTCAAAACGAAATCTTGAAATCATTTTTATGAACTCGGAATATGTGTTGAATCTAGGTCTCAAAATGTGACGTTAAGCTGGAAAGCGATCAATGGCAGTGTTAGGTAAACCATCTTGTTAAGATATAACGACACTCCAAATGATTTTTTGTTCGGATTAAAGTATAGTGAAGTACGTTCGGCGTTGTGCGAAACAATGTCCAGAACTCCTTCAAACGATCAAATTAGCCATCAAAAGTGAATGAATCACTAATATGAAGAATTTGGAGAGTTTTTAGCAACCATGTGCCAAGCTCAGCTCCTTCTGCTTCTCTTCCTTCGTAGTGACTTGGTGACCTGTGCACCAGCTTCGTATCTTCGACTTCAATTGAGTGAGTTTGAGATCCCACGGATTTATCCTTTCTTGATTTTCAAGACTAATATTATTATAAATAAATAAATTGAAAGTGTAAAAACATATTTTTCATTAGTCTCAAAGTATAAAAACAAAATATTTTAATATAAATCATCGTCATGGATGAGACGTGCTAATTAATTAAAGATTGAAAATAAGAATTAAACAAAAAATTTAAGAAAATAATTACTTTAACGAATAAAGATTAAGGAGCTTAATTAAAATTAAAATATGGTGTATTAAATAAAAATTATGGTGACAATATAACTCTTTACTTTATATAAAATTAAACTTTATTCACAATTTTAGAAAATTGCCTTCGATTGGTCCTCCATTATTTCTAAAAATATGTATATTATTTCTTATTTTCAACCACACATTTTTTAATAAAATAATATTACACACAAATCCAATTTTTTTAACACACATTTTCTATCAAAATACTATTTTGAAATACACTTTGGATAAAGAATGTGGCTGTTGTAGTATGTTCCAAGGGGTTGGATTGTTCGCCCGTTAAAGTGGTACAAGAGCTGTTTGAACTATTGATTTACATAATTCGAAGTAACCAATTAGGTTTACAACGAAACCTAAAAATCGATCATTGATCCAACACACAAAAATCTTGGGATGTGTACGAAGAAATTGGGATCCACATGCTTACTAGATGATAAAACTTAACTTGAAAATTTCTACTTGTACAAAAAAAAATTTGTCAGAAATTGTACAGATACTCACGCAGGGGTGAGCCCTATGTGAATTAAATATTATCAAAAAATGGGGCCCACCCCTATGTGTGTATTATATAAGATTTTTTTTTTCCTTTTTTCTTTTTCTGTATGCAAAATTCAGGTATTTATTTACTAATTAAAAATATTTTTATTAATTGATTATTAAATAATATAATTAACTCACCACACCTCCACCACCCCTTACCGTTCCGGGGACTATTCTGATGACCGTTCCGACCACCACTCTTTTCCGACGATCGTTCCGACGACTGCTCTGATTCCGATAATTATTCTGGCGGTCGCAGTTCAAATTCCGACGGTCACAGTTCAAAAACTTTATAGGTCACGATTAAATCGTTGGTCACAGGTTTCAAAATTAGTTGGTTACAGATCAAAATTATAGGCACGCAATCACAGATTTCCAAATTAATTGGTCACGGATTTTTTACGATTGGTCACCGATCAAATTTTATAGGTCACACAGTCACATATTTTTAAATTAATTAGTCACAGATTTTTTACGGTCACAGATTATATAATTTCTAGGTCACAGATAAAAAAATGGTTGGTCACAGATTACCTAATTTTAAGATCACAGATCATATTTTTAGTCACCAAACCAAAATTACAAACACTCTTCATCCCTTCGTCATTACCACTATCACCACCGTCGCCAACCACAATACACATACCCACAGACCCACATCACACACACCGTAACCACAACCACCACCACAGTCGCAACCAACAACCACCACAACTTCACACAACACACACACGGTCGCAACCAACACACAAATGCCACAACCACACACAACTTCACACACACAGTCGTAACCAACAATCGCCACAACTTCACACACATACTGACGCCGACTGCCAACAGCAGCCTTGTTTTTGAACCCACTAGGGAAGGGAATGGGGAGGGAGGTGGGGAGGAGAGGAGAAGGCGGTGGAGGCGGCGGCCGGTGGAGTGGATTTGAGAGAAATGGTGAAGAGAGGGAGAGAGTTATAGATGGATTAGGGTTTGAAATGATTTAGGTTTAATATTAAAATAAAATACATGATTTTTAAATAATTAAACTTCTACCCTAATTTTTGAATTGGTGTAAATTATACACCTGATTTTTGTAATTTCCCATGTTTTCAATTCAGAGAGTGTGTGGGAGGACTGGCACCTCTAACTAGCTAGATTAATTGTGTTTATTCTTTTACACGGTTGAAATTACACTTAACAGGGTGGGTGGGATTTTTTTGACAATTTTTTATTATTATGGGTCCCGCATGGTCCCACACTAGTGAGTGTAGGTAAGGAATCTGTTAAATGAATTTCTGTACACACACAGCTTAATTCAATTCTAAAACTTTTGAGAATTTCTTAATTGGGGTTGCCGTGGACCCTTTAATTTCACCCAAGAATATTTACATAGATTTTCTTGCCCTAAATGAAATTGTTGAAATAAATGAAAACATCTAAATTTCTAGGTTAGGACAAGATATCTTCTCAAATATAAGAATCCATCCTGCCCAATTTGAAATCTATCTGAATTGCCATTGTTTTTGCATAATCTGGTCAAAAGTTCCACTCTTTATGCTTTGCATTTTACGCCCGAGGCTGTTAGGGTTATAAATTTCATTTTGAGCTGCTTGGGAGTTTAAAGGGAGCCTAATGATTCACTGGATTTTGCAGTAATTATTTGGTTATTATTATTATTTTGCTGTTGGCGCTGTTACATTATAAGTTATAAGTTCTAGGGTTTTGGGTCCTTTTAGGGGAAATATTAGTGACATTTCAGACTAAATGTATCCTTCTGATATGGATTTTGCCCGGGATAGTGGGACGATCTTAGTTCCCACGCGTTTTGTGTGGCCTTATGGTGGGAGAAATGTACTAATCAGTGGCTCGTTTACTGGGTAAGAATTTATCAGCATTGGTGAAAATGTATCTATATGCTTATTTAATTGAATTTACCTCCCTTATTGGGGATTTTTGCGATGATTTTGATGTTCTTTATGTCAAACTGTTAATATGTGCTTGATTGATGTTTTTTTTTTTTTTGGTAAAGGTGGACACAATGGCCAATGACTCCGGTTGACGGATGCCCTGCCTTGTTTCAGACAATCTGTAGCCTACCGCTGGGTTATCATCAGGTTTTTCTGTAATGTGGCATTTTGTTACGAAGTTGTCAGTGCCTCATTGATGATTTGCACTTAGATTGTTAGATATAATTAAAAGATATTGGAAATTTCCTGTCTTTTAGGATGATTTTAGTGTGGCCGAAATAAATGCTTCATGAAAAATGGTCTACACTGATTATTTGCTCTTGATTGTTAGATATGATCAAAAGATATTGGGAAATTAATGTCGTTTAGGATGATTCAGTATGACGAAAATAAATGCGTCCTACATTATGTGTTGATTTGCACCAAGTTTGTTATTCGGGGGATGGTTTGTTATGCCACGTGCCACGTCTTTGTCAGTTCTATTTTTTAATTCAGCATCATATATTATCTTGGATATACCATTTATGACTTGCAAAATGATACTTATGACCTCCATTATTTATTGTTGTTGCATTATTATTATTATTATTATTATGCCCATGTTGACTTACATTATGACCTATTGATTATGACTGTGCTGAGAATGGATTTACCATTAAACATTAATTCTTTCTTATTTTATATGTGTTTTACTTTGTGATGTTATTGGAAATGAAGGTATCTAGTAGCCTAGGAAAAAGCTGCACGAGGATTGATTAGTAGTATTACACATGTAAAATTTTAGATAATGTCAAAACTTGATGCATGAATTGATTAGAGAATGAAGTTCAGAGGAAATAAGTATTGACAATTAAACATAAAGGCTAAGAAATTGTCACTGATCATAAAATCTGTGCAAAAATTCTATATGGTAGGCAGGTGTTTTTGCTACGAGGTTGCTGGCAATCAAATAACTGATTAAAAGAAGGATCAGTCCTTTGCAGTTCTTACGTTTAAGTTTTTATTTACATATCTGATTTATGTGATGCTCCTACCTTTAGCCACTTTTTTGGTTGTCCTCCCATCTATCTCAAATTATTGTCGCTTTCCTAAACAAACTGGTTTATTTTCTTCCTAAAATTCCCGCTATCAAACTGATATCCTTCTTTTCTTTTTATTAATATTAATTTGACAAGAAGCATCCTTAGACCTTTTCATGATTAACAACAAGGTATGAAATTGGAAAATGTGCGGAACCAAAAATGCATTCAGTTACTACCTAAAGTAGTGCCTGGGTGAACTATATTATTTAATTTCTGATAGACGATTTTTTTTATTAGAATGGAATGACTGAAAAACCTCAATCAATCAAGTATTTTTCAAGTGATTTTTTTTTTTTTTTTGGAGTATTTGAATTGTTTGCCGATTTCTCATTAACTGTAGCTTTTGAAATTATTGTTACTTTACATGCAGTACAAATTTGTTATCGATGGTGAATGGCGACATGATGAGCATCAACCTTTTGTCAGTAGTAACATAGGAACAGTGAACACTATCCTCTTAGCAAGGGAAGCTAACTATCTTCCTGCAATGCTAAGTCCACAAATTCCTCCTGGTCCTGGCTCTAACATGGATGTTGATAATGAGGCATTCCACCGTGTGGTATTACATTTCTGCACATCAACTTTCTTTCACAAGTACAACTGTTTCTTCTAATGT
The DNA here is from genome assembly GCA_019097785.1 of Fraxinus excelsior. Lineage (NCBI taxonomy): Eukaryota > Viridiplantae > Streptophyta > Magnoliopsida > Lamiales > Oleaceae > Fraxinus > Fraxinus excelsior. The sequence goes on along the minus strand of CM032634.1, from coordinate 31,721,896 downwards.
GTCTGGTATTTGCTATTTTAACCTTCTATCTAAATTTTTGCTTTTGCAGAAATAGGTTTCAAAATAATTTTTCTTGTACATGTTATTAAGGACTTTAGGCTTTTGTTTACCAAAGTATCATTTATTTAAGCAATATGGGATTTGGGAAAATTATGTTTCCCCATTAAGTGCATTGGAAAAATCTAAAGGTGAAATATGTTTGATAATAGGAAACAAACTTGCAGTTTCTGCTTCCAAAATTTATATGTTTTTGCCTCAAACTGACTTCAATCATGCTCATTCTTAGTTTTTTTTTGGCCCTGCCACCATGTTGTTTAAATAAATAACATGCTTGTTCTCACGGATCAGTCACACGAAAGTGAGCTGATCTGGTTGTGGAACTTACTCACTTAATGTCCACAATAGGTTCGAGTGTCAGATAGTATGTCATATGAGCCCTTTTCAAGGATTTCAGAAGCAGATTTGGAGATATCTCGGCATCGTATAGCTTCATTTCTGTCAATGCACATGGCTTATGAGTTACTTCCTGAATCAGGCAAGGTCTGGATAATTATCCTTGCCTCCCCTTTCGTCATCCTTTGTCTTTGATGGCCATCTGGGCATGGTTTAATTCAAATTTTGTTTTCAATGATTTGGTTGCTCTTGGTTTGCAGGTCATTGCTTTGGATGTTGACCTTCCTGTAAAGCAAGCATTTCATATTCTGCATGAGCAGGTATTGCCATTAATAATGTGAAAGCTGAAGTTATTCAGAAGTACTTTATGTGTGTCGAGGAATATTAAATATCTCCATCATTTAACTATAATGCGAAGAACACTGCTATTGTAGAACTATCTAAATTAGCAATGCCATTTTCTATTTTTCTTTTTATCTTTGTTTTTATCCGAGAGTAGAGTAACCTGGGTGTCCATTAGAGCAAGCATTCTGAAATACCACTAGATTATAGAAAAACAAATTGATCGTTTGGTTTACGAGACTCGTCCAATTTTTCATTTCACTGCTGCTGGATTTGTTAACCGCCGCTAGTTGACATTATGGAGCATGTTAGGTTGGCTTATAAGCCTACTTATTTTACTTTTTCTCTCCTTATAAATAAGTTTATAAGCCCACCCAAACAGGTCGTCCACAAAGATGGAAACCCTTATGAGTATATGTTCTTGAGAAATACTTTTGCCTTCTTTTTTAAACCGATCTACTGGGCATTAAGTCCTGTTATTTGTTTTTTAATGCCTCAAGAAGTATGAGTTCTGCATTGGACCTACCCCAAAATAAAAGATGTTTTGTACTTGTGTCTTTCATTTCTCATTGCTTTCTGGTGTTGTTAGTTATCTACTTCCTTTCTGGTATATGCACCTGTTCTGATTCAAGAGTTTCCAGGGATTATCTATGGCACCTTTATGGGACTTCTTGAAGGGGAAGTTTGTTGGAGTTCTTAGTGCACTGGATTTTATATTGATTATGAGAGAGGTATGTTCTAAGCTCGCCTTTCTTTATTTTGTAGAAGATGGCTCAATTTTTTGGTTTTGCCTTCCTCCTTTTCTTTTGGTTTATTTTCTTATCCTTAATGACATTTCAAATGGGTGCATCAATCTATGCCTAGTGCACTTTTCTAATGTTTGTTTCCTTTTATTAGTATTTATGAATTAAATTGGCATGTCGCATGTATTCTATGAAAGAGTACAATTCCCTTATGTGTTTTGCACATCTGTTGCATGACGTACGATGTCAGACCTAATAAACCAGTATATGTTCCTCACTTCTGTGTTTTGCACATTTGTTGCACGACATACAATGTTAGACCCAATAAATCAGTATCTGATCAGCTGTTTGAAGCAGGAAGGGCACTAGATATGTTAAGAACTGATAAATGTAGGACACTAGGGATAAAAAAAATTTGGCAACCTAAGACTCTGAATTCATTCGTCGTAATCCTTTATTGATAGAATGTCTGATGTTGTGTAAGACCACTTTGTGATCGATGGTATTAATAAACATAATTAACAATATATTTATTATTTCAAAATATCTGTTGTTATTGGCACTTTATCTGCACCGAGGCTAAAAATAGGTATGCATATGTGAAAGAGTGCTTGTATCATCTAATTTATTAGTGTTTTAAATAAGCTTGTCTACCAGGTTTCTGTCCCCCCTTCATTGGTTCTTGTCATTCAGTAATTTATGACACAGTTATACCTTAATTCACCTAAATCTTGTCATGGTTTTTTGATGTTTCTCTACATCTTCTAATGTGTCTTATATCTATGTTGCAAGCATAAATAAAGGTAGGCCATAGGATTTGTTTGTCATAGTTGATGGATAATACTTACTACCAAATGATAAATTGTTGCAGAAATGATGGATTTTCCTTTTCTACGTGGCCTAACATCTTTTCATATAACCATCATTACTAGTTTCTGCATTGCAAAATCTTGAAATGTGCAGTTCCTGATACTCTGTATTGGCAGCTAGGTAATCATGGGTCGAATCTGACAGAGGAAGAGCTTGAGACACATACTATATCTGCTTGGAAAGAAGCAAAGTCATACCTGAATAGTGGAATAAATGGGCAACGAAGTGCAGTTCCAAGACTGCTTTTGCATGTGAGTACTATTTGTTGAATGTTACCATGTCAATTTCACACAAGAGTTTGTATGTAAATCTTATACATACAATTGTACAAATATTTATGAAATGAACCATTGGGATATACATTTTTCTTACTAGTTACATCCCTGTGATGATGGAACATGCTTTTTTTTTTTTTAAAGGTATGATGGAACATGTTCATACACTTGAAACAAATATTTGATGTAACAAACATACACATTATGATTACTGAAGCTAGCTTCCATACTTGACAATTGACATAATTTTTGCGAGTATTTGGAAACATTCTATTAAATTATAACTTGTGAAAACCCCTGGTTCGAGGCACGGAAGTGAGAACCGGGTATAATGTCTGACCCAATGATTGGTGTAGTATGGTCTAAAGATTGGCTTTACTTGCCTTTTGCAACAAAAATGTTGATCATCTTACATGCTTTGCCTATTAGGATATGCACATGATAAATTGGTAAATAATGTAGTTGATGCAAATTTTGATGTATATTGTCATGGACAGGCTATTCTGTTGATGCTCATAGATATAGTCCCTCTGCAGAAAATGAATGTATTATTTGATCTATTAATGTCGTTTAATCTACCATTCAAATAGCAATGCTTTGTAGTAATTCTTTTTCTTTAAAAATTTTTGCACGTTATCATAAAATATTGCTCCAAGAAAAACACCTTTTGTGCTGAAGAAAAATCTTTATTTGAGATGGAGGGAATAATTTTTAATCTAGTTGACTGGTTTCCTATAGCCCTTAATGGCCCTTTTTTTTTTTTCTGTGGGTGTCTTTGCTATTGAAGAGAGTATTATTTCTATTCTCTACAATAAGCATGAAGGTAATTTCTTTAATTGTGATGATGATTTTTCAGGCTGGGCCAAATAACAATTTGAAAGAAGTTGCTTTGAAAATTTTGCATGGTGGTGTGTCTACAGTTCCTATTATCCATTCACCTTCAGAGGATGCATTGAACCCACAGCTATTGCATCTTGCTTCTCTTTCCGGAATACTGAAATGTGAGGAAAATGATGCACATATTCACGTGCACGCGTGTGTATTTATGTATGGCTTAGTTTCAAAACTTTACATGATGTGCTCTTGACATTGTGGCACTTGACAGGTATTTGCCGATATTTTAAACATTCATCAAGCTCATTACCAGTACTTGAACTGCCAATTTGTGCAATCCCTGTCGGCACTTGGGTTCCCAAAATTGGAGAGCAAAATCAGCGGCCATTGGCAATGTTGAGACCCACCGCATCACTTAGTGCAGCTCTGAATTTACTAATTCAAGGTATGCATACTTATTTAGAGTGGTCTCCTCTCTCTTCCATCCCTCAGCCACCGTAATCCTATTACTTACCGAAAGTATTACTATTTTTTAATAATTTCTTCAATATTATAATCAGCTTGCACTTCTTTTCACATATGAAATCACTTTAAGTAAAATTTCTGACAAGTCTAAATAAATGTATTTAAAATATATTGGTGCGCACACACACAAGTATGCTGAAACCTTGATTGTGCTGTAAAAGCTAGTATATTTATTAAAGAGAAGAATTGGAATTCCAAATTATTTTGCCAGAAGTTAACATTAACAGCACATTTTTCAAATTTATTGAGTGCTTGTTCCTTTGACTTGGTCATTCTGAAACTTGGACCTTTTTTGCCTGGAAAGGTTATTGGTATAGAATATGAATGTGAAAAAAAATTATTTCAGCAGTAAAACTACTTCCAAGCACTTTGCACACCACGAGTACACGTTTCTCAAATTTATTTTGCGCTTGTTCCTTTAACTTGGTAGGTCTGAAAATTAACCTTTCCAGCCTGGAAAGATAGAGGTGGAGAATATGTACATGAAAAAAGAAATTTCAACGATAAAACTAATTCCAAGAACTTTGCACATGGCATGCACACACATTGTATGTATTGTGTAGGGAGATACAGCGCTCACTTCTAGCTGAATGCCTAAGCTGTAATGTCTCTTTCATTGCAGCTCAAGTTAGTTCAATCCCCATTGTTGATGACAAAGATTCTTTGTTGGATGTATATTCTCGAAGGTTAGTAGTGCCTGTAGTTGTGCTGTGCTTATAGCATTCAAATTATGTGTTTCAGGCAATTGGGAACCTATATCCAGTCACATTTTTCATAATATAAGGCTCCTTTTTTTTTTTTTTTTTGACAGTGATATTACTTTTTTGGCAAAAGACAAAATTTATACACACATTAATATTGAAGAAACAACTATTCATCAGGTAAGCACTTCTATTTTGTGTCAGCACCACATACGGCATTTTCATTTCGTATCATTTAAGGGACATAGGTGCATGTTGTCTTTGCTTGACAAGAAAAGACATTAACTGGGACCGGTAACTTGATTTTAAATTCATATAATTGGAAGATGTTACTAAAAGTCTAAATGTCTTCTTTGAACTTGTTGCAATAATAATTAGTTCTTTCCTCCAAGCTTGTTTCACGTAGTTGAGATTGTTAATGAAATTGTATCTTGGGCCATAAATGTGCCAAAGTTGTGACAGTGGGGGAGCTCATATGATGTAGGTATATGTGTTGATCTAGAGAAATTATAGGTTTATGGTATAAGTGAGCCTCACAGATCTTTCATGGTTCTTATATATCTTGTGGCCTTTATTTACCTATGGAATTCAGATATATGATGCACATTATTCCTTGTTTTTCATATTAAGTATTTTCCTTTCCGTATTAACTTAAAATACCTACTCTTGGAATTTTAGGTGTTGCAATACCGAGATGACCCCATCACAACGTACGATTATGAGAATCAAAGATGTCACATGTGTCTGCGGTCTGATCCACTGCATAAAGTCATGTTTAGATTATCCAAGCCAGGTAAACTATTCTTTGCTTTTTGCTTCTTAAGAAAAGAGCAAATTAAGCTTGAAAGTAAAATTTACTGGTTGCCGAACAAGTCTGTGTGTTACTTTTAAGTAAAAATAGTTGCCTGTCTTGAAAGAGTAGTTTTTATCTCACTGTTGAAATAAGTGACTTATTTGTAACTTCGACTGAATGCATGTTCCTTCTTCGAGTTCCTCAAGGTAAATAACTACTCACGTGGTTAATATTTCATTCTCAGGAGTCAGACGACTTGTTATTGTGGAGGCTGGTAGCAAACGCGTAGAAGGAATTATTTCACTGAGTGATATCTTTAGGTTTCTTTTGGGTATATGAAACAATGGCAACTGCAGATCCCGAGAGGGCGTGCTCACCTGCTAGGAAAATCTTGTTTTATGGTATCTGATCTCATTTCTTTCGTATATACAATTGGTTGGCCTCATATTTCTTGGCCTGGTTTTTTAGGTTAATAGGCTGAAGAATGAGGCATGTAAATTGTAACATTGTCGTTTTGCCTGAATCTGCTGGTCTCCCCTCGGAAGATGTCATTAACCAATTGTAAGATTAATGTACCCGCTATTTTGGTGTTAATCGAATGGAAATCAGGGATGTTTATGCTAAATAGAATGGTAGGGAATAAGAAAATGAGATAATTATTGGATGATTTGAGGTGTTTTACTGACATTATGCTTTTCATTTTTCAGTACTTCTTTTATGATACATTTTTGTTTCAAGTCATCAATTGTAATATTACTTGAGCCTACAACAGTTGCTTTGTTTTTGTTTTCTGTCTACACTTGAGTTGTTCTTCATTTCATCTATTTGATCTATGGCTGTATGCCGAGTTGCAAGATTTTTTATTTTATTTTATTTTTTTTATAAATCATTCAAATTTCATTTGACGACCGCAACAGTTTGGATTGACCAGTAGGGATTAAGATAACAGGAATATAACTGGTCTTCTTTTTTTTTTTTTTTTTTTTTTTAAGTGAGGCAAAACATCGGCTCCTTTTCCATTTCTAGGAGTAAAGCAACGTCACTCGCTTTAACATATTAGCAATTTCAAATAATTCGTAGGGGACAAAGTAAAATTGGATAGACCCTCGATCATGGCTCATTTTGCCTCGACATGGTCCACATGAAATTCAATCCTTACCATTTGCATACATATTGTCGACTTGAGGTTGTGCCCCAAATTCAAAGTGGATGCGTATCGTGTCCCCATTTTGTTCGTTGTTATATCCATTTGATCGATGGTTGTATCCTTGTGGAGTTTCATGATCTCAAATTTCATTAATGGAACTCATCCCAAACAATGGGGGCTATGTAACTAAAGAGTAATGATATTCATCCCCATTGGGATTACAAAATGAAATGTTGAGCCACCTAAACTGTATTTGTAACCCACTGAAGATGAATAACATTACTCGTAACTAAATGGAAATACGACTGGTCCAACTGACCTCTTGCAAATTTATACTTCACATTATCTTGCAATTACATAAGAGAGATGCACACCTCCCATTTGAACATCATTTCTTTATGAATAGACAGGGTTTGGAAATTCAAAAATGCCCGCAAGGTCTTGGTAGAGACTTAAAATTCCCTTCTAGGCTTAACTGGTGTTTCTATTAAAAAAATATACACACCCATATACTAACTATTTGCGGACAATATGGTGTTCTTTTGGTTGTTGGATCTTTAGTTCTGTAAATCTTTTTATTTACTTATTTTCTTTAGTAATAATAGCATTCATTCTGGGAGGAGATTAATGACGGTAGTCGTTTCACGAATGGTAATCTTGTTCCATTGGTGATAATGGGTGGTGTTTGTAAATGTCTTTGATCTAAGATGTAATGGATAGTCATTTTGGATCTTGAGGTGACGGTAGGTATTAAATAGATAGAGAAAAGGAGAGGGTAAAGCCTAAAAATGGGAACTTCAATAATTATTTTTCTGGTCAATTATGCATATGTGGTTACCATGAATATATTTTTAAGATTTCCAGGTTGCTTACTATTTAGCTATTTTAGGATTTATCTATTCCATTCATTTAACTATGATTTGAATTACTGCAAAAATAGATCCAAGACACCAACAAGAACAGAAAGGGATTCAAATTCTAGATCTTAACTTTGTTGTGCTACACCTTCGAGATAACACCTTTTTATATTTATATATGACTTGCCTGGCTTTTTAAATCTGATGAATGGAAAGTTGGAAGGGTTTATACTGAATTCATGGTAAGTGCAGGTGTTTCTTATAGTTGTCTCCCAATATATTTTGGACACTTAAAAGTAACCTCAGATTTGCAATAGTTTGCAATGCTATGACAATGCAAGTGTTCTTTCGTATGCTTGCCATGGATTTATGATTTTAAACTATTTGAATGACGTCAACCCTGAATCGAATAGAACTTTATCATCGTCGTGTAGTTCCTTTATAATTTATTTAAGAAACTGTTGATTTCTAGGTATAAATGTTATTTTCAATAAGAACTTTTATTATCAACGTCCATTTCTGACCAATTTAACTATCCATATGAAAAGTAGTATAGCATCATACCTTATAGTTGAGTACTTCTTTTTAATTCAGTAGAAATCAATATAATATTAATGTCATTACTCATTCGGTGAATGTGTGTATGGAATAGGTTTGCATTCAATGGAATTACTATTCTATCTACACGTGTGCCTAAACCATGCTTCTACAAAATTCAGCTGGATATTACCCTGGTTGGGAAGCAACCCAAAGAGTTGTATTATATCCAGGGGGGGGGGGGGGGGGGGGGGATAGAGGTTTAAGCCCAGGTGGTAGGATACCTACTCCAAATTGGGATGCTTTCACTGATATAGATGTTGTTGGAAGGGCGACCAGAGCTCATGTAGTTCCTAGTATAGTAGAGCGGTTAACTCCAGAGGCTTTAAATGAAAGAAGTTGAATGTAAGTGATTAAGTCCTTTCACTTGCTTTGTTCTACACAGGAGTAAATTGCTTTCAACACAGAAGACCGAAATTGTGCGAACTAAATTCTTTTATGTTTTTAGAGTTTTTAACTCAGTTTCACATGAAGAGTTACTTGCCTTTTCTATATTTCTGGGCCTGTTATAGTTCCAATATCGTAGTATCCCTTCGACTTGATATTTTAAGTTCTGGAATATTACCTTATACTTTTGACAAGTTTTCCCTTCAACCTAAATTTGAGGATTTTATAGAATGAAGAAAGCAATTGATTGTGCCATTCTCTGTGTTCACTGTCACTCTGTGCCTCTTGCATTACTCTCTTGTTACCATGCATTTACTTTTTACCTCTGGATTGCATTTATATGCCATTTCACTCTATTAGTCACTGTTATCTCCCTCTCCTAAGAATTTTGATGCCATCATGCTCCTGACACTGCACCACTCCAATATTTGCTGTCATCTTTGACTGATCAGTAAATTATTTTCCTTTCAACTTCCTTCTCCAAGATCAACTCCACAAAAAAATGAAACTATTTTGCTTTGTAGTGTTGATATTGTTCAAACATTCAATAAAATGGAGGAATGAATGAAAATGAGTCCGTGGCCAAACTTTTGGCCTATGCGACCGCATAGGCAAAGAGCCATGCAATCGCATGGCTGATGACAGGAAACAGAGGCTGGAAAAACTGCATATCCGCATAGATTTACTCTATGCGGTCGCATAGAGTAAAGAAAGAGACGTTAGGCAGTTTTCAATTTTTGAAATTGGCGGCTTTTGGTTGTTATTTGCAACTCTTCCTTATATGTTTTTGGCACCGATTCGTGGAGTATTGATCCAAGTCTATAAATAGGATGATAGATGATCAATACAAGAGTCTGAAAAAACAATTGATTATAGTATTCTTGCTAGATTCATTCCAAAAAGAAAAAGGAACACTTCTTTCTTCATCCATATTCATTTCCCTCCTTGTGATCTTGGAGTTTTGGAGAATCACACTAGTGCTAAGTGTTGAATTCTTTTCAAGGCTTGATCAATCTTACAAACTATTTGCCGGAAGACCTTTAAGCACCTAAATTCATCGAGAGGGGGCAAATATCGTTTGAGGACAACGATCTTCGTGTTTGAGCCTTTGATTCTTCTATGGAGTTGTTCATCATTTATTTCTTGATTTCATGGAAGCAATGTCGTTTGATGCTATTGATTCTTTGTTCATTGGTCTCTTCTTCAAACCCGCAATATGAAGAAAAGATGAGATAAGTTTATCATATACAATTGTTTGTTTCCATTATTGTATTTAATTGGTCTTGATTTCATTCATCATGTTGCTGGTATTAATTCTTGATTTATTCTCCATTCCTCTCTTAGGAAAATATTTCCCAACATGTAGTAGATGTTTCTGTGATGGGATGCTTATGATCTTTTGATTCAAATTTGATTACCTGGGCTTTGAATTATTTTAAAAAATATCTTCTTTTTCCCCAATCAATGTGTTTAAATGTAGATTCTTGTGCAAGTCTATCTTGTTGTAGGGAACCAGTAGTGTAATACTTTTTCTTTCTCAGATTTCTCTTTCTCAAGCTCAATTTGTAATCTGCTCCTCATTTTATAAGGCTTTCGACTCCAGCCGCAATCTTCCTTTTCAGTTTTCAACACATCAACCTGAGAAGACACGGTATAAGAAGCTAAAATATAGCGAAATAATTACGAGAATTAAATTGTAGGATGAGATATCCTTATATTCTATTTGAATAGTATAGTTATTTGGTTTGGAGAAAAAATGCTTCTTGTAAATAAATAGTATCTTACGATACTATAATTTTCATTAGTATAATAAATTCTAACATACATAGGATGTTAAATCTAACATTTCTAATTTTATAGTAGAATGAAACATATTAATGTTATCATACCCTAAATATAACCTACATAACATGTCAATCTTTAATTTTAGCTGCCTGCTATTTGTCTATAATTTTACATTTTTCTACTTTCGTTTAGTTGAACTTCTTCACATCAATTTGTTTTCTTATTGCAAATTGATTTATTCAGAAGAGGATAGTTGAGAATCAATTCGAATAAACATTGATTCAAGAGGTAATTTATGAGAATCCAACACATTCAACACACTAACATTACCTTCAAACTAATAGAGCTCGTGCAAATGACTAGTAACTCTAAAATTTTGTTAAGTTACCACTTAACGTTTCTCAAAGGATTTCTGAGTTGCTATTAAACTCGTCAAAATGTTATCTCATTTCTCACATCACTCATCACTTTAAAAGTTAATAGACTTGATTACATGGCAGGCAAAATTTCCACAAAGTGTTGGCGGAAGATAAGTTAATGGCAACTGAAAATTTTTAAAGTTCATATAAAACTTTTATAACTAAATACAACTATGAAACATTTGGAAAAGTTGGGTGACTAAAATTGCACATTTACTTATTAAGTTAAAAAACATTAAGCTAAGCCAAATACGCACTATGAAGGTGTCAACCATCACTGCTCTTCACCAGAAACTAGAAAATTTAGCTTCTCAAGCACAGGGTTTTATACCAATGAACTGACTGCAATAACTTCGAACACATCAATCCCAATAGCAATGGAATGGAAGAAAATTTCATAGGATTACAGGTTCTAAAACCGAGTTAACGGTTAACTTAATTATGTGCATGTCAGATTCACGACGACAAAGCACAAAGGGTCTGATATTACACGGCTACGTAGGTATCAGTGCCAATATTTGGTTCTTGACAATACCCATGCACTTCTGTATTTCAGCATACACGGGAAGATTCTGCGAACAGCACGGCTGCATACTTGTAACAGCAGAATCGAGTATCTGTGCTACATCAGATGGTGGGAATTCTCGTTCTGTACATTTCTGCAATTACGTAACCATGACTCCGATCAGCATATGAAAATAATGGTGACTGCAACATGCTTGGTTGCTTTCTAGTATTCTTTTCTACGAACATATTTGGATAACTTTTCCTTACTTTCAAGTAAAACAATTTAATTATTTATTTAATTTTACTGAAAGTGACTCTTACATTAGTGTCGAAAGAGTAATGTTTTCCCAACTTTGATGAATAAAAGAATTAAATAATTTTAAAACTACTTATTTAAGTAAACTTTTTAAGCTTAACCGAACATATGTTTTTGAGAAAAAAGAAAAGTGCCTTGGTATTTCCAAGAATTACCTGAATCATAAGCAATGTAGCTACACATTGAGTAATCAGTTCCGAAGGAATTTGGGCCTCATTTTTATCGGATGCATTCAACTTACGATCAGGTGCCTGCAAAAATTACGACGTTCACAAAGTCAATTGATCTTGTGAAACTTGTAGGAAAAGGTAGAAGATCTCACCCCTGGCTTGCAGTAATCATCCAATGGAAGCTTATCATTCACATAATCTATAGCTTCCTCAATTTTCTCCATGCTATCCTCCCTACCCTTGAGTGATGATATTGCCTGAAACAAAATACCGAGAGGAAAATTTGGTAAGCAACACTCCAACAAAATGACCACACCAGTTCTACAGTAAATATTATTAGTAATTTCGTATACTCGTCATCATCGTTATTTGTTATATCTAGCTGGGGCCATTAATCCAAGTTTCAAAGTCTGTCAAGGAAATGTTCCTTCTCCTATTCATGCCAATAATAAGAGTTGTAAATGTATTTATAGTGAATCGATTCTACAAGCTCTATCAGAATACTGAAGCAGCAGATATAAATGACAACACTACCTGCACAGCTGCATCTACCATTGTTCGAGCTTTTGTTCTTGAGCTATCAATAATTTCGTTCACTTGTATTCTTAATTCATGCTGTTGAGAGCTCATTATGCCACCAAGATCACTGAAATTGTTGACTGGCCTTGGCCATATAAGCGAACCATTCCCTTGATAGTTGTTCCGTTGTCTCAAGCAAAACAAAGCAGAAGATACCTGCAAAACAAAATGACGCTCTATAGCACCTATTTAACTGCAAACCCTTCTGCCGATATACAGAACTGGCAAAAGCGATTGTCAATTCTAATTTACGGAGATCTATACCTGTTCATTGGCTTCATTTAATTGTACAAGTACAGCAGCATATTGCTTTTTGAACGGCTCTGATTCCTTCAAAGAGCCATCACCATCCTTCTGATTTTCTAACACATCATCATTCATGCGTCTCAACTCTAGAACAACAGCTTCCTACATGTTACACAATGAATGTTGAGCTCTCTTCTAGTTTGTTAACTTGATATAAAGCAAAATAATAATAGTTTTGACAAACAGCTCCAATGTGACCACATATATCATACATATTGAAACACTGTTCAAATACCCTATAGCACAAACTTTTCCTCCGTTTGCAATAATATAAATCATTTATAAATGGTAGACTTCATTTTCAACCTTACATTCCAATGGACCCGCAAGTGTCATCTCATTTCTATCTGTTTAAAAATTAAATGAATTCTTTCCGAATGGAGGTTTTGTAGCAAAAACATGCAAGAGACAATGTCAATTAAGTAAAAACACATATGCAGTAGATCAGCAGTTTGGATGCTATAACCTTTTTATCAAGAGCACAAGTCAGCTCAGCAAGAGCTTGAACATCAGCTTCTTTTGCCTGAATGTGAGCTGGTGAACAAGGCTGAGAATACGCGGTCAGTTGAATGATAGTAGTTTCTATAGGCCCAGTCCTAGTTTGCATGTTGGCATTTGCAGAAGCCACCTGGCAAACAAAACTCTTTGTTTAGATACTCCTGAAGATTATAAAACTATATATTTATTATTCATCAGCAGAAGTGAACATAAACTTTTGATCCAGAAGATGAGCAACTAGTATTAAATAAAAAATCCTAAATGAAACAACTGAGATAAAATTTCGTAGGTCCACAATAGTGGGAATATAGTCAATTAGAATTGAAAGTCCATGTTTTGAGAAAGAATTTCCATCACTTTACTCATCAAACAATCAGTCTGCTCATATGTATCATATAATTTAACAGACAAATCTGGTTCCTTTTCCTTCCTACGATCACAATAAGACTTCTAAATCTATGATATTCGAAAACATAAAAATAAAACAAGATTTTAATGAGCCACAGGCACAGGAAATCCCAAACAAATCATATAAACTCTCTCTTAAATAATCACCATCTGAAAAATATTAGGGAGTGCCTAGACAATGGAATCTGGTACTAAAAGAGGAAATTAGAATCAGGTTTAAATGAACTTTAATCCAAATAATTGAGAATGAAAAACTAGGAAGACAAAACTCATGCCTTTGTCTGCTTCAATAAACTACTGGCAGAATGAGCGGGAGAAGAATGGGAAAGACCGTCAACGTTATGCAGATTGTCACCCAGGGAAAATTTCCAGTATTCTTTTGCTTGTCCATTCATTTTCAACTCATTGAAATTCTCAAAATACTTATCAACAATAAGTGCATGTCTCCAGAGCAAAGCGGGCATATTCTCAAAAGGATTTGAGGGCATGCAGTCAATGTCCTGCAAAAGGTAAATAATTACATAAAGCCATCCTAGCAGTGGAATTGAGCAAATAACAAATAAATATATGTAGAACGAAGAATTCGGTAACATGAAATTGTAACAAATCAAACGCAGAAGCATGAACATGAACATGAATGAAACCAGAAGTTTGTCTTCACATTCTTTCTAGAAAAAGGTCTAAGAATATGAAGTTGGAATAAAGCAATTTAAAAATGAGAAATCGAATAAAAATAGAGCCTTGTTCAATAGTTAAACTAAAAATTCCATATGAGAATGAAATGCAATAGGACCAGAATAAGATACAAGCATAAGAGTGGAATGTGGTACAAATTTTGAGAAAAGTGAACACGACTTGTAGTAATAGTACATCTAAAATGACATTTCTGCAGAAGTGGAGAAAGTAGTAAAGATTGATTTGACTTCTCATTTACCTAGTGCATACTCATCACGAGTGAATGAACCTGAAATTCACATCTAACCTATGGCCAAATTGAGGTTTCACAGCAAACTTCACCTAAACCAAATGATGAACAAATGGATTATAGCTCCCCTTGGGAATTCATCGCGCTGATTACTTTTGAATCACGTGGAAAAAGAAATAACTCGTAAGAAACATCTCAATTCTGAGTGTTAGTGCTAAAGTCTTCAATATTTTTTAGATCATTATGATCAGAGTTCATACAAATGTTGTGGTAATATAATATATGTACGTGACACAGTAGCCAAAAACCATATACCATAGATATACAATTAGAACAATGATGCAAGTTGGGAATAAATTACCGTGACAAATTCAACCCCAAGTTCAGAACGGTCAAACTGAATCCGACACCTAGAATGATCAACTGTTAGCACACTGCCATCATGGATCTCCCTTGTTTTTGGATGAATGGCTACGACTCGCTGTCCAACTGATAAGGGTCGTGCAAGATCTGTTGGTAATCCTTCCCCGATACCTTCACGGAGCTCAGTATAATGTTTTCTAACGGAATCTCGATATTGATTAAGTTTCTCCTTTTCTTCTTTCAGGAACTGCTCAGAAAATCGTCGTGGTTTGCCAAGAGAGCTGCATGAACATGAGAGTGAAGATGTGAAGCATTGTCTAACATACTTCTACATCTTCAGCATAAAAATGATTAGCTAGAGACATATACCTTCTTATGACACCCCATTCCACACGAGTCAATCTTGGAACATGACCTAATCCAACATGATACAAATACTCAACAAACTCCCGTTTTGCAAACCAAGGATAATCAATTGCACTATAAAACCACTCGTATGCACACCATCTCTGAACACGAGGATTCAATAGGCAATTAGACAGTTTTTTCTGCAAAAAGAAAAAGTTGCAAAACGGAAGTTAATACATGTATAACCAAACATCAAATTTGGCATAAAGCGGAGATTATTAAACCTTATGATCAAATGATCTGTCCTGCAGTGAGGCGAAAGGCGCGTTACTTTGGTCAATTGGAATTTTATTTGGTTTTTTGAGGTCCATCTTATGCCTACCCCTGACTTTAGTAGGTAAGTTAACCTGGTTAACCACAGGGACCTGAGCAGCTGATTGTGCTGAGTCACTTTCTTCTCTTCGTAGATCAGCATTTGAAGAATTTTCAGAAACTTTTATCAGTTTTGGCGAACCAGTTTGTGAAGCTTTCTTACTCTTGCTCGTCAACTTCTTCCCTGCATCTCCAACCTAAAAGAAGTAGGCATCATTTGAATTCAGTGAGCTCTTGACTGGATAAGACACTGGCTTGGGTAATCAATGCACTATTTGAGATATTGAATGTATTTCTAAGTCTGTGATAACTATGTTATCTCAATAACAAAGAGGTCAAAACAACAATTAAACAATTTTGTAAAAGTTGTGAATGTGGTCCGTGCTATTCAAAATGAGAGAGCAGAAGCTCCATTATTCTCTGAAAAAAGGTTATTGTGCAAGACAAAAGAAATGGATGGGGAATATAAAGTTACCTCAATCCCTAGGGATTCACCAGGATGAGCTTCAATATTTTGAATCTGCAATAACATTTTTGTACATTTCATGCCAAAAATTAGATTTGATAAAAACGATGAGCAAAGCTGAGAGAAGTTTTATGTCCAATCTCACCTTTGACGCTAACCTCTTTTGCTTTCTCCTTGATGTTTTGGAGATAGATTGATGAGAATCCGGAATTTCTTCAGCGACAGCACTAACATCGGAAACTGAACCTTTTCCAGGTTTTGACGTTTTACCAGAAGCCACTTCAGAATTTAACATTGATAGGTAACCTTTCATCCTAACCCCTGCGGATCTACGTCTGTCCCTTTTCTGGTTTACTGGCTGAGCTTCTAATGACCCAGATTCATCGTGATCATCATCTTTTAACCGAGCCCTTGACTCTGACACATCAGGAAAAAGTTGAATTAAGTTATGACTGAATAAAGAATAAATTCATACATGATGAATGAAGACTGGAAAAACCAAATAATGATTCCACAGATGACAGAAATGGTGAATCCATAAACTGCAATAGCTTGATCTAATGGAAACATTCAGCGAAACTTTAAAAAATAAAGAGTGGAAATCAAAATGTGAGCTGAAATCCTAAAACCTAAACAAACTCCTCCAAAATAGAACAGATAAAACTGCAAACAAAACAATTTTCACCTCTCACCATATTTAACTGATTGCTGAAGAAACAACCTATAAATCATTATTAAAAACATTTGCAGAGACAGCATCATCATCACATTTACCAAAAGTTACACAAATTCCGTGTTGTAAGAAATACACGGATAATACATTTTCTTATACCGAAATGGCGTATAAAAGTAAGAACCTGATATGAAATTTATCGAGCAGAGAATTTAAATGCCAACATTATAAACTAAATCAAGTTGCATGATAAGCAACTAACTGGATTAAATAATTTATATAGTCAATCTGGCCCTTCCAACGATATTTAAAATAAAAAATGTGAACATTATTATTTACCTTCTTTGTTTTCTGTTGGCATCATCAAAGACAAATCAGCCAAAGTTTGCAGGGCATCAAAGGCATCTTCATCTACAAAGATCAACATATACCAACAGCATGATGCTTGAAGTTAGTGGCAACTGGTATAGTATATAAAAAGTTCTTTCCATAAACAAACTTATGTCACAAGAAAAAGAAATAAAGTGTCTAACAACAAATAAAGGTTATTCCACAATGCAGCAACCTCAATAATGATGGAGCGGTCCACATTATTTAAAAGCAAAAAAGGCCCATATCCTAAGCGATAGTGTATTGAATCTCTTGGGCAACATGATCTCAGTTGACAAAGGAATGTGGTGCAGAAGTTTCCAATCTACGTCCCCACCCCCCACATTCAACAATGAACAGAGTTTCTTATCACTAATCAAATTGTATAGGAACACTCTAATAATGTTTACTTCTGTTTCATAATTAGGCTGAAATACTTATATAAGCAAATGTAGGGGGGGAAACAAAGGAGAAAGCAGAGTGAAGTTAGGGCTATAATAATTTAAATTAAATATAAGAAACAAAAAGGTTTGGTCAACATGCTTCCACAACAGGCTAGCATATTAATTCCTATTTCAACCACATGATCTATTATCGGAAAATACAAAATGACGAATACATCTACGGAATTTTAGGTCGACATCTTTAAAAAGTGACAAATCTCTCATGCGTACCTACACAATCATACAAGAACACGATTCAAAGAACAAAAAGGGATTTGAAACATGAAACAACAAGAATTCATAAAGAATTGGTACCTCTCCCAAAAAGAACCTTTTTGCTTTTCTTTCTCTGACCCATGGAGGACCTTGAAATTTTGGGTTCTGTGACCTCAACATCACCTCTAATTGTACCAATCCTTTGAACTTCCTCCATCCTACTACATTCTTCCTTGACGTCATTCAAATGATTCTCACTATTGTAATCTACTTCAACCTTTGCGGATTCAAATTTTCTCCCTTTCTGTCTTGCTGTACGAGGACTTTCAGATTCAGTCCTGTGAGATTCAAACCTAGTCGACTCTCCAGTGTCAGCTTCCACACTTCCTTCTAAATTTTCTTCATCCATAGCCAAGAGCTTCGCATTGACCATTTCTGGTACAGAATCCTATAACCAACAGCAGGTCCATAAATTGTACAAAGAAACATGTTCTATTTTACAAGGTCAAAACCATTACCATTCTTCGAGCGTTCCTAAAAGGTGAAGCCATAGCAATCTCAGCTCTTCTATTTGGTGTTCGAGAAACCTGGGGAGAACCACCTCTTTGTGAAGCCTCAGCCAAAGCTATGGCTATTTCATGAGCAACTTCTTCATCATTGGCATTAGCCTTTAACTTTAAACCTTGCCTGGTTGGAGAAAAATACGTTTCCGCATTGATATTTTCATATGAAAATGAAACGGGGAACCTTGGTGTCCTTTTTCCAACAGGACGAGGTCGGCTTCCTGAAACAAGCTCCAGACTCAGAATAACATCTGAGTGTGACTCTTATTACGGCAGATAAAAATAAATAAAAAAAAAACTATCTATGAACTCTCTCAATTTGAGAGGTCAGTTGTTGGGTTAATGTCATTTGACACCCAAATGTGCATGAAACCAACAATGACAGTTGACGATGTGAGTTATGCTATGGCCTAGCTGGGATTATTTTATAAAATAAAAACAAAGAGAAAGGGTTATCCTTATAGCATATAGAGATTCTCTTTATGTAAAGGCTGGCTATTCAGAAAAATAGTTGAATGTTCACAAGAGGGAATGCACCTATATGTTTAAAGACTTGAATTTTCATCGTGCCTGCATTCGCATCTAGGAATTTTAAATATAAATCATTGAACAAATAGGGTAGAGAAAGAAGAAGCCAAGTAAGGGTCAACTGAAAAAAGAAGCTTCTTGTGTGCTATCACCAGTTTGTTAATGAATGTGCGGTGGTACAGATGCATGTTTGTCTTTGCACCTGAATGGGGTAGGACGCCAGAGAGGGAGCAACAGAGAAAGAGAGCACATTACTGCATACATGCTATAGCTTGAATTATGGTTTACATAACATACCCCCAGAGCGTTTCTTCTTTAACACTGACAGACCACCATAATTTGGTGAAAAAGTCTGGGAATGTGAAATAAATTGTACGTCCAATGCTTTAGAGGTAGTGGGTTGGAGTTTTCCTCGAGCACGCTTTTGAGGATTCCTAGATGATCCTGCTCCATCATTGCTTTCTTGTTCACTATCACTTCCTGCCTGTCAAGACAAGTTCCACATGACCAAGTACTCACAAGCCAGTTAAAATGCTATCAAAACTCGAAAAGACCAACAGCATTACCTTGTCAAAACTAAGAAAGCACTAACTGGCATTAAATATTATCAAATACTCTCAATAATTATTAACTGTAAGCAGTCTTACAGAACAAATTGCACAAGAAACTTGAAGAACCCTGTTCATGATACGATATATTGTTAATTTCAACAAATTCCACTCTGGTTTGGAACTAGCATTTTGATTTTTCAAATATCAATTCCATTTGATGGGGAGAGGGAGGAGGAAAAAAGGAATATAAAATATCATTTAGGGTTCTGGGGACAAGAATGAAGCATTTAAATAATGTGTAACAAAAAACCATTTGCACCCAAATTATTACAATTATTCATATTGCGAGATCAATTTACAACACACATGGATGTTTCCATTCATTTTTTATTTCTTTTTGTATATTTGTCTTCATTATAGAGGAGCACTTGTCTTCAAATCCTGTACATTCTTTTGTTCATCAACAAAATTCTGTTTTTATCAAAATTAACGATTTCAGCTCTTCTTAATATGAATTTTGCAGCACAAATGTACGGCCTGCTATTAGAATTAGAATAGTCTCACCAAATTGCTGTAATGATCAGTCATCATAGCAATCAACCCAACTACAGAAGCAGTCCCCTCTGGAAGAGATAAGTACGCCTGAAATTACAGAAGTGAATATAAATTACTGGATTAATAATCTAAAGGAACTTGAGCTCTCAATCATAATTTCCGATTGAATTACAAAAATTTGACAATCTTCAACCTTAGTGTCAGTTAAGGTTTAACATAGCCACAATACCATTTAAGAAGTTCTACAACAATGTATAGGGTGTGATAAGAATGAAACTAAGCATTGTGGCCCTTGTCGTTTTGTTACTTAAGAAATTAACATTCCCATCTAACAGTTCAGTTTTAATAATTTTAGGGTTATTAACAGTCACGCCAAAAAATGTTATGCACTGTAGCATTTTGGTGCTCAACATATTTGGAGCAGAGAACGCATATCTAGTTCCCTCGTGGCTCCCTGTATTTT
Source organism: Fraxinus excelsior (assembly GCA_019097785.1). Lineage (NCBI taxonomy): Eukaryota > Viridiplantae > Streptophyta > Magnoliopsida > Lamiales > Oleaceae > Fraxinus > Fraxinus excelsior. The sequence goes on along the minus strand of CM032634.1, from coordinate 31,701,609 downwards.
CTTTCTACAGAAAAGTGAATATGTTTATTTTTATTCTACATAATGACATTGTTCAACTCATGTTTCATTCATTTCAGTATTCAATATTATATCACACTTCAAATATTAAGCCAATGTGGAGAGTATTATTGCAGTTATTGACATATTGTTAAGAGAATCTAGGATAAAAAAAAAAAAAAAAATTGTAATTCAGGCTTAAAGTATTAAGCTTCATTTTGGGCTACTTATAATGAATAGTGTCAAAGTACCATAAAGTAAAATCAGTTTCATTTTGGGCTACTTATAATGAATAGTGTCAAAGTATCATAAAGTAAAATCAGTTTCTGATAGGATCAATCTTTCCATGGATCAAAAGGGACTGTGTTTTGTAGAACTGAACTGGTCCTCAGGGGAAAATAAAAAACTTGACAGGAAAAGGGTGATTTTCATTACTAAAATAGTAAGATTCAAAATGACATGTGAGGTAAAAAGAAGATCTGTTGCGAGAAGATGAATGTGCACTAGTCATTTCTGTTGAAGACAAATAAAAAACCACATTTACCTTGTTCATTGTGTAAAGAGCCTCCACCATTTCGACAGATCTGTTTCGTACAGCACCAGCCACCTGTAAACATGCAAAAACAACAAGAAGAAGATTTTACCAATAGACTAAATAGTCAAAAAAGAGTATACTCATCACTCATTTATCCACAACAAGAAGAATACTGAGCCAGTGAGCCCAACAATACCAATGAATACTTAAAATCTAGATGGCAAAGGTTGTAATATTTGCAAAAGCCCAGATCATTTATTTAAGAATGATAATTGTACGCGATAAATTAATATAGCTCATATAGAGGAGTCCAAACTACTTGGTATTTTATATACACTTTAACTAACCTTTTTCCAATCTTTACCATGTTTGCGGTGAGCTTCATAGAAACGACTTAGCTCTTCCTTGCTCCATTGGAGTCCAAGCATGTCAGACAACTTCCTCTTCTACAAAAAATATAGGAAATGGTCATTCTAATGATGCTTCCGTTTTCTATAAGTTGTGCGCTAGTAGAAATGATTTAGAAAAACAACATAATTGAAATCAAGTAAACACACCACTACATATGGCATTTAAACGTAAACATTACATCAAAGGAAGAAAGCTTGCACATGAAAGCTATTTTTTTTTAATAGAAAAGACGAATTGAGTTTGACATCCTGAAACTTGCAATAATAATCGAGCTGATGTCCTTGAAACAAAAACTCCCTCGTCTTTTTAAAGCAATTTTCCCAATAAGACTCAAAAGGCCATGTCAATTGTCATTGTTACACTGACCATAGCACAAACCCCAGCTGTCGCTGACCATAGCACAAAGATATTAAAACAGAAAGTGTGCTAAAAAATTTGATACAACAATAAATTAGTATACTTCGTTAGTATTTGATCTACATTTTATGGGCATTTTGATAATAGTGCAAAACTTCAGTGTAGAAGATTCTATCTCATATAAAAGCCAGAAAGATAATTATGAAAGCTTCAAGAAGACAAACAAGAGTTGAAATACATTTTGCATGTGCCAGAAGTGAGTTTTCACCATACCAAAATTTGCATTAATGTAACAGAGAACAGAATAAATAACAATAAAAACTCACCCTACTGTTGCTTCTTTTAGCACTGTCTCCATCTTTACGAGGAGATACTTCATTGATATAAGAATATTTCTTATTCACGCTTCCAGACTTTCTTGTTGGCCCCATGACAGCTACATTAACAAGCAACAAAAAGTTGGGAAAAAAAATCGAACAGTATAAAAATTAACAAGCATAGCAATCACAGACTATAGGACAGTTGAGAATTGAGATATTAAACCACATTTACTAATAATCACGAACTAGGCACCTTTATCTTCTCTTCAAAAATTATTTTGAGCGCGCACAGTATAAAAGTCCAAAATTGCAAGTAAAGAAGGTGCCAAATAAATTTGCACTCTTGACGAGTAATTTCTTACCACCACAGCAGAAAAGCAAATACAAATTTAATAACCCATTTCAATAGATCAGATTAACTTTAAAACGAATTAAGCAATCCGGCCTGAGCAAACAAAAAATATCCACCAATTTTTTTTTTTTTTAAAAATTCATTTTTCAATAAATTAGTCAACATATCGTATTCCAAATAATTTATACTGAAATCCAAAACTTCAGTACACCAAAACTCCAATTTTACATTCAACATAGAGATCCGCGCATTAAAATATATAAAATTATGTGTAGTACATAAAAACTACACAGCTTTCAAACTCGCCTACTTCAAAACTAAATCAACCCCCACCGCCTCTTTTCAACAATTCACACATAAATACCAAATAAAAGTTCAAATTAGCAATAAATGAATTAAAAAATTTAAAATTAAAACAGAAAATCACTGAGCTCACAGCAAAAACAAACAACAAAAAATAAAATAAAAAACTGAACCAAACTATACTTCAAAAAATTTACCAGCAAAGAAACAAAATTTCCAGTTGATAGCCTGAAGAGCTGAAACTCAAATTAAACGACCAAAAAGAATAATTAAACAAAAGATCAGAAAAAGTCCGGAACTTTTACCTATTCAATAAAATCAATTTAAAGCATTGGAAAAACTGAGTCGAGCAGAGATTTGAAGCGTGTGTACGATTGGAGATACACTTGAGATTACGAGTGCAGAGGATTTTGGATTTTAGAGAGAAGAAGATTAATATATTTTATATTTTGGGGTTAATAACCGCGAAAATCTATTTGTATCGTTTTGAGATGAGAAGTGCATTTTGATTGTACTTCAAAGGATTATTCAATTACGTGCAAGTCCCTGAGGTTTAATATGTATTCATCATAGTTCTTAGGGTATTAATTTCACTACCTTGAGTCCCTCCGTTTTTTTAATTCACTGATTATTCGTCCAAACCCGAAAATATGTGGGTAAAACTCTCAATTGGGCCGGCCTGGCCCAAGGCCATTTATTCAGTTTGTGAATTAAAGGTTCCTTTTTAGGATAATTACGTAAAACCAGTTATTTAGTTTCAAGTTTATGAAAATGAGGTTTAAACGTTATTTAATCAAAAATTAGCTTTTATCATTTTTAATAATTAATGATATTATAAAATTAAAATAACATATATACTCACCCTACTACCTATCCCTACCAAATTTATTTTAAATATGAAACTCTAAATCTATCCAAACATCCATTTCATTTCTCTCCTCTCACCATTTCTCCCAACCGGTCGCCGCCTCCACCACCACCTCTCACCACCACTACCGCCGCCCACCGCCTTCTTCCTTCTCCTCTCCCTCCCACTTCCCTTCCCACATCCCTCTGTTGCGAATCGCAGCAACGTCACAGCGACGTTGCTGCTGTTCAATGCAGTGGCCCCCTCTCTCTCTCTCCATCTCTTCTCCCTTTGCCAGAGTCGCGATGCTGTGGCAGTAGCTTCGCGACGCTGCCACCACCGCATCGACGATGCTGTGGCTAATGGGTGGGTGTGTGGAGGTCTTTGATGCGGTGGTGGATCTGCTGTGGGTGTGGCTGTGAACGGAGTGTGTGGTGGATATGTGGTGATTATGGTGGTGGTTTTGAATTTGAGGTTTTACACTAATTGTGAATCTGTGATTTTGTGGTTGGTGATTGTACGATATCGATGATTACGGATCTGTGGTTGGTGGTGGTGGTTTTTGGGTTTTTTTTTGTTGGTGGTGGGGCAGGTGGATTTGGTGATGTTAGTGGTGGATATTGGTATCGGTGATGTGGTTTTGCGGTGGATCGGAGATTGTCATGGTGTTTTTTTGTGGTTGATTGGATTTGGTGACGGCGATTGTGTTGTTGGTTGTGTGCAATGACTATGGCTGCTGTGGCGGTCGTGGGTGGGATGAGATGAGTTGGGGGTGGGTATCTGTAACCTAGAAATTATGACTGTGACTCACTGTAATGGAGTTGTGACCAATAAATATTTTGATTTTTTTCAATATGTGATCTTTTAAAAAAATTTAGTTCGTGGTTGAAAAATAACATGTGACCATAAAATTTTTGATTTGCGACAGGTGGGTGTCTTTGACCTAGAAATTGTGACGATGACTTGCTGTAATAGAGTTGTGATCAGTAAAAGTTTGGATTTTTTTCAATCGACCTATAAAAAAAATTTAATTCGTAGTTGAGAAATAACATGTGACCATAAAATTCTTGATTTGTGACCTCGAAATAATATGTGACCAATTAATTTGATAAGTTGTGACCTAAAATTAATTTTTAACTAATTAAGAAGATATCTATGATCATAAGTTTTGACTGAAAATTAAATTTTTAACTAATTAATAAGATATATGTGACCAAATTGCATATAACTATGACCTTAACAGTTGTCGGAATCGGAGCAATTGCCAGAATTAAGCAACGGCAGAACGGTCACTGGAGTAGTTGCCGAGATTAAGCTCGACCGGAGAACATTCGCCGGAGCAGTGGTGGTAGTGGTGGAAATGGAGATGGAGATGGAGGTGGGGGTGGGGTGGGAGTGAGTTAATTATATTATATTACAGTTAAATATTTAATTTAATATAATAATTATGAAATATAATTAATTAATTCACGAAAAACCTGATTTTTGCAATTCTAAACCTTGGTGCCTGATTTTTTATTTTGGGATAGATAAAGTCTGAGTTGTGAATTTTTCTCTTCTTTTTTTGTTGAGTTTTTGGACTTTTAATTTTTTGACGCCCCACAAGAATTGAGGCCCAAGGCAATGGTCTAGGTTGCCTTAGGCTAGGGTCAGCCTTAAATGTAAAATTCCAACTTCTTGATAAAATTATGTGGTCATCATTCACCTTACGCCCTCGAGAGACGGTGATTTCAGCTACAAATTTAACTATCATTATGAGAGCTGCCATTAGCATCCAAATATCTCCCATTTTTCTCAAGTGTGTAGGCATCTCCCTTAGTGCTTTGAGAGTACATGTTCAACATTTTAGTAACCAGTTAACGCCAAACAAAAATACTCTTCACGTTGTTGCATATTTCAATAACTATCGGGAATGCACTAAAGAAATACTCAACACATGAATACACCAAGCAAAAATACTCTTCATGTTGTTGCATATTTCAATAACTATCGGGAATGCTCTAAATAAATATTCAACACGTGAATACTTGCTTTTTGAAGTGAATTCTGATGGAAATTCTGCACTTTATTTTGCGGTAAGAAATGACAAATTTATCGTCGGATCAACAATGATAAAATGGGCAAAGTATACAGATCAAAAGGTTGAATCTAGCGGTGGAACGCTAAAAAACTTCTATCAATGAGAAATAGAAGTGAGGATACTCCATTGCATTAAGCAATAATGAGAGATCAGCCAGAAATGGTTGCAAGATGCTTCAGGATTGCTCAAAAATGGCAAATGTAGTAAATAATTCACTGAAAACTCCACTATTTCTTGCTGTTTATAGGAGACGAATTTTATTTAAGATACACATAATAGAATATTGCCCCTCGTCGACTTCCACTGGCCCAGAAGAGAGAACTGCTCTACATCTACTACTATATGTAATAGTCGAGGTAAGTTTTAAATTTAAGTTTGTTGACGTATAAAATGAGGCCCATGTTAAATGGCCCAAAGTGTTGGTATTTCACAGGCCACAAAATACAATAATATTGCAGAAAATGTAAAGAACTCAAGAGATTTTTCGCCCTAAGGCTCGGATGTTCACCCAAGGTTGGGCTAATCACCACGTTGTGCATACACCGAAGTGATTATCGTTTCAATCCACTAGAAACCAGCAATATTATCAAGATCAAGTTACAGTAAAATAGATCCATAAAGGTTTTGCCCTCAGGCCCAAAAATAATCTCTCACAGAAACCCTAGTATACGATTACACAGAGTAACCAAAGATTACAGTTGACACAAGAACAGAAACCACAAACCCAAGCCTCAATCTATACTAGAGATCACCAAGAATAGACTCAACAATTACAGGCGAAAACCAAGAATTTTCTGAGAGAAAACACATAGAGACGAAGTATGAGAAAACCCTAGAAGAGTCTCGAATGAATGAGAGAATGAGAAAAGTCAAGCCAATAATACAATTAGTCAGGCCATCCAACGGTCACAGCACTTCCACATGTTTTGATCTTAGCCATTAAGATTAAGTGCATTAGGCTGCCAGGTTGCACACTGAAAATGGGCCAGACTTCTCAGCAAAAGGTCTCATCATAAGGCTAGAACAATTACAGTGGAATTGGGCTGCGTGATTGGGCCCAAATGTTAAGCACCAAACTTAACAATCTCTACATTGCTTGACAATTTAGGTTTCATAGTAGATTGGAGGTTAACTCCTACCTCAGTTTCATTTGCTCTTGTACCTGTAAAACAAAATAGTCAGTAACAACATTTAGGAGATTCAAACAATCTCTAAATCCTACTTCCATTAAAAGAGAGAATAGCAATTCACTGTTCATTTTTGTACCCCTTTATTTCACATTGAACATGTTCCAATCTGGTTTCTTTATTATTGTGTGTGGAAGACAAAATGCCAGTACTGTAGCCAAATCGGTTAATTACTGTAGCTACTTTATTATTATGTGTGTGGGGAACAAAAAAATGGTAGTGCACTGTAACTCATTCTTCCCATTTATTCCACTTTCATTCACTTGGTTTTGGTCATTGTTCACAAATATCTTCCCTCCGCAATCAAACCAACCGAGGAAGAAGAAAGGTAAAATCCAAAACATACGAACGCTCGCCCTTCTATTGAACTTCATTTTCATTCCGTTTGCAGAACTTAATTAATCTGTTCATTTTCATTTGGGTATTGTTCTAGGTTCATATCCCTTCGAAATAGAAATTCCAATTTTTACAATCTTCCAATTTTTTCAATGTTTTCTTCGATAAAATATTTTTGTTTGGTGGTTCTCCTTGTAGGTTCTTTCATCTTTGTTACATCCTCTGCGATGCTCCCAGGTAAAAATATTGTATTTTTTTTCATGGGTTTTGTAATAACACTAATCATGGTAATTTTGAATGATTTCTTAAATTTGGTGGATTTGTTGCGTTGTTTTTGTTAGTCTTTGAACAACACATATCCCTTTGAAATAGAAACTCCAATTTTTACTATCTTCCAATTTTTTCAATGTTTTCTTCGATAAAATATGTTTGTTTCATTGTTTGGTGATTCTCTTTGTAGGTTCATTCATCTTTGTTCTCCGCTATTATGCTCCCAGGTAAAAGCATTGTATTTTTTTTTTTTTTTTGGTTTTTCTCCCTTGTTTTTGGTTTTGCAGTAAAATAGTAATCATAGTAATTTTGAATAATTTTAGTGACAATGTTTCACTTGAGGGACCATAACAAGAGCTAGAAGATTGCAAAACTGATGATGTAAATTGAGTCATGATTTTTGTGGATCATAATATATCATATCACATCGTACACTACATTAAAAGAGAGAATGGGGTAGTTACTACTCCTCCACTTTTAAATTAGTTATAATTTGTAATTAATATTGAATTATTTGTTTATAGTAAGCTGTGATGACTGCGGTTTTGAAAGTGCAGTTACACTGAGAGGAATGCATATAGAATACCCACAAAATTGTGACCAAAACAAAAGGTGAGTAGCTATAGTGTTATGCTTACTGAAATTGAAGTGCTTAACAGACACATTGACGGCATTACAGGGTATGAAGATGTGCAAATAGACAAACAAAAGGATTCAATGACAATGACTATAGCAATGGACTTGAAACTCTAGCTGAGTCTCTGAATAAACAGAGAAAGGGGATTTGATTTTTTCTCAACCATACGATTAGCCTTTGCAATCAAATTTGGATTAAATTGACTGTTTTCATAAAAATAATAAAATAATACTCTTCAAATATATATTCTTTTGCAAATTCTTATGTGAATAATGCTTTCGAGTTGAAGCAAAATTCAAGTTTCGATGAGTAGAAACAAAAAGCGTTCGCAATTAGCCTATGTTTTGAACTTCATTTTGTGAAACAAAATTTATCTGTTCATTGTTTCCTTTCTCAGACAAATTCATGAAGTAAATCAAGCAAGGGGATACATTTCTCTACTCAAGGTGTGCAAACAAGAATAAATTGCTTTTCGTTGAGAGAAATTAAAGCACGCCTACCTCCTTAAGTGGCTTGAGAAATTGAGAGCATCCAATTCAGAGCAAACCTGAGTGCAATGTATTACCTTTGTCCTATTTCCAAATATTTATCATAGGCATTTCATTGGTAAATATCAGCATATGCATCTGAAATTTGCTTGTCTCCCATATTACGACAATTGCAATTTAGTCACAAATTTTAGGTCTATATGAATTCCTTCTGTAATACGAGAATTATCATCATCAATTGAAGTTCTTATAGTAAATTAGGTGTTAATCGCATGATGGACCCTCCATTGGAAAACACTATTTTGTGGGTATAATGACAAACATTTTTCTTTGTGTCTGTTGTTGAAGGTCACTGTTCGTTGTAGATGCCAAACATTAAAAAAATGAGTGGTTTTGTCCATCAAGAACATAAAGGAACTCCTTAAATCCCTAATTCATCACCTCTCTATCTCCTTTTTTTCCCTCTCCAAGGCTTCATCTTTCTCCAGGTTTCATTTTTACTCTTTTGTTTTATGCAATTAAAAGTTTTGACTTGTTTATAGAATTAATGAAATCTGAATACATTTCTTGTTAGGATGGTGAAAAGCAAACACGTTATTGTACTGATCATATTGAACCCTTCAAGTTCTTTATAACTGATTTTGTATTTGATGCATCCACTACTACATTTGTGGTGCATGCTTTTGAATTAGTTTAAGACTGCGCTTGAAGATGGAATCAATGTCTTGAGATTGGATGTGTTTTTATTTTAAATAGTTTGTCATCTGCTATGTTCTCACGTGTGGATGTGATTATTTTGAATGAAGTACATTACTTGAGTGACATTTCTAGGGGTACGGTGTGGGATAAAATTGTATGTTCTGTAATGTAATTTCCTATCGTGTTTATTCGCTTCATCCAATTAATTATTTTTATCATCATATAAGTTACGTATTTACCCAAAGAAGTTCAAATTATTTGTATGTCAACAATTGTTACTAATCATGATAAGCTGGCAGTTTGGATTAGTCAGGAACTGCAGCTCTCACTTCTATGCAATTTCTTTGCTAGATAGTGTCCTACAAAATACTATTGTTTTAGAGTATAGAGATGGTCTCAAACTCCAAATTGCGCACTCTCTTGCTACACATCTCCTTATGTGGATCTTCGTGTTGCTTCAACCGTGTCTTAAATGGAAGAAAATGGATATAGACCTTAATTGATATATGTACATCTATGATTAACTAACTTCTCATTGGGCCTAATCTTAGTTTACTGTATTGTTGTTTACTTTCAATTGTTTTTGAAGTTTAATATTTTGGTGTTGATGCTTCTGGTTATATGTGAAATGGACTTTTCTTTTATTATATTTTGCGTCTCTTTAGTGCAACTTGTTACCATCTCACACTTTTATAACTTCAAACGGCCTTTAATGATGCAAAACGAATTATACTTATTAGAGAACATATGGTCCAATTCAATTTTCTAACCTGGAAGTGACTAAGAGCTCTATGGAGTGTTATATTATGGACTGGCTTCTTTATTTTTTTTGTTCTAATGTTTCAAGATTCATGGGAAAACTGAGTTGGTAGCACCCAATTCCCTTGACATGGCACTTCTCTACAAAGACAGAGTTATTCCCTCTTCTTGGTAAGAAAGGCACTAGCATGATTATGTAACTTTTATCATCTAGGTTTATGATAATGAACCCACATGGCTACTCTAGCTAAACTGGGTGTACACCATTCATTTCACATAAGCCTTTATTGCTTTCCACTATTCATTTCCAAAACAATCTTGCTATGTACAATAAGTTAGACGTTGTGAGGTGATAGCTTTTTATATATTGATTTTAACAACACTTTAAATATTCAATAACACAGATTTTGACACGTCTACTAATGTTAAACTTAATGTACACTTTTGAGTGTATAACAAGTTTAATTCTTTCCAAAAGTCATTTACAGTAGCTACTTTTTTAGCCTCCCAAAATCTTCTAACTGCTCATTCTCTACTATTCCATTCACTTTTATTTATCTTCCATTCAAAAAAAGAATCCTTACGAGTCGACCATATTTTTCCCTCTTCCAGAGAAATTAGTTGCTTCCCTTTCTCTCTTCATTGAAGATTAGCTTCCAATTTCTAGACACTTCCTCTGTTTTCCTTCAAGATTTGGCAGTGGTTTCGAGTTGGGGTAGAGGTGGAATTGACGGGTTAAAGGTGGTGGAAATACAAGACCATTGCATGGGATTTCATGATAATAAGAGGCACCGTTGAATTCATTGACCAAAATTTTGAATTCTCCAATTTTCTTTTTGTTGCAAATGCCAAATGTTGAATTTCTTGTTCCGTTATTGATTTTGCTTAAAAATGAGAAATTTAAACTGTTGTCTAAACTGAACATGATGCATTCTATGCCCTTTATTTTTTTTTTTGAGATTTCACGCATGAACTAAATGCGTGGTTTTTTCTATTTCTCACCTTCTTTTCCTAAGAAAAAGCTTTTTGAACTCATTCTAGATCGATTAACTGGGTCAATTGTTTCATGCAGATATTGAGTAAAATCTTTTCAAAACACAACATTGTTTGCTTCTTCCTGATGAGATTTGTGAAATTCCTTGAAATTTGCTCCAGAACCTCCTAATAGACCTGCAAGTACGACTCTTAATGTCATTTTTTATATAATATCAATATCAGTTTGTACTTTGGAAAACACTTGGGTCTATCTTTTTTCCTCTATCCTACTCATTTAAGTTAATTTCTGCAAAATTAATGCCTATTTTTTTTTACTGGTTTCTATAATGACGTAAATTTGGTTTTCTTTGGTATGAGTTGATGAAGTACTGCTTATTCATCTTTCAAAGGACATATGTAACTTGTGCTTTCTATCTTATAGTATAATGGCCTCATCTACAATGAGATTAGATCACCAATTCATTGCAGTTTCTAATTCACAAAATTCATCATTTTTCTATTTTGGGCGTATCAACTATTATTAGTTGTTTGCTTCATTTGGAAACAATTAGTGTATAAATTGCTAAATTTTTGTTATTTCTTGGTGAAAAAATCTTCAAAAAATACTCCTACGGGTACCTAGCCTAATTTTCTCTGTGTTTGTGCTGGAGGCGAAAAGTGGGTCGACCACCTATTGTGCTAGCAAAATCGAGGAAAAGTCATGGGCCGTACAGAGCCAAGATGCTTGTCCTGCACCCCACTTGGGTATTTTCTCTATTGTGCTTGATATTTTTGGCAATTTCCTTTGCTGAAGGTAAGCCAAAATTTGGACAATCCACTCAAACTATTGCTGCACTAAACAGATTGTCACTTTTCTTTTTATCTACCAGAAATATCTCACATTCCTTCGCTCCTCTTCATTTGCCTCTCACAATAGGCCTGGCTCAATACGCAAAAATGTTGGACTGTGACAGGTCCAACATGGCCAACAGATTACTTGGTCATGTTGGTTCGATTTGCATTTCTCTTTGTTTAGAACATGGGTATTGCCATGTAGTAGCTACTAATTTACAGTTCAACTTTTCCTTCACAGTCTGAAGCCTTGGAGCAATCATTTTTTTTCCAGTCACTACCTATTATAGTTCACTTGGTTATTGCCAAATAATAGAAGCTCACGGACAATTTTTCTCCAACCAAAATTGCATACTGCATTTTGTGAATAATTTTTATTCAGAAAATAGTTTTGAACACTTGATTTAATGTTTCGGTTATCCACTATTAGTATATAGAAATTTCTTTTATATGGGGAACTTTCTTCTATGTGACTTGATGGATGTCGATGTTTATATGATTTTTTTGTCAAGGTATTCTTTGATTCTGTTATTCTTTTATTTGTCGAAGTCAAAAATAAACAAGTTACTTGAGCATCTCTTATTTTGCTGATAAAGTAACTTGGTTTGGAATAAAAAATAAAGAAGTCATTTTATTTGGAATATCCAATATTTACCTTCCTCTCTGCCAATGTTGATAACAACTAGATCTTTTAGTTGATTCTCTTGAACATCATGCTATCTTTCTTACCTGTTTTAGAGCAACTCGCCTTCCTAGCTTGCGAAAGAGATTCAACTTTAGCCAATAATTTTTTACTATAGATAATTTATTGATGGGTTAGAATTTTACTTGCTCTTATTCATTTTTGTTTCTTTATGTGGATATTTCTATCTCCTTGATTAACTCTGTATATTTATTTCTTTGCTCAATATGATTCCTCTCCCATTCTTTGTTCTTTTAGGTTGTGAAACACCGAGTGAAAAAATTTACTCGTTTGAGGGAGTATGGTGATCGAATGGTGAAATTTGCCAATGGTGTCATATTCACCTTTGGTTCTTACCGGGGTAAGGAACTTATGCTTGCCTTTTAACTTTATTGTTACGCTAGCATGTTAGATTGTATTGGATTTGAAGTTCAAACTTGAGAGAAACTACGTGTAGTGCTGCACTCCCTGCATAAAATTTGTCCTGTTTGGCCATATGGAATCAAAACTATGCAAACAATAGCAGGTTAGGCTTATTTTTTGTTGGATGATGAAAATTTATTGGAGCCAAAATGACTTCCTATCTAAATGTGTTTTGTCCTTAATTTTGAAGTCTTTAATTTACCATTCCAACATGAAACTATTTTTTTCTTCATTTGAGGCTATAGTAGTTAACAATCAACACACTAATATTACCTTCAACATAAGACAACCCGTGCATTGCACAGGCAAAGGCTAGTTTATATAAGGGAAGGATTTTAGTACCCATGTCTGCAGGGTTACATTTAATGGAAATTTTATCAATTTTCATGATTTCCTTTTCTAACACATCTCTTATAAAATGAAACTTAACATCAATATGTTTAGTCCTATCATAAAACACATTATTTTTACTTAAATGTATTGCAGACTTACTATCAGAATATATGACAGCATTATTTTCTGAAAAACCAATTTCATCAAGTAAATTTTTCAGTCATATACCTTCCTTTACTGCATCAGTAGCAGCAATATATTCTACATCTGTAGAGGATAGAGCTACAATCTTTTGTAGCTGAGATTTCCAACTAATACATGTACCATTTGGAGTAAAAACATATGCAGATGTAGATTTTCTATTATCAATATTACCAGCAAAATCAGAATCAACAAAACCATTGAGTTTAATTCCAGTTTTATTCTTACTAAACATAAGACCTAGATTTGATGTTCCTTTTAGGCATCTGAACAACCATTTCATGGCTTCCCAATGATATTCACCTGGATTGCTCATGTATCTACTCAAGACACTAATGGCAAAGACAAGGTCGGGTCTAGTGCAAATCATAATATACATAACAGACCCTACAGCATTGGCATAAGGAACTTTCATCATCCTGAATTTTTCTAACTCAGTTTTAGGACATTGTTCTGTTGAAAATTTAAGGTGACTGCCTAAAGGTAAATTGATATCCTTTGCATTGTCCATAGAAAATTTACATAAGATTTTGGAAATATAAGACTGCTGTGTGAGAAACAAGTTATGATTAATCCTATTCCTCCTAATTTACATCCCAAGAATCTTTTTGGCTTCTCCTAAATCTTTCATTTCAAATTCTTGTTTCAGTTCTTTGCTTTATCATGTTAATCTCAGTTAAATCATACCCAGCAAGTAACATATCATCAATATTGATCGTGATATTTCGCAAGTGTATGGATCGTGACAAGTAATGAAGTGGATTTATTAAGTCCGAATATCCTCCCATAGAGACTAGTATCTACTATAAATTTTAAACAAATCTAATTTCAATTTAAATTAAAATGGTTTCTAATAATCAAATCAAGTTTTGTTTTCTAAGCGGAATTCTAATAAATAAAATAACAAATTCAAATTAAAACTGAAAAAAAAAAGATTATGTGATGAGATAGTTAGAATTTATGATTTCACTTAGGTTATTTATCATACATTTAATTCCAATTTATTCAGCAATTTTTCATACATGTCAACGATCGTGTTAACCTGATGTATTTAATGATCTCTCTCGAAAAACACTAATCATATTCATATGCCCGAACTTACTATATCTCTATATAAATTCACACACATATAAACGCATTAATCTTTAGAAATTCAACAAAGATTGCGTAGATTATAATCATCTCTCGATTTCTTATAATGTCTATGTCAATTATTGCATGAGCTAGAATTATACGTCTCCTCTCGATCTCAATATTATTCCCTAAATCAATTAATTGTTGATTAGACAATTAAAACATTAAACACAATAATTAATTGACAAGTATTAAAAAGACATAAAAATCTTGAAATTAAACATATAATAAAAACCTAAGTTCCATCATCAATCCTAACATAAAAATATTTAGCCACTCATAATATTGAATTTAAATATGGAAAAGTGAAAAGAAATCACCAAGAATTGACAAAAACGTGATTAATTTTAGTTGAAACTTGAAGCTGTCGCCACCAATATGCGTGAATATTATTTGAATATAAATTGTTGCTTCTCCAAGTTTTTGCCTCCTAATTATGCCGTAAGTGTTGACCATTGACTTTCCCTTTCTTCTTTCTTTTTACTCCAGCTACCTTGATTGTGTATAATATATATATTTCTTGCAAAATCAGCCAAGCCTGTGCATGTATAATCTCCTTCAATTCAGTCTCTGTTTGCCCTATTTGTTTTTCACAATTGCCGGCTCTCCCCTTTTTTCTTAATCTGTACGTGTATATATATTTTCTACTTGCCAATGTTGGAGTTGAATTGGGAGTCCAAAAGGAAGAGAAATTCAAACCTTCTTTTATTCCTAAAAAGGCCGCCCCCTTTTTAATCAATCCAACAATACTTCAGTACCAATTGAATTTGAATCCTAGTGCAATTCCAATTTGAAGCTCATTAATGCTATATTTTTCTTTTTGTCCTCGTACTTTAAATCTTTCCATTCTTTCGTTATTTTGCATCTTTTCTCCAATTCTTCATCAAACATAAGATTTTACCTACAAATTACAATTTAACATAAATTAGGTAGAATTTTATTCAAAAGATAATAAATTATCATAATTCAGCGCTAATAATAAGTGTAAAAACTACACTTATCAAACATAGAGCAAAAGATAACAAGAATCAGGGCCATCACTGCCCTTATAATAGAAGTATGGATCATATTCACTTCTATTAAAATCAAGTCCTTTTATAAAAATGTCAAACCTATATACCATTGTCTTGTGGCTTGTTTCAAGCCGTAGAGAGACTTTTGCAGCAGACATATAAGGTTTTCGTTTTCTTTTTGTTCAAAACCTTTTGGTTGAGACATGTAGATTTTTTCATCTACGTTTCCATGTAAAAATGCAGTTTTTACATCCAACTGTTCCAATTCAAAATCAAATTGAGAAAAATAGAAAGTAAGACTCTTATAGAGGTGTATTTGACTACAGGAGAAAAGATTTCATTGTAGTCAATTCTCTCTCTTTGGTTAAAGTCTTTATCAACTAATCTGGCCTTAAATCTTACATTCTCACCTTCAGAATTTCCTTCTTTTACTTTAAAGATCCATTTACAGTTAATCACCTTCCCTCTTTAGGTCTTCCCACTAAGGACCAAGTCTTGTTTTTTTTTATTAAGAAAGACATTTCATCCTTCATAGCATCCAGCCATAAACTGGCATGCTTACTTCCAATGGCCTCTTCATAAATACTAGGCTCATTATCAATGAGATTCTGAACATTCAAGGCAGTAACAAATTCAGGGTCACTGTGGAGGTCTAACTTATCTTCTGACTCTATCTTTAGCAAGATTATAATCATCTAAAATGTTTGCATGTTGGTTTGGGTTTAAGTCATCAGGTACAACCTCAATGTTAGGTTCATTTTCATCAGTCAGATCCTGATCAGGCTCCACCTCAAACTGATCCTCATTTTCAAAATGTGACTATCTGAAAGAGTTATGTTTCTAAATTAGTTTTATTTTGATCAGTTTCAGATGCAGCGGGTAATTTCCCTTTAAAATAAGGCATATCTAACTCATTAAAGACAACATTTCTCCCAATGATAACTCTGTAACCACCTAGAGGACTCAACCACACCCTAAAACCTTTAACACCTTCACTATATTCTAAGAAAATACCTTTTACAGACCTAGGCTTGAGCTTACCCTCATTCTGATGTATATAGGCAGCACATCCAAAAACTTTCAATTTTGAATAGTCCACAGTGTCGCCATTCCAAACATGGTCAAGGGTGTCAAATTTTAAAAATTTAGTAGGACATTTGTTTATCAGATATGAAGCAGTCTTGACTGCTTCCCCCAAAATAATTTTTGTAGTTCTGAACTTATCAGCACACATCTGACCTTTTCTAGCAGAGTCCTATTTATCCTCTCATCAAGGCCATTCTGTTAAGGGGGTATAAGTTACAGTCCTATGTCTAAGGATCCCATTTATTTTGCAGAAATTATAAAATTCTTCATTGCAAAATTCAAGGCCATTATCAGTCCTAAGGGCTTTAACACATTTATTTGCTTGATTTTCAATAAGAGTTTTCCATTCTACAAAACTTTTGAAGTATCAGATTTATTTTTTAAAAGTATAACCCAACTTTTCTTTGAAAAATCATCAATAATCAACAAGAAATATTTAAAGACAGAATATGTGCATACAGATGCTGGTCCCCACAAGTCAGCATGTAAGTAATCAAGAATAGATAAAAACTTGTGACTGCTTAAAGTAAAAGGTAATTTCTTTTGTTTCCCAAATATGCAATGTTCACAAAAAAACATCTTTTCTATTCTTCCCTTCCCTAAAAGACCATGTTTCTTAAGAATGTGCAAATTTTTATCGCTAATGTGTCCAAGTCTTTTATGCCAGAGTTCTGATTGGTCAGACTGGGAGACTGTAGCAGCAATAAGTTTATTTTGAAAAGGTGAAGCTTGCATAATATAAATCTCATTAGATTTTTCCACCTGAATTACCTTTGCAAAATCCTTTTGAAGTGTTAAAATATCTTTATTTATAATAGTATTAAAACATTCATCATTAAGAGTTCCTAAAGAGATAAGGTTTCTCTTTAGGTCAGGAATGTATCTTGTTTTATTCAAAATTAGTGCATTCCCATTTTCTAATTTCAAAACTATTTTTCCAATACCTCTTATTTTGCAAGAAAAGTCATTTCCCAATGTCACTTGTCCTCCACTAACCTCAACCAAATCAGTAAAGTATTCTTTATGAGGTGTCATGTGAAAAGTGCACCCAGAGTCAAGAATCCAATCCGTTTTAGTTGATGACTGATAGGTCACATAGACCTGCCCATTGGTGGCTGCAGCATCTTCATAAGCAATTGATGCACCACCATCAACATTGTGGACATTTTTCAATTCATCAATCCTTTTGTGACAATATTTTATAAAATGTCCAATTTTTCCACAAAAGTAACATTTCTTTCCTTTTGCCTTATTATTATTCTTATTGAATTTGGATTTTCCACTACTGAAGCTTCCAAAGACATCTTTGTGTTTTCCAAAACCTTTATTTGAAAAGTTATTATTGTTTTTCTTTGAAAAATTGTTTCCTTTAACATTGTATTCAACTCCACTTAAGGAGGTTTTTAAATCACTTTTAAATTCAAGTTTCTTATTCCGTAAGGATGAAACAATAATATCAACACTAATAGTGGCTCTTCCATATTCAAGAGCATTTTTCAACTCTTTTTACTTTTAAGGTAAAGAAGATAATAAGGCTACAGATTGTTGATCATCAGAAAGTTTTTCACCACTATCGGTGAGATCCAGTGAAATTTTATTGAATCTATCAAGATTATTTTCAAGGTCACAATTGGGATCAAGCTTGAACCGGAAAAATTGTTTCCACAAGTAACATTTGTTGGGAAGAAACTTAGTCTTATAAAGGGATTCAAGTTTTGCCCATATTTCAGCTATAGTCTCAGTCTTTCCTACCTCTCTAATGACACTATCAGACAAATGCAGAAAGATAGTGCTCCATGCAGTTTCTATATGTTCAGTTCTTTTATTATCTGCAACCTCTGCCCCCTAAGATTCATCAAGAGCTTTAGCACATTTAAGATGAATTAATAGGGCTTTCGTTTTTCTGCTCGATAAAGTAAAATCTCCTTTCCCATTCCAACCCTCAACACCAACCTTAGTACTACCCATTTATGACAATGACACACAATGAAACTGTGACAAAATGAAAATAGGTGCAGTAGCAAGTGAATTGTTATATCAGTCAAATGTGTACAATTTAATAAGTCAGATAGGCAAATAACAAAAAACACAATATCTTGTTCAAACAGCAGTAGGAATGATAATTGAACAGTAATAACTTCAAGTAATCTTGAAAAATCGTTAATCCAAGTCCCCCCCAGACTATAGGGTTCTCAGATGAAACTCTAGACAAAGGAAGATACTGGAGGGTTCTCACAAGAGATTGAAAGAAAATTACAGTTCAACAGAAACTAATAAGAGATAGAGTTAGAAACTTGTTACCCAATGCTTTGACTCAAAATGTAAAATAGTGAAAACCAGAACTATTTTACCAACTCTGCCAAGAATGAAAATCAAACAGTTTCCAATAAAGATCTCTTTAGATCTTACGCTAAGTTCACCAAGAACACCCATAAATTGTCAAATCGAAGATTCGAAGAGCTCTAATACCACTATTGGTATTTTACAAGCCACAAAATACAATGATATTGCAGAAAATGTAAAGAATTCAAGAGATTTTTCGCCCTAAGGCCCAGATGTTCAACCAAGGTTGGGCTAATCACCACGTTGGGCATACACCGAAGTGATTATCACTCCAATCCACTAGAAACCAGTAATATTATCAAGATCAAGTTACAGTACAATAGATCCACAAAGTATTTGCCCTCAGACCCAAAAATAATCTCTCAAAGAAACCCTACTATACGATTACACAGAGTAACCAAAGATTACAGTTCACACAAGAACAAAAACCACAAACCCAAGCCTCAATCTACACTAGATATCACCAAGAACATCTAGACTCAGCGAATACATGCAAAAATCAAGAGTTTTCTGAGAGAGAACACATAGAGACAAAGTATGAGAAAACCTTAGAAGAGTCTCGAATGAATGAGAGAATGAGAAGAGTCAAGCTAATAATACAATCTGTCAGGACATTCAACGGTCACAGCACTTCCACATGTTTTGATCTCAGTCATTGAGATTAAGTGTATTGGGCTGCCGGGTTACACACTGAAAATGGGCCAGACTTCTCAGCAAAAGGTCTCATCATAAGGCCAGAACAATTACAGTGGAATTTGGCTGCATCATTGGGCCCAAATGTTAAGCACCAAACTTAACACAAAGGATATAGCCCAATTAGGAAATTCGAAGGATAGGCCAGACAATACCATGTAAAAAACCCAAAATGGAGTCATGTGACGAAAGCCCATCATCACCCAAGTATGCAAGACATTCAAGATCAGGGCGACCATATTACCTTATTTTTATTCAGAACGATGGCCTCATCATCGCCCAAGCCCGCGAGACGCCCAGGAGCTAAGCGAAGGTAATGCCTAGTTGTCATTTAAGGCGACAGTTATTGACACAGTTAATGAGTAATCCTATCACTTTCCACGATCCAAGGATCTCGAAGGCAAGCAATTAAATGATGGTAGCAATTAAGGACGGCAATTTATTGACAAGTTAGCCATTATGGAGAAAGTGGGTAGTTACAAGGCGACGAGTGATTGTCAAACGGTTCCACAACAAAAATCGTCCAATGAGTATAAAAGAGAAGATAAGACATAGAAGAAAGGACTCTGATCAAATCACTCTCGAACAGAAAATATGTAATTTTTATTTCCTTTAATTTCTTGTCTTTAAACTTTCGATTGCATTGTGTGTTTATGTCCCTTAGATACATTTCGCTTAGTGTAAACTGTAACCTTCATAAATAAAATACACATCGTTGGGACTTTGTCTCAAGAGGTTTTGTTCCTTACACAATCGTTTGAGTCTTTTTAATTGTTAGCGATGCCCGAATTTCTGTGCGAAACAGAGTTAATTTCATTAACAGTTGTTTGAGTCAATTGGTCACTGTACATTACTTGACGACATATGAATGGAAAAATAAGCCTTTAATTTTATTACTACTTTTTCTCTTTAATAAGAAGATATTTTTTGTTTAGCTGCTCTTTTTTGTCTCGATATTCTACAGAAAATTAGAAAACTATCGGTATTCATCATTTTTTAATACATAAGCACGACTTTATTGTACTCCACTCACTGATGATTTTGATAATTGCAGAATTCACAAAATGAGATTGAAGAAAAGGAAAGAAATGACTACAGAATTAAAAATAAGCCTTTAATTTTATTACTACTTTTTCTCTTTAATAAGAAGATATTTTTTGTTTAGCTGCTCTTTTTTGTCTCGATATTCTACAGAAAATTAGAAAACTATCGGTATTCATCATTTTAATACATAAGCACGACTTTATTGTACTCCACTCACTGATGATTTTGATAATTGCAGAATTCACAAAATGAGATTGAAGAAAAGGAAAGAAATGACTACAGAATCTCTGAAAAGGAAAATGGATAAAGTTGAATATACAGCTTTGGTTCATAGTTTTATTCACAGCCCCTCTCACATGGGGCTGAGGCTCACTCCCATGTGAGGGGGCTCTGAAAAAAACTGTGAAGCAATGCGGTCACTCTAGCATGGTTCAAGAAAAATAAAGTATTCTTATTTGATGTCGATAAGTTTCATATTTTCTCTAGGGGCGGAAGGTGAAATTTGCAAAAGTACTTATTTGGTTGGGAAAGATAGGACATCTAACTCCAAGTCTATTCTACTGAAAAAAGTTTCAACTATTCAAATGTTTCTATTGTTGTTTTCGGCCTACAAGTAATCCTATGGATCTTTAGGATTGGTATATATTTTCTAAAGAGATTAGCCTATTGATTGATCGATTGACCTATTATGCAACTCTATGCAAACTAGGATCTATTATAAGATTGTTCTCTCTAATAGAACGTGAATGTGTTTTAAGTATTTGAGCCACATTATTTTGAAAGAATGTATTCTGGAATAGTAGATTGATGGAGAACGTATGGTTGAAAAAAAAAAGTTATTGAATTGATGGGAAATATTATTTTATTAAAGAATGTGTAATTGAAAATGAGTAGAAGAATGAAAATGAAAATTTTAATGTGTACCAAACATGGACATAATCTTGAAAAGAAGGTTCTACATTCTCAATAAATTTGCGTTTAGATGCTTGATTAATATCAGCAAGTAGAATTTTTATTTTTTTATTTTTAGAAATCCAACTCGACTTCATTAAAATTTCAAATGTTGCAGACCGGGAGGGGCGCCCTAGAGCTTTGCCGCTACCCCCAACACCATCCCTACCCTAATGGTAGGAAATTGGAGTTCCATCCGGAAAAGGGCTCCAAACTTAGCCACTTAGACGCACAAGACTAACCCCTTGTTGCAGCCGAACAAAGTGATTTGAAAATATATATATAAATATATACGGTTGGACCTCAAGGCAGAGCCCATGACCGAGAGGAAGAATTTTGCCTTCAATAAAACACGAATGCCTTTCTAATTTGAAAGAGATTAATAATAATTCAAATGGAAAATTGTTGAAAAAGTAGAAACAAAGTTCCCATCGAGTAGACCTAGAATAAATGATTTGCTTACAAGAAATTAAGCTACTCCACCTAATAAATTACATCTTGAAAAACAACCTCAATTCTCTACACTAACCACCTCTCATCCATATACCAAAGAGCCAGCCACCTCCGAACCCCCATCTCCCTGACCACCAATCTTTCCACGACTTTGCGGCCTTTGCAACATGGGCACTCACTTCCATTGCAGACAGTACAAGGACAATGACGAGACGGGTTGGGACTCGAACCTATGATCTCTCTGACTTTTGTGTGCTTCCAACAATTTATGCTAAAAACTGTTATTAGAATGACACTTTTATTAATTGGAAGCATTGGTTGGATTGTTGACACTTGGCTCTTCTCTTACCGTGGGATGAAATTCTAGATCCTTCTGGCTTTATCTTGGGCTGACCATTCAGTTTCATTATCTCTGGCTTTTGGTTCTCTCTTGTGCTCTCTTCCTTTTAGATAGAAAACATCATTCTTACCTAGAGTTTCTATTCTTGAGGGCTTAAATCGTGTAACCTATGTAATCTCTTAGATCCACTTCTGTTTGTTGTGAAGTGATACTTCTCTGAGTGTTTGGTAACCTGAATCTTTGTGATTCGTGTGGATCTATGAAGTACTTTGGTAGAATTTTGTGATCTGGCCAGTTTTATGCTTTGATGTTTTGTTTAATCCAAAAGCTTGTTTAAAAGACAAGTCTCTGTGACTTCGATCTGTAATCTTGAACTGACTGTAATTCCCAGCTGTCATTTTTGGGCTATTAGTGCAACCAGGCAATATCCATATTATTTGAATGTTCAACGAGGGATGTAGACGCTAGAATCGGTACCTCCGGGGCTTAGGCCGAAATATATCTTGTATTCAATCTCTAATTTTCTGCAGTTTAATTTCTATTTTGAGATTAAGTTTTAAGATCTTGTTTTAATATTGTGTGTATTGGGCCTTTTCAGTTGGGGTGGAAGAAGATTGCAAAAGATTAAAAGAATATCAAGGATATTTTTGTAGTACGTAAGATGCAGACAAAAGTCGAAAACAAGATTATGTTAAGCTGAAAAATCATAATGGTAGGCTGAACTGCCACAACCACTTTTGTAGAAAACTCTTCAATAAAATTCAAGCAATTTTTACATTGTCGTTTCTCTCCTAAGAAAAGATAAGGGCATAAGTAACTAAAACACACATTATCTCAGCATGTACATTAATCAATAGAAATATCAGGAATCTAATGGAGGCCAACACTATACAATGTGCAAAAAGTCGCGTGTGGTAAAGTCTGCAACTAAACATTTGCGGAAGTTTGCATAAAACGAGGGAGAGAAAACAGAGCATGTACATGACATGCGAAAATGAGAGCTACATGCATTACACGAGGTCAGTTTTCCGAGAGTCAGGTTTCACCAAACTGCCTCTCCTGGATGATCTGCTCGAGCTTCATGAACAAAGCTCGTTGCTCCTTAAACGTAAGGTTCATTAATATCTACACGAAAGATAACGTTAATATCAACTCGTTTTCACAAGTTCAATTCAGTAAATTTTCGTCTTGTACTATCTACCTGGTCCATAATAGCTTCGATCGATACACTTTGAGGTACGATAAATGACTGGTGGTAGATAAACGCAAACACGGCCATCACCATCTGCACACAAGTGACCAGTTAACTCCATAACAAACTCGAACGTTTGACAATATTTACGTTATAAACCCATTGTAAAAACAGGCACTTTAGCTTACACAAAATTGAGATCAGGCACATGTTTAATAGGCTTTAAACAACAAAATGTAAAATTAAATCAGGGAAGTGTGGTTGGTGGAGAAGATAACACAGAAACTCAAAAGGTAATTTTTATTCTAGTCCACTGTACATCTTTGCAAACTGAGAGGGACAAGATTCGACTTCTCTTAATTTCTTTGCCTTGGTAAACTAAAAATGCTTTTCAGCACGTAAAAGGGTGTATTGGTGAACTTCCTCCTTGATCAACCTATTGAAACACAATCAGAGAGGTTCTCCCACTTCCAAAAGAATAATTGTTCAACTTTCCTCCCATCACGACAGAGAAAGCAAAAGCATGGTCAATCTGAAGGACGTGAGGAATTCAAAAATATATCTGGTAACAACAATAACAAGGACAACATATCATTACTAAAAGAATGGGGACGAGATAATATGATGTGTACTTCAGCTTCATCCTCAATGTTCATTTATATTCTCTAGAAATTAGGATTTTGAAGACACATTTTTATTTTTTTCTTTTTTTAACTCGAAACATTTAGAATTGTCATGCAGCGATAGGCATATTGCCTCTTCCAAAAACTTGTAATATTTATAAGTATTCTTTGTATACATATTGTTAAATTAAAAAAAAAAAAATAGACTTTGCTAATTTGTTTATTTATTTTGGAACTTTTATGTTTAGCATTCTCACAAATTAATAAAAATTTGAAAGGTTAGTCATAATTGTTTGTATATTTACTGAGATACACACTGCCTCACTCACTATCTCCAACAAAGTGTCTAATTACTTGTAATCTTTCATCTTTAAAATTGTGTCAACACTTGTCAACATAATTTTTAACACTTCGATAACATATTTTAGAAGAGTATAAATTTTATGTCAAACTAGGTGTAACCATGCCTCCCTATAATTCATTCAAACTAACCTGGCAATCCATTCTATCAGTGATTCCACCATGTCCGGGAATACTATCGCCAAAATCCTACAGCAAAAAGAAGACATTGAAGAATGGGTAGTACAATGATACAAGAGCTTTAACATATGGATCAAAGTTTCACAGAAAATGAAATAAATAAAACCAATAATGAACCTAGATTTTGAGAGCTTAGCTCCAATTAAAAATAGAAATATTAATGCTATCAGACCTTGAACTTGAAAGCTCTTTTAAAGCCACTAGCAAAAAAGCCTCCAAAAGGTGCTATAATTGATGAAAAGAGACCAAGCGCCAGGGCATGCCACTGTACTGGTAAAACAGAGATCTCTCTCCAAGGGAACTGCCAAAACAACCAAGAAGCACTGCAGTTAATGAACAGCAGATTTTGACATATGAAATTCAATAAGAATACAAACTTACATAAACAGAAATTTAAGGACAATGGCAGTTTTGGACATACAAGTTTCCCAATAAACCTTCTACTCAATCAAGTACAACTATAATGGTATTGATACTATACAATGGGTTTAGATTGGTTGATTGTTATGAGGTCAAGGATATGGGATGCACTGGTTCCAATCTCCAAAAGGTGAGGGGGAAAGGGAAAGTGATAGTTTCTATTGAAATTTTCATGTTTTTAGAATTTATTTTAGCTACTGAAGCTTTTTTATCTTTTGAATTTATTTCTCAATTGAACAGTTTCTGGCCAGAAAATGGCATATGCACGCTCTTCATGTCACAACACAAGAAAATTATCTGACCGAGTAAATGACGATGTTGTGCGACAGAGTTCTTCATTTATTCCTTTGCAAATCAAGTAGACAAATTGCCATGGAATGAAGATAAGAGAATGAAACTAAACGTTTAGGTAAGATCCTTTTAACGAATTGTTAACAAGATAGAGAGGATCAATACCTATATAATTACTAAATACACATCTAAAAAAACTAGCATCAGATACTTCATGCACAGAAAAGTCAATTTTATGAATAACAAAACTTTCAGAAAAGAAGATGCATGGATAACACAGGTCAGATAGAGAAAACCAATTACCCATCGAGGAACCCATTGAGGGACAACAAAATAATCTGGCTTGAACAGCGGACCAGGATCACAATGAAGCCAGCCAGTTGATAAATCCTGCATGTCACGGAGCAAAAGAAAGTTTAAATTCCTCAGAAGCAAACATATCGACTATATTAAAAAAGAGGTGATTAGGTATAAGGCAGCAAAAGTCACCTTTCTTGGACATGTTAACCACTGAAAACGACCCAATATATTTGCAAGCTGCAAAACAAGTGAAAGTAAATTCATTGCCACAATTTTTAACAAGCATATTCCTGCTATAATCCCCAATCATATATTTATTGCCATCTCACTTCTTGTTTTCTTAGAAAGTAAGATGGTTATGTTTATGATGATAGGCACCAATAGGGACATCCAATCATACAGTTCTACCCTCTGGCAATATTCACACTTAAAGTGCTACGACCCAAATTCCGAAAGGAAGATTGAAAAAAATAATGGACCAAAATAGTCATCTGTAAGCCAAAGATATAGCCTCGAACACTTGTCAAAATTGGCACATCGCCTTAAACCTATTGCCAAATAAATGGATAGACTGCTCACCACAAATGCAGAGACAATAGTTGCAAATGATGCTCCAATAAAGCCCTCCCATGTTTTCTTCGGTGATATCTTGATAAGAGGAGTTCTCCCCAAGAAAAACCCAAAAAAGTAAGCAGCAATATCATCGATGACGATAAGTGATGCCGGAAGAAGGAACCTGCAATATTATTAACACCGTGTTTCAAGTGCTTTAATCAAATTCAATTATTTGGATGTAAATGTAAGATGCTGTGTCAGTCCTAATAAAAAATGTAGAACAAGAAAAGTAGTACTTACCAAAATATAAATAATCAAGCAGCAAAAGAACCTTACATAGAAATTTCAAAAAGAGGATAAACTGCTGTATAAGAGAACAATGTTTTTACCTAGGTGACTCGCAAAGGAATTTGGTTAATAAATATTTTCTTTTCAAGTGAGATTCAAAGTCCATACACCCAATGGCTGGGAGTAAAACTTGAGAATGGTGATAGTCTATTCTATTGACTGGACCAGTTGCAAACATGTCACGTATGGAGAACAAGAGATGCATAGATCTCCCAAAATAGTTCCAAGATCAAATAGCATGAATGCAAATACAGTAGACCAGCAACCAGTATTCTAAGTAATTAATAAGATCAAATAGAGGCTTCAAAGTTGTGTTACCAGAATATTCCTTCAAAAATATTTGCCACGGTAAAAGAGGACTGTGTAAACACCACAATCAAAATCATATGCGTCCATGCATATTGTCCAAACTGATACTTATACATCTTCTTCTTTAGTGTCAGAATAAACCACATAAAACCTGAAGCCAACAAGAGAAGAAAATTTTCAACACGTTCTTCTAACCCAACACAGGCACAACTAACATTTTAAAAGAGAACTCTTATAGATCATAAATTAACATCAAGCATTTTAGAAACCAAAAAAGTATTCTAAGCATATTGTATATCATTATGTACTAATTGAAAGACAAAATTCATAAGAGAGAGCATAAAAAAACCCCAGTTTGACAGCCTGTTACCTAAGTATGACTTTTTTGCCAGAGACTCCTCAGGTAACTACTACATAAAACATCACAAAAGAAACATAGTACCAACCTGCAATATACAAGAAATAACAGGTAACCATGTGATACTTGATAAATCCAGTCACGAGCTTATGCAAAAAATTATCTGAAGTAACTGTATTCGCGAGCCTCTGATTGAGGATGCGGCCGTATACAAACAGCATTCCCGTGAAGAAGAAGTGCCTGAAAGGGAATGTATCAAATTAGTAGAAATAGTCATTTGGTATGAAGCATAATATCTAGTGGAAATTTCTCCTAATCAACTACAAAAGTAGATTTCTGGACGTCAAGCGAAAGTAAGCTAATCCATCCCAAACCAACCACATCTATGTAGCATCACTGTGGACATGGACAAATAACTTAAGATAATAATTCGTATGTGTGAGAGCATAGAAGCAAGCAATAATTCGTATGTGTGAGAGCATAGAAGTATGCAGTGAATGCCTTAATGGTATATTTGATCTTCATATTTTATGGGCATACACCGTTAATACTGTGTTGATAATTAAAATTATCAACAGAGATATATATCTCGACTTTTCTCTGCTCATTTTCAGTAAATGACGTGTCAAACCTAGAGTAAACGTAATGCTTGTGGCAAAGGCCTTTTCTATCCCCTCACAATAAACGACGCTTTGGATTCTGCCATACACAATCAATTGACCTAAGTGGCCCCATAGACTGCCTGATGAAGATCTTTCCCAGAGATTGAATGATACAAAAATAAAAGCTATTCTGGAACCATGCTTCTTTATCTCATTAGCTACTTTGCACTGCATGACTCGGTGCAAAAGGTGGAAATATTTTTCTAACATGTGAGATGCAGCAGGTGCATAAAATAGTTAGTGGAAGTGATTTCTCCAAGCAAGAAAAGGAGGAGATAAAAATAAAAAGTACAGAGAATATGACAAAGAAGTAGATGAAATTAAATGAGCATCAAATTACCATTGTGCCATCGATGCAATTGATGGTAGTGTGCTAATGTTGTAGTTTCAGTTCTTTAACACGATATATACCTGATTTTTTCTTTTCCAAATTCTCAATTTGAAATAATAAAGTTCATTAAAACAATAACAACGTGGCTACAATAGTCTCTTCCAAATGACTTGTTGATAGGATTAAAAATGGGTACCATCTATCCTTAGCTTAACTCTATACATTGAAGTGAACCTGAAGCTTGATAAAACAGAAAATAAGCCTAACATATATACGGGTTTCCCATCATCCTGATTCAGAGACCCAATTAGAGCATGTTTGGGGTGGCTTATAAGTAAGATTATAAGTATGAGAGAGAGCTTCGCATACTTTTTCTCTCTCATACCTATAAGCACTCAGCCGAGCATGTTCTTAGTCAACCATAGGCACATAGCATTCGAGTTCATTGATCCTCTTTAATTGAATAGTTCAAGAAAAATAATAATATGGGAAAGGTTATCAAAGCTACGGAAGAAAACAGAGCAACAAAAAAGAGAGGATATATTACAATCTTGAAAGATATTGAACATGATGCTGAACTTCCAGCAAAGTGCATATTGGAACAAGTTTTCTGATAAATTAAAACTTACATATAAAAACAATCCATGAATGATTCACGAATGGGATAATATATATTCACAAAAAACTGCATGCCCAGGGTCTCTAAACTCTGGCATGTCACACTCATGAGAAATCCATAAGCTGCACTCCACTTAAACTACTCGCAAAGCTTGATTGTGAAAGTTATCCAAAGGTCACTGAATATGAAAAATAAAAGCCTCTAGGTTAAGAGGCTGACAGCTTACTCACCAATTTAAAAGCCTGAAACCTGGGAGGCGCCTTTCTTCATGTGCTCTCCTAAGTAAACTGAATAGCTCTCTTGCCATAAAAATTTGGATAACAACTACCATGGCCCAGATATAAAGGTGACCCATGTAGATTATGAAGGCAAAACCTCCAATCATCCAAACGGATGAATATATACGGATTAACATTGACTTGTATTTGTTTGTATCATCTACAAGTAAATGGCTTCCATTTGCTTGAACAACTTCAGGAGGAACCTAAAATATTAGAAATGAAAGGCAATAAGATAAGATGTTTGAAATCACGTTAAATATAATTTTTTTTTTCTTTTTTGTAAGAGAGGTATTTTAAGTCGAGAATATTTTTGGATACAAATTTAACACAAAGAAAGAAAGAAAACATAAATGGAGAAAATTGTAGTCCTCGCAATTTCTATCCACTAATATAAAAACTAAATTCTTGAAGTTAAGATAAAATATATCAAAAGGGAAGTAACATTTAAATACTCTTCTTCACATGTTCTTTACCTGTTGTTTCCGTAGTAACCAAGTGAAGAAGAACAAATTCCTCAGCATTTGTTAAGTCAAACAGGAGGATAAATTTCCCAATAGCTACCTAATACAGGTCTACTGACAGTTACAATGTGATTCGAGCTTGCAATTTACAACAAAGCTCTACTTCGATAAATTAATGAAAAATCAAAATGAAATCTCCAAGCATAAAGGAGGCAAGGGTTAGAATCTTTCATTGTTAGTACTTTGTATTCCTAGTTGAACCAAACAAGTCCTAAAAACAAACTCCATTTCACCAATCTTATGTGAGTGAGAAAAGCATAAAATGACATAGCTGCATGATGCATAAAATCGCCTAAAAAAATATAACCAACCTCATTTGAGCCTCTGCGCCGGCGTAGCCGGCCAGTAAGACCGCTAGGCGTTGATGGGCCGCCAGAATCGTTGTCCTTTTGCATAATTCCTCCTCTAGTTAAACTCCTCTAGAAATGTTAACGTTAATATTCTAATATCACGAAATCAACTGAGAAACTAAGAGAAAAAATGGGAACAATTAGCGCCACTTAAATCTCTAAGTAGATGGAAGAAACAAAATCAAAGGTAAAAAAAAAAAAAAAAAAGGACTCCCCTCATCTTTTTTTGTCCTTATATCATCTCATAATTCAAGACCTTACAAGGTACAGTTAAAAACAAAAGAAGGAAGAGAACACCAACAATAGTTTCTCCTTACATTTCATTCAGATTTTCCGTCTGTTAATGTTCCTTTGGTTCCAATAGTATCAAAGTAAAAGTTAGTTAAAAAAAAAAAAATGAGTTTATTAAAAACAACTAAAAAGGAAACCAAAAAGAAGCAACTACCTATTAGCAAATTTCAAAATCCTTTGTCTGGATTCGTTCACTGGGAAGAATTCCCCTAGTTTGATATATCGTTTTGGTTACCCGAGCAAGAACCACCAACAAGTTTTATTCTCTTCTATTTGATGATTTCAGTGCTCTAAACAATGTTAGAAATACAGACGTGCGGTGAATTGATAAAAACACTGCAGAATTCATCAACAACAGGCTAAAACAATTCCAGCAACTTAATTTCACGGACCTTTTTTCCTAAATAGAGTACATTATCTTTGAGACCGATAACAATGAGAATACATGGATAGAAACGGTTAAACACAACCAGGGCAGCAACGAAAAAGTAAATCGAATGATCAGACCCATTTATAATATCATGCACTTTCGAGGATTAAACAGCTAAAGAACGCAACTTTGATTTGAAAAAAAAATTGAAGCAGCTTAAACCAAATTTCATCAAAAACTCCATCAGTTTGTAAACCCCGGACTCAAGAATTTACCCGCATACATGCCCATAAATTGTTGAACAAGAGTTAATCCAAATAAAAAAAAAAATCTTAAAGAATCTTAACAAGATGACAGCACACGCGTAAGAGCTACATCAGACGGAGAGAGAAAATAAAAATAAAAATAGAGATCTAACCTTTCCTCCGTGTATATGTTTCCACAAAGAAGTAAAGAGTGGCTGGAAGTTCGTGGGAGTATGGATTTTCAGTGGGAACTGAGGGGTCTGGTGAAAGATTTGTGGAGTTTTGGGGTCAATTTATGAATATTTGACAGATAATTTTTTGGAAAACGTGGTCCATTTTTTGGGTTTCTAATAAACTAACACAGGAATAATTAAAGCTTTCTAAAATAAAAAGTAAAGTTACTTTGACATCGCATCGGCTCGATTGTCCATACTCATATTTTGAGTTTTAACGCCTCACCATCGCATGTGAATAACAAATAAAAACACTTTATTTTAAATGCGACTACGATGATGTGACTTGTTGCTATTTGATATTTCAAAATGATGCGGAGGAAGTATCAACATATAAGTAGAATATAATAGATAATAATTCATTTCTTTTTTACTTTTAAGTAAAAGCGTACCTTTTTTTTTTTTACTATTGAAATAAGTAATTTATTTATTTTGAATGTCACTTATAAAAAAATATTTATATTTTTACGTAAATGTATATGGCCCCGTTCGGTAGAGATGAATATCCAATTAAAATTGAAAATATGATCGTTATTGGGTCCCACTCATTTAATAAAAGTCAACAATAACGGTTAATTTTTCAATTTACCGAACGGGCACATATTATAAAATTGGTAAACATGATTTAATCTTGATTAATTGGTTATGTTAATGCATGATAATTTCCTCATATTCAAAGGGTTGGTAAATAGAACTTGTTTATTGCAATGTCATTGGTTGAGTAAAAAAGTAATGCAATTAGTATCAGTCAAGATAGTGATAGAAGAAGAAATTTAGCTATATGATAATTTTGATTGTTGAAAAGGAGATTCCAATTCCTGTTATTTTAATTTTTGTTGTTATTGCCTTTTTATTTTTGAATCGAGTGGTATATAAGTATTTATGAATATTTTGTTGGCTTGTGTGTCTATATAGTAAAGTTTTGTTGATATATATATATAAAAAAAGAATAATGTTCTTATATTAAATAAAATTATTTTTATTTTATTTATTGCATTTCTTTATTATTGAGCATTCGAATTAAAGTACCAATGATCACCTGTGATAATATAAGTTGGATAATCGCGTTGAGAAGTACAGCGTGACACAACTTATATTTTAATAATAAATATTGTGTCCATTATCTATGTATAAAGGTTAGCACCATGTACCGGAAGGTCATAGTGTTGTCCGATGCACTATTCGTGTTTCTGTTTTGTCATTATCACAGAAATTGTTAAAGGTAACACTAGTACACTTGAAGTGTATTGAACGCACATTGTGTCGAGTTTAATTCTATAGCACGACCATGCGGAGAATTAAATTTCACTCGATCGCTATGTATTTTATTTAGCCTTGCTTGAGCCAAATTATTGTAAAATGAGAATGAAAAATATAGTCGTTATTGGAGCCTACACAAGATATAGAAAATTTGAATTTAAGTCCATGTTTATCTACTATTTTCAAGAACTCTGTTTTCTACGGTAAACAAATCTCATCCACATATTTACCCAATAAATTATTACACACACAAATCAATAAAGTTACTTTAAATTTCATTCCACATTCTCCAAAAAATAATATTCCTCACATCATTCTTGAAATTTTAATGGGTGACAAACACACCCTAAATATTGTTGTGATGGATAACGGTTATATTTTTTATTTTAATGAGATAATAATGTAGATCAAACGGGAGCTTAAATCCATTGACAAAGTTATTTATATATTTTTGTGATTTTAATGGTTTTTTGATTCATCAGTAGGTGAGATCAATTTGATTGGTCAAATATCTCGATGAGTTGGGAATGTAATAATGAGCGAAATAGAGAACGTGAATTTGTGTTGGGAACGGTCACCCTAAAAAATGGGTACGGTGACTATTTAAGTATTTTCTATTGAACAGTTAAAATTTGAGCTTAATGTTTAGCGATAGTTAAATTTCGACATCTATGATTTGTTCTCATGACCATAGAAGAAAATGGTGTTTAAGTTAGTGAGAATAATTAGATGGGCAAAATGATTTTTTATGCTCGTACCTAATTCTTGAATATCGGACGGGAATAAATATATATATGTTATGTTAGAGGAAAGTATTACAAATTTATTGGTTTCTATAATCTTATATACCCGAAGAGTTCAATCTTTTGACTTTAGTGGAAAAAGCAAAGACTAATAATTAGATTGCGTGGTTTATGGTTGACTAGACATGATCTAATTATTGAAGTTTGAAAAATATATGTCTGATTAAGTCCATGTTATAGCTCTATAAAATAATTGAACTTAATTGCAACAATTATAATGGTTTTGGACGTAATTATAATTAAAGTAAAGTTTTGTATTCACTTGTAATTACTATAAAAGTTGTGAACTTAATTATAATTGTAATTGAAGTTCTAGGACTACACGTGTAATTAAATATAAACTAATTCGATTTGGACTTTAGTTAAAACTCCTACTTGAATTTTAATTAAAACTCCTATTTGCTATTGGATTATTATTTTACATGAATTGAAACATCTTTTATCTCTATAAATAGAGATTAGATGGGTATATAAATTCTACAAGAATCATAATACATAATTCCATAATGTTCAAACTTGGAAAGAGGGAGAAAAGTGAGAAAAATCATATTTTTTCATCGTCCAATACAAGAAATAGATTCTTGATTTAATTAAAAGAAGATGTCCACCATCTAGTGTAGTTTTGACTTTTGAGAACACCACAAAACATTTGGAAGTTTAAAGTATCAAGTTCTTGTAATTAAAAAACTGAAAGCTAGTGATCAAAAATGCTGAAAGTTCGTAATTCAGATCCAGTTCTAGAATTGTGATCTTCGAATTTAAATAAAAATTTAAATCCTTAATTATTGATATGTGAATATCTAGACGGTCTTATTTATTGAATTAAATAACATTTTTTATTTTGGATAATTTCGCTTCTGCATTCCAACATATTTCAACATAATGGAGAATAAGTTTCGTGTGAAAATGAAATGAAAAGAAAGCAAGAATCTTGATACTTGAAAACTATGCATACAAATGTACCCCATACAAATGTACCCCCTCTTAAGAACTTACGTGTCCTCAGATTCATTTTCAGTCATAAATGTTTATAGTAAAATAATTTCACGTGTAAATTAAAAAAATTCATATTTCTTACATACACATTTTTCAAAAAATCACTATTACAAAATATATACTCCCAAAAAATAGGGCTAAAAAATCCTAACTTGACCCAACCAATTGTGTTGAATAACTTTACATTATGAGTCTCAATCCCTTTTAACTGGTTGAAATTAAGGGTCCGTTTGATTCTAAGATGGAATTTGGGTAGAATTGCCTAAAACTTGTTTTACAGGGAATTGTCAATTAATTGTGTTTGATTGATATAATTTTTCACTTGAAAAATGTTTGAAATTTTCTATCTTTTGGTGTTTATTTGGCTTTATTTTTCATTAAAATTGTCAATTAAATGGATAAAATTTCTTACAATTAGGGATTTAATTTTTTTGGATTGCAAACAAAAAAAAAAATAGATTTTTTTTTTTTTGGTGTTTGTTTTGTTTTGTTTTACATGGAAATTGTCAATTTAAGGGATACTTTTTTAAAAAAATAAAAATTTGGGGATAGATTTGGTTTCTATTGCAAAAAAATAAATAAATAAATAAAAAATAAAACCACCTCAAATGGAACTGAAATTCATCTAAAACGAAGAAAATGGGCAAAGGTAGAAAACCAATTATTGAGAAAAATAGTGCCATCAAACATGACAAAAGTGAGAAATAGAATTTCAATTCTATTTTCCATGAAAAAAAAAGGCATATCAAACATGCCGAGTGTGACTCAAGAGGGGTGTGTTAGAGAAAATCAATAAGTAAATGGCAAGTGAGGCGAAAGGGAGGGGTAGGAAAAGTAGATGGAAGACGTGTTAGAGAAAATCAAATAGAATAGGTGAGCGAGATAGAAGGGATGGTAGAGAAATTGTTAAGAGATTTTTTTATTTTTTACTTTTTTGCTTTTGTTTTTCTTTTATATTCTTCATTCATTTTTGTTGAAATTATTTCTCTAAATTCTAACCACTTTCTTTCATGTGTACTCTTCTAACCAACGTAGGTGAAAATCACTTAGTTTTGAAATTAAGTGTCTGTCGGCGCTGCTTCTTCCAATCAATTTTTGGACCGTTTCTTCCTCTGCTGGGACCCACACAAGAGAGAGTTGGTCAATAAAGGCAGGAGGAATTGCTGCCCAACAATAACAAAAAAGACATTTAACGGTAGGAATTTTGCTTATAATCATTCTCAGACATGCCCTAAAAGTCGAAACACTAATCCCCCGTCTGATGGCCATTATTTTGAGAGGATTGAGTTTTGAATAATGATTTTTTGAGAGTGTGTGATTACGAAGTAAGAAAAGGTTATGGATTTATGTGCAAACTTTTTTATTGTATAAATATGTATTGAAAATGAGTGAAAATTAAAGAATTTTGAAGTAGTAGGGGTAAGAACTAAGACCGGCTAAAAGTCTCAAAAAAAATTAGATGGAAAATTTTGGTGTTATAAATGGCCCACATTTCAAGAAGACTCAAATCCAAATCCCAAAATCTATTAACCCCTTCGTTTCATTGAAATTTGAACCGATCAAGGATCCCGGTTGGTCTAATTAACTCAATGGGTCCGATGGCTGGCTCGAGTGATTCATACGGATCAAGATTCTTTGGACGGGTTAACTTCACAAATGGTCACTGAAATTACCTGAAAATTTCAAAACGGTCACTGAAGTTTCAAAGTTTCAGAAACGGTCACTGAAGTTTGACATTTCTTTCAAAACGGTCACTGAATTTTCAGATTTTTTGGCCAAGTTTGAGGCAATTGTTCGGCAACTTCCGACCACCAAAACTACCGATTTCGGATACCGTTGGAAAGCCCACGATGTCCTCTTCAATCACCACCAAAAATCTCCTCAAGACTCCAAGAGATTCGGCCGGAATAAACCCACGAAGTCGGCAACCGAAAATTATGAAAATCTGCCTAGATTTTCAGATTTTTGGGGCAAGTTTGAGGCAATATTTCGGCAACTTCCGACCACCAAAACTGTCGATTTCGGATACCGTTGGAAAGCCCACGATGTCCTCTTCAATTACCACCAAAAATCTCCCCAAAACTCCATGTGATTTGGCCGGAATAAACCCACGAAGTCAGCTACCCAAACTGGGCAGATTTTCGGACTTTTTTACCCAGTTGGGTAGTTGATTCGTGGGTTTATTCCGGCCAAATCACATGGAGTTTTGGGGAGATTTTTGGTGCTAATTGAAGATGACATCGTGGGCTTTCCAACGGTATCCGAAATCAACAGTTTTAGTGTCGAAAGTTGCCGAAAAATTGCCTCAAACTTGTCCAAAAAATCTGAAAATATGAGCAAATTTTCACAATTTTCGGTTGCCGACTTCGTGGGTTTATTCCGGCCGATTCACTTGGAGTTTTGAGGAGATTTTTGGTAGTAATTGAAGAGGACATCGTTGGCTTTCCAACGGTATCCGAAATCGACGATTTTGGTGGTCGGAAGTTGCCGAAAAATTGTCTCAAACTTGGCCAAAAAAATTGAAAATTCAGTGACCGTTTTGAAAGAAATTTCAAACTTCAGTGACCGTTTCTGAAACTTTGAAACTTCAGTGACCGTTTTAAAATTTTCAGGTAACTTCAGTGACCATTTGTGAAATTAACCCTTCTTTGGACTGATCATTATACGCCGTCATGCACACTGCGCAAGTTAGTAAATCTAGCCTTATGAAATTAACATACGCACCTTTAGATATTACTCACCATGGAAAAGATAACCTGAATCCAAATTCCTGTACATTCAAAATAAATTTCTGTATGTATTGTTTTATTGTTTATAGAATTTGATTATGGCTACTATGCCTTCATATCAATTTTATCCAAAAAATAATTTCTTGATTAACTCATTCCACAGCTCAGTCTCCAAATTCCATGGTAGAACAACCCTACAGTTCTTCAAGTACAGTTCTTCACTCCCCTCCAAGAATCTATCTTTTAGTGCAACCCATGATACCATCCACTCAGATTCATTCCCCAAGAAAAAACCACAAAAAAGACCCAGTCTCTTGCCAAAACAGAGAAACAAAAGGTGGAATTTGGGTAGTGAAACACCCATTTCACAGTCAAATGATAGG
Organism: Fraxinus excelsior; assembly: GCA_019097785.1. NCBI lineage: Eukaryota > Viridiplantae > Streptophyta > Magnoliopsida > Lamiales > Oleaceae > Fraxinus > Fraxinus excelsior. Next base: position 31,664,498 of record CM032634.1, on the reverse strand, counting down.
GAGAGGATATCTAGTAATTCTTGGTTTGATAAATGGAATAAAACGGACAGGCCAAATGGCGTGAGAAGGCCTCCAGTAGCGTTGAATTATAGGAATAGTGGGGATGTTTCGAGTTCGGATTGTGAAGAAAGTACTAGTACTAGTAGTGGTGGTAGTACAATGGAGAGGATTGTTGAGAAGTTGAAGAAGTTTGGGTACACGGATGATTTTAACGAGAAGAATGGGAATGTAGGAAGAGTGATTGAAAAAGGGTCAATAGAAGATATATTTTATGTCGAGGAAGGGTTATTGCCAGATACAAGAGGTGGGTTCTCGGAGAAGTCGTTGTTCAGGGATGAGAGTAGTAATGGAAAGGTGAGGTTCCCGTGGGAGAAAAATGCCGTAGAGGATGAGGAGAAGCGGAGTTTAGACAGACGAAAGGTTAGGAGTTTGGCTGAGTTGACTCTTCCTGAGTCGGAGCTGAGGAGGTTGAAGAACTTGGCTCTTCGGATAAAGAACAAGACAAGGATTAGTGGTGCAGGTATTACACAACAGGTTGTGGAGACTATTAAAGAGAAATGGAAAACATCAGAGGTCGTGAGGTTGAAAATTGAGGGTGCTCCTGCCCTCAACATGAAGCGAATGCACGAGATTTTAGAGGTCAGCTCTCATATAACTTTTATAAAATTTTACTGTTTTGTAGTTATTATCTGTTTTATGAATACATAATATCAAAAGGTCATGAGGAAGGATGTAAAAGAAGAACGAAAACCACACAATATCAATTAATTATACTTAACTGTTGGAATGCATCTTTGAATTTGTTAAAATAAAGTAGAAGCTTTAAACCTTTCAGTAATAGGTGGTAATGGTAGAACGGAAGTGCTTTTGGACGAACTTGTTAGAAATCTTGTAGTACCATCCTTTAGAAGTTCTTCTGCTCTACCTGGTTTATAGTCTATCATGGCAAGAGATGGTAGGTCATCACTGTAGTGATTTTTACTTGGTGCTGTTGTGCCATTAGTTCTGTTAAGTCTTTTCAATGGAGCATTGAAGAGAAGGATTATTTTCGTAACATAAAAATCCTTCAGCTTTTTTTGCAAATCCTGATTCGAATTACTTTAAGCATCGGAAGGTTAATTCTTTTGTAAACCGAGTAAGGTAGCTGTTAGTTGAGAAGACCATTTAGAATCCATGGCTTCAGAAAGTAAAACTGGTCCATTTATCTTAAGAAAGGATATACTTTCAGGGTAGTTTAGGCCTTTAACTTCAAATAGATTACAATCTAAAGAAATAATCATTCTTAATGCTGTTGTTGACGCTGCTTTTTGTTGTTCAGAGAAAAACTGGTGGGTTGATTATCTGGAGATCTGGCACTTCTGTTTCTCTTTACAGAGGTGTAACTTATGAAGACCCTGCAGAAAAATTGAAGAAAAGGACGTTCGACAAAAATGGAATTTCTCGTAAGTCCTCTTCAACTGCTTCTGACGAGGCTAGTCCCTCCGGACATGGTCCTTCAAGTGATACGGATGCATCTCAAACCGAGATTATACACACTGGCTCAGAGAGTAAAAACAATGAAACACTGATGGAAGTGAAATATGAAGATGAAGTAGAGAAACTATTAGATGGACTTGGCCCAAGGTATACAGATTGGCCTGGAGATAGTCCACTTCCTGTAGATGCAGATTTCCTCCCAGGAGTCATCCCTGGTTATCAGCCTCCCTTCAGATTACTTCCTTACGGTGTGAGATCAACCCTTGGAGCTAAGGAGGCGACCTCTTTACGGAGACTTGCCAGAGTTCTGCCACCACATTTTGCACTAGGTATGCATTTCTTGTACATATGCCATTTGATTAGAAATGATAGCTACTGGCATAAGACTTAGCTGTTGTCGATAACAAGAAATATTGTTATTGTATTAATGTTGACGTCTCCAGGCAGAAGCAGGCAGCACCAAGGATTAGCTGCAGCCATGATAAAGTTATGGGAAAGAAGTAAAATTGCTAAAATTTCTCTAAAACGTGGGGTTCAGCTAACTACAAGTGAAAGAATGGCTGAAGATATCAAGGTAACACAAGATACTCGTGCTGGTGTGAGCCCCTATAAATTGAAATGAAATTATAAGCACATCAATGAAGTGGAAAATTGCCAAGATATACAGGGATACCGACTCGATTTATACCTAGCTAAGCCCTCTTAATGTGTATCATATTTTGTTACTTAAAAGGCCTATTGTCAATTTGTGTGTTTCATATTTCTCAGTGAGCCCCTACTCTCCTCTTCTTAACAGTGGAAAGGCATTTCTTGTCATGAGGAGGAAATATATTTTGAACCACAATCTAAAAGCTTTAAGTTGTTAAAGAGGGGACAAATACAATTATTTAGATTCTGTCTTAAACATGCCCCTTCTCGTGCAGGCCGAATTCATTTTTCAATCAAAGTTTCTTACACGTGCCCAATTTTCAGAAGTAGGTGGCAACGGGACTTGATCCCATTACCTTACCTTGCCCTGATATCACATTGGACAACCTCATTTAAAAGCTTATGCAGGCACGAAAGGGGACTTTGATTGATACATGCGCTATTTTCATGAATGGGGTAGCTGGATACTTGATCCAAAGACCTTTGCATGCCTTGATATTATATTAACCACATCATCTAAAAGTTTAAACTATCAAAAAGAAGACATGTTTATTTTTGCTAAATTTTGTCTTCAACAATATGCAACGAAACTGAAATTGATTATACTCAAGGATGAATTACTACCATCTAATTATGTTCTCCTAGGTGTATAACTCTTTTATGATAATGTGTGCACTTGTTTATAGCTGAGATATAATGGCACGCTGATATTTTTCTGTCAAGCTTTTGTCCTGTAAGTTTCCTTGGACAATACCATTTTTGGCAAAATGAGAAAATGACATTCTTAAATTTTATCATCATTTTGATCAATCAACTTGTTTGTTGGGTTAAAGTAAGTTTACTCTAATCACACCTGGTGAGGTCAATGATTAGTTTCATACAACCAAGGGAAAAAAAAAGGATTAACAAAAAAGAGGTTGATTATTCATTATTGTAAACACAATCTTATGTGTGTGATTGATGACACTTGTGCTTTGAGTAGACTTTATTTTTCCTCAATATCAGAAGTTATTATATTAATTGTTTTTGTTTCTATATCAATTTGATCTGATTCTTACGGAAAATTATCTCAGATCATTATGCCATCTTTGATAATTTGGATTGTAAATAATGGCATTTTGTGAGTGCTGGAAAAATTTAAGTCCCCGGTCCATTGTCAATTTGCATTCAAAAAGTAGTTGCTTGAAGGGAAGAAGTAAAAAAGAAATAAAAGAATGAAAAGAAAAAAAGATACAGTTATGTTACTTCTCTCTGTGTAATGTATACCTCTTTTCAATGTTTATTATTCTCGTCATTAGTTGCTTATCCATCAAATCAATCAGATATCTAAGCCCTACTCACTAATTTTTCCCTCAGTTTATGGTATAACGTCCATTTATCTTATCACGCTAAAAGTCACTTGTAGGATTCCAACCATAAAAGAGAACTGAGACCTGCTTGAAGGTCTTCATTCTTATGGGCAGTAAAGGAGCCTCTAATTTGGTTGTACTTCTTGCAGAGATTGACTGGCGGTATGCTGCTCTCTAGAAACAAGGACTTTTTGGTGTACTACAGAGGGAAGGACTTTTTGTCACCAGATGTTGCTAAAGCGTTATTGGAAAAGGAGAGATTGGCGAAAACCTTGCAAGATGAAGAAGAACAAGCACGTTTGAGAGCATCAACTTTTGTTATACCAAGTGTGGAAGATACTGATAAATCTGGAGTTGCAGGTACACTCAAAGAAACTTTAGATGCAGATGCTAGATGGGGAAAACGGCTGGATGACGAGGAAAAGGAAAAGATGATGAGAGAAGCCGAAGTGTTTAGGCATGCCGACCTTGTCAGAAAGCTTGAGAAGAAGCTTGCTTTTGTAACTTTCGTCCACTAAATTGTCTTTTGGTTTACTTAGTTTTGTTTATTTACAGATGCTTTCATTTCCTGTATTTGTCTCCCTAAAATATTGTTGATTTGAAATTTCTGTAACAGGCTGAGAGAAAGCTAACGAAAGCAGAACGAGCATTGTCAAAGGTAGAGGAATTTTTAAATCCAGCCGATCATCCAGCAGACCCAGAAAGCATTACCGATGAGGAAAGGTTCATGTTTCGGAAGCTTGGTTTAAGAATGAAAGCCTTTTTACTTCTTGGTAAAAGAATTCTACTTTCTGATTTATTTATTTATTTTTATTTAAATAAACGTTGTTTTTACTTATACAGCCTTTTTCAGGTAGGCGTGGAGTTTTTGGTGGTACAGTGGAGAACATGCACTTGCACTGGAAGTACCGTGAATTGGTCAAAATCATTGTTAACGCTAAAAACTTTGAGGAGGTTAAAAATATTGCACTATCTCTTGAAGCCGAGAGTGGTGGTGTGTTGGTTTCAGTAGACAAAGTATCCAAGGGTTATGCCATAATTGTTTTCCGGGGTCGGGATTATAAAAGGCCTTCCTCTCTAAGGCCAAAGAATCTTTTAACAAAGCGGAAGGCATTGGCACGTTCAATTGAACTTCAAAGACATCAGGTACACCAAATAGATTTGGATTGCACGTCTTTTCAACTATATCATATAAAATCATTCAATTGCTTCTGATTCATACTGCATTATTGGTTTTTACAGGCTCTCATGAACCATATTTCAACATTGCAAACAAGAGTGAACCAGCTAATTTCGGAAATTGTATGTCTTCTTGGCTTGGCATACAAATGTTTTGTTTTCTATTACGTAATCCTTTCCCACTTCTTTTTATTTTCATTTCTTTTCCCCTAAATTATGTTATGGACGAATATTTTTTCACAACTGTAGGAACAAATGGCAGCTGTGAAAGACCGAGGTGATGAGGAACTTTATAATAAACTAGATTCTGCTTATCTTACTGAAGACGAGGATAGCGAGGTTTGTAGTAAATGATTCCATTTTTCATTTGCGAAGATAGCAAATAATTTTTCTTGAACTTATTGGCAAAGTAATATTAGCTTTTGCTGAAGTAAATAATGCAATTTGGAACCGTATTTTCTGCTCAACATTCCAGTGTGGTTCTTTTCTTATCCTTTAGCACTCTTCTTAATTTATTTTATCAGGTGGACGAAGAGGATGCTTACCTTGAGACGTACAACAGTGGGGATGACGGGGTCCATGAAAATGATATTTCAGTTCAGAATCTTCAGTCGGAAACAAATTTTCCATATGGTTTCAAAGATGAATCAGAAACAGAACTTCGAGAGGTATAAGGACACAATTGCACCATCAACGCCGGGATGGAGGATATTACTGAGCAAGCAGGAGCAGGAATTACATTGTAGTCACAAAAATGAAATTCATTATTTTGGATTCTATCACGTTCCTTGTTTGACAGGGATGATTGGATACTACATTTTCATGGAGTTAAAGTCTTGTTCCTTGTATTGCTGAGCGTGTCTTTACTGTTATTTCGGAATAGTCATTGATGAGCATTTAAACATTGGAAGCATTGAGATACATGCCTAACAAGTCTTTAACTGAGCAGTAGAAAAGGAAGATAAGTGGAAAATTTACTTAAAAAAAAAAAACTAGATTTGGAACGTTAGATTGAACATGACCATGTGATATTAGCTGCTGAGTTCTTCCCGTCGTTACCAAATATGTCATAATGTTACAATGAGGCTGTAAGTACTTTATCGTGCTTTTTCAGGGAAAACAAAAACCAGAGATACTGATAAACTGATGACAGCACCCATACACCGATACACAGCGGTCTTGGAGTTAAGGATCTTCGTATTGTTTATGAGGGCTATGTTAAAGAAGTTCACACTAAGATTCTTAAGTTTCTACTTGACTGTGCACTTGATATTTCACCATGGATCAATAAACCGAGAACGTGGTCTGTCTGCTCTTCTATTTGGCCAATCTTGAAATTTCATTATGTTAGCCTCCTCTGGAGACTCGTACGAAATATTTCCTCAAATACATGTGAACGAACCTTCCTAGGCCTTTTCGCTTATCTCGCTCAACGCATAGTGGTGGTGAATTCAAGTCCATATTCATTGGTCTGGACTTGTTCTGTAGATGGTAACGTTTCTTATGCGAGTGCCTGAAAATTCCCCCTCCCCCTCCCCTTGAGTGCTTGAATTCTCCATGGGTGTCTGTGATGCGGACTGAAAGCGACAGCTGATTTCGACATATTTATTTTTTGGCCAGACGCCCCTTCTTAAATCTCCAGGATTCTTTTGATTACGGAACACTCCATCATACTAGCACGACAGAAGATGAAACTTTCATCTACGAAAAAGAGGTGACTGACACGGGGCCCTCTCATTGAGCAGCTGAAGCCTCTAATAACTACTTGCCTCTCTGCTGATTGTGTAAGTGTCGACAAACCTCCTGCACAAAATAAGAATAAATATGGCGATAGCAGACATCCTTGTCTTGTGCCTCTGGAGGGTGTAATCAGACCAATTTGTTCCCCATTTATCATAAAGAAAAATCTGGCTGTTGACTTACAATTATGGATTAAACTGCACCAATGTTCTTGGGAAAACCCAAAAGTCTCATTAGACACAATAAACTATCTTTTCGAAGAATCCATGAGCTCGAACTTCTGTATCAACCGTCCTGGGACGAAGGCGCTTTGGTTTGGTGAAATAATGTCAGAAGGAAAGCCTTTCAACTGACTTGCAATTCTTTGTAATGATTTTGTCGAGAACATCACAAAAATAGAATAATGGGTCAAAACTCCATGATACTGTTCGGGCATTTAACCTTAGAATTAGGACCACATAAGTGGCGTTCATGTTTAACAACTGCTGGCCATTCAACACACTCGTACAATAATCTGTCTTCACCTCAGCCCCTACAGCATCCCAATTGTGCTGATAAAACCCATTTCGAATAAAGACGCTTTAACTTCATCAGCTCAAAATGGTTCTACCAAATAGTGGAATTCTTCAGATGTAATTCTCATATTTAAGTCACTTAGTGCTGTTCCAATTTGTTCCTCAGACGGTTGAAGAATCAGTAAAATGGGCTGTTAAAATGTGCAATACCAGGCAGATCAACTCTTTCAAGTACCACAACTATCCACAGTCCCAGTATCTCATTCCCAGCTCTTCTTTTATCTCTAGAAAAGTTTTGTAGCTGAGGCTTGCTTCCCGCTTATGAACTTTGAGTGTGTTTCAACCATATTATTTTTGAAGAATTTATTCTAGAATAATAGATGGATAGAGAATGTGTGGTTGAAAAAGAAGAAAAAAGTTATTGATGTAATGAAAAATATTATTTTATTGAAGAATGTGTGGTTGAAATAAGTAAAATAATGAGAATGAAAATTTTAATGTGTACCAAACAGGGGCTTTGTTGTCACTCAAATTTAACAAGAAGGTAACCGTGTGGCTGACTGCATAACATAAAGAGCATAACATAAAGAGTCCCTAGCATTATTGCTCCTACCTTATGCTAGACTGCTCTTTGTTCTTTTCTCTAATGATGTCTGTAGTGTACGTGGATGAGGTTGTGTAGACAATAAGGGTGCTATGAAAGTATTAAAATAGTATACATATGGATTCCTAACATCAACAAAATATAAAAATAAAACCTTGCGCAAGTTATGACTCCACAAAGGAAGATCTTTGGTGCATATTTAGAACCTTTAGACTTCCCACATCGTTTAGAGTTAAAATAAGTTCCAAAATACATGCCCCATATAAACATACATATAAATCGGAAAAATACTGAAAACATTTTTCTCTTTCCAAATAAAAATAAGCAACCAATAAAACATTCAAACTAACAGCAGTTCAAAGATTAATGTCCGACAAAAAATGCCAGCTTATGGAAAATGAACTAATTAAGCACAAGAGTACGAAGAAAGAAACATAACATAGGTGATCCTGGCGAACAAAATCTCTATTATATTTCTGAATTGATTGTAGATTTCTCACTTGAGAGGAATGAACCTTGAGGAGTGGGTGGCACCAATACCAGGTCTACCGTGCTTGACTGGCTTGTACGAGATTGAGAACTCGGCAAGATAGTGGCTGATCATTTCTGGCTTGATTTCAACTGTATTGAAGGTCTTTCCATTGTACACTCCAATGACACTTCCAATCATCTCAGGGACGATGATCATATTTCGCAGGTGGGTTTTGACAATTTCAGGCTTCTCGCCAGGTGGGGCCTCACGTTTCTGAAGTATCACACATGAAAGGAATAAGTAAAGCAGAAAAGACATAGGCAAACAGATGGTAATAATAATGAATTCAGGTTAACATAATAGACCACCAAAAGAAAAAGAGTAAGGAATTTGAAAAGTTAATGTCCAAAGGCTGCTATAATACATGGGATATAATCTATAATTCCACTGATAGACACGTTCATACTTCAAATACTTCCACGTCGTAATCACTTACCGCCTTACGCAGCTTCTTAATCAAAGCCATGGGCTTCCTCTTCAAACCCCGCTGGAACCTGTCCACTTAATAAAGCAAGTCACAAATATTTCCCCAGAGAAAAACGAGCAAAATGTACAAACATAAAATAGAAGAAAATTTATGAAGTTGCAGGAACAAGCAATGATAATGGTTGTTTAATTTCATATTTCTTTGCATCAACTATCAAACCTCAATTATGGTTCAACAAATAAAACGAAATCAACAATATAGACCTTCAAGCAGGCACACACACCAATGAGTGCAAAAATCGCAATTCAAAGGCTAAAGATTACTTCAGCTGATACACAGGTAACAAAAATGCAGTAAAAATTCACACATGCTTTTTCAATACATGTTCTTCAAGAGTTGCCAATTGCAACTGGACTGACCTCATAAAAGAAATCATCTTAAAGATGCACATAACAAAGCACTTTAGTAAAAAATATGAATCGATTCTATTCACTACATAATGAAATTAATTATCTTTAGAAGACACACAAGCACTCACTAGAGTAACCAAACCAACAAAAATTTAATCTAGCATAATGAATATCAGGTTACACAAATCGAGATGATTAGACATGCATCTATGAAACGTAATAATGAATTGCAATAGCACAGCTAAGTCACTCGAATAGTAAGTTAAAAAGTACTATATGCACCTGAAAATTCTACCTATCTATAAATCATGAAAGGTCAAGTCTCGTGGACAATGGAATGTGCAAGCAGATAAATGGGTTTTAAAAAAGCAATTCTACCCGTCAACATCCCACTCAAATACTCAATGCACTAAACAGAACAACACATAAGCCTCCCACCCCCACTCTTTTAACGCAGAAACACATTTCAAATCTAGAAAACGACATCGTAGGACACAAATTTCGTATTTTAGGATTGAAAATCACCTTCTGCGAGCACGGGCATGGAAAAGCTTGACGAGCTCATCAGTGGACATGTCGAGGAGGGCATCAAGATCAACCCCCCTGAAGCTAAACTTCTTGAACGTTCTCTTCTTTGGCTGTCCTGCCGCTGTCTCTGGATCAACATCCGCCTGTACATATGCATATGCATAGAAAATCACAAAATCGGAAAATAATAAATCTGTTAATCTGCGAGTACAGAGAAAAGAAGAGATTTTACCATGGCTGTTTGTGGAGATGGAATTCGGGGGAAGAGGGAGACTCTGGGGTTTGATGTTGGGAGTGACTCGGCTAGGGTTTCTGAAGATTTTTTTTTATATGTAGTACGGAAAATACGGGTCAGGGTAAGTGGAAACCATAGGCCCAAAGCCCGCGCAAGGGATATATGCACTTTTGAGTTTTTGAGCCATGTTATTTTGGAAGAATGTATATTGAAATATGAAATTAATGGATAATGTGTAGTTAAAAAAATGAAAAGTCATTGATATGATGAAAAATATTATTTTATTGAAGAACGTTTGGTTGAAAATGAATAGAAGAATGAGAATGAAAAAAATAATGTGTACCAAACAGGGGCTTATGGTGAAACTCTCGTATTTTCAGGTGGAAATTACATCAAACCATAACTTTTAACTTCCATTTTAAAAAATTAAAGTTCAGTTTTTTTTATACAAAAGTCAGGTAATAATTTATTTTCTTAATAATAAATAATAATATTATGAATTTAAATTAATTTACACACCTATCCCATCCACACCTCATCCCTCGAACCCTCAAACAGGGAAAGTTTGTTAAAAGACCCAATCAAACAATGTAATTGAATAAATAACATTATCTCAATGTTTGTTAGTGAAATGACCTCAATTACAAAATATAATAAATAAATATTATCAATTGTCTGAAAAATCCCTATCATGGAAATACTCAAACACCCTTTCAATTCAATCAAATTCTTCAATTCATCTCCAATCGTAGCAACGTGCTCTCCGCCTCTCCATGTGGTTACCAACCTAAATCTTATTATTCATTATATTTTTCACCCGTTTTTTTCCAAAATTTTAAGTATTTGAACAAAAATTTTGATTTCTAAATTATTTACATTGAAATCTCTATTATATTTAAAGAAAAAAGAAAGATATTTTTTGAAATCTCATGTGTCGTTGGTCCTTTTATTATTGAATATAGTATGAAATGACACACACACACACACACACACACACTACCAAACAAGGGAGACTGAAAAATTCTCGATAATGTTCAATCAAAAAAGGTGATACGACCATTGACAAGAAGGTGAAGTGGACGTCCACCAAAAAAAAAAGGGAAACAATTAGTCGAAGAGGTGCGCAAGTCTCGTAAGTGTGGTAGTTGTTTGAAAATTGGGTATAACTGTATCACTTGTACAGTTCGTGTGCTACTCAGCGTGAGATGAACGACGAAGACAATACGGCACATATGAGGCTTTTGTAGTGTTATGATGTACTGCTTTTATAATATTGAAAAATGATGGTGGTGTTATGTTATGATGTACTACTTTTATCATTTTGAAAAGCAAACTATTTATAATATTTGGAACGATTGATTTTCTTATTGTCTTAGACTCAATGAAGTCATAACGGCAGTTGTACTATTTTTTTGTTACAATAAAACATCAATGGTGCTGTAATGACACTTGTGCCGTTTTCAAAATAGTAACAACACTTGTTTTGTTCTATTTTTTCATATTGATTAAGTAGTGAGCATATTTCTCGAATGTTGTAAACGGCACTTGTGCCGTTTTGTTGATTTTTTTCAATATTTTACTACTTTTCCAACGGACCTAACTTAAGAAGGTCGAAAATGTTGATAATGTGACAACTAACGGTAGAATTGATATAGAATATATAGTATCAAATGGTGAAATCACAATTCTTGATCTAAATTTGTTTGAGAGTATTATTAATGAGCATATTTTCCGAATGTTGTAAACGACATGTCCATTATGTAACTTAAATAAGTTCAGCTTATCGATTATCATGGCTGCTTATACTCGTGTTTACAGGCATAACGACACAAGGGTCGTTAAACAGTACTTGTGCTGTTCTGTTGATTTCTCCAATATTTTGCTACTTTTTCAGCGGAACGACTTTAAGCATTAGACCTCATAACTTAAGAAGGTCGAAAATGTTGTTCCAATGCAACGAACTAAAGCATTGGACCCGCTAACTTAAGAAGTCTAAAATGTTGATTATGTGACAAATAATGGTAGAATTGACATACATTATATGATATTCAATGGTAAAATCACAAGCCATGATCTACATTCGTTAGAAAATATAAGTAATGAGCATATATCTTAACTGTTGTAAACGGCACGTCCATTCGGCTACTTTAATGAGTTCAACTTATTGATTATCGGGGCTCGGACGGGGTCGTGGTGCTTATATTCGTGTTTATAAATAGAACGACACAAGTATCGTTTAATGGCACTTATGCCGTTTTGTTGATTTCTCCAAAATTCTCCTTCTATTCCAATGCAACGAATTCAAGTATTGGACCCCTTAACTTAAGAAAGTCAAGAAATTGATTATGTGACAAATAACGTTAGAATCAACATAGATTATATGATATCCAATGATGAAATCACAAGTCATGATCTACATTCGTTAGAAAATATAAGTAATGATCACATCTCTTAAATGTTGTAAATGACATGTCCATCCTGCAACTTTAATGAGTTTAGCTTATCGATTATCGGGGCTCGAATGGATCGTGACTGATTATACTCACGTTTATAGACAGAACGACACAAGTGTCGTTTAACGACATTTGTACCGTTATTTCTCCAATATTTTGATTATTTTCAACGCAACGAACTCAACCATTGGACTTCCTAACTTAAGAAGTCTAAAATGTTGATTATGTGACAAATAACGATAGAATTGAGATAGAATATATGATATCCAGCGATGAAATCACAAGTCATGATTTTCATTCATTAGAAAGTATAAGTAATGAGCATATCTCTCAAACGTTGTAAACGGCATCTCCATCCTGCAACTTTAATGAGTTCAACTTGTCGATTGTTGGGGCTCGGATGGGTCATGACTGTTTATACTCGTGTTTATAGACAGAACCACACAAGCGTCGTTTTTTCACAGTAACGACACTTGTACCGTTCTCATGACCAAGTTTGTGTATTGTTATAACATCAATTGTGTCATTCTTGTAGATATTTTCATAACTTAATAACGACACAAGTGTAATTCTCATGAACTTGTATTTACAAACATAACGATAGTTATACCATTATTATAGACGTTCTCGTCTCAGTAATGATAGTTATACCATTTCGATTGAATTGACATAAATTATATGATATTGAGTTGACGAATTCACAAGTCATTGTATTGATTCGTTAGAAAATATAATTAAAGCACATATCGTAACTTTTTTAAACGGCATGTTGATCTTGCAACTAAAATGAGTTTGACTCATTGGTTCCTAGAGCACGGATTAGTCATGGATACTTATACTCATGTTTATAAATACAATAGCACGCTGGTCGTTTTCATTTCAGTAACAGCTCTTATATCGTTTTGTTGATTTTTCCTGTATTTTGTTTCTTTTTCAACGCGACGACCTCAAACGTTGGATTCCCGAACTTAAGAAAGTCAGAAAGGTTGATCATATGAAGAAAAATGGTTGAATTGACAAAGATTATACGATATCGACATTTTCATCTCAGTAACAACGCAAGTGTCATTCTCATGGACAAGTATATTACAAACATAACGGCAGTTGTGCCGTTCGCATAGACGTTCTTACCTGAGTAACAACATAAGTGTTGTTCTCATGGACACTTATATTTGCAAACATAACAACGCCTGTATCGTTCCTGTGTGAAGAAAAACAAGTCATTCTACTGATTCATTAGAATACAAGTAATGGGCATATCTCTCAAATTTTGTAAGCATTATATCCATCTTACAACTTAAATGAGTTCAACTTATGGCTCTCAGAGCAAGAATGTGATGTGCCTACTTATAATCACGTTACAGATAGAACGACACAAGTACTATTTTCTTCTCAATAACTTCACTTGTATCGTTCTATTATTTTCTCTTGTATTTTGATTTGTTTCTAACATAACAACCTCAAGCAATGAACATGTGATAAAGAACGATTGAAATGATATAAATTATAATGAACTCTTATAAGTCAATAACAACGCTTGTACTGTTCCCAAGAGCATTTTAATCTCAGTAACGACACTTGTGTCATTCTCATGGCGCTTATAAGTCCAAGAACAACACTCGTGCCATTTTCTTGAGACATAACACAGCAAAGATACACACCAATATTTAACTAAAGGCAAACATATACTATAGAAAAAATTAGTCTCCTGAAATAAAGTCATCCTACTGATATGTGCATTTTCAAATGTAGTCTACAACTTTTTTTGCATTGTCAAAACATCAAAATCCTCAGATTCGAATGAAAAAGTTATATACTTTGAAACAAAATAATTTTAAGGGATACTGTACAACACTAATCATAAGATCTGGTCACACTGGAATCATATCCCCACCACTATAATTGCCATTATTTTCACCACTACAACTATACTATTGTGTGCTTCCACCACCGTGATTATAAGAGTTATCTCTTCTAAAGGACCACCAAAATGGCCACCACCACACCTACTTTTACCTCCATATGGAGCTCGATTTGCAAACTTAATCAGCAAATGGGTACCTCCCGACTGGCTTCCTAGATCAAATCAGCTTGTGATGAATTGTTCTTTGTTAAAGAAAATGGTAATGAATCTTGTTTTCCTAGTCGACCTATATGTCTAATCCAGTATACATAATCATCAATATCATTGGGGAGATCAAAGTTGATAACATGAGCAATATTAAGACCACAATCTGCTACATCAGTCGCAACAAAAATCAATGTCTTTACACTCTTAAACAATCTCAATGCTAGTTCTCTTTCCTGAAACAACAGGTAAATGAAAGTCAAATCAAGTAATAATCAATTTATTCGTAATGAAACAACAAGTACGCAACTAAAGAATAAAAAGATTCAATAAAGTCAAGGGGATACATAATATTTTAAGTTGCCAACTTACATACATTGTTTAGTAAGTTAGGATCCATTCTATAAATAAGAGTACTATAGTAAAAATAGCAAAACAAAAGATGAAGAAATTCTGAAATCAACAAGTGTAAAGTTCAATAATAGGACTCCTAGAAAATCATGAAATACGGTAAAGCATAATATGAACAATTTTACTAAAAATCGCCAAATTACTTAAATCATATTACCCATAGTGTAGCTCTCTAACTCTCAGAGCATATCAAAGAACAAGCAAATTTGCATATCACAATTTCCATTTATAGAAATGCTAATAAATGAATTTATTTTTAACCCATCATCTTCAAAACCCGAAATGTAACAAAAATCCATCCACATTAAAAAACTCAATTGAAACTAAACCAAATATACAAATAAACTATGAAACCATAAAAATGCCATTTTTACACTTTTTTTCATTCTAAACTTACACCAATGGAAGCACAAAATCTCATTTCAAAATGAAAAAAATTGAAGAAAAATTACATTTTTGTTATATTGGCTTTGTTCCGAAGATAGATGAAGTAATGTGATAAAAACTTGAATCAAAGAAGTTTTTTGTAATCTTTAAATGTATTGAAAATTAAGGTGAAGAACATGGTTTTAAAACTCAAATTTGGGAAACAGGGTTTCATAGTAAAAATGGAAAAGAAAGAACGAGGTGAAATGAAAGAGTTGGGTGAATAATTTGATATAAATTGAAGGGCAACATTGCCATTTTACCGATTAAAACAGTTTAAAATTCTTTATTCTAATTTAATGTTGGTGAAAGGTCATTTGTTCAAATTCATTGCCCAATCGGGCTATTTGGCCAAATTTCCCAAACATTTTTCTCCTTCTCTCTATCCTTTCTTTTCTCTCTTCACAATATCTTCTGCAACAACCAAGCATCTCTGACAACTTATCATGCGGCACTAGTAATATAGCAGCGTTGCACAGATGCTGCATAGTGCAGTCGTCAGTGCGCGCGGTTCGGGGGCTGCGTAGCGCTGCCTTACCTTGGAGCGCTGGAGTTGCTGCAACATCGTGCCGTAGAGAAACTGCCATGGGCAGCGTCGTGTTGTAGCGCCTCTGTACACAGTGTAATACAACACCTTTGTTTCATCTTTTTTCTTATGGATGTGTCGATGTTTCTGTCGTTTCATCTATTTTCTCATGGTTGTTGTGATTGTTGTTGTTGGTGGTGGTGCTTTTGTTTCATATGAGATTTGGGTATTGTTATTTTTGGTGGTGGTAGTGGTGTGTGACAGTATTTTTGATCAATTATTTAGGAGTTGTGACAACAAATTGGTTAGTTTGTGACCAACTTGAAATAACGTGTGATTGTGACTAAATTTGCGTGACTCATAATTTGATAAGTTGTGATCAATTAATTTGATAATTTGTGACTTGTAGAATTTGTGTCGATAAATAAATTGTGACTTATAAAAATAAAATTGATAAATTTAAAAAATTGAAAAAAAAATCTAAAATTCTAAAAGCAAATACAAAAATTCTGAAAAAATAAAGATTATATAGATTTTTAGAAAAATAAAAATTGTTCCAACTCCTAATGATTATTTACATAAAAAAATTTAAAAAGTATTTAAATGAACCCATCAAAAATATTTTAAGTCGAACATATTGTTTCTTATTTTTATTTCCTATGCTTTGAAATTAATTTATTATTTATTATTTTAATTTTTCAGTGAGAAAAAAGTATTATAAGATTCACAAACTTTAAAATGTATATAATACTTTGATAAGAATATATCCAAGAAACCCTTTAAACACGAGATGCTCTCTATTTTAAAGAGTCAACATTTAAAATCATGTTCCAATAAACTCTTTAAATTAACATTTTAATTTAGGGAGTGAGTTTGACTCTACAAATTTGGAGAGCCAAACCCACTCTTTATAATTAAATGCATTCAAAAAGTTTCAATTTTCAATGTAGAAAATCAATAAAATAATATAAATAAAAGCTAGTTAAAATAAAAAATAAAAAAATAATAAATATTTGTTGGGAGTAATAAAATTAAATGTTAAATATAAAGAGTTTGTTGGAATACTTCAAAATTTTAACTCTTTAAATTTATAGACGCTCCCCAAATGATAGAATATACTCTTTAAAAATAAAGAGCTTCTTGGAGATGCTCAAATCTATTAATGTAAATTTGTTCTCTTTTTTATTGAACAATCAAATTTAATGGAATAAAATGTAATAAAATAAATTTTCAAAATTCAAACCAAACTTGTTTTTTAGTTATATGTTTTGAGAAATAATTTTTCAAAAGACAAACCAAACATGCTTTTAAAAATTTTAAAACTGACCCACAAAGACAAAATGAATTCAAACTGAAAATCGAAATACAAACCGAACGGACCATGTTATTTAAATATGTAAATTTACTTCTATAAAAATGTCCATAAATAGTACACAATTTCTACGTGACATAAAATTGGATATTTAGTGATTTGACAATTTCTTCATTCAACTTTAAATCATGTGAAAGTCGTATATGATTTTAATATCCACGTTAACGAACTCTGTCAATTGTACATTTAGATTACATAAGCATATTCATTACGGACCTATAATCACGTTTCTGAAAAAGTTGATGATTCAATACCACTAACTGAATCAAACCCTAAAAATCATTTCAATGAAATATTATTTAGCAACAAATGCTCAACACCAATTTAGGTTTTACAATATTTTGAAATTAAGTGTATGCACCCACTGTATGTATAAACAAGATTTTATGATCGGAAATTGGTAACTTTGTTTGAATGCGATACAAATCTTTGAAGCTTTTGCACACCTGAAAGTACCCTTCTTCGGATTTCGTTTTATTAATTAACATTTGGAGCTGTAAATATTCAATTTATTAGTCGAGTTTTAATTTTTACATCACACAGAGAATTGTATCATGAACAAGCACGAGGCCAGAATTCACGAGTTTTAATTTTTACCCCATCAGAATGATAGATCTTCCAGAAGTACATGCCAAGAGATGTCTTTCATTCTAAGCTCACCCCAGTCTGGGAGTCTCAGCCATCCTGATTACGAGGAATCATTCCAAGTTCTAGTCCAGCTGCTTTGTCCAGTCAAAAGGTTCCCAATCCCGAGCAAAACTTGCGGCAGCTTGCTTCTGCGTTTCCACGGATTCATGCTTCCGACGGCGATGCATGTCCTCGGCTGGCAGACGTAGCATACCTCTTATTACATTGAGCCCAAAGCTGCTCTTAAATTCTTTCTCGTCGTCAATTACATGAACAAACCCCCTTTGCAATCCAAATTCAACATGGAAATATGGGAAATTCTTGGGGATTGAACCTCGCAGACCCTTTTCACTTGTATCAATGAGCTTCTTTGCGTTGTGTTGACTCCATTCATCTTCAGCTTCATCGATTGCCTGCAGTAACATGTTAGAAACTAACAAGTTGGCGTACCCAGAAAAGCAAAAGCAAAAAATAAAATTACGTACACGAATTATTTGAACTTATTTCCAGTTTCAAGTTCTTCGTACAAGTTAGCAATTCCACAGTTTACCCTTCATTCTTCGATCATAATCAATTTTTTAAGCAAAGGGTACTCATCAGGGAAGATTTTGGACAATGGTTAAAAAAACGTACAAATACAGATCAGTAGGCGACATTAAACAATTTTTGAAAATCAGAAAGTGCTATATATGGTAAATTCGAAAAAAAAGCCTAATGTGGATCTATCCTTCTCACTGTCATATATTATGAATCTACATTAAATTCAATGGTATATGGTGCAAAGATGGGACTAAAAGTTTAAATGCGTGTTTGGGGAAGTGATTAAATTTAAAACTTAAACGATTATAAATTATGGTCCTACAGAATGTGTAGATAATAAGTAATAGTAGATAAGAAGTGTTTTTGTCGTTTGACCAACTTAGATTAAAATTCACTTCCCAAACATGCATTAAGAGGTAATTGCTTTCAAAATTAAAATTCTGGTGATAACAATCAGGAAAAATTATATACAAGAGAGTAAAAATGAGACGGCTTTACCTTCTTGAAGTAAACAGGTGCCTGCTTTGCAATTTCTTGGGGCACAGGAATGCACTCTACCAAACAATGGCGCCGCTGCTGTGCCAACCCCATTACTGTCTCAAGGAATACTACATCCTTCTCCTGATTTTTAAACATCATTATTAGGCATTTCTTGAAGTTCCGAATTTCATCCCACACATTATCATCAACAGATCTCGTGGATGATTCATGCTGTTCAGGTGGAAAAGTAAAAAATTATGGTTACTAACAAAATGATGACATCGTCAATAAAAACAACAGGTAAACTACGTTAGCAGCTCAAAACTGGAATCGTCTAGTTTTAATCTACCATTAACCGATTTAGGCACTCAAATCACAAATTTATGTACCATGTCTGCAAAGCAATTGAAAACATGATTTTGCATCACGAATGTCAGCGGAGTAATAATTTCAGATATAAAAAAAGTCATTTGCATTTTTCAACATAATTCGGGGGCCGATAGTTTCTGCAATGTAGGAAAAGAGTAATAACTTAATAATGCTTGAAACGACATTTCACAATAAAGTCATTTTTCATCTAGAGACGAATTATTATGAATAAGATGTAATTCTGATGAGAGAGAGAGAGAGAGAGAGAGAGAGAGTGAGTGTGTGTGTGTGGGTGGTGGGGGGGGGGGGGGGGGTTTCACCTGCAACGTTAAAATGCAGCAATGACCCGGGACAACAGGCTGCATTTGAGGTAATGACAAGTAGGTAAAGTTTGCAATAGCAACGACCAGATGCTTAGGTCTTGTTGGATTCTCGAAGCAAAATTGACAGCGCTCTTGCTGCGTGAAGAAGCGGTTTGCCGAATTAGATATCTCACTTGATTTATGATTGTCTCCCCCTCCTTTCTTGCGAGTTCTTTTCCTTGGACCATCATCATAATCATATTCATCATCTGCCTGACAGGATTTGCTATACTGATGATTACGCACAATTGTTTGAGCTAGATTCAAATCAGCATCCTCTTCTTTCTTCTTTTGTCGGGCAGAGACATCATTCATAATATACCTTCATAAAGTGAAAAGGCAATGAAATGAAACAAGACAAACAACAAGGACAACAACCACACCTAACAATTATGTAAAAGCAAAATCACCTGCTAGTAGTCCCATCAATTTGTGGTCTGCTTGACTCATTACCAACAACCCGTGTAGCTTTTATTTTCTCAGCTTCTTTCTGATTAAGAAAAGAGAATGTGAAGATTAGACTATTAAAAACAAAACAACACTAGCTAATCATCAAAATGGAAATTGAAGACAAGTCACTAATTTAGCACTACCCATCCTTGCATTTATAAGAAAGAAAAAGAGAAGCCTAACACCAAAAAATGCGGAGAATACTCCGATTTCTTCAAATGGAGGAAGCATGAAGTAACAGTGTTAACGACACACTTGATTACAGTTTGCACTATCACCATATTTAACATAAAGAAAAGCACTTGACGAAGAAGTTGTAGAGAAAAATACGGGAAATGATGATTACAATAATGTCACAAAATGAGGCAGATAATGAATGGAAGTTTCTTCACTAAAATTCACCTAGAACATGCATTAGAACTTAGCAAAGGCATTCTCCAGCTTCAATGCAGCTTATAGGGAGTAAAACCAATTGAAAATAAGAAATACTGATAACACTTGCTGCATTACAAACAATTTGTTTAACATCAATCTTATCTTCAATAAACAAATATGAATGCAGGACCTCGTACTTCAACTCTAAAAATGTAACATTATCATTGCAATATTTGCTTATCTCATCATTCTAACACAACAATGTTCCGATTTTAATCAAACACACACACAAGGTAAAAAGAAAAAGAAAATAAGAGAAAATGGGTTGCATTTCCATTGCCCAGCCCCGAGTTATAAAGTAGAAAATCATGGTATGAAATGGGTTGTTAACATAAATGTTATCCTGTTGGACAGAAAAGTACATGGCTAGAGGGCAAAAGTCCATATTCCTCCAAACACAAGCACCAAATAGAAGTTTGATTGATAAGCACCGCAGAAGAATTTCTCATGCAATGATGGGAGGTCTACAAATTTTACTATATCTATTATGAGAACGAAAATCATATTTTTATGAGAATCACCCTCTAGAAAACTGAAAGTTCTTTAAACTACCGAGTCAGTGGCCATTAGCCACCCCAAGGCTCCTGGCATAAAATCTTTCAATTTACTCAGGTGATCTAGTGGCTGTTCTGGAGGAAAAAGTTTTGTTTATAGATGATCACCCTATTACAATACCCACTCTACAATGCAAGACCAATTTGGATACCACATATCAATGATCAATGAAATAAAACGAAAAGGCATATAGTTCGTCTAAGATATTTCCTATCCAAATAAGAATGTCCCAGAATACAGGACCAAAGAAGCGTGAGACCTATGGGTAAACAAGTGTCCAGAACCACAAGAAGATAGAGAGATGTAATGTAAGTTTATGCTTCCAGGCATTTTAAAGAGCCAGAGCAGCAAGTGATTGGGACACAGAAGATGTTCAATGAACATAAAGTGAAAGGGAGAGAAGATGAAATTGATTCCTACCAAAAGTTTTTCAGCTTCTTCATGCTTTCCTTTCATACGGAGTTGCAAGGCTTTCGCAGCCAACTGATTTGCACTCACCGCTGGCTTCACAATTGACGTGTCTTCTTTAAATTCCTCCGATTCGTACCCAACTGATTTTGGTTCTGCTCTTTCCTCAGACTTAGTACGTGAAGAATTACTGAGATCAACAGAATTATCATTCTTCTGACGCGCAAATTGATGCATGAAGCTTCCATCATCATCAAATCTATTTAAGCTTGACATAGCAGCAGAGACAAGAGCAGAATCCTGAGTTGACATACTTTGATTTCTGCGCTTCCCCCAGGATAAAGAATCTCGAACTTTGGGCACTCTCATTCTAGGATGCTGAGGGATCACATCCACAGTGCTTTTCCGATCAGAATTCTGATAATAAAAAATCGATTAGTTGGCATGACTAAAATCATCACATCTCTAGCAAGCTATTTTTATCTCATTCTGAAGAAAACAAAAAAAAGATTATTGACATAATCTTGGGACAAGAACAAATTTATGTAGCCAATCATTCAGAGTGCACTCCTTCCCCCAGCTGGGCTAGAAGAAAGGACACCATATACCAAGTTTTCAGCTTTCTTCTGATAGTAGCCGAAAATAGATTCAGAGTAAATAGAACATTGACCACAGTAAATATTTAATTGCTATATTAAAGTCAATTCAAATGGAGGATTACCTTCTCAACAGAACTATTATTTTCATTATTTAAAATTGTCCTTTCTTCTTCAATTAACTCTTTCTTCCTATTTCTTATAGCATGAAGATGAGCATGAGTTGGTGCAACTGTACGAGAAGCCACAGAAGCTGCAAATTGACCCATAGAACCCCAACGCTCTTCAACCACCTGTGAGGAAACAAGTTCGTTATTCACTACTAGGTAATAGTTGAATTAACATTCGAATTAGAGAGCCATATCTACATACCTCCTCAAGCTTCCGTCCTTCACGAGCTGCTTGCTCTTGGGCTCTCTTCAAAGCTTTTAGCCTCCAGCTGGCACCTCCATCGCCAACAATTGCGGTTGATAAAAGGTGGCTCTCAGACTTTACTCCATCAGACTCTTCCGGATAACCACTCCCATCATCTTTAAAATATGGATTTAATTCTCTAGGATTCACCTTCTTAACCTGGACAATTAGTCAAAAAAAAAATAAATTGTTTTATACACATAAATCACCAGGCATACAACTCACAGATAAATGCTATATCAATACTATTACCTTAAGAAATCAATTGAACTAGTAACAGATATACAAATCACAAAAGTAAAGGCAGCAGCAGCAACAATTAAAGCTTTATTCCCAAGAAATTTGGGATGACCGATACGAATCTTTCTTAGCCAATGCGTTCAGTGAGTTGCTACATATATTGGACAAACCAATGGAATAAATTCTTCATATCCATATTAAGCATGTTTACTTTGGTCTATCACTCACTAACTCATTGTACTATGTTCATATTACTCCTGTGTACATGAGCTTCTAACCATGTACACAAGACAACTGTGCCCCGATCATTTAAATTTTTCTAGCAACAGTATTACAAACCCTGAAACTTGCCTGATATGGAATAGATACAGAGCAGGTAACCTTACATAGTCCCAAATTAGGGTGAACCAACCAATTCTCCATGCTCTTCATTAACTATGAAATGAGCGGGCAACATCTTTTAAAGCATTAGATTTGTATTTACAATATTCTGAACTCTGAGACTGTTGGAACTTGTAAAATCCAATAGAAATGCACAGTAAGTGCTGACATGGCAATAACATCTTGGACGTGATATTAGAAGTGGTTAAGAAGTTCTGCAGAAAGTTTTTAGTAAATCTTCATGGTATTCTATTATCTTAGTTATTATACACCCCCATAAATCAATACATAAACAATACAGAAAACACCCGTTCGAGGTCTGACCTCACTAATAATCATTCCCAGATCTGGCCCTTTATACTAGTCTGACACCAATTTGAAAGCTCTATGAACCACATACAGTCTCTCTTCAGTATCCTTGTGAAATTTGCCCATGTTTGAGCTCCATTATTTGAGAATGGATTTTGTAAAAAGTGAACTTTAGGAGAGAATAATGTTAAAAAGTAAGGAAATTTTTTGCATTTATGTGCAAAATTATTTTAATGGGAGAATGTATAGTTAAAAATGAGTTTTTAAAGAATGGAGCTCAAATAGGGCCTTAACATTATACGACATCCAGAGTTCCACTCTCCTCCATCTTTCCCTCCCAAGAAAATATTAAATGGGAAAGTCCTTTTTCAACACCAATTTATTTTCATGGAACCCAGCATCAACACCCTAGAATCCATTTATAGAACCATAGAATGAACACCACAGTAGAAATAAATGCAATAATATTTACTTGCGTAATATCATTGGTTTCTTTATTTCTTTGTTTTTGTATTTTTTAAACTTGGAAATAATGTGGTAATTTAATCATAGTGAAGATCAACCTTTCACCTATACATTCAATGGAATCACAAGATCATGCATAACATAATATTTTTTCCTTTTCTTTAATAGTGGAAGGTATGGCGGGTTACATATAAGAACATGGGGACATATAATCCAGCCAACGTTGGTATCACAAAAATTTGGGAGTTCACCTCTTCAGCCGAGGCTTCCTCTAGCAGCATGTCAGAAGCTTTGTCAGAAGTCTTCTCAGTATTGTCCTTAGGCCGAAGCATCCAGTCCAAACCCATTTCTTTCCTCACAATATTGCTGTAGTTTTGCGACAGAGATCCTTCACCATCATCTGATACACATGACAAAGAAAATTGACTCCTACAAAATGATAAGAGTACTAGGAACACTGAGGAATTAAGTTCCAAATAGAACAAATGATGAGATACATACCATACAAGTCACTATCCATGGTGTCATCCTCGCCTCCCCTTTTCTTATCCTTCTTCCAACTTCCCTTTCCTCCTTTATGATGCCCCCTTTCCTCGCTGGAATTTGCACTTCCAGAATCATATGGTGATCCATCTTCAGACAGATACTTTTTTTTCCGACTCTCCATCTTCTTCTTTGACCGACCCCTAAGTTCATCTCGAGTGCTACCATCATGTTTTTTCTTCTCACTTTTCAGACTCGTATGTTTCTTGTGATCAATTTCGGAATCATTATCACTCCCACTTTCATCTAAATTTGAAGACAAATCCTCATCTGAAGCATACCACTTCTTTTTCTTTCTTGACTCACTTTTTATTCTTTCAAAGCCTTCATCATCAGAGCTACTGTAACGTGAAGTCTTCTTTTTCCTTCTATCTTTCTCTTTTCTTCTGCCTGGTTTTCTTCTCTCCTTTTTGTTGTCATCTGAGTTTTCACCCTTTGCCTAACAACTACCCAAATCAATACGAGCACATAAAAAACAAACATTCATGTGAACAGCTAACAACTGGAAAATTATATTCTATTTGTTTTAAATTAAATCCACCGGGCAATAAATTTTATGTTCATAGATAAGTGCCAAAAAACAGAAAAAAATTATAAAAAAAAAATGACAAATACAAGAGAAAAATAGTTTGTTAAAGTTACAAAAAATAGCTTGTAGACACGCACGTGATATAAAGTAGAGATTCTTACTACATCACATCAGACAGCTGCACACTTGCACACACGCGCTCACATATAGAAAGCCAATCAAGAACACGTTGAATAATGTAGGGAAACATTGAGTCCTTACTTTATCGATTTGTTCCCGGGGTATAAACTTTAAACCTGAAAGCATGTTTCCTTTCCTGTTGTCACAGTATCAACAGGTCTGCAGCACAATGCCAACTGGTTAACTCTCGTGAACCCCAAAACAAACCAAACACAAGAAAGAAAATATGAGCTTATATAAGCCACAATAATATATATGTCACTTTTTTTTTTATTAAATAGCTTAAGAACCTATTACACATAGAAATCCAATAATGCCTAGCGGAACTAAAAACATAAATTCCATGCTCAACCTAAAGTTATAAAAGCATTTTAAAAGAAAAAGGTCGAATAACACATACAGGAGAATTTATAAGTTCAGAACTAACAAATACGACAATAAACTTACATGGGATTGAAGATCGAAACACAACTCTGAAATTCCATTTGTTGAATTACATTATATTAACTCCTCTATGCCACTAGAATTTATAACTCATTTTTCTTTTTTATAAATAACTTAAGAACCTATTACGCATAAATCTCAGAAAGCTAATGGAACTAAAAAATCCCATGCTCAACTTAAAAGTCATAGAAGCAAATTAAAAAAGAAAGGTCGAAGAACTAACGAAGGCAGTAAAGAACTTACATGGGGTTGAAGATCGAAACACGACTCTGGAACTAAATTGGATAAATTACATTACATTAACCCCCACCAACCTCACCCCACAACCACGACTACCATAAGAAAGAAAAACACCTTCTGATATCACCTCTATGAGGTTTTTTTCTAACATGCAACCATCTAACTAGTTAACTGCATTTAACTTATCACCCACTCACCAAAAAAAAAAAAAAAGGTCGCCTAGTAGAAGTGCTAAAACAGGAAAATTGAGATCAAGAGGATTAATAATGTAAAGATCCCCATCCCATTTCCAATAATTGGATCCCATTCTAGACTTCTCTTCCCCACTGTCCTAAAATCCATGAATCTCAAACTATAATGAAGCCAAATTACATCCCAGTTCCAGCCTCCACGAATTAACTACTGACAACCTCAAGAAAATCAAAAGGCCCCTAAAATTCACGAACTTAAATCGTATTAAGTCATCACATCCCCTTAAATTTGTAAAACCCGAAATTTGTAAATCGTATTAAGTCATCATATTCCCCTTATCTATTCAGATTCGGCATGACCCCTTATATCCAGAAAAAGCATCCCTTCACATCCAGGATTCCAATTCAAGGCAACCCACGTAATCAAATTCACTACAGAGACACCCCTCGACAAATTTTGAAACTTGAATAATTTTTATGCAACTAAAAAAAAAAACCCCAATTCATAGTTCACACCGGCATAAACAGCAATAAGTATAAGGTTGAAATATAAATTAAGAAAATGAACAGGATAAATTCGTAGCAAAACTTGGCTGAGAGCGAGTTAATTATAGGTTGTCTAACTGAAGAACCACGGCGGAGGAGTACAAGGCAGTCAGGGGCGGAGCCAGGATTGTAAGTCAGGGTGGGCACAATTTATCGTTGTTGAACGTCATGTTTTTGGTTATGAATTCAATGACGATAAAAATATAAAACAATATTACCCAAATTCATAGGTGCAATTCTATAACAATTCTATAAAGCACATTCAACAAAACACAAATTTCAACAATTCACATTCAACAAAACACAAATTTCAACAATTCAACAAATTTTTGGTTGTAATTCATAGGTGCAATTCTATAACAATTCACATAAAAGCACAGCTGGGGCAATTTCAACAAAACACAAATTTCAACAATAAAGAGCTTCAACAAAACCCAAATTTCAACAATAAGAAATCCATATAAAGCTAACAAGAGTTTGGTTAGGCACATTTGACACTGCAGTCTGCAGAGGATGCTGCTAGAGCTTATGATGATGGCCATGAGGCTGCTTTAAGTTTCAGAGGCAACAAAGCCAAACTAAATTTCTCAGAAAATGTCAGGTTATTGCCATCTTCTTCGTCCAACCGGTGTCCCATCCAAACGGTTTATCATTTATGCAAAAGCAAAACACAGAGTGCAAAATTCTACACAATTGAACCTGAATATGTGCAACTTATAACAATCAAATGAAAAATATGCATTCAAAAACACTAAAATCATATAAAACGACCCAAGCTAAAATCAAACAAAAAGGAGAAAAGACCCAAGCTAAAATCAAACTTACAGTAGTTTACTGTTGCCGATTGTCGAAGGATGAAGCAGAAAAATCACTGGCACCGTCGCACGGAGGCAAAGCAGGTCAGAGATGAAGGAATATTATAGTGAAATTGCAAGAGAACCTATCCTCTGCTCAGCTCCATCGTCGTTGAAAGAAGAATTTAGCAGCAAAAGCAATACAGAAAATGGCTGAGGATCTCAAGTCGTTACCAACGGGACGTAGTGCTTTATGCGCAAAAATACAAAGCCTTGAAGCTTGTTAAGATGCCGGAGGCGGAGCAGGGGAGCGGAGGTGGAGGCGGAGGCGGAGGCTTCAGGTGCGATTGCGAACGACGGAACGATGCTTCAGGCTGCGAAGTGGAGGCGGAGCAGGGGAGAAGAGGATGGAGTTGTGATTCTTGTGATTCAGGGGAGAAGAGGCGGAGCAGGGAACAAGTTGTGAACGAGGTTTGGTCATGGGCTGGACCTGGACTTGGATCGTTTGGTTTTTTGGACAGCCTATAAAAAAAATAAAAAATAAAAAATTGAGCCAGAAGTTGTGCCCACCCCGAGCCTCACTGGGCTCTGCTCCTGGAAATTCGTTAAGGCGCAGCAGTTGACTGGACATTTAGGGGTAAAGCACTGTTTCGGCGTAGGTAGGGGCTGGGGCGTTAGGATAGAAGGGTGTGCTTAGGCGGATCTCTCCTTCGACCCCCTCGGTTCTTGTCCACTGCCTTTTGGGTTGCAAAGTGATTATTTAGCCAGGCCCTTCTCCTCCTTTTGGGCCATCCTCGGTCCAGGCATTCATTTTTTGTGGACCCTTTTCCATCGGATCATTTTATGGCCCGACTTACAGCCCACAAACACTTATTTTGGGCAAAGTCCAACAAACAAGCCCTGTTAGTATGGACTCATAAATCGATCCACTTTCTGTCTAGCCCACCTAGACTACTTTTAAGCCATGTTTGATTGCTGCATTTTTCAAAACGATTTCTATTTTGGCTGTTTGATTGAACGTGTAAATGGAAATCGAATTTCAAAGTACAACCACTTTAAACTTCACTTTTTTGTTTTCATGGAAAATGAATCTTTATGTGTTTGGTGAATTTTTATTTTTCAACAACATGGAATTGGAATTCATTTTCATCTTTGTCTATCAAACGAACCCTTACAATTTAGTTTATCTAGAGAATTGCATCATTTTGTTACTACCTTTGTAGCAATTTGGTCCCCAACCTATTTTTTTTATAGTGAGCAAGAACAGAGCAACCCCTCGTTGGCTCCGTGAAAAAAAAAATGAATATATATATATATATATAAATTTGAGTTAAATACAGTCATTTCATCAAAATTATCGAATCTCCACTACATGGAGCACATACAAAATTTTGTTTTCATTTTAGCAACTTGACAACTCAAGGGCTCCTCGTTTCTCTATACAGCCTGGAATTATGACTATCCTTTGCTGAAATGCCTATATGATGTCAAACGTTATATTGATTGTACTGTTTAAACAAATTTATTGCTATTTGCAAACGTGATTACCATTACTAAATTAATTAAGATATGATATAGTTAGAATTATGATTTTACTAGGGATGGCAAAAAATTCGACAAACTCGATATCTGCAGGGCCCCGCCCCGAACGCGGCGTGAATAACCCGTTTAATCGTGTATTCGGGGCTGGAAATCTTGCCTCGAGCGAGTTCGGGGCGGGGACGGGTACCTCGTTTAAATTTTTTAGAATTTAATACTTTAAATGAAAAATTTCACGAAATTTCATTAGTTCTAATAGAAAATGGCAACTAAAATTATTTGTCTAAGTCTAGTGCGTGTTCGGTAGAGATTAAAGTTCAATTAAAATTGAAAATATAGCCGTTATTAGATTCCACCCGTCTAATAAAAGTCAACAATAACGACCAATTTTTCAATTTTAATCCGATTTTAATCTATATCAAACACACTCCTAATGAATGAGGGTAATAAAAAATAAATTATTAAAAACTTAAAAAATAAAAAAATAAACGCGATAGTCAACGAAGCAAGGGTCTAGCCCCGCCTCACCTTAAACGAGTAACCCGTTGCCATTTTACCTTTAGAAATTAGAAAGGGCAGATCGGAGAGGGAGATTGGTGCCAGTGGCGGCGAGGGAGACAGGAAAATGATCAATTTGGGGGGAAATTCGAAGGGTTTACGTGATATTTTCATAATAAAAAAAATTTTAAAATTGATGGGTCACGTGATCTACCATACCCCACCCCAGTTCCACCGGGGTTCATTAGCTACTTGTGTTTTTGTGATCAGAACATGATAGACTAATTTTTAGGGGTTAAGATCATTGATAAAACTTTTTCAAATCTTTAATTCAATAAATTGAGAGTTCTTTTTATATGATACCGTCAAGTTACACAATATGTTAGCAATGGTAGATTGAGAGTTCTTTTTATTACTTTTATATGATAACGTCAAGTTACGCAATAAAATTGCAACAACCACTCGCTTCAATTTTCTCAACGATCTTTCACACTTGTCTAGATTGTGCCACACAAGGGAGGATGTCAACCATGTGATAAGACCAGATCCACATCAAGCATTATTCTTTCATATGTAAATTAATTTGCGGCAGCCTGTACAATGGTCTAGAAAGAGGTACAACTATTCAGCCTGTGCACGTTTCCTATATTGCTGAAATTTTGTAATAGAGAAATGTTGGAATCACCTTGATCGGCCCCTACCAATAGTGGGGGGGCCCACCTTTTTTTTGAGTTTTTTTTAAAAAGGTGGGTCCCCCACTATTGTGAGAGGCCGGTCGGGTTGTCAACCCCCCATCAACACAACGTTAATAATAATTGACATTGATTTTTTATGGTGACTTTAAATCAATATTATGAGTTATTATTGTTGATTTGAAAATTCAGGTCGAATCACTTTGAGGGTTCTCTTTAACTTGATCAAAAGAGATTTTTTTTCTTCAAAG
The DNA here is from genome assembly GCA_019097785.1 of Fraxinus excelsior. Lineage (NCBI taxonomy): Eukaryota > Viridiplantae > Streptophyta > Magnoliopsida > Lamiales > Oleaceae > Fraxinus > Fraxinus excelsior. The sequence continues at coordinate 31,634,521 of CM032634.1, read as the reverse complement.
GCCAAACAGATAAACGCGGAGGGTGACCCCATAGTCCAATTAACACAGGTCGACCCCATATTGTGGGAGAAGTTATATGAAAACATTATATGATAGACTAAAAATGTGTTCCCTTCTGACGAACTGTTCAAATCAACCAATAAGTGTATGGTGACTCCATCGCAACCCAACTCCCCAACCAATTGAGTCCTTCCAAATGGACGGTGACATACAATCCTATGTTGGAAAACGTTGCTTGTCATGGCTAAGAAGACAAGCTCATGTCCAACAACTTGTATAAAGAGGTGAAGGTCCAATGAAAATGATTTCGACATAAGAAATATCTTAGTGATACTAATACAAAAATTTCAACGCCACCATGCATTTTCTTTGTTCAAAATTCAGCAAGAGAACACCATTATTCTGTCTAAACTTCTTTAATTTGATAAAAATTGCCACGTCGTTTTTTGCTATCTACACCAGTCTTTATCAGACAAGTTTTAGTATTACTTTTGCTCTTGTAACAAAAACTCAAATCCCTTGACAATAGCCTAAAAGTCAAAGAAAAGACACAAGAACAAGTAATCAAAAGTTGCCTATAAATACCCATTTGAGTTTGAATGTAATAAACATCAACCCCAAAGCAATCAAATTGTAAGAAAAACACCAAGCATGGCATCCGAATGTCAAGGTATTTTACATATACCAACCTTCAAAATACATTGCATTCATTCGACTAATTAGGTTAAATTTTATCACTTTTCTATTTTACGATATGAAATTTATTTTACCAGTGTATTAAATATGTCATGAATGTGGTGTGAAATGCTCATGCATGTTTGATTTGTTGCCTATGTAGGTAAGAGCTCATGGCCGGAACTCTTAGGAGCGTCGGGGACAACCGCCGTGGCAACTATTGAAAGGGAGAATCCACTAGTCACGGCTATAATTGTGCCACCAGAAACATTTATCACACCTGATTTTCGTTGCGACAGGGTGTGGGTTTACGTTGATGCCAATAACACCGTTAATCAAATTCCCCGTATTGGTTAGTGTCCCAATACAAGGTGGTTCTTATACTATATGTACTAGTATTATGTATCTCGTTTCGATACCTAAATAATGTTGTTATCATGTCAATCATTTTCAATGTTTCAGAATAAAGTGTACTCACAATTATGGATGTAATTTTGTGATATAATTTTAAATAAATGTTGTAATACAACTTTAAGTAATGAGCAAGGGTCGCAACTGCTAAAAGATCATAATATTCCTTCTTTATTTATTTATTATTCTTAAATTTCACGTTCCTTTTTTATTTTAGCTCGTTGATCTATAAATTATTGTAGATGCACATTATTATTTTGATGTATAGATCGAATCTACAAACACACTAACAAATGGATTGCACCTTAAAAAAACAAACGACTTTCTTATTTCATGAACAATCAAAAACCCTTCAAGACGTTTTAGAGTTTTAAATTCTAAAAAAATAGATAATTTACTGGGCTAGCAGTCCCTTAATGGGTTGGGCTACAAAGCAAAATAAATAAATATTGAAAATAATGAACTAAAAAACATTAAGTGCCGTGTTGATTTAGCAAACGAATTCAAACGACCAAAATCCCTCATATGTGATGGCGAAGCGGTGAGTTCAATGGGAATCGTCGCGAACTTTCCGGAATGGGGTCATGGGCACAAAACGGACACTGTATGCAAAAGTTACGCTATTTTCTTCAAACGCTGACCATCCAAACATTCCAAATATGCAAATGTCTGTTCCTCCACACTAACTTCATCATATTCTAAACCTTATTTTATACTTTGTCGGTAGATCTATGAAATAGCCATCACTACGCTAAGACTTTGCTTGGATACAATTTCGTAAATTGATTTATAAAATTGTCAAACAAAAGCGAATTTAAGATATTTGTTTTCGATATGGCGTTAAGGGTAAACTTTTATTCTTAATATTTTAAAATAGAACTCCAAATATTAATACAGAAGATCTATATAACTATGTTTGTTAATATATGGTAAGGCTACAAAGCCAAACTAAGTCAACATTGAATGTGTGAGCTATACTTCACCAATTTACTTGTATTAAGTTATCGCATTACCTTTCGCAGATTTTTATTTTTAACAGGAATTTGGACCTTGACAACTGAAAAGCAAAAAATTCAACTGATTATGAAGAAACAAAATTCTATACCCTCCTATACATGCATGCATATACAGGGGCGGAGGGGGGGGGGGGGGCGGTACCCCCCTCAATTTTTGACCAATTTTTTATTTTTTTTTGTATTTATCACTTTGTCCTCACTTCAATAAAATTAAAACCTACCAAATACAATTCCAATTTTCCAATTCCAATTCCAATGATAGCTTTATTGTGTATGTTGAGAAGGATGTATTCGACGGGATTACTGATAATGTAGTTATACAACGTTATCAAAGTATGAGAACTCGAAGGGGACGTTTGTAATAAGGTATGATTTTGTTAAATTAAAAATTAGTACTTTCTTTTATACGTTTCTTAATTTTTTTAATTAATAACATATTTAAAAAAAAAAAATTCGTGAGCGCTGCCCTCGAACCCCTGTGAGCCCCCACCCCTTCACCTCTACCTTTGAGCCCCCTACTTTCAAGGTCTAGCTCCGCCCTTGTGCATATATTTATGGTATACATATACAAATATGGGACACAATTCTCTTGCATATTAATACCTATATTTTAGGCTAATTTTGACACCTATAGATGACCAATAAAACCGAAAATAAACATTCTATGAATGCGCATCAATATCATATATTTTCAACATGGTGTCATCAATAGTGAACATTGTTTTTCAACCACAACAGGAATATACAAATCACCGGACCTTCAATGATAGACTAAAAATTGAGGAAATTAGGTCACCTACCCTCCCAAAATAAAATTAAAATTAAAATTAGAAAAATAATTTTAAAACTAATTAAAGTTCTTAATCCCGTAAGTAATACGGGCAAAACTTCCAAAATCCCCAAAACTCTAGAAAGTCCCACCTTCATCATCGGCCACCCACGATGCCGTCTGCAATTGCTCCATAACTTGCCTTGCCAACCACATCCTAAACAACCCATCACCGGACTGACAACTGCTAATCTTTTCGGGTGTGTTTCTTTCTCAATTTCTAGTTTTTTCCTTGTGATTTCTAAGGCTCCGTTTGATAGCACACATTTTCCATGGAAAATTGATTTTTTTTTTTTTTTTCATTTTACAACTTTCCAAATTTTCCATCGTTTTGAGAAAAATAAATTTTTGATGTTTTGGTAGGTAAATATTTTCTAGGTTTTTTTTTTTTTTTTTTTTTGCAATTAGAAAAAATTATAGACACAATGGTAAAAAAAAATTCACTTCTATTGACAATTTGCATACAAAATAAAGTCAAACGAATGATATTCTGTATAGTTATTTTTTTTTCAATTTTTTTTAGCAATCGGAATAAATTCTAGACTCAATGGTAGAAGAAATTATGACTTTAATAGACAATTACCATAAAAAAAGGAAGTCAAACGAACACCAAACTTTCAACATTTTTCATGAAAAATTATATCAATCAAATACAATTAATTATAATTTTCAGTAAAACAATTTTTTGCCAAATCCCCGTAAAACATTTTCTTTTCACCTATTTTCCACCTTTGCAATCAAACGACCCTTAAAAGTGTTTTAATTCTAGGTTGTTTCATTTTGATTCAAATCTTTTTAGAAATTTCAAATTCATGTTTGAAATAACACAAATTGATGCATATGGCTCTTGCAAATGGAGTCACCACCACCTTTTTCAGGTGTAGCATGTATGCGGTGGGAGCAGAAGCAGTAGGCAGTAGCAACTGCCCGGAGATGGAGGATCCACTTTAGAGGCAGGCGATGATTCCTCAACCTTAAGCGCTGACTGAACAACGGCTGAGGAGGATTGAGATGTAGCTTTAGCCTTAGTTTCAGCTACTCCATCCTCTATTTTTGCTAAACAAATTCTAATCGTCGCACCAACAGGATTCGTCTCTCCTCCGTTAATAACAATGGCCACTAATATTTCATCATAAAATATCCCAAAATCAATATCAACTCTATCAGATTCCACAACAATAGCAAATTCACCCTTTGACAATACATCACCCATTCACCCTCCTCAACTGTCCCAATTTAGAAGATAAACGTGTTAATGTTGATGAGCTCCTGTGTTTCTACATTAGATGGCATTTTAGCTTTCATTTTTTGATTATCATGTTGCAATGTGCACAGTGCATACAAACTTGATGTCTAAGGCCGACATCCACTTGAATCATGATAGTGGTTTTTGAGTTACCTTAAGTTTCTGAATTTGTCATTATTATGTGTGAAATTCGATGTTTGTTGAAGATTGCTATATTACAAAAAATAGTAAAATAGAAAATCAACTTATACGGTATATAAAATTGAAAGAAACCCAACTATTAGTTGAACATTACTATATTGAATACATGATTATATGCGACAATTCATGTGTTTTGTGTGTAGACAATAGGGTGATTTTGAATTATTGACATCAGCGTAATTTCCCATTTTTTTAATTTCTGCTGTCACTTTTTGAGTGTTTGTCCTTTTTTTTTTGAAATATTTGCCACTTTTTTGAGTCTGTCATTTTTTTTTTTGAATTTCTGTTACTTCTTCTAAAATTTGTCACTTTTTTTTTTTTAATGTTTTGTCACTTTTTGTAGTGTTTGTCATTCATTTTGAATTTATGTAACTTTTTGAATGATTGTAATTTTTTTTAGTGTTTCTCAAAACGATGTGTCACTGTCATTTTTTTTTATTGTTTGTCACTTCTTGTGAATTTCTGCACTTTTTGAGTAGTTGTCACTTTTTTTGAATTTATGTTTTTCTTTCAGTGAGTCACTTTTTTTTTTTTTTGAATTTTTGTCGCAATTTATAGGGGCAAATATCAATTTTTAATAAAAGTTAATAAAAAATGACACGTAACTTTATAACGTATTTTTTTTTATTTTCAAAATACTTTTTATATTATTTTTCAAACGGCATTTAATTTTTGGGGGTATTTTTGCAAGTTTGCCCTAAATATTTCTCCATACAGATCTCTATTTCGAATTATTTATTGAAAAAAAAAATCGATCAGGGCTTTCAACAATGCTTCACCCTAATTTCAATTGTCGAATTACATTTCAGAAACCAATGCAATGTATGGGGGGACACAGAAATTTAAAGTTAGGAGGCACAATCGAACTTGCAAATAGTTGCGAGAAATTTTACAATAAAAAATTTACGTCCGAAAAAATCATACCTCATATAATTTTACATCTGAAAATTTATGTGGAATATGATTTTTTCGGATGTAAAAATTTGAAATTTTTTGATGTCCTATTCTATACAAAATTTCTTAATAAAATATGAAAATTACATTGAGAAATTTGTATGGCAAAAATAATAAATGTTAATCAAATAATTGAATTTTTTTAAAGAAAATGAGAGTTAGACGTCTTTTTTTAAGATTCACGTTTAATGCATCTTTAATTATTTTCGATATTTGTTTGGACTATTCGATATGCCTATAATGTAGTTCTTGAATTAAGTTTTGAGATAACATTAGCAATTTGTAGATTTGATTAACGTATGATTGTCGGAGAATTCTTAAAGTTAGCCTATTATCAAAATTTTCGAAATACTAATTTTGAACGGCCTACCTTGACAAGTCGTAACATTTTCTACGATTGATCATTTCGTATACAATTAACGACGTAGAAAAATAGACCGTTAGCACTTCGAAATGATACTTAGAACGCAATATTTCGATTTTGTTTCACATCTCATAATGATTTCGAAATTGAAACAAAAACACATAAAACTTGATGGTGAAAAAAAGGAAAGGAAAATTGGGGGTCACGGGACCGCAGACCACCCCTGGTGTTAAGGACCGCAGCTTTACTCAAGCCCCTTGACCCTATCATTGCCGCAGTTTGCCCAACTTCGATCGCACATTGTAAATATTAGTTCAAGTTTGAGTTGTAATTTCTTTTCCATTGTAATAGTTTATTTAAATTGTAAAATAGCTAGAAATTAGAAAAGTTTAGTATGATTTTTCGGCATTTAAACGTCTATTCTCGTCACTTGAATTTTTGTTCCAAATGCTATTATAGGAGGTATTAGTCTTTCAAACATCTTTCAAGCTTTTTAGTGTTCGTCTCATGCACTAGTCATTGTAATTTTCTACTTTCATCAATTTTAATTTCTAGTTTTCAAGCAATCAGCGATCAAGTTACTTTCAATGTATTTCAATTTTATGTTGCAAGCTTTCTACAAATCGTAATCAAATTTTCTTTCGTCCCGAAACTATCGAGAGCAGGCGGAAAGTAGTTTAGCAGAGCAGATTACTGCCACACGGCGTCCCTTTCTGTGTCAAGAAGAAAGACAACTCGTGAAAGCTGGTATCAGAGCTGCAGCTCAAGACCCTCAATAAGAAAGTTTTGGATCCAATTTCCTCGAACACCACAGAAGTGGTAGATGTTCAAAAGAGGACTACGAAATAGCGTGTGAATGCGCTTGATGAGATAACTACTATGTTGTGTTATACTGTGGAGATATGACTGTAAATGGATCGAATATAGATCGGATCTGCCAATATCTGATCTGATCTGATAAGAAAATTTTTCGATCCGATCCGATCCAATAATTCAACGAATATTTAATTGTTAAATCCATATCCGATTTGTTATGTTATCGAATATTCAATCCAAAATTAATAAAAATTAAGGGAAAAAAAATCAACGTTGAAATCAAATCATCATACATTAAACAAAAAATTGAAAATAATCAAATAAACCGTTAAACCAGCCGGTTAACCGTAAATCAAAACACCGGATCAATTTTTCCAAATAAAATTATTTTATGTTCTTTAAAAAAAATTGAACTAACTTGAGGCCCATTTGTTTTTACTAGTAAGACCAATAATAACTTCTACTATCATGATGTTCATTTTTAAAAGAGAGATCATCTTCTAGTTTTCTATTGATATTCGATGTGGGATAATGTAAAATTGAATTTCAATTCTGAATATAAATATTTTATTTCGTTATTTCCATTAACAAATCAAATTATTTGTTACATATTAATTATTAGTTTTTGAAGTTGTAAAATAAATTAAGAAAAATATGGATATTTATTTAATTTAAATTAGTAAACTAAAATTAAAAAATCTATTGTTTTTATAACATTTTACATTTATGTGTATAGTTATTTATTCAATTGACAACCGGTTTGATACCGATTTGACTTTTTTACCATTGACCCTCTTCCCTTTTCAGGTCAATGATTGGGTCGATTTTTAAAACATTGGTTGAAATCAACCTTTTTTTTAAAAAAAAATTCCAATTCTTAAACATGTTTAATAATTATAAAATTTTCAATTTTTTTATATTTTGAATTTGATTACTTTTTTATTCCAAATTTATTTATTTCTCATTTATTTATTTTAGTGACAAATAATATGCCATAAAAATATTTAACCGACTCAATTATTTAAAACAAATCTGATCGGATTGACCTATATCCATATTTGATCTATTTAGTTAACAAATTATCGGATTCAGATCTTGATCAGGTTATCGGACCGATATCCTAAATTCATCTCCCATTAATTTCATCAAATTCAGATCAAAATTCAATCAATTGAAAGCCCTACGTGAAGGGCCTCGAGGAAAAAGTCGTGGTGGCAAAGACGTAAATTCGAGAATTACACATCTAACTAGATGAAAGTCAAAGGGCTAACGTATCAATGATTGAAACGGTTACTTTCATACCCGATCTGCAGGATGAAATAGAAGCATTGAAAGCTCAATTACTAGTGCTTTAAAGCGCGGTTGGCAATGGGCAAGCCACCGTACAAGCGCATGTTCATAGGCTCATAATTTTAGAACTGTGTACCTACGGAGGGGCACGCGATACAAAAAGTTAAGATCTTCATGTTTGATAAGGAACAATACTTTCTTGTAGCTTCGATCAAAGACGAAGCAAGAAAGGTTACAACAGCTACCATGTATTTTGGTGGAGATGCAAAACTATGGTGGCGGACGAAATATACTTATATTCGGCCAACAGGGCCCGAATAGATTATTGGGATCTGCTCAGAAAAGCAATCAAATCTCAATTTTTTTCTAGAAAATGTGGAATATGAAGTACGTCAGGCATTATGAGAATTGAAATACATAAGCTCTATCAGGGAGTACGTGAAAGCATTTTCAGGATATATGCTGAATATTCGAGATATGTCGAAAAATGATAAGTTATTCACATTCATGGAAAAGTTGAAATCGTGGACACGCATGGAGCTTCAGAGACAAAATGTTACAGATTTGAGCGCAGCCATGGGAGCCGCCGAATGTTTGAGTGACTATCAGTCAAAATCTAGAAAAGATAGGCCTTTATGGAATAGTCAAGCTGTTGGAGGTGGAAACAGAACTTACAGATCTAGCCCATACTCAAATGGGGGAGAGCGTTACTCTTATAATAAGGGAGGAGTCTATCAATGCACCAATCATAGTAACTCTAAAGGAAACTATAACGGTAGCAATAGTAACAACTGGAACATAGGAAAAGCAATGGAGGGCAGATCTAATGTCATTCCTAAATTGATGTGCTTTTTATGTGAAGGAACCCATCGGGTGGCGAAGTGTCCTCAGAAACAGATGGTTAATGCATATTGTCAACAGTAAGTGGCGGAACAATTTCAAAGGAAGATGCCCCACAAGCTAGCTGTCATGGCGAGACTGACTCCAAAGAGGATGAAGATATAGCTTGTGCATTCTCATATCGGTGCAATACACTGTCGCATCGAGCTACTAAAAGGGACGATGTTCCCTTGAAAGAGCCAAACATGGAAGAATCGAAGGCTTGCATGTGTAGGGCGAAAGACCTAATGTACATTGATGTGAAGATCAATGGAAAGTCAATCAGGGCTATGGTGGATACTGGCGCTACCCACAACTACCTCGCAAGTACCGAAGTAGAGTGGTTCAAACTTGTTCTAGAGAAAGATAGTGGAAAAGTCAAAGCAATCAACTCTGCTGCTCAACTAACAGCTGGAGTAACGAAATCTTTGTCAATCAAAGCAAATCCTTTCGAAGGAAGGACAAATTTGTCGACAGTTCAAATGGATGATTTGAAGCTCATTCTGGGATTGGAATTTCTTCAGGATACTAAGACAACAATGTTGCCATATTTTGACTCATTAATGATGATGGGTAGTAAATCGTGCGTCATCACCACACAAGTTGGGAAAGTAGGCGAAAAGAGTATCTCAGCCATGCAATTTGGTAAGGGTTTCAAAAGAAATGAACCCTCATTTTTGTGCACTCTTCGATTAGAGGAGATCGAAGAGGCAACTGATCCTATTCCAAAACCTATTAGAATGCTTGTTAAGGAATTCAAAGACATCATACTGGAGGAGTTACCAAAGAAATTGCCACCAATTAGGGCAATTGATCATGATATTGAACTTATTCTGGGTGCTAAACCTCCTGCCAAGACACTCTACCGTATGTTTTAGCTGAAACTTGAAGAGTTTTGAAAACATTTGGGGAAAATGCTAGAAAGTGGGGTTATCATGCCTGCAAAATCACCATATGGAGCTCCCGTGTTATTTCAAAAATGGCTGATGGTTCTTTTAGAATGTGTTGCGATTATCGAGCTCTGAACAAAATCACTATAAAGAATAGTTATCCTATTTCGCTATTCGCCTATTGCTTTGACCGACTGAGCTGAGCTAGGTACTATACAAAGATTGATCTCAAGTTCAGATATTAGCAAGTTTGGATCAAGAAAGGAGACGAAGCAAATACTACGGTGGTAACCAGATATGGAGCATTCGAATTCAATGTGATGTCTTTTGGCTTAACAAATGCTCCAACAACGTTTTGTACGATGATGAATCAGGTACTTTACAATTTCTTGGACAATTTTGTAGTGGTGTACCTGAACGACATAGTCATCTATAGCGAGACATTGGAGGAACATGTGCAACAAGTGAGGTAGGTTTTCAATAGGCTACGAGAGAATCAACTATATGCCAAACCGTCCAAATCTTCATTTGCTTAGACGTCTATCAGTTTTTTAGGTCACATTATCGAACAAAGCAAAGTACGCATGGATGTGAAGAAGGTTACAACCATCAAAGATTAGCAACCACCAAAGAACGTCCACAATGTGCGTTCATTTCTTGGGTTATACAATTACTATCGAAGATTTGTAAAATAATACTCAGAAATTGCATTGCCACTTACTGAATTGATAAAGAAGGATAAGGATTGGTACTGATCATCTTAATGCCAAAATACTTTCGAAAGGTTGAAAAAATTTATGTGGATGAACCAGGTGTTAGCCTTATCGGATATAACTAAATCTTTCAAAGTGCATACCAATGCTTCAGACTGTGCACTTGGTGGAGTCCTATGCAAGAAGGACATCAGGTAGCGTACGAGAGCCGGAAGCTGAATTCGGCAGAACGTCGTTACTCAATGCATGAAAATGAGTTGTTGACGGTAGTCCACTGCCTTAGGGGATGGCGTCACTATTTGCTTGAGTTTCCATTTATTGTGAAAACAGATAACACGACAATTTTTCACTTCATGTCTCAACCAAAACTATCAAGCAAACAAGCTCGTTGGCAGGTGTAATGTCCCAAAATTTTTCATAGTACAATGATATATATATATATAATTTTATAAGAGCCAAATTTTTGGATATTGATGAAGCTATAATAATCAGCCCCCCTCCAATAGGGTGGCTCCCATGTATTTGGCCCTGGCTTTGAGGCGGGCAAAGAAGGGTTTTCCTTATTTTATTCTATTTTATATTTTTTGAGTTCGGATTGATTTGCCATATGTGAGAATCGATAAGATTTGGTCAAATTTAGTTTCAAATATTCCTATCAATTACCATATCCAACTCCAACACGTTTCCTACTATGCACCAACTTTTTAGAGGTTAGGTTATTATTGCCTAGGTACTTAAAGATGTATGACACAATAAAAAAAAAAATTATGCACGGCACACAAGCAGGAAAATAGTTGAAACGTGATTTTTGAATTTTCATCTTTCAAGGATTTATTTAATCTAAAAAGGTAGGAAATGTGGTGTAAATGATTTATCTCGTTTAAATTATTTTTCTTTCATGTTTATGAAATTTTATATGTATGAAAGTTAAAGATATGATATGATATTTTACGATATGATGATATGGACATTCTGGTACAAATGATATGAGCTCTTACCGATTTCTAAAAATATGATGACAGTATGATTTAAATATTTTATTCGGGATTGCACCATATTTTTAAGTCCTACTGAGTATTCCCATGTACTCACCCTCTTCTCTACTTCTCATAGGTTAGATAGGGTCGTTGGTCGGTGGGCGACGGGGTGTAGTCGTGGTGCTGGAATTTTTAAGACTAAAGAGGAATAATTTGGTGTAGTACGTCAAGACCTATTTTATTTCCAACTTTTACTTTAGGGTCCGTTTGATTGGAAGAATGGAAAATGGGTAGAAAGAAAATGAATTCCAGGGAATTGTTAATAAGTGTGTTTGATTGTTATAATATTCCACCCGAAAATTTTTTAAATTTTATATTCGTTTGACTTTGTTTTATATGGAAATTATCCATTAAAGTGATAATTATTTCCACAATTGGTTATGAAATTCGTTTCCATTGCCAAAAGGTAAAAAAAAAATATTTCCTAAAAATTCATTTTTAATCAAAGTTTAGTGTTCGTTTGGCCTTCGTTTGCATCAAAATTGTCCATGAAAGTGAATTTTTTTTTTAAGACTTGGTTATGAAATTTGTTTCCATTTCAAAAAAAAATGCGTCAGACCTGAAAAAGGTTTTCCCACCAAAATGGTGGGAAAACCTTTTCCCTCGTTCTAAGGAAAAGAGGCGCGTGGACAGCCTCCCACGAAAATCAATTGCCATCCATTTATTGCCTATCAAACAATGATTTTGGTTGGAAATGGAATTTAAATTCCTAATTCCATGGAATTCTTTGCCCATCAAACATGGCCTTAGTTTTCTGTTATTTTGACTTTTATTTAGGGATTTGAAAACATGATTTATATGTTATGTGTTATGTGTATTTATGGAACCAATATTTTATTTGTCGGTTGTTATGTAAATAAAATGATACATGATTTTCGTTACATGGAAATGTATTTTGGGGAGTTAGTATAGAAGGTAGGTTATTAAAACTAGAGTTGACATCACTCATCATGATTCATTGAAATTATTGTCAATTTGCATGCATGGAGAATATAAAATTTGGAACTCACTTTTTTTTAAGTTACTTTTTGTTCAATTATTGAGTTGCTTTATGTGAGATTTAAAACATTTTTATAAAGTTATATATCAATGTTATGGTAAATAAATGATCTGAAAATTTTAAGTAAACTTTTGGTAGTAATTTGAAAATAAAATTTTGGTCGTTACAGTTTGGTATCAAAGCTTTAGGTTTAATTTTCTGAAGACCCATTTGTATTTTCATAACTTAGAGTTTTGAAAACAAAAAAAAAATCGTGAACGTGCGACGTTGTCACTGTTTAGCGTGAACAGTGATGGGAAAAAGTTAGAATTTTTTTTTAAATGTGAACAGTAGCGCGTCACCGTCATTGTTCATGTCAATGTTCAGCGGGAATAGTGACACAAAAAAGCAAAATAATGAAATTTAAAAAAAATTAAATGTCACCGTCACTCTTAGTGAACAGTCATCGAGAGGAAAAATATATATTGGAAAAGAAAAACTTTTTTGTGTGAACAGTAGCGTCGTCACTATTCACCCGTGAACAATGAGAATTTTTTTAAAATTTAATTTAATGATTATTTAAAAAAATGATGGAACTAAAAATGACGATGTTATATTAATATTGAGTTTTCATGTTTTAAATAATACTTTCATAATTGATTATTTGTTTGTCGTTCTTTGCATAACGTTTGTTAAAAGAAATAATAATTTTTTTTCTTAAGATGTATGAATTTAAGGATGATGTCAATTTAAAGTCTTAAATAAAAGATTTCAGGCACTTAACGACTCCAAGGTATGTAAAGGGGTAAGAAGAAGTATTTATGCAAACATTTTATATCATTTACATCATTTACATTGCATACATTTAAATTTTAAGATATGTATATTTTTCCTCCCTAAATCTATAATATATTATGAGAATATAAGTTAACATGTTAGACTTGTACATGTATGTGGCGAGTGACTTAATATTAAATTTTTTAGGAAATGGCATCACCTACCCACACGAATTTGATGCGGGACTTATTGCGAGCAGTTCAAGAGCTGAGCAGGCAGAATCAAGCACTTATACCACAAAATGCATCGCCACATCAAAATGTACCTCAATTTGTCCCTAGAACTGTTTCAGTGGTTTAGCAGTTTCGTAGGTACAAGCCCCTATTTTCGACGGCGATTCCGACCTACTGGCTGTTGAGGAGTGGATAAGAAGTCTGGAACACATATTTCGACGCATTGTTTGTACGGATGCATAGAAGGTACTATGCACAAAATTTATGTTTGTTGGGGCAGCTAGTCACTGGTGGGAGTCTGTCTAATGTGCTAGGACTGAAGAGCAGCAACGTAACCCAACTTGGGAGCAATTTAAGGAGGAAGTGATGTCAAAGTACTTTCCACGGGCTTTGAGAGACTTCAACGAATCAAAGTTTCTACAGCTTAGACAAGAAAATAGGTAACTGATTATGAGAGGCAGTTTGAGCAACTCTCAAGGTATGCTCCGCACTTGGTTGATACAGAAGTTAAGAAGATCAGGAAGTTCAAAAATGGACTACGCCCGGAGATTGACATGATCATTATGTCTCATCGTTTCACTTTATATCATGAAATGTTGGAGATGGCTTATGCCATTTCTTATCAGATGACTACATTTGAGCAGTATACCCAATGGAGCAAGGAGTCATTGGGAAAGAGGAAGTAGACGGCCAAAGTAAGGGCCGATGTAATTGGCAGAATAAAAGACCAAACACCAAAATTCGTATTGGTGGGACGAGTGAAAGTGTACCCCTTGTCCTAAATGTAATAAAATCTACAGAGATGAATGCTTACTTGGGAAGAACATGTGCTTTCGGTGTAGTAAGCCGGGACATATTACTCTTAACTGTACTAAACCTCCAAAGAAGAAGGATGATGATTAAGATAAGAACAAAAATGGGAAGGCTCGAGTCTTTGCATTGAATTAACATGAGGCATATCAGAATTCGAATGTAATTGTAGGTATTTTGTTATTATTTTTTCGTACCTACTTATGTTTTTTAACTAATCCCACACATTGTATTACTCTGCTCCATGGTCGCTACGTCTAACACTATAAATTCGAAAACATGTATTATGTTATTATCTAATGTACCTGCTTACGTACTTTTTGACTCTGAATACATATTATTTTATCTATGCATCCTTCGTAGTTAAGTCAAACTTTGCATGTGTGAAACCGAATAATGAATTAGAGGTCAGCATCCCTTTAGGAAGAACTCTTTGCACAAATCAGATGACTAATGCTATGAAATTAGATATTGACGGGAAAATATTACAGGCGGACTTATACCTTTTGGAGATGAAATATTTCGATGTTATCTTAGGCATGGATTGGTTGGGACTTAATCAAGCAACCATTCGATATCACGAGAAAGAAGTATTGTTTTACAAACAAGGAGAGTAAGAGTTCCGTTTCTTTGGAGCAAAGTTCAAGTCTCTACCTCGACTTGTATCAGCTATACAAGCGAAAAAGATGTTGAGAAAGGATTCATGTCAAGGATTCCTAGTTAATATCATCGGTTCCCAACATACAAAAATGACTATTAATGATATTAACATTGTGTGGGACTTTGCAGACGTATTTTCAGAAGATCTACCCGGTATTCCACAAGACAGTCAAGTGAAATTTACAATTGACTTGGTTCCCGGAGCTGCACCAGTATGTAAGGCCCCGTACCGAATGACACCGAAAAAACTCCAAGAATTGAAGTTACAGTTGGAGGAATTGCTGGTGAAATGTTTCATTCGACCGAGTGTATTTCCTTGGAGCGTTCCGGTGTTTTTTGTGAAGAAGAAAGATGGGAGTATGCGGATGTGTATTGACTATAGGGAATTGAATCATCTGACTGTCAAAAATAGATACCCACTACCAAGAATAGAAGATTTATTCAACCAGTTAAGTGGTGCAACAGTGTTTTTAAAAATTGACTTGAGGTCGGGGTATCATCAGCTGAAGATTAAGGAAAGCGACATACATAAAATTTCCTTTAGGACTCAGTATGGACATTATGAATTCACTATCATGCCTTTTAGTTTGGCCAATGCTCCAGCTGTATTTATAGACCTAATGAACCGAGTGTTCCATCAGTACTTAGACCAGTTCGTCATAGTATTTATTGACGACATACTTGTGTACTCAAAGGATAAAAATCAGTATAAGGAACAACTTCAAGTAGTACTTGAAACCTTGAGGAAAGAAAGATTGTACGCCAAATTTAAGAAATACGAATTTTGGCTCGATCGAGTAGGTTTTCTTAGTCACGTGGTTATCACTCAGGGTATTGAGGTAGACCCATTTAAGGTGGAAGCAGTAACAAATTGACGTAGACCGACCAATGTCGATGATGTTTGTAGTTTCTTGGGATTGGCTAGCTATTATAGAAGATTTATTGAGCGCTTCTAAAAAATAGCGTGGCTGATGACTCAGTTGACAAGAAAGGGTGTGAAATTTCATTGGACTAGAAAAATGTGAAAGATGTTTTCAAGAACTCTAGCAGAGATTAACTTCGGCTCATGTATTGACAATACCTGATGGCTTTAATGGATTTGTGATTTACACTGACGTCTCCAAGCAGGGTTTATGCTGTGTTTTGATGCAACATGGAAAGGTAAGTTGCTTATTCCTCTAGACAGTTGAAGCAGTATGAACAGAACTATCTGACACACGACATGGAACTTGCAGCGGTAGTTCACACATTAAAGATATGACGTCATTATGTGGGAAGTGTGAAATCTATACAGACCACAAGAGCCTCAAATATTTCTTCACACAGAAGGAACTAAATATGAGACTGAAGATATGGTTGGACCAGCGAAAGATTATAACTGTAAAATTCATTACCATCCGGGTAAGGCCAACATAGTCGCATATACCTTAAGCAGGAAGATGGGATCCCAGTTAGCTATTTTACCCATGATGCAAGAACATTTGATAAAAGACTTTGAAAAAATGAGATTAGAAGTCATCACACCGCCGACTCAAACTACAACAAGAATAAAAACGTTCATGATTCAACCTACACTTCGGGATTGAATCATGGAAACACATGATAAGGATCAATTTCTACAGAAGATAAAGATTGAGGTTGGTTCAAGCAACGTATAGGGTTTGAAATATCTGCAGCTAATGTGCTAACTTTTAAAGGAAGGTTGTGTGTACCTAATGAGGAAAGTATAAGAAATGAGATATTAGAAGAGTCTCACTCTACCCCGTATGATGCACATCCAGGTGGTATGAGAATGTATTGAGATCTTCGAGATACTTTTTGGTGGAGAAACATGAAAAGAGAAATTGGTCTATTTGTGAAAAAATGTATTGTCTGTCAGCGGGTCAAGGCAGAACATCAAATGCCGTCAGGACTATTGAAACCGTTGGATATTCCAAAATGAAAATGGGAACACATAGCAATGGACTTTGTGTTAGGCCTCTGAGGTCAATAAGAGAGCATAAAGCTATTTGGGTAGTAATTGATCGTCTGATGAAGTCGGCCCATTTTTTGCCAATCAAAGTAAATTTCAACATGGAACAGTTCGCACAATTATATATCAGAGAGATAGTCAGATTGCATTGAGTTCCAGTCACCATTGTTTCAGATAGAGACCCGAGGTTCCCATCTAAATTTTAGAAGAGTTTGCAGGTGGCCATGGGGACGAAATTGAAATTTAGTACTGCTTATCATCCTCATACAGATGGGCCGTCAGAAAGAACTATTCAAACTCTTGAAGATGTGTTGAGGGTATGTGTTTTGGATCTTAGCGGTAATTGGAAAACACACCTGTCGTTAGTGAAGTTTGCTTACAACAATAGCTTCCAGGCTACTATAGGTATGGTTCCATATGAAGCTCTTTACGGTAGGAAGTGCATGTCTCCTATACATTGGGATGAGGTCGGAGAGAACAAAATTTTGGGTTTTGAAATCATTGAACGAACAATTGAGGCAGTTGACAATATTAGAGCCAGAATAAAAACAACACATGACCGACATAAAAGTTATGCTGATTGTAGAAGAAATGATTTAGAGTTTAGTGTGGGCGTCAAAGTTTTCTTAAAGTAGCCCCCATGAAGGGTGTATTGAGATTCGGTAAGAAATGAAAGTTGAGACCGCGATTTATTGGACCTTTCGAAATTCTGGAAAGGATTGGTGTTGTGGCTTACCGGCTTGCCTTACCACTTGAACTTGCAGCAGTGCATAACGTATTCCATGTATCAATGCTCGAAAGATATGTTCACAATCTCAATGATGTGGTAAATTATCAGACATTGGAGATACAAAAAGACTTATCACGTGAAGAAATTTCGACAATGATTTTAGACAGAAAAGTGCATCAACTTAGAAAGAAGAAGAGTTTAAAATCAAGTATCCAGAAAAATTTCGACAATGATTTTAGACAAAAAAATGCATCAACTTAGAAAGAAGAAGAGTTTAAAATCAAGTATCCAGAACTCTTCGATTAGCCAAGGTAAATTTTCGAGGACGAAAATATTTTATGGATGAGAGATTGTAATGCCCCAAAAATTTTCATAGTATAGAATTTAATTTTGTATGCTATATTTTAATTTTGTGAAAAGTTAGGGACTAGCTTATATATATATATAATTTCATTTTTATAAGATTCAAATTTTTGGATATTGATGGGGCTATAATAAGTATATGGATATTGGACTCGTTGGATATATCGTAATTAATTATGAATATTAGGCTCAGAAAAAAGTTAATTCGGTTAAGCGAGACCCAAGTTATCGAGGTCGAAAGACATTACCTTAAATTGTAATTTAGTTAAGTTAAGATAATGAGTTTAGAATAAATGAGGATATGTGTAAGGTTAATAAGTTTTAATTTGTATTTTTTTAGTAAGGATTTGTTATTGTACACGTGTATGGTATGTGGTTGTATTTATGTTATTTTATTTTATATTTTTTGAGTTGGGATTGATTTGACATGTGTGAGAATCTTAAAGTGATAAGATTTGATCAATTCTAGCCCCTGCTTGTCTACCATTTTTACTAACATTATTTTCTACAGTAAACAATATCCACCACACATTCACCCAATAAAATATTCCACACACAAACCAATTGTTGACCCCAAAAAATGAACTCAATAGATACCAGGTCCACTCCTGCCACATCAAGTACAGATTCGACTCGTTTATACCGGAATGGAATTGGTAATTTAACTGGAATGAACGCGGGATACACTTTTCGGCAAGAGACAAAGATATTTGGACCACGGCGCTTTGATTACAATGATATTCGCGAATATTCGGTCGATTTCCCATATTAGATTTCTCTTTTGTAATAGAATATGTGGAAAGATAGATATGATGTAGAATGATAACACGTTTTGTATCGAAATCTTGATATATTTGCTATTGTGTTTGTCGAAAAAATGTAAAGAACCAAGTATATAAAATCTTATAAAAGGTTTCAGAAGATGAAGATATTTCATGTTTTCTTAGCAGATACCGATCCCCTTATCTCTATACAAAGATGAGCTATTTATACTAGTTTGGAAGACATAGTGGTCGTTGGATTAATTCCACGTGGCAGCATCTCCTCAACCGATGCTTCACATCACCATCTACTCATTACATTTATTGTTTGACAAAGGGTCAGCCACCCTAGTGGTGGCTGACACATTGACGTACAAATGCTAACCATAGACACTTTATTATAAATGTCACATCAATCAATACTAGGGGTTGTTATGAGGCTGCGTTGGCTTTAGCATTCATAGGTTTTGAGCCTCAGGTAGAGTGGGGAGAGGGGTTCTGCAAAGGGGCTTCGGGACTTCTGTGCTTCAAGTTCAAGGAGCCTCTGCATTGGCTTGGGAGGATTTTATATGGCTCCTTACCATTTGGGGCTGGGAAGACATCGGATAAGTCAGTACTTTGACATTTGAAGGAGCATCGGACAGCTGCATTTGTTTGCTGATTTTGGCTTTATTGGTCCTCCCCATTGTATTTCCAGAAGGCCCTTTGTCATATTGACTATTGGGAATTCGTGGCTGTTTATGTGGAGATATTGCTTTCGTGGCAATCTACGTGGAGTGCTGATCTGGAGCTTTTATTTTGGGGGGGGGGGGACAATAGTCCCCCAAGTCGATGCATGACTATTCATGTAATGCATGGACTTTCAGGTGCCAGGTGATCTTTTGAGAGGATTTGACCTTTCGAGGTGACCTACTTGTTGCAAGCATCTGTGCTTTTCTGATGTCAACAGGTCTGGTCCATTGTTTATGAGGCTCTTCTATCTACGTTTAGGATAAGTAACATAACCGAAGTCCTAACTGAAGTCGGGAGCGTTTGACGCTGATACAATAGCCTCATATTGGTATTCACGAAGAGTTTATTATTATTTTAGATCATCTTTGTGAAATACGAATGATCCTTGAAGATGGTGCCTAAATGATTTGATGTTACTGGTCATTTTCAAGAGAGATCGATCATAATGGCGCAATTCACAATACACACAACAGTCTCCGCATTTAATACGTAATCATGGTTGTCTCTTCTGCTTCCTATTCGCATTCTAAATGCGATATGGCGCATGTAACTGACGCCTCAATCTTGACCTTAGATTTCGAAGCATCTGAGGTAATGGTGGCTTTGATCTTAGCATATAGACGTACGGCTAGATGGCTTAGGTCTTAATCCAATGGCTAGGGTTGAATTTCCATGCCTATAAAAGGAAATCGCCTTTTAAGAGGAATTCTTTTCTCTCTACCTTTACGTGGATTCATACATACAAGCCTTCATCACCTTTTTTTAATCTCTTACATTTGAGTTTCTTATGCGCTTCCACCTGTTCTTCAGGATTCCTTCCAAATTCTCTGGATGTTTGTTGAAGTAAGCCCCTTGTCGTATCCGCCATTCCCTCCCTCTTAAAGAAATATTGTAAGTGTTGTGAAACCTCATTTTCTTCATTAATGGCTTCTTTTTCTGAGGGTAGTGCGGGGATATACAGGCTAGCTTGTGAGATGGGGATTGAAATTACTTCTACTGTTGACCTTGTTAGGGCTGTTGAGGTCGGCAAAGGTGCCATTACGTCTGGGAATTGGGGTAATGGCGTAGCCTGGAGAGCAGCGAAGATTTCTTCGAATGCTAGTCCGACCAAGCTAGCTGAACTTAGGGAGAAATATAGGATTCCATATAATATAGAACTTATATCCCCTTCCCCAGAGGAAAAACCTTGCCGTCCAAGGTAGGGGAGCGTTGCTATCAGCGAATATATACTCAAATCGGGACTTCGCCTCCCCATTCATCCTTTCTTCCGAGCTATCCTTAGGTTATACGGATTGGCTCCTACCCAACTCTCTCCAAATGCCTGGGCTCAATTAGGTAGGTCCTATATTCTCTGGAAACAGACCTCTTTGGGTGAGGATATGCCCTTTTATGTTTTTCAGACCATTTTCCAGCCTAGGTCGTTAGGTAAGGAGACTCCAAGGGTTGGTACTCCATGTGTCCTTGGGGAGCACATGCTCTTTTAGTAATAGGTATTTCATCCTCTATCAAGGGATGGAAAAAGACCTGGTTCTGGGTTCGAGGAAAGTGGCAGGAATGTGAGGGTGATACTATCCCTTTTGTCAAAGTTCCAACCTCCTACTCCGAACCCAGTGAGTGCCGCTTCACAGCCTCTTCCTTCAATTGTTGGGTAATCTCTCATATTGACATATTGTATGATTTTTTAGGGATTTTTGAGAGCTTTGATCTTGATAAGAACCACCTGGAGGTCCTTTCAAACATCTATCATCTACCATCCTCAGTTCGTCATTTCGATAATTTAATATTCCTTAACGATTTTATGAGGATTTAAATTTAATGGCCTCCAGAGGTAGAAGTCTTGTTGATACTTTTAATATAACATCTACTTGTGTGTTGTTTTAAAATGCTTCTGACCTTATCACCCATTTCTTATAGAGAATTTTAATAAGAAGAAGCTCCACAATCCTGATATGGCGACTATTCTGTCTGCCACTTCGACTTTTGGCAAAAAGGGGGTTAAAAGCACATCTGCTGTGGGGAGGCAGATAAAAAAGAAGGTTGAGAGGGTCAGTAAGGAAGCTGCTCCTCAAAACCAGAGCAGGTCCCCTTCTGCAGATAAAAGGAAAAATGCCATTGTTGAGGAGCCTAAGAAGAAGGTTCGAGTATTTGCCACTGGGTTGGAAAGTTCCTCCGACATCTTCCAACCCCGTTCAGATGTTCCTGCTGGGGAGAAATTATTGGCGGCCTCTATTGCTGCTGCTAGTGGATAGCAGAAATGCTCTGTTGTAGCGTATCCTCTAAGGTAGGGGCCTGCCAGGAAAAACAAAACTTCAACTGGTCCCACTATCTCAGAAAAGGGTCCCCTGGATAGGCAGTCTACTGAACTTGGATCTCAGACCCTTGCTCTATTGCCTTCCAACATTCAAACCGCCATGAAGACTTTCCACACATTCTGGACCAAAAAATGGAAGAAATTCGTCGAAACTAGCGACGCCGAGGACGTCGTGTCCACTATGGTTACTCAAGCTACAAGATCGTTTGGCATGGCCATCGAGATGGAGGTCCTCTTCAAGATGCTTCAGGGAAAAAATCGAGAATTTGTGGGCAAAGCTTGGCAGTTGAAGAGTTGGCTGCTAAGGCCAAGGCAGATGCTGAAGCCTTTAAGAAGAAGGGAGCTAAAGGGTCAGTCAAACTCGCTTTTGCTTTGGCGGAGAATAAATCTTTGAAAAAAGAAGTTCATGAATCACAAAGTGAAGTGACTGTCTTGACGAAGTGGGTGAAGACTTCTGATGCCCATCAGAAACTTACTGCCGAAGCTCTTGAGAAGGCCAACCAAGAGAATTCAGAGTTGAGGCGGGAAGTGGAAGAGCTGACCTCCCGAGTAATTGACCTTATTGAAGAGGTAAAAACTACTCATAACAATGTTGAGCTTGCCAGAGAAAATGCTAAACAGAGTTTCTTAGCTAACTTTCATCTTACTGAACACTACCAGCGGTTCGACACCTACTAGCGAAGGTATGCTTATAATGAGATGATCGAATGGCTGGAGGTGCATAACCAGAGGGTTCAGACTTCCAACCTGCGAGCTGAATTCTTGGAGGATGGAGAGGAAAAGGGAGAGCCTCAAACCCCTATGGGGACGGAGGGTGATGCGGAGGCTAATGCAGATAATGTTGAAGAAGCTAATCTTGCTGAGGCTGGGGCCATAGTGCCTTTTGAACCCCCCCCAGTCCCCACCCCCTCAATGAAGTGTAAGGACTCTGGTCCAAATGATGTAAATTAACTCTTTTTTAATAGAATCCAACATTTTTTCCTTTATTCACTTCGTATGATTCTGATGTGGATGTTTGGCCTTGGTGGTTCTTTTCGTTGCTGTTTGTTAATGATTCCTTATGCTGAACTTTATCGAGATAGATATTAACAAATTTAATTTGTGCGGATGTTACCTTCAGTTTATCAGACCTTCCTAAGTTCATTTCATAATGACTAGAAACTCATGCACTTTTCAATCAGCACATTTTTTCCAAAGTGGTAATATCGGGTATGCTTCCGCTGAGGCTGAGACCCTTGTAGATTTTTTACTTTCCTTACATTAAAAGGTTTACCTGTGCAGAGGTTGCTTTTAGAAATAGGATCTTTCCGATGTTACTTTAGAAATAAGATCTTTTTGATGTTATTGAGATGACTTGCCTACATAATCAGAATCGAAGCATCATTGAATTGAAGCACCATTCCACTTAGTCTTTTGAAGTCGTGATATGTAATATCCTAGTCCCCTAAGTCCATGTATAGATATTCATGTTGTTCGTGGACTTTGAGTAGTGGACTAAATTTCGTTGGGAATGGGGAAAATTTTAATTGCATGAGGTTAGCCGATGCTGTAAGCCTCCACGACGCAGGGGTTGAGTCATTTATGAACCTGGCGAGGCTATTAGCTAACTTTCAAGCACGTGATTTGATGGTTTCATGTGTTTCCAAGGTGACAGCTGTACTGAACCAACTTTTAAGCACGTGATTTGATGGTTTCGTATGTTTCCACAGACGGCGCCAATATGTTGACCCCAAAAAATGAACTCAACAGATACCGGATTCACTCCTGCCACGTGAAGTACGAATTTGGGGCGTTTATATCGGAATGGAATCGGTAATTTAACTGGAATGAACCGGGAGGCACTTTCCGGCAAGAGACAAAGATATTCGAACCACGGTGGTTTGATTACAACGATATTCGCGCTATCAACGAATATCCGATCGATTTCCCATATTAGATTTCTCTTTTGTAATGGAATATGTGGAATGATAGATATGATGTAGAATGATAACACGTTATGTATCGAAATCTTAATATATTTGCTATTGTGTTTGTCGAAAAAATATAAAGAACCAAGTATGTAAAATCTTATAAAAGGTTTCACAAGATGAAGATATTTCGTGTTTTCTTAGCAGATATCGATCCCCCTATCTCTATACAAAGAGGAGCTATTTATATTAGTTTGGACGACGTTGTGGTCATTAGATTAATTCCACGTGGCAGCATTCGTAGGTTTTGAGCCTCGGGTAGCGTGGGGGAGGGAGGGTCCTGCAAAGGCGCTTCAGGACTTCTGTGCTTCAAGTTCAAAGAGCCTCTGCATTGGCTTGGGAGGATTTTATATGGCTCATTACCATTTGGGGCTGGGAAGACATCGGATAGGTCAGTACTTCGGCATTTGAAGAAGTCTCAGACAGCTGCATTTGTTTGCTGATTTTGGCTTTATTGGTCCTCCCCCCTCCCCGTTGTATTTCCAGATGGCCCTTTGTCATATTGACTACTGGGAATTCGTGGCTGCTTAAGTGGATATATTGCTTTCGTGACAGTCTATGTGGAGTGTTGATCTGGAGCTTTTATTTTTGGGGGGTAACACCAATAAAGTTAATTTAAATTTTAACCACACATTCTCCAAAAAATATTATTCCTTACATCATTTTTCACCCAATAATGGGTGACAAACACACCCTTAGTTTCAAATATTCCTATCAATTACCATATCCAACTCTCACAAGTTTCCCACTATGCATCAACTTTTTAGAGGTTAGGTTATTATTGCCTAGGTACTTATAGATGTATGACACAATAAAAAAAATTATGCACGACACACAAGCAGGAAAATAGTTGAAACGTGATTTCGGAATTTTCATCTTTCAATGATTTATTTAATCTAACAAGATAGGAAATGAGGTGCAGATGATTTATCCCGTTTAAATTATTTTTCTTTCATGTTGGTGAGATCTTATACTTATGAAAGTTCAAAATATGATATGATGATATGGCTATTCCGATATAAATGATATGATATGAGCTCTTACCAGTTTCTAAATATACGATGACGGTATGATTTTTCTTGATACATGATTTAAATATTTTATTCGAAATTGTACCATACTTTTAAGTCCTACTGAGTATTCAAATATACTCACCATTTTCTCTACTTCTCACAGGTTAGATCAGGTCGTTGGTCGGCGGGCTATGGGTTGCAATCGTGGTGCCGAGATTTTTAAGACTAAAAAGGAATAATTCGGTGTAATCTCAATACCTATTTTATTTCCAACTTTTACTTTAGTTTTCTGTTATTTTGACTTTTATTTAGGGATTTGGAAACAAGATTTACACGTTATGTGTATTTATGGAACCAATATTTTATTTGTTGGTTGTTATGTGAATAAAATGATACATGATTTTTGTCACATGGAAATGTATTTTGGGAAGTTAGTATAGGAAGTAGGTTATTTAAACTAGAGTTGACATCACTCATCATGATTCATTGGAATTATTGTCAAATTTGCATGAGTATGTGCATGCATAGAGAATATAAAATATGAAATTCACTTTTTTTTAATTTATTTTTCTGTTCAATTTTTTAGAGTTGCTTTATGTGAAATTTAAACATTTTTATAAAGTTATATATCAATGTTATGGTAAATAAATGATTTGAAAATTTCATGTAATTTTAAGTAAACTTTTGGTAGTGATTTGAAAATCAAATTTCGGTCGTTACAGTAGGAACTTCTTTCAGAATTCAATTTTATGCTAGAGTATTGTCCTGGTTCTAGCAATCATGTTGCCGATGCTCTCAGACTTGGCCATCATTTGATCTATGGCTGCTCTTTCAAGGAGCACAATTACCATAAACACAAGGGACCAAATTCGAGTACTTTTGGATAAGAACCCGACTACTCCATATTTGGTTGACCTCATCAAGCAGGGTAAAACTCTTCAGTTTTGGCTCGATTGGGGCTTAGTGAAGACTAAGGGAAACCGTCTTTATGTTCCTAAGGTCGGAGATTTGAGGAAATCATTAATCACGGAATGCCACTACACGATTTGGACAGGGCACCTTATGAAGGAACGCACATTTGCACTACTACAACGTGCGTACTACTGGCTTCAAATGTGGGACGACATTACAACTTATGTGAAAATATGTCTTATTTGTCACAAAATAAGTCATATCTTCAAACAAAGGCTGGCTTGTTGGAGCTCATTTCATCCCAACTAGACCATTCGAAAGTATATCGATGGGCTATATTGTTGGATTGTCAAAGGTTAGAGACTTTAGCACCATCATGGTCATGGTAGACCATCTATCCAAATATGCAACTTTCATCGCAGCGCCCAAGTATGTATCAACCGAAGAGACAACTCATCTCTTCTTCAAACATATTGTCAAATACTCGGGAATGCCTAAGGACATCGTCAGTGATCGGGATCCTCGATTTACTGGCATATTTTGGACCGAATTGTTCAAACTTCTTGGTACAACTTTTAGCATGAGCTCTAATTTTCACCCACAATTTTCACCCACAATCGGGATCCTCGATCAAAGTACCAAGTCCCTTCAAGCAAAAAGCTTCTCTCAAAAGTGGAAACGAAACATTAAAAATTGCTGAGAGCTATCTTGAGAAAACTCAGAAACGGTACAAAAGTCTGCAGATCTGAAGCGTCGTTTCCTTAAATTTAATGTTGGAGATCTGGTGATGGTGAAATTCCCTGACAAAAACTGTTATAAACCTACAAGAGGGAAAGATTCAAGATTGGTGCCCAAATATATTGGATCATTACCCATCGTGAAGATGATTGGAAAAGTCGCATACATAATTGCACTCCCTTCATGGTGCAAGATCCACAAAGTCCTTCATGTTGATGTACTCAAGATATACTTTGCCGACAATGGGGACGCATCCAGAAATGAACCGAAATGACCCGTGTTTGAACTGAAAAGAGTCGAAAAGAAGGTTGTTGAAAAGAATCTTGACCATCGAGCTACTTAAGCTTCTAGGAAATATCATCAAGAGTACTTGGTCAAATGGAGAGGATGCTGCAGCGAGGAGAATACTTGGGAAAGCGAAAAAGATCTTGAAACCTTCAAATCATTAATTAAAGCATATCATTCATTGAAGGTTCCGAGGACGTTGCAAAAAAAAATGGGGGAGAATCTTAAGGACCGCAGCTTTACTTAAGCCCCTTGACCCCTATCGCAGCCGCAGTTTGCCCAACTTCGATCACACATTGTAAATATTAGTTTAAGTTTGTATTGTAATTTTTTTTTCCATTGTAATAGTTTATTTAAATTGTAAACTAGTTAGAAATTAGAAAAGTTTAGTATGATTCTTCGAAATTTAAACGTCTACTCTCGTCAGTTGGGTTTTTGTTCCGAATGTTATTATATGAGGTATTAGTCTTTCAAACATCTTTCAAACTTTCTAGTGTTCGTCCCCTGCACTAGCCATTGTACTTTCCTACTTTCATCAATTGTAATTTCTAGGTTTCAAGCAATCAATGATCAAATTACTTTCAATGTATTTCAATTTTATGTTGCAAACTTTTTACAAATTGTAATCAAATTTTCTTTCTTCCCGAAACGATCGAGAGAAGGTTGAAGGTAATTTGGCAGAGTAGACTACTTGATATGATCGAAGAGTCAAGTCCAACAAGGCCGAGCTCGAGACAAGACCCGTTGATCGTCGAATAAGGAGCGATGACTTGATCGAGGGAAAAGCAAGTGAAAAAGGCGATGGTGTTGCTTGTTCAAGCTACGGTTGACGACATGACAATCGTAACGAAGATTGGAGCAAGTTCCATCTTGGGGTCGAGGCCGGAATAAGAGTGGATGACCTTGATTCAAGCAATGGGACAAGATGGGGTCGTGTCGAAATTTTGCTAGCTTCTTGCCATGCCTCGCTCGAATAGAGAAAATAGAAACTCCCTCGCCTGAGCTTCGCTACACCTTTGACCGAGCGACTGTGCCTTCACTCGAGCGACACTACACCTCGCTCGAGCGACCTTATTTCCGCGAATTTCCTTATTTGACTAAAATTCTATCTTTTGCAATATTTTGCGATCTTTGAACAATTGTTTCCGAATTTTACTAGGTTTCTAAGTTTTCCCTATAAATAGGATTTTATTATTCATTGTAAGAACCTTTTGACAAATTATTATTGAGATATATTCGAGAGGCTTTTGTGCTTTTCAATTTCATTCTTCATTGAACAACTTGAACTTATCAAGAGTACTCTTGTGGCGTTCAACACCGGGTGCGGATCATCGTATTGTGTAATTAAGATGTCTTTCAAACACTGTTTTTACTAGGTTGCTTAGTTCATTTAATTCGTGGTTCAAACTCAAAGTCGAGGTTATCTTTGGGCTTTCTTGAGATCTTCAATCTAGTTGTGGATTGCGTAATGTTCGTTGCTACGTGGTTCTCATCACTACTGCAACACGGGCAACCTGTGAAACCTGGGTCTGCCCATGTGTATGTTACACTCTCTAATGTTAATACCAAATACAACAAAAATGACAAAAATAAACTGAAAATAAACATGTAATGACCGGTGGATTCTTCCAGAAAAGCTTGTGTCAGTTGCATTCCTATTCAATACAGTGTTGTTGAATTTGCACATCGTTTTTCAACCACATTGCAAATAGACCTTCAAGATGAAAAATAAAATTCATTCTTAATTTTTTGCAATGCACATATTATATTTGGCATATTTTTTTTCATTTTATACAAATTAATTATTTAAGGTTACGACTTCTCGAAATTCCTCTTTTGAAGAAATAGTTGGTAAAACACAATTATCATCTGAATCATGATCATTATTGATAGGTATATTGAATACCATTTGAATAATATCTTCATTAGTATGAGATTTCATCGCCGCGTTATTTTTACTAGAATAGTTTAAAATGTGCTCGACATCCCTCATATTTCTATAACGTATACCAAAAATAGTTTCACACAATCCATTGATTCCTTCATCCTCGATAACTTTTGGCTCAATATTAATATCTTAATTTGATTGAATCTTGCATGTTTTTTTTTTTATCTCATTTCAAATGAAATGCCATAGTAGAAAAAAAGTATGAAATTTGGAATAATTGGGGTCTTAAGTTAAAACTAATTACTATAAGGCAGTTGTTGAAGACTTTCTAATACAAAAAAGTTGTGAAAATTGAAAAATGATTTATATTAATTAATTTCAAAGTTTTTAAAATAAAATACAACTTGGTATTACCGCCACCATTTATTCAACGTGGAATATGTCAAATTAGGCTGTTAAAAACACGTTTTTTGTTTTTTTTTTTTCTAATAATATATTTAATGTTTGAGTATTCAATAATTCGTGTCTTTGATTTTGAACGTAGACTGCATACATTCAAACATTCACTACGGTCGGGTCAGGTTTTCAGAACTAAGAATTAATAATTTCTATGTGAAAATAAACTTTGAACTGCCTATAAATATTCCCCAACTTTTAGAGTTTTCATTCAAATCCTAACCCTTTTCTGCTTATAATTAACTTACAGAAAAGTATAACTTTTATGGAGTAATCAAAGATGGGTTCAATTAAAACTACTTATTTTCTCATTTTATGCATTTTTTTTGTTTCAATATCTTGTCAACAAGCAAATGCTATAAGAGCTTTGGGCATGGAGAAATGGCTAAGGGAACAAGTTCCATTATTGGCTTCTCTTCCTAGGGGTCCAGTGCCACCGTCTGGTGGTTCTCCTTGCACTTACATTCCCGGGCCTCCTGGCTCGAGCACCAGCACTTGCCCGTTGAATTAAAAACACTTTGCCGGTGGTGGTGCCACCAGCTTCTCCAACGAGTGTCATAAACTATGGCAGCACTTCTTCGTCGACGACAAACCATGAAACTGGAAAGAATGATTCCACTTCTTGAGATTATAGATGTTTTTTTTTTCCATTTGTTTATTCGTTCTTACTTCGACAACCACCATTACATAGACTCAGGGGCGGAGCCAGGAATTCATCATACGGGGGGCTAAAATTTTTAAAACGTAATGTACGAATAAAATTTATATATAATAAGGAAAATTGTAATACAATGTTACCTATTACAGTTGTACCCGACGATGTTTTATAGCATAAAATTAATCTATAATAGAATCTAGATCTAAATTCATACTAAATTCTCGTTCAATGTTTAGTGTTAAACAATCGGCCAGAAAACCATCATCCATTTTGTTACGAATTTCCGTCTTCACATGTTTCATTGCTGAAAATGCTCGTTCCACAGTCGCTGTTGAAACTGGTAGTGTAAGTACTAAACAAATCAACTTAGTCAAAATGACGTAACTCTCCGACCTTCTACTTGCAACCAATTCCCGACATAAATCAGACAGTGTAGGCACTTGAAATCGAGGATCAAAAATCACATCGTTCTGATAATGTTGCAACTCAATTTTCAAACAATAAATATCTTGTTGTGTAAAATCTTCAGGATAAAACTTCTCTGCAAGCTCACAAATATTATCCATGTTAAATGATTCAAAAGAATTTTGTGGATCCAAAGCCGTACTAAGAGAAAGGAGTTCTAATGATGTCTCATTAAATCTTGCACTATCATCAGAAAATATACGGCTGCATTGAAGATATCAAAGTGATAATGATGTTCAATGGTATGATACTCACAACCACGAGAACGACCAACCATGTATGAACCATCAAAATCAGGTATATGTATATCATTTTCTTCGCAAAAAAGGTTCACCTCTTGAAGAAATTCTTCCCAACCATCTTCTCTCAATGCTTGAAGGATGCCTTTTGTAGTATGGACAAATCTCATAGCAGTTAAGATGTCTTGAGTTTTCTTTTGAAGGGCCTGACAAAGTACATCTGTAATTGCCAATATTCTACGCATTAAATGCAAGATAAATACAAATTCAAATGTTGTCATGCTTTTGTATACACCACTAACTTCGGACCGAGATCTTCCATTTGGAAAATGATCACGAAGATACTCAAGCACTTTGCACGTTGCAGCATACATATCAATCAAACTCTTCACAGAGCTATAATGAGAAGACCAACGAGTACCTCCGGCTCGTTACAAATTACCAATCTGATTAGCCCCACTTCCTGACTCTCGTTCTCCAATTTCCAACAAATGCTCAATTTCTTTTCTTTGAGCACCTTTCAACTCAGTAATACACTTAGGAGACGATGTAATCATATTAATAACACAATTCAAACGAGAAAAAAAATCATTAATATCTGAGACATCCCTAGCTGCAGAAACCAATGTGAGTTGTAAACGGTGGGCAAAACAATGGACATAGTATGCATATGGACAATCTTTAAGAAATAATGCCTGTAGACCATTTCAAGTACCACGCATATTATTAGCACCATCATACCCTTGGTCTCTCATGTTTTGCACTTGAAGATTGAAACGGACAAGAACATCAGAAATTTGATTCTTAAGAGTTAATGAAGTAGTGTCACTAACACTTTTGATTGCAAAAAACCGTTCTGTCAATATTCCATAACTAGTCACATACCTCAAGACAATGGCCATTTGTTCTCGTGAAGATTCATCCCGTGCTTCATCAACTAGAATACAAAACTTTGCATCCCCAACTTCGTCAAGAATTCTTTGTCGAACTTTATTGGCCATAATGTTTAAAACCTCTTTTTGAATGTCTGGAGATGTGTACGTAGCATTTTTGGGAGCATTACCCAACACAACTTTTCCTACTTCTGTATTCATTTTTCCAAATGCATCCACCATTTCAATGAAATTCCCACGATTCATTGAAGATGGAGATTCGTCATGGCCCCTAAAGGAACAACCTTGAAGTGCTAACCACTGAACACTCATAATAGTGGTCTTCAGACGCAAACGATTTTTCTGTTTTTCCTCCATTGATGCAGAATGCATTACCTTGTCAATATGTTGAGTTGGTATCATTAGATCTTCAGCTCTTCTCGTACAACTATTATGATACGATGCAGATGTTGTACCAATATGAATAAGAAATGCACATTTACTGCCTTGGTTAACCCTCTTCCAATTATCAAATCCAACAGTAACCAACGATGAAATATTAGATGGAGCACTATCATTGAGAAAAAGGAAACAATAAAAACAATATGCCTTATGTGTTGAAGGTGAATATTCCAACCAAGGAAACTGTTCGTACCAACGCTCCTAAAATCGACGTTTCTGCTTTCCAAATTCTTTACTCTGATAGTCTAAAAGTTTTGGTTGATATGGTCCAACATTTAGATAGGCTCGCCTAATCTGATCGCGTTCATTAAATGGATGTTCACATATTTGATTTCTTTTTCTTGGGTCAAGTTCAATAGAATCAGATGGTTCTGAATTAAAAGTAGAAGCTGAAGGCCGTTCAACTTCAAAAGTCAAAATTGGATTTGGAATGGTAGTTGTAGAAATTGGAATACACTGATGTTTTTTGCTTTTCGAAATGAAAGATAACAAAGTTCTTCCTTTCTTGGAAGAAGGTCGATCTTCTTCCATATTAAACCTAAAAACATAAAGATATGAAATAAGCACAAAGCTCTCATTTTGAAAATTTAACATGAATTCTCAAACTAACATTTGACAATTTCACAACTTTTATGCCCACATTTCTCACTCAATCATAGTTAAATAACAATAACAATTCACAAAGACACAAACAATTCACAATTTCACAATTTTTATCCCCACATTTCTCACTCAATCATAGTTAAATAACAATTCACAAAGACACAAACAATTCACAATTTCACAATTTTTATCCCCACATTTCTCACTCAATCATAGTTAAATAACAATTCACAAAGACACAAACAATTCACAATTTCACAATTTTTATCCCCACATTTCTCACTCAATCATAGACTCATAGTTAAATAAAAATAACAAATTAACAATTAACTAAATCGAATGAAATAACAATAACCTGAAAGTGGAAGTTGGAGCTGAATCTGAAGCCTGAAGGGAGCTGAAGCTGCTGGACCAAGTGGAATTTGTGAATCCTCAAAGTCAATCCGTGAATGCTGCAGTCACAGAGTCACAGAAAATTGAAATAGATGAGTTGCTGCCTGCTAGAAAATCAAATACTGAAAATTGAAATAGATTAAAGTTCTAACTTCTAAGAATATGAAAGAAGCATCAAACCGTGTTGATTTTGAATTTGATGAATAAATTCGGCTGAGCACTTGCCACTTGACTTGAGCACTTGCCACTTGAGCTGCTGGCAGCTGGCTGAAGAAGACAAGAAGTGAAGGAGAAGCTGAGCTGCTGAAGGACGGTGGGTGGCGACTGGCGAGTGAAGAAGTTGGTTGAGCAAAGAAGTTGGTTGAGCAGACGAGCAGACTAGCAGTGAACTTGAGCACTTGAGCTGCTGGCTGAAGAAGTGAAGGAGAACTGCCGAACTGGAGAATGACTGAAGGACGGTGGCGAGTGGCGACTGGAGTCGGAGAAGGACTGAAGGACGGACTGACGGTGGCGACTGGAGTCGGAGAAGGACCGAAGAAGTGAAGGAGAGGGACGCACGTGAAAGTTGAAAATGGTAAGGGTTTGGGACCTTGGTGGTTTGGGTATTTGAGAAGAAATTGGGTTTTCATTTTGGGCTACTCAATAATGGGCTAAACTAGGAAAATCTGTACTGGGCTAAACTAGTGGGCTAAAATAATTTTTTCCCTAATTTAATGCACCCGGGCTTGGACTACACTGGGCTACAGCCCAGTGTAGCCCAGCCCTATATCCGCCAGTGCATAGACTGATAGACGTAATTCTTGTAAAATATTGAATTACAGTATAAAATACTGTATTTTATTACTATCTTTGATGAAAGTGTCTCCTACCAATTTTATGCTTTTCCTCCTCCCTCTCGTGATATAAGCTTTGCATGGGATAGTTTTTCTCTAGGCTTTAGCATGTTTGGTAAAGCTTAAAAAGTTTAAAAGTTATTCCAATAAAAATTTACTTAAAAGTAATTTTATCATTTTTAAGCTTAGCCGAACATGATAAAATAAAGTATAGGCTTCTAAAGTGATTCCAAAACTATCTTTGTTATGATTTGAGTACTATTGTCCCGTAGTACATAAGAAGTGCACAATGCTCAACCCCGTTTTATGCCAATTAGTCGATACGAACAAATTTTAATTAGCAAATATTCTTCTCAAATCTTGGAGTAGGTTATGCCCCCTCCTTGCTTTAAAGTTCTTACTTCAAGTTAAATTGTTCAAGTCAAATATCCAACAAATGCATTTTTCATTGACTATCCACCTTTAAAGGAATTGGTTGGACAGAAAATGTAAAATTATACAATTTGCCTTTCGTAAAAATAAAAATAAAAATTGTGGTTGTTTGACAAAGTTTTTTATAAAGTTCTATTTTTAGCATATTTTAATAAAAATTGATGTAACGTACGTGTGATTGAAAGTTGATAAAAGTTGCAGGTCTGATCTTCCAAGCATGATGCTTAATTTATACTAAGTATCATGCTTAGGTAGCAAATAAACTATCCACTAATGTGTCACCTAAGCATGATGCTTAGTATAAACTAAGCGTATACTAAGCATCGTGTTTAGGAGATCAATACTCGTATATTTCTTCCACTATTTTTGTTTCAAATTTACATACTTTTTTAATATAGTGCTAGAATTTTTGTAACACATGTTCTGTTTCATCATCTATACATGATTATTCACCAAACAAGTGTAAATTTAGATCATGATTAAAGCCAAAAAAATCTTCACTGTTTTATTTTATTTTTAAATTTGGTGTCAATATGAACTTGCAAGGGAAGAATAGGCTTAAAAACAGTCACAACTTATTGAGTCAACTTCATTAGGTCACTAGGTTGACCTTTAATTTGATTTTGAATTTCCCATTGACTTTGTATTATCACGGGTTAGTCGAATGCAGCCTCCTTCTACTTCTTTTTTTTTTTCAATCTAAGGAAATTTTTAGGAAACTCTTCTATAAGAAGTAGAAGGTTGTATAAAAAATGCATATTTATTATTATAAATTCGAGTAAAATTATTAACATTTGTTAAATAATAAAAATAATGCGATCCATCAAACTAAATTTTTATCTCCATAAATAATGTCATCTTAACGCTATATGTACAGATGGACAGAGACGATGTGATAAGATCAATTAAATGGTTTGTTTGTACAAGTTCTCTTTGTATTGCTCCGAGCACTAGTTTTCATTAATGTTGACTAATCATTTTCTTGAGAATTCTTGACACGTCTGCTTGTAAGTTACAAATACACTATAAAGTTCAAACTTCAAAGCTGTGAGTGCAAGCAACCAGCCACCCAGAAATTTCCCAAAAAGAAATTCCACAAGTTGGAGCAGAATTTTGCATGAACCAATGGATTGAATGGACCAACTAAAAAAGAAAAAAAAAAATCTCAAACGGTCAAACCCAACCTTTTTATTGTGTGAAAATCATCTAGGTATACGTTGATACGATGATAATTGGACAAGACGACTAACTACTATTGTTACATGAATTTCTTCTTGATAAGCAAAACAAAAACGAGTACTGGATGGATGAACTTGCTCACTTCGAAGAATACCGAGAACGGATCCAAAAACTTGAAATTCTTTCCCAGAAGTAAATATTACAAATTAAGTGAATAAATAACACAATCAAATGAATAAGAATACTGAAAATCGAATCAAACTTTACACGCACCTTTACATGCATTACAATATACTGAACATGTCATCTGATTCTAACAAATAGATATGATTAAAGATTGGTGTGTAGTGAACTTCATTTTTGATGAGTAGTCACACCAAATAAATTCATGGGTTGCGAATAGACGGCAGCTCTAGGCCCCGCCACCACCAGCAAAGTGCATTTCCTTGATTGGACAGCCGGAGCCACCACTTCCAGGGATGTTGGTGCAACCTGATGGTCCAGAAGGAGGGACGGGACCCTTCTGAAGTGCATGCAGAAAAATGCCTCTTATCTTTAATCTCGTCTCTTGATCATTCAATGGTCGACTACTTTTACCAGGTTGGACACATAAAAGAATGACTAATACTACTACTAACACAATACAATTGAGATGTCTCATTTTGTACAACATATTAGATTTCTAAACAACAATGTGGAGTTTCATGTAGGGGAATTGGGTATTTATATTAGAGGGTCATGAGAATTTTCTCATTATTCTATTAGCTAAAAGGTTTTGACCTTTTCCAATTAAAAATCTTGGATATGTATTGACTAATTAATTGATATATAGTAAGACAATTTGATTGAGGATATTGGTTTTGAACATGTGTCCAATGTTTGTCTATCCTTTGACATCTTAATCATGACTTTATGGATACGTGTTTGATTATATAATGAAGGTCTTTTAACGGAATTTTAAGGGGATACGTAAAAGATTTGGATTAATCTCGAATCACAATGCGAGAATCTTTTACAGCCTCTACCAACGATGTCCACTCCGTTGTTAGAACAGCTTCCATTGAATCTTTGCACCTATTTGTTCATAGGAATTACTGAAAGCTTTTGAGGATTGTTCCTAAGATGTAGAATCCTTCTCTTTTTGTTTTTAACTATGTTTCCTTTTCCCTCCTCGAGTCCGGGGATCCTGTCAACTTGTCCCGACCTAGGATAATAAGTAGCATAACGAACAAGATAAATGACAAAGTTCGTGTAAAAATATTTATTCGTCTAAATGTTACTGTTTTGTACATGAAAATAAAATTTCTTTCTCATTGCTAAACTCCTATCAGCTTGTCCATTGGTTCATGCAAAATTCTGCTCTATTTTGTGGAATTTCATTTAAGGAAATTTCTTGGCATCAAAGGTTGCTTGTACTTTAACCCTTTTGAAGTTTGAATATTTATATCTGCCAAACTCATCCAAGTCAAAGTTAAACTGCAGTAAACGGACGGACGGACGGACGGACGTGGACTGCACCTTTCTTAATACCTTAACAATGAGATTCTAAACATCCATGTTTTTGCCTTTTCCTTGGAGAAAAGGAAAACCTTACATGACGATTGGCGTGACGCCCCCAAAAAGTTTTAGACCATAGATTATTGGAGATGGTTTTACACCAAATTTTATTTTGAATTATTTTATACTAAATTTTATTTTTCAAATTATATTATTACAAAAATCGTCAAATTTAAAATTATATTTATGAACTAAAATGTTGTATTTAGTCCATGTTTGAGCCACATTATTTTTTCATTATCATTCTTCTACTCATTTTCAAACACACATTTTTCAATAAAATAATATTTTCCACCACATAAATAATTTTTCATTCTTTTTCAACCACATATTTTCCATCACATCAAATAAAAAAATGCATTTTTGGACTTAAAATGTGCACCAGACAGGGGCTTATTAATAAATTGAAAAAACACTAAACATATTAAATAATTATTACTTATTGATTGATTATAATTTAAAAAATAAATGTTAAGGGTGTGTTTGAGTCACATTATTTTGAAAGAATGCATTCTGAAATAGTAGATTGATAGAGAATGTGTGGTTGAAAATGAAAATTTAAAAGGAAAATTTCACGCACGTAAGCTGAAGCAGACAGCCAAATAGGAAAAAGGAAGAAATTTCACGCACGTAATTCAATTATTTTTCGAGGTTTACAACTTTTCAATCAAGATAAATTACACAAGGTACATGTGGTTAAATTGTCATTCGTCGTAATGTTTCTGATTTGATATGTTATGAATTGTGTTTATATTACGTTTGAATAAGAATTGCACGTACGCCTGGTCATCGAGTAATTTAAAGATTTTAAAGATATTTTTATTAATGCTTTGACATTATTTTCAGGCTTTAATTCCAAAATATTAGTCTTATTGCTTCATTGAAGTTTGTTTTCGGAGACATTTTAAAATTTATAAATTTGGCAGTGTTTGAATTGAATTTGTTAGTAAATTTCTTTTCTATCAATATTTTTTCGCAATAATTTTTTGTTAAATGCATTTTAGTAACTATTCGATTTAAAGAATTCAGATAGTTACCATGAGGAACGGACAGATTTTAACATTTTTCTTTGTCTTGTGTTGCCTCTTGAGTTTATAAAAAACTTTAGATGTTGGTGTGCTGTCGTAGGCACCTAAAAATAGTTTTTAAGCCTCTAAAACTAATATAGCAATGGAAGTAAGAGTCGATCCCACGAAGAGTGTGCAATTCAACAATTTATGATTCATATAACAATTAGGGGGTTTTGTTTATAATGAAATCAATTTTATAACAAATAACAATGTAAATTAACGAGTTGTATTAAATCAATGAAACGAGTTTTGATCAAAGTCAACTTCTACTATTGGAGATTTATAATCATTCATCAATCCACAAAGAATAATCAATTCACATTCACAATATCCATCATTGGAATAAATTCCTATTTCTCCTTAATTTTAGTTAATAAAAAATCAGCGTTTTAATTAACCCTAATTATCAAATAATCTGGTACCAGCACTAAAGATTCAATTTAATAACAGTTTTAAACAATAGAGAAATCGATGAATTAGATAATACAAAAACCAGTGGTTGCATTCAATCTATTTAAACATTTTTCTTAAAATTCAATAACATCTATAATAGAAAATTATCAAATCCTAGTACTTCACAAGTTAAATTATTCAAACAATTACAAATTTGAGATTTAATTTAGCTATAGATTGCGATATGTGAAAAACTAATAGATCTCTTAGCAATCAAACATGGCAATTATAAAATTATGCATAGAAGAATATTCAATACTGAAAATATAAATTAAATAATGAAAATAGGTAGATCTCACAGTTATAATGGAAAACGCTTCGGTATCCTTCAATCAAGGCAAGTTCTAGAGAAACAAAACCATGGAAGAATATCACACATGAAAATGAATAATGACACTGTTATGAATGTATCAGTCTAAAGGCTCACAAATCTCACCGACTTTTGTCTACAGAATTTAGTTACTACCATTCTCAAATAAAATAACTCCACTAATCAACTCTAAGTTGGAGGATTATTCATTCAATCATGTTACGAGTTCTTCAAAAACCTAATTAATTTTAGCAAATAGCATATACAACCAAAAACAATCATTTAACTCTCAACTCATTTTCCTGCAAAGTCATGCAAAAAGTATTAAAATTATACTCGCTTAAAATTGAAATGCAATAAGTCTAAATTCACTCCCCCACACTTGAAACTTACATTGTCCCCAATGTAAGGTCCAATGCAAAGAAAATGACAAATATAACTAAAATAAAAAAAATAAAATGCGAAAAATAAAAACAAAAATAAAAAGATAAAGAAACGAACTCCCATTGGGTTGCCTCCCAAACAACACCTCTGTTTATTGTTTTAGGATGGACTTGTTGTTTTTTCCTTCAATCGGCATAGAATGGGTTTTCGAGATCCAACCATGTCACGTCCTCCACCTGAAGACCTTCATAGAAAGATTTCAGTCTATGACCATTCACCTTGAATACCTTTGAGGTTTCCAGACTTTGAACTTCTACTGCACCATGAGGAAAGACATTAGTAATAACAAAAGGTCCAATCTAACGGGAACACAATTTACCTAGAAACAGACGAAGCCGCGATTGGTATAGGAGGACTTTTTGACCAACTTCAAATTCCTTCCTAGAGATCATCTTGTCATGGAAAGCCTTCGTCTTCTCCTTGTAAAGTCTGCACTCTCATAAGCATTATTGCGAATTTCCTAACTCTTGAAGTTGCAACTTTCTGTGTTCTCCACTCTCATCCACCTTCATGTTGAAACTCTTGACGGCCCAGTAAGTTTTGTGTTCTAACTCCACTAGAAGGTGACATGGTTTCCCAAATACTAACCGATAAGGTGACATAACGATGAGTGTCTTGCATGCAGTTTTGTATGCCCATAAAGCCTCATCCAAGCGTAAACTCTAATATTTTCTATTCGGGGTAGACCGTTTTCTCAATGATGGATTTGATTTCTCGATTTGACACCTCCGCCTGACCATTAGTTTGTGGATGATATGCAGTGACACATTGTGGGTGACATGGTATTTCCTCAACAGAGCTTCCACAGTTCGATTACAAAAATGAGTTCCCCAATCGCTGATGAGAGCTCTCGGAATCCCGAACCTGGAGAATATATTAAACTTGACAAAATCTGCAACAACTTTAGAATCATCAGTCTTGGTGGTTTTGGCTTCCACCCATTTTGAAACATAATCTACAGCAAGCAAAATATAAGTAAAATCGAAAGAGATAGGAAATGGTCCCATGAAATCAATACCCCAAATATCAAAGATTTCACAAACAAGTATGGTAGTTTGTGGCATTTCAGTCTTTTGAGATATATTACCTGTTTTTTGACAGTTTTCGCATGACTTACAAAAGAAGTAGGCGTCTCGAAACGAGGATGGCCAATAGAAACCACATTAAAGCACTTTTCTTGCTGTTCGTTTTGTTCCAAAGTGTCATCCACAAGTATAAGAGTGACAGAAGGTGAGAATGGAAGTAATCTCATTTTTAGAAACACATCTTCTAATCACTTGATCTGCATAATGCTTCCACAAGTATGAATCGTCTAATACATAATATTTCGCATCACTTTTTAGCTTATCTCTTCGAGCCCTAGACAAATCAGAAGGTAGAGTGTTAACAACCAAAAATTTTACAATGTCTGCATACCATGATAAAGTTGTGCTTGCAGAAAATAATTGCTCGTCAGAAAAGGTTTCCTGCAATTAGAGTTCAGCATCCACGTTAGTTAAACAGCTCAAATGATCTAAAACAATGTTTTTTGTTCCCTTTTTGTTTTTGATTTTCAGGTTGAATTCACCCAAGAGAAGTATCCATCGTATTAGTTTTGGTTTCGTCTCTTTCTTTGTCATCAAGTAACGCAGAGTTGCATGATCAGAGTAAATAATCACTTTAGTACCCTGTAAATAAGGACGGAATTTTTCTAAAGCATAAACAATAGCCAAGAGTTCTTTTTCAGTTGTGGTGTAGTTTCTGTGGGCATCATTTAGAGTTCTGGACGCATAATAGATGGCATGAGATGTTTTTCCAGTTTGTTGACCCAACATTGCTCCTACTGCAAAGTTGCTTGCAT
The DNA here is from genome assembly GCA_019097785.1 of Fraxinus excelsior. Lineage (NCBI taxonomy): Eukaryota > Viridiplantae > Streptophyta > Magnoliopsida > Lamiales > Oleaceae > Fraxinus > Fraxinus excelsior. The sequence goes on along the minus strand of CM032634.1, from coordinate 31,593,803 downwards.
CACACATGATTTCAAAGGGAAAGTTCCAGTCAGGGAATTGAATGATTGGTGCAGAAGTCAATAGTTCTTTCAACTTATCAAATGTCATTTTGCATGTCTCATCAAATTCAAAAACCACGTCCTTTTGTGACAATTTGCATAAGAACAAAGCAATTTTGGAGAAGTCCTTGATGTATAAAACCATGCATGTCCAAAAAAAGAGCGAACCTCCCGCACACTAACAAGGTAAGTTAGAGATTGAATAATATCAATTTTAGCTTTATCTACTTCAATGCCCTTAGATGAGATAACATGCTCTAGAACTATACCTCGTTCTACTAGAAAGTGACACTTTTGATAATTCAAAACAAGATTAATTTCCATACATCTTTTAAGGATTAACTCAAAGTTATGCAAACAGTTATCAAATGAATTCCCATAGACTATGAAATCATCCATAAAAATCTCTATGATACGCTCAACATAATCTGAAAATATACTTACCATACATCATTGAAAAGTAGCTGGAGCATTACAAAGACTAAAGGGCATGCGACGGTATGCAAATGTTCCAAATGGACATGTAAAGGTTGTCTTTTCTTGATCTTCTGAGGCAATTGTAATATGGAAATAACCTGAATAACCATCAAGAAAACTATAGTAAGAATGACCAGCTAACCTTTCTATCATTTGATCAAAGTGATCTTTTCGGGTCACAGCATTTAATTTTCTATAGTTTATACAAACACATTACCTATTTTGAACATGGGTGGTAACCAATTCATCGTTCTAATTCTTCACCATGTTATCCCCGTCTTCTTATGAACCACTTGAACTGGACTTACCCAACTGCTATCAGAAATATGATAAATCATGTCAACTTCCAAAAGCTTGAGGACCTCTTTCTTCACAACATCCATCATGGGTGGGTTCAATCTTCGTTGAGGTTGACGAGAAGGCTTTTCTCATTTTTCAAGCAAAATGTGATGCATGCAGGTGGATGGGCCGATTCCTTTTATTTTTGCGATTGTCCAACCAATGGCTGTTCGATGCTCTTTAAGGACCTGCAACAATCTTTCTTCTTGCAATGTAGTCAATTCGTTTAAAATTATCACTGGCAGTGTTTTGTCATCTCCAAGGAATACATATTTAAGGTGATTAGGGAGAGGCTTCAAATCCAGAACGGGGGCCTGCACGACAGAAGGTAGAGACTTTTCATTAGAAACAAGCAATTCAACATATAAATCCTTACCTGCTTGTTGTGACATTGGAGGAGTGTTCAACATATCAACAGCTTCTCGCAAACTGAGATTTACCATTAATTCATCACTCTCTTTCTCTACTCTCTCACGAATAACGACCTCCAATCCATCCTTCCCATTAAGTTCAAAAACATCACGTGCTAGATCACCAATTACATCGATAGAATATACAACATTATCATTAACGGGAAATTTCATGGCATTATAGATATTAAATGTAATTACCTTATCATCAAATTCCATGGTCAATGTACCACTATGAACATCAATTTTAGTTTTGGATATTTTTAAGAATGGTCTTCCTAACAAGATAGGGCTAGTTTGGTCACTATTTTCCATATCAAGCACATAAAAGTCAGCAAGAAAAACCAAGTCATTAACTTGTACAAGAACATCCTCAATCATACCCTTTTGATAGGCATTTGATCTATCAGTTAATTGAATTACCACATCAGTTTCAGTTAAGGGGCCAAGTTTCAAAGAAGCATAAATGGAATACATCATGACATTTATAGAAGCTCCTAAGTCTAACATGGTTTTCTCAAATCCAGTGTTACCTGTCTTGCAAGGGATAGTAAACATACCTGGGTCTTTGCATTTTGTAGGAAGTTTCCTTTGAATGACTGCAGACACGTTTTCTCCAACTTTCACATTTTCACACCCCTTCAGTTTCTGCTTTCTTCTCTTAATAGTACACAATTCTTTTAAATATTTAGTATAATGGGGTATTTGCTTAATAGCATCTAACAAGAGGATGTATTCCTCACATTTTCGAAAAGTTTCATAAAACTCCCTATTTGGATCATTTTTCCTAAATTCTACCAAACACTGAGGGAATGGGGCTACTGGTTTATAATCAGATAGTGGAGGAAACTTACGTTTTGGTGCATCATCATCAATTGTATTACTTTTTTCCACAGTGATGTCCATGTCTTTCTCATTGTCTTGTTCTAATGATATAGGAACTTCATTTATTGGGGGTTCCACTTCCTTGACATTCATCAATATAATTGCACTTGCGTTCTCTCTTAGATTTACTACTGGTAGCTTTCCCGAACTTTGTGATTCCAGTCGACTGGCCGCGCTAGCCATTTGACCAATTTGATTCTCCAAACATTAAATGCTAGCCTTGGTCTCCTGTTGAAATTGTAAAGTGTTAGTTGCAAGAGATTTAACAATATCTTCTAAAGACATTTCAGTGTTAGAAGATTGGCCATATTGTTGTCTAGGCGGGTATGACTACCTATATTGTTGAAAGTTTAGACGATTTTGAACAACATGTTGATTTGATTGCGAATTTCCATAACTAAGATTTAGGATGATCCCTCCATCCTGGGTTGTATGTTTTCGAAAAAGGATCATAATTCCTCTGTGGTTGTCTAGGGAAACCATTTGCTGCATTAACTTGTTCCGTGTGTTCTTCTTGAAGAGTTGGACATGCATCAGTTGGATGTCCCATTACTGAACAAATTATGCAAACATTCGTTGTTTGCATATTACATGTGGCCATTTGACGAGCAAGAGTAGTTAGATTCGCTATTAATTATTCAATAGATAAGACATTTACCTCGTTAACTTGTCTAGAAGGGGGATAAAATCTAGCGCCAAATTGTTGAGAATTGGCTGCCATGTTTGCAATTAAATTCCTCGCTCATTCGGGAGTTTTATCAACCAAAGCTCCTCCACTTGCAGCGTCAATCATGCTCATTTCTGTGGGTTGAAGACTTTCATAGAAGTATTGGATGAGAAGTTGCTCACTGATCTGATGATGGAGACAACTTACACATAATTTCTTGAATCGCTCCCAATACTCATGTAGAGATTCTCTGTGAACAAATTTCTTTTCTAATATTTGCTGCCCTTGAAGTTGGAAAATATTTCTATAGAAATAATCTCTTCATTCCATCTCATGTGTTAATGTTTCCCGATAACAGATAGTAGAGTCAATCTTTAGCCGAATCTTTCAGAGAAAATGGAAAGGCTCTCAGTTTAATCCGTTCTTCAGTAATTTCAGTGGGTTTCATACTCGTGCAGACCACATGAAACTCTTTCAGATATTTATGAGGATCTTCACCTGCAAGACCATGAAAATTAGGCAAATGTGTATTAGTCCATATTTAAGCTCAAATGTAGTAGTAACATCTAAAATATGAAAAATTATGCATAAAAGTTGTTGATTCAATGTAGGGGCTGCAAACGCCTTCAAAGTCGTATTTTCGGTCATGGTTTTTTCTTTTTCAAATTCAAAATCACTTGCAAATAGATTGTTGGAATTGAGATTGCTTTTTTTGAGATTTTGTTGGATGTTACCATTTAACCTGCGCAAAGTTATCTCAATTTCTGGATCGTATTGCAAATCAATTTGATTAGAAAATTGAGTTAAGGGCATGAACAAACAGAACAAATTAAAAATAAATTAAAAAAACTAAATTAAGAAAGAAATAAAATTTTATGTTAAAATTTTTAAAAACAATAAAATACCTAAAACTTAGAAAATTATGATTTTTTCCTTTTCAAAAATAAAATAAACAACTAAAAAGTACCAAAATAAATTAACACCACTCCCCGACAATGGTGTCAAACTTGGTGTGCTGTCATAGGCACCCAAAAATAGTCATTAAACCTCTAAAACTAATGTAGCAATAGAAGTAAGAGTCGATCCCACGAAGAGTGTGCAATTCAAAAATTTATGTTTCGTATAACAATTATGGGGTTTTTGTTTATAACGAAATCAATCTTATAATAAATAACAATGTAAATTAACGAGTTGTATTAAATCAATAAAACGAGTTTTGATCAAAGCCAACTTCCACCATTGGAGATTTATAACATTCATCAATCCACAAAGAATAATCAATTCACATTCACATTATTCATCGTTGAAATAAATTCCTATTTTTCCTTAATTTTAGTTCATCAGAAACCAGTGTTCTGTTTAATCATAATTATCAAATAATCTCAGACCAGCGCTAAAGATTCAATTTAATAACAATTTTAAACAATAGAAAAATTAATTAATTAGATAATACAAATACTAGCAGTTGCATTCAATCTATTTAAATATTCTTTTTAAGATTCAATAACATCTATCGCAGAAAATTATCAAATCCTAGTACTTCACAAGTTAAATAATTCAAGCAATTACGGATTTGAGACTTAACTTAGTTATAGATTGCGATATGTGAAAAACTAATAGATCTCTTAGCAATCATAAAATTATGTATAGAAGAATATTCAATACTGAAAATATAAATTAAACAATGAAAATATGTGGATCTCATAGTTATAATGTTTTTCAAGGTTTCAGCATACTTCAATCAAGCACCAAGAGTTAGTTACACATGATAGATCTAAGAAAAATAGAGAGAAAATAGATTGAGGGTTTTTGGTATCTTTTTCGTGTGTTCTAAGGTTGATAAAAATCAAAAAAACTTGTTTCCATAAGTAGTGGAACGAAAATAGGAAACCAGAATTTTCGTGTCGGAAATGAACCACGTGGCCGCATGGTTTAGAGGCTTGCGGCCGCATGGAACAAATGAACTCGGCCCTCAAACTCTCGGAAGTGGTCCGTGCGACCGCATGGAATTACGAAACTTCCTCCGGATAGCTTTCAGTATTTTGGTTATATCTTCTTCTCCCAATATTCGATTGAGGAGATTCAAGATGCGTTGGAAAGATAATTCAAAAGGATACAACTTTTCTTTAGATATTATCTTTCAATTCGATCGTTTTCTATGTCAAAAATAGGTCTCAATATGAGGCTAAAAATCGGTGTATAACATTTCGATTGGAAATTGATGTGTGATCATATTTTGACGATATTTCATCCCTTTGACAGCTTCTTTCAACCAATTGACTCTCAAATCTTCATCGTTTGGTTTGACACAACTTTTGTGTATTTACAGACTAGCCCTTGAACTTTCATTTCCTTTCACTTTGGTCCATTTTCACATATTTCTTCCAAATTACGTCATATCTATAGAATTGCCACCCAAATCAAAATATAAGCGTAATGAGACATTTTGACACAAAATAAACATGCGAGCGCATAAAATAAGAAGAAAACAATATGCATTTTACATCCCTATTAGATGCGTACCACTTAGAATGTCTCCAATAGGGGTTTAAAATATATTTAAATTGTGATTTAAATATCCAAAATGATTGATATCCTCTCCAATGGAAAGATGCAAATGGTATACATTTTACATTTTTCGACAGAAAATATAAAAAAGATGTAAATTTACATTTTTTAACATTCACAAGATGCAAAAAGTAGATTTAGATTTTCTCGTTAGAACAAAATTTGAATTTAGATCCTCTAGAATGTAAATGAGAATGTAAAAGTAATTTTTAAAATACCAATTTACACCCAATTTTACACCACTATTGAAGATACTCTTACAAGTTGATTTTAAGAGTAAGTTCTTGTTAGAATTGATATTAGAACAAAACCATAGTAGTGGATGAGAGACATGGAGAGGAATACTTCCAATAGAAAAGGATTTCGTGAAGTCACCTAACTAGAAATAAATTGGACGTTGTGAATGTTGATTCTGAAGAGTCGGGAAAGGCTTGTCTCACAGGGTTCTCTTCTTTTTCGAGCCAATATAGTTGGCCATAGATTATCTTGTGAAGATTATAGTACAAAGGTATGAAAATTAGGAACAAAGAAAACAAGAAATAGGCTAAAAGCCTAAAGGTCTTCGCTAGATAACTGAGAAAAGCCAAAACGTGCCCACATAAATTTACTCATTGCTCTCCTCTCAACCGCAACTACAGATGAAAACCCTCCAGACACCCTCTTACAAACCAGATTCAAGGATAAATTCCACCCAAAACGATTCTTACAGTGTCCAATGTTCCCATCCAATGTTGCCCAATACATAGTACAGAACAACCATTTTGTACACAACTTAGCATAAAGAAGGGAAACAGCCTCTATACATCAAAATCCTGCACTGCCTTCGCTTTCCTGGTCACACAAGATTGTCATTTAACTGTACCACGTAAAATAAATAGCAGCACATATACCCCAAATCTGGGCGTGCGAGGTTATCCAACCATAGAATATATAATAAAAACCAAAGGCAAATTAGATATGACATCAAGAAACACCTTGTTAGTTATGACATACCATACAATATGCCAGAGATTATAAGACTACATAGCTCTGGCATGAAGTTCATTTCCCAGAAAATGCCCTAAACCGCCAGCCTTACTATCAGTGCAAACTAACAAAAGCTTAGATGAGATATAGCAGAAAATAATGCCAATGTATTAAACTTGAAACCTCCAAACCGGGGGAACATCAAAGCCACATCTGTTAGAAAACTAAGTATAAAACAAAGAAAAGCAGAATCACTTTTTACAAATGATCTCTTACCAAAAAGGTTACAAACCTCTTTAATAATCTAAACCACCCAAGGCTTCCTCGACATGATTGTCACCATGGACTGTAAACTCGTGTTCCTCTTTGAGCTCCATCATAAATATGCTTCAACGTCTATTAGACGGCTGGAATGCTGTATAGCCATTGATGCCATGTGCCAGATTTGGATACTCTGGGATGTAATGTGGATAGCCATCACTATCCATATTCCTAACGTTCAAGGGCAGATCAGAACCAGCCATTTGCCATTGATTAGGAATCAAACCATCAATCTGCCCATTTACATAATGTTGTGGACTAGACTGGGGAATCATATTCCCAAGAGTATCCAAATGGCCCCCGGAAGCACCATAACCATGTAGAAACTCATCGTCATGAGAACTTCGACTCCGCTCAAGCCTACACGAGCTCGTAGAGGGGCCCAGGACACTTGACATGCCCATCTCACTTTGGAAACTAAACTGCTGGTTTAGATGGTGAGGCCCATTGCTGAAACTTTGATATCCCAGATTTTCTCCAGCGAAAATCCCATACCCCTGCTCATCATCTAGCAACTCATTGATGATATCCAGGTGGGGAAATTCATCTGCAAACGCACCATGACTTTGACGGCCAGATGTGAGGGCAAGAGACTCGGATTGATTGTGATCCTGGAATCTGCTCGGCAGAGGCATGCATGCAACAGAACTTTTCATTTCATTGAGCACAGAGTGATTATCAAGTATGTTCCTGCTGCTATCCCTTTGAGAGGACTCCATCCATGTGGACCCATTTTGTATCATTTCACGATTTACCGTTACAAATGGAGAACTTCTTGTCACTGGATTTGGTTCCATCCTATCAGGGCTTTGTGGTGGAAAGAGTGGTGAAGAGACAAGTGCTGGAGCCTGTGAGTAAGAATACGAAGGATTTACCACTGAAGTAGGTGCATGATGTTGTTTATAAGCTGGCGAACTTCCTGTGACAGGGTTACCCATCATTGCATTTCGATATGACTGCTGGACATAAGTCTGAGTTTCAGATGAATGGTCAGTGCCCAATCGACCAGCAGCACTACTGGAGCGTGCTAAAAGTGTGGTTGTCTGGACCATGGGAGCCATGGAAACAGTTGGTCTTGGTCCAGGAGTTAGAGGAGCACTCAAGGGTCTTGACACAACAGGTATTTTTGGTTTTGAAAGCTTTTCATTATTGACCAGCACTTGCTGCATAGAAGGCTTATCAGTTGTGGCAGGCACTTGCTGTCCAGAAGGCTTTTCACTTGTAGCAGGTACTTGCTGTCCAGAAAGCTTATCAGCTAGTTTTAGAGTCGCAACTTTCTGAGCACCAGGTTTCATTGGGGCAGCGTTTGCGGCTATAGTTTCCAATCTCAGTGATCTACCAGCATCATTTGTGCTGTCTGGAGATGGTTTCTTAACCATGCCTTGGTTACAGGCAGCATTCATCTGTATCTCTGATTTTGGCAGAGCAGTAGATGGAATACTTTTGGAAGAGCTCCTGGGAGAGGATATTACACCTGCTGTCTTCTCTGTAGATGCTTCAGCACGAGCCACATCTTTGGCACTAAGATTTCTCTGTGATGAAACTATTACTTCCTCCTATAGTCAACAATGCAGTATCTCATCAATCTATATGACTCAACTAGATGAGAGGGCAGGAAGGGAAGTGGTGAGGAGTTTTAGAATATTCATGCACACAGCTAATCTTTCCTAAACACATTCTCCAACAAAATATCATATTTATGAAGCAAGAAAACCACCTTTCTCACATGGCGCTTGGGCAAGCTTACCCTATCCTGGAAGGATTGAACAGTTTGAGACACAGATCCACTTATTGCTCCAGGTGGATCAGTTTGCTGCCCTGAAACTGACCCGGATTCAAATGATTGACTAGGTGTTTCATTAGCCAAATCCGAGTCAAAAGCCGTGCCTCGATGGTTCCTCACTCTAGATGTTAAAGGAAGAAGTCATTTACATTTACCGTAACCAATTCGCAGAAATAATATACTAGGGAAACAAAAGTTTACCTGCTTGATAATTTTGTGTGTTTTCGGTTTAGAGGATTTCCTTTATAAGGAACATTCATTACAACAGAAGGGACTGAGTCAGTTGAGCATGTGGATGAACTATCATCCACAACAGATGGAGTTCTCCCAGCTATGCCATTTTGAACACCGGAAAGCCCATCAACCACACTGCTTCTGGCTTCTGCAGGAGGATGCATTTCGGCAGTATCATTATCCCAATTAATAGGACTCGCATCTCTCTCCTCTGAATCAGGAGGAAGTACTTCTGGAACACAATCTACTGAATCAGATGCATCAGAAACATCTTCCAGTGCATCACCTTTTTGCACTATTTCGGAACTCCTTTCACCACTAGGAGTATCTGGCTCAGTTTTGCCTTGCAGAACAATGTCAGGTTTATCATCCCTACCTTTGTCTTTTGCTTTGCGATTATTTCGTTTTTGTTTGCCCTGAAAGTATAAATGAACAAAATAATGTAATAACCGACAGCAAAAGGCATTCTACCCAATAAGGCCAACACTTCAGACCTGCTTGGACGTATACATATAAAGGAAAAACCTATTAGAAAATAGAGAAGCTAGACAATAGTACAATGAGTATGGAACTGCCAAATATTATAGCAATGGAACACTAACAGAATATTTACCAAAGTTATCGATGCAAAAGTCAACAGAACCAAGGAAATGTTATATACAAAATTATTTTAATCTCAATTACAACATTCTAACAATGTTTCCTTATGTAATTATTTTGGTCACCACAGTTTCTTACTCGTCTATATAGTGAAAGCAAGTGCCTGTGTAGGAACACTGCATAGAGATTTTACAAGATGTCATCATACACTTAACAGTGAAAAACCTCCAAAGCAAAGACACGTCCACATTAACAGAAATACAGATACTTCATGAACTTGATCATACTGAAGAAGAAAAATTAAAAGAACGATGCCACCTTTTTTTTAGACTTATGCAACATACTTCCAGGATATCAGCATTTTCAGTGTCAAACTAGTACAAGTTCAAAAACTTCGATTGTAACTCTTCAACTTCTTTATTTCCAAATGAATTGAACTTGTCAAACATTTCATGAGGTATAAACTAATTTTAGCAAACCTGCTTTTTCTTTGATTTCTTTTCCTTATCAGCTGCTCCACGTTTTCCTTTCTGCTCATTCTCCGCCATCCAAGCTGCCTCCTCTTCACGGATGAGCTCTTCTTGCCTCTTTAAAGCAACAGCCTCCTGGTATGCAACTTCAATTTTACTGCTGTGACAAGAGGGGTAAAACATTCAGGACTAGATAATAGAATCGCGGTACTTTTGACATGCTGTATATATAAATGGTTAAAAACCTGTCTATTGTCCTATGTAGCACTAGTACTGAGTGCCAAAAATGGCCTCGGTGTATTAAAGTTGCAACTTGGTGCTATTCTAACCAGAATGCCCAAGTATTTCAGGCTACCGCTTGAAGAAACTATGTGGAGGAAACGGATCTATTAATGCCTACAACAGTATACATAAATTCCAAAGACACGTTTAGAATATCAATAAACTAAATGTCTTTCAAAAAGAAATCATGGTAAAACAACCACCATACCATGAACATCTATTAGGCCAACATATTTACATAAACGCAAATGTGCACTTCCAATTCAAAGCTTAACTAATGCAGATAACCTCAAAGAAAACAACTCATACTTTTTGATTGCGACATCCCAATTTTCCTCTTGGAAATATTGCAGTGTGAGTGCAATGTATACATAAACATAACCTCTGAAGGACTGCTGCATCTGATGATTGCAAAAGGACCAAATAGGCAGATTCAGTATAATGGATACCTGAATAAATGGGCTAAGATAAATATTTCAATTGTCCGACGACCTAGTTCAGTAAGACGCCTCTCATCACGTTCAATTAAATCTTTGTTGAACTCCTCTCCAGCACTTCCATCCTAGAAAAATAAAGAATAGCATACTCAGCATATATGCATATTGACAATAAATAACATTCAGTACTGATTCGGTAAGAGGGGAAATTAAATAGATGAAAAAAATTCAAAGACCATGCTTGCACTTTAAGTAACGCTTGAGGAAATGAGCAGTTCTCTCTTTCTTCTTTTCACGTTGGAATTGGGGGGTTTTGGTCTTGCATAAAATCAGAAAGACTTTCAAGTAACACTTACAATTAGCCAGGTGCAACCCGCCTAAGTAAGTGCCTTTAATGAACACAATTCCACTATCCAAACGGAGAAGGTGATGTCTAAAATTTCTTTCAGACATGTCAATCCAATTCACATGGCATTTTCCAGAAAGCCAGTTCCTTGAAACAACAAATTGTTTCGTACTATCCTTAAGTTTGTTCAGAACATGAGAACAGCATTCTCAAATAATAACACAAACTAAATCATGCACTGTGATAATTTATTATTTTATGGCCTTCTTGTCAAAAATAAAGATAAGGTGATTATAGAAGAATTACATAGTTTTAAGTCAATTTTCTGATAGCCTAGGAAAGGTCCTTCGTCCGTCGAATATTTGAAATGCGTTTACCTAATTATTAAAATGAAAAACATATGATTCCAGCATTCTCCTCTTCAGGACCTCAGGCACTAAATTATTGGTAGAATACAACTGGACAGCAAGTTAATTTAGTTGCTACGGTGATGGGGGTGGGCTACACTAAATTTTAGCAAACTACTGGTCTATAGGTAACATTTTTATTACTCTGTTTAATTCTTCAACTACTATAAGACTGAGTCCGGTTCCACGAAACACTGCAACCAGCACCTACCAAGTGGGTAACAGAAGGTGATGAACAAACCTAAGCATTTTTGGTATGTATTTGTACCCTTCTAAAAAAATAAGCAATCAAGACCATGCTTTGCACACATAAATAGTACATCACAATGCTCACCTTGATCCGATTTTGAGGACCCTTCTCATCCTTTGGAGGCAAAGGTTCCATGGCAGCCCTCTCGAGTAGTAGTAATACATCATCCACCAAAACAAACATATCTTTCTCAATGCGAACAATAGGAACTGCTAATTCATCTGCCTCCAAATATTTCCCCTTAACTTTATTTCCCTTGGTCTGTCCTTCAAGAGCCTTCAGTCCACTGTACAGTGAATCCATAACCAGAGTAGATGTGACTTCTTTTTCTATGAAAAAGTGCTTCACAAGTACTTTTAGTATGGAGTCTGTTCTCTCTCGTGACATGTGGCGCCTGACACTTTGGTCTATACCCATCCAGAAGGTACGGAAGCTAGAAAGTATCACAGATTTCCAGTAAATAATATTTGGACAATGCAAATCAAAGAAAGGAACTTTGGTCTACCCATCCACAGAAAGTGGATCCAATAAATAATATTTGGATGATGCAAATCAAACAAGAATTACTTTCAAAAAATTATTCTTGACATATGCGTTAAATTTGAATAATGATAAATGAAAACAACCAAAATAGGCCCCACTACCTTGACCATCTAGCTTTGTCATCAATCAACTTTCCAAGTTTGCTCCGTCTTTCTTCCACAAAACGACGGCAAATTTGTTCAACATTTGTCAAATATACCCGAACAAGTTCCCTCCTATATTGAATGTCAAGGCAACGGAAAGGATAATCTGCTCTCTCCCTGCAAACGAATGACGAAGGTTAGAATTGTTATACGATGCAAATAAACACAATTTGTAACCACTAATAGATTAATCAATCCAAAAGAGTAAAATAAATTTAAAAAACAAAAAATCTATTAAAAGAGTGTACAACTATCACAGTCAAAACAATTAATCATTGTAAATATTCACAAGCATGTTATCCGCACATACCTGATGACTTGGACTTGAGCTTTAATTATTAAAGTATCAGCATCAATAAACCCATCTAACAATTTTGGTAGCTCCATAAATTTTTTCCATCCCCAATCATGCTCCTTTTTCCAAAATCGATGAAGTGTATCTGCAAAGTTTTACAATACATATTCAAGCTAATCATGATTTGAAAATGAAAACTAGACCACAAAGTAACAGTGCTAATTGAATAACTTACCAGAATACTTGGACTTTTTAGCATCTTTATTCACCACAGCAATAGTGAACTGTGCAAAATGACTCCATCCTGTTTATAGAAAAAAAATCACTTAATATCAACTCCAAACATACAAATAGATTTTCAGGATAAATGTTACCATACCTGGAAGAAGCTTGTCGTGATTAGCCACACAGAGAAATAAAGAGAGATGATTGCAGACATCACATCCCTGGGGGTAAATCAAAATATACCTACCATCCAAATTTTAATCAAAATAAATGTACGCAAATATAATATGCACACACATAGAATAGAAGATATCAACGGTAAAAAATGCAATTAAATAAAGACAGCAATATGGACCTCATTGCCCAGAAAATTTGTAAAAGATCATCAGTCGTTGGGTAGAAAGGTAGAATTAAATAAGCATTTACCCCGAAGAAAATAATTTACCGAATATGTTTTGCATGCATAATAATTAAGCATCCACGAAGAGTACAACAGACTGATTGCCTACTTCATGTTACCATCTTCGAGAACATTCTAAGCTCATAGGTCAACCAAAAGAAGGGGCAAAAAAATCAATTCTTAACTCAAGATTAAGCACAGATGACCCGTGGTTTTTCTGTAAATAGGAATCCAATGTTGATGCAAATAATAACTGCATGACACACAAAGAAAGATATTTTAGAACCATTTTTTTTCTCAAGCATCATACCATTTGTAGCTTCCAGCCTCAAATACTTCACTTCGAAGTTCTCTTTTGTTAATTTGTGAAAACTTGTCGATCTTCCATGTATGCTTTCCATATAACTCAGAAGGTCGAGGTCCTGCAAGGTTAAAAGCAAAAAGCAATGAGCCTAGGAGACTATGCAATCTAGATCACATCAACTACAAGCAAAAAATTTCAATCAAGATCAAATTTAGAAAATTGGTGGTTGAGTTGCAAATTGATCCCAATTTCATTTCCAATTCATTCAAAGTTAACATAACAACAACGATGTTACCGTAGCTTCTTGAGAGAATTGTGAACCTCTAGACATTCCTTAAAAGCCAAAAAAAATGAGAAAGCAACAAATATGGTTTCACTGGAGCATAACTTGTAATCAACATATCTTCTAAACCGAATTGTATTGCATTCAGATGATACTGCAATCTTAAGATCATCATAAAAATCAAACAAAAATACTGCCAAAACCAACATCCACCTTAGTCCCTTGCATATGGTATACATTACCAAACCTATACGCGTCAGCCCATCAGCCAAAGCAACAGCTTTGCAGGCAAAAAACTTTGTAGTTCTCACCGAGTTTCACATGGAAAGGGAACAAAACCTTGGAAATAAAAGTTCTACTGAGTTCCACCGACAAGTCCTTACGATATACATAAATTTGATGTATAATGATATGATACCAAAAGCTTTGGATTCTTCTTCCTTCTCCAAGTCAATTTTCTCTCATATCAGCCGTTAATTCGATATACTCTAATACTATTGAAGTCTTCTGGAATATTCTTCCTTCTCTAATTCAATTTCACTTTTTGTTTTCCCTTTCCTTTCACTATTTTCCTTTCCAGGACAGAGAGGGTTGATTAACTCCTATAAGACCTATTTCACTTGAAATGGTAAGCAACACATACTTTCTAAAATACTGAAGAAAATGCATACAGAGAGAACATAGGATAAATGTCAAGCACTAGACTAGAACTCAAAAAAAAACCACGTACCATTGTCATCATCACTGTCACTGTCCCAGTAAGGGGGCGAAGTTGAAGGGGTCCCATTTTCCACCTGCTCGGAAGACCTCCATTCTACTAATGCCTCACCGGACTGACATTGCTGTTGCTGACAGCTCAAAACTCCTTCCAATGATCTCCCCTCTTCAGACTCTGCAGTCGCAATCCCGGCCATATCTCCCTCTATGCAAGTCACGCCACACTTCCCCTACTTCACCCAGCTTCAACAAAAACTTAACCCCATTACAAACACTTAATTATATATTGTGTGGGCTAGCATGTAACCGTCTGTGCAGCCGTGTGAGCATGTCGATTAAAGAGAGTATGAGTGAGAGTCCACATAAATGAGCTAATATAACTATAGAGATAGCAACTACTGTTAACTGTTGGCACGCCTCCTTTCTTAATTAAGCTCGTTTTAATATCTGAGAATTGTGTACAAGTAAAAAAAATGTGGGCTTCTTCAATAAAAATAAAAAAATATCTCTTGAAGTTAACACGTTGATGAATGCACAACTTCACACATTTCAAACATCAATTTCATTTAGAAAAACACATACATCAAATTTCCCGAATTCAAAAACCCACATAAAAGAACAAATTCTATAAACCTAGATGCCCTTTTCACAGATAAATAAAAGAAACCAACCTAGAACTAAACCCAGCTACAATCAATCAAGATTAAAAACCACCCACTAAAAAAACCCAATCATTTTTCAAGTATCAAACAGAAAACCCAGGATTTATCGAGCTTCAAACAACAAACCCGATCAGAGCATCAATTCAAAAACCCTCATGTAAATTCCAAAATCCCTTTTCAAGACAACCAAACCCTAATTTCCAAAACCCAATGCCAAAAAAAGGCAATCGAGATTTTTTCTACATTAATTATATATAAGAAATTTACAGGAACAAAAATTCAGATCAAGCGTTAGAAGTAAAACAAACCTGAGGTAAAAAACAATTAAAATGTTTATTTATGAATTTGGCAAATGGGAGGTAGAAGAGAGATAGGGAGAAGGGAGAGTAGCAGAAGAAAATGAAGAGAAGAGGATGAGAATATATATATATATATATATATAATCAATAAATATTTATAATTTAAATTTATTTGTATGTATGTACAAAGTAAATATTAATAATTTTTAATTTATAAAATACATAAATTCAAGATGTCGTTCATTAGACTTTATATTAGTTGATTATCTTTCCTTATTCAACTCGATAATGTAAATTTTTTATCGATTAGGGGACGTATTCAATTGGAACTTTTAAAGATTGTGAATGAATTTTTTTAAATGATGACTTATGTGAATTTCATGGAATTTTTAGAAATTTATATGGAATCAATAGAAGTCTTGTAGATTTTTATAAATTTTCATTTTAAAATGTTTAGGCTCCGTTTGATTGGCGATATTTTCCTTGGGAGTAGGAAAATATTTTCCTACTTCCACTTTTTGACTGTTTGATATGCTAAATTTTTCACGAAAAATGTTTTCCTCCATTTTTCTAGGTACAACCCTTTAATGCACAAATGGTGGAAAATGTTTTTCCAACCTTTTAGGTGGGAAAACATTTTCCAACTTTTTTTTTTTTAGCAATGGCAACCAATTCTATCAAACATTGTAAAAAAGATTTTCATTTTTGTTGACAATTTCTATACAAAACAAAGTCAAACGAATATGGTAATTTTTTCTAATTGTTTTAAATTTTTTTTTTTTTACTTTTTGGTAATTGGAACAAATTCTTAACCCAATAGTAGAAAATATTATCACTTTAATGGACAATTTCCATAAAAAAGGAAGTCAAACGGATTTCAAACTTTCAACATTTTCCATGAAAAATTATATCAATCAAACACATTTGATTACAATTCCCCGTAAAACAAGTTCTATGCAAATATTTTCCCTGGAATTCGTTTTCTTTCCAACCTATTTTCCATGGTGCAATCAAACGGACCCTTAAAGAATTTTGTAGAATTCAAAAAGACTTTCATTTGAGATAGAATTTACGTGGATCTAGTACAATATTATGAAATTATCATATACAAGTTGATGATTCTCACAATTCCCCCTCCTCCTTCCTTTTCTCCCTACATAATAAAAAAATATTTTTTAAAAATAAAAATTTAAGACCTTAATTAAATAAATAAAAATAAATTATATATAAAAATTAAAGTCAGCATTATTAATATAATATACCTTTAAAAATAAATAAATAATATATATATTTAAATTTATTTATAAACCAGACTATGCCCCCGTTTGAGCCACATTTTTCATCCTTAAAAATGAAAAATATGACCGTTATCCATCACATCAAACCATCAATTTTGAATTTCTATCTCTTGTGTGGGACCCAATAACGACTATATTTTTCATTCTCATTCTAAAAAAAGGTGGCTCAAACGGGGCCTATATAAAATTTTATAATTTAATTAAAAATAAATATTTTTCAAAAAAATGAATAAAAAAAGAAAAAAAAAGTTATAAGAATACAATTTAATTCTTTCATAAATAATATAAATAAACAATAAGAGAAAGAGAAATAAAAATTATAATCAATAGAAAAAAATAAATTTTACTCATAACTCTAAGAGCCCGTTTGACAGACTATATTTTCCATGAAAAATGGAAAATTCTTTTGTAGTGTTTGATAGGCAAAATTTTCCTGGGAAAATATTTTTCAACTTTTCAAATTTTTCACATTTTTTGAAGAAAATAAATTTTTGATGTTTTGGTATGAAAATATTTTCCATTTTTTTTTTATATAATTGAAAAAAATTCTAAACACAATGGTAAAAAAAAAATCACTTTTATTGACTTTTCATGCAAAACAAAGTCAAACGAATGGTATTCAGTATGATTTTTTTTATTTTTTTGGCAATTGGAACAAATTATAGACCCAATGGTAGAAAACATTATCACTTTAATGGACAATTTTCATAAAAAATGAAGTCAAACGAACACCAAATTTTCAACATTTTCCATGAAAAATTATATCAATCAAACACAATTAATTACAATTCCCACTAAAATAATTTTTAGGAAAATATTTTCCCTGTAAAACATTTTCTTTCCACTCATTTTCTAACTTTCTATTCAACGGACCCTAATATTAGTAGAAGAGAAAATAAAAGAGAAATATTGAAAAAAAAATACATATTAATTTCTATTTGATTTTATGTGAAAGTCTCTCAAAATTTTGTGATTAATGAAAGACAAATTTTGAGTTTTTATCTTAATACTTTCTGCTTAAAAGTTAGTATCATGGATACTTTTATAAAAATCTCTAAAAGTCATAAAAATTTGAATACACTGTAACTTTTAGAAACTTTTTAAAAGTTTATAAAAGTCTCAATTGAATACATCAATATTTTTAGAGAATCTCCAAAACTTTACATTGAATACCCCTAAACTTTTTAAAAATAAAAAAGTCATTAAAAGTCTCAATTGGATACACCCCCTTAGTTTTATTGAGTAATGCTCGACAAACTTGCACTTTAAGAAATATATGCGAATTAGTTAAATAGGATAAAATTTAATTTAATTTATTTATTTTTTTAGTGCATGTTGGGTAATTCGTGCTTTTGACTTGTAAGCAGTAAGAGATGATTGGCTGAAAAAGATGTGACCCACATTTTCTATTTATTTCACGGTTTTCATAGGCGGGTCGGGTTTGAAGTTAGAGTGGGCCCATGTGTTTTGAGGAAGTTTTGCAAATATGGGCTTTCCTTTTTTATTTTCTGTTCAATTCAGCAAGATAAATTATAAGGTAATAATTTGCTCTAATTCAAAATGTTTAAAGGAAAGAAAGAAATCCTTCAGATATTTAAGTCGGAAATTGAATTGATAAAAGAAACAAAAAGGATATAGAAAAATGTCGGCGATGATCCAGAAGTGACTTATTGACTTAGGGTGTGTTTGGGAGAGATTCTCAAATTCTACAGTAAATCAATTCTCATTTTCAACCACACAATCTTCAATAAAATAATATTTTCCATCACATCAATAATTTTTTCTTCTTTTTCAACCACACATTTCCCATCATATCACTATTCAAAAATCAATTCTTCTCCCAAAAATCCCTCCCAAACAAGCTCTTAATTTGTTTATTTTAGAACTCTTACGTATTGTTTGAGTCTTGTTTTTGTCAACAAATGCATCCTTGAATAGTATATTGATGAGAAATTTCTGATTAAAAAATAAGGAAAAGTTTTGAATTTACGGGTAATATTATTTTATTGAAAAATGTATGATTGAAATTGAGTCAAAACACTACTAAAAATGCATTTTTTTCAAAAAAAAAAAAAAAAGGCCTCAAACAAGGGTTTAATTAATAGGAAAGAAAGATATTTATTGGGTAGAGTTGGAAACTGAATTAACATAAGAAGTGAAAAAGCATCAAAAAAATATTCATGGTATTCAAGAAGGAACAAAACGTAAACACGATAATGATACTGAATTTTCGACAGCACGAGAAAGATCAAGTAGGGTATCACAATGTTTCTCACCATTCCTTTCACATTAGAATCACATTTTTATTATCTTTTTTTAGCATTAGTCTATTACAAATGTAACGTGCAAAAGGTATAGTAATCATAATATCCCACATTTCTTTACAATAATCGACACATAAAACAGCTCGTGATAGATAAAGAAAACTCACAAGTTACAACATCTTCCAAGGATACACATCTTGTCATTGCATTGTGCAACTTTAATGCAATATCGAAAGCAATAGCGTCGCTCGTTAACAAGATGAGGGTTTATTGTGTACATAGTAATGGTTCATTGGTAGAATTGTAATTAGTTAAATTCATAAATAAATAAACTTATATTTAACCCCTGTTTGTCCTCATTTTTCACAAAAAAATGGGTTTCTAATAGTGATTTATCGGAGAATATATGGTTAAAATTTTTGAATTAATGTGTAAATTATTTCGTAGGGAGAATGTGTGATTAAAATGAATTTTGAAGATAAATGAATTTTTAGATAATATGGCTCAAACAATGCTTTATTTATGAGTGAATTGTCCAAATAGTCACTGAACTTTATGTCATGCTTCTAAGAGGTCACTCAACTTTCAAAGTCACTCAAATCATCACTGAATTTTGCAAAAAGTTTCTACGAGATCATTGAACTTTAAAAATCACATCATTAATCACTGAATTTTGCAAAAGGTTTCCCATGGCTCACCAATTCAGTGATCTCCTAGGAAACCTTTTATAAAGTTTAGTGATCCCATAGAAACCTTTTGCAAAGTTTAATAATGAATTTGGTAATTTTTAAAGTTCAGTGATCTCGTCAAAGCATTTTGCAAAGTTCAGCGATCACTTGGGTGATTTTTAAAGTTCAGTGACACTTTGAATTTATGGCTTAAAGTTCAGTGCCTATTTGGACAATTCACTCCTTTATTTATTGGATATTATATGACACTTCCTTTATTTTCTTCATTTGTTTTTACTTGCTTTAAAATATAGAGATTTTATGGGTTATCTCATTTACCCCGGTTTGATTTAGTTAAAATAATAATTTAGTAAATTTTGATAAAATTAAATGAAGTGTATGATTGAAAAATTGTTTTTAATGAAAATATGATCACGTGATCAAAAAGTAAAAACATATTTTCTGTGAAAAAAATTGTTCACGAAAGTAGAAAATTATGTGGAAAAAATATATTTTTCACGAAAATTTTTGACAATCAAATGCACTTTATATTAAAATTCATTTGCAAAAATAGATATCGAGGGATTAAAATGATTTACATAAATTTTATTGTCAATGAAGGAGAAGGATTGTGGTGGAACTCTAAATCTTTCATTTTCATAATCAACTAAAAATAGAAGATTAAGTCCCTATTTGACGGAAAATAAAATTTTAATTTAAGTCAAAATTAATAATTAATTTTAACTACTCGTTTTATGGAACTTACTACTCTTTGATCATACATTTCATTCATTTTTATTAAAATCTACTAAAAATCGTATTTTAATCTCCACCAAACAAGGACTAAAGAGGAAATGATAGAGAGTTGACTTACGAATTTCTAATTTTCTTTTTCAATCTTAAACTGATGCAACATTTTCCCTATAAAAAAAAAACAAAAAACAAAAAAAAAAAAAAAAAGGAAAAAATTGATACAATGTTTGGATGTTGACGAAATTCAATTGCAGAAATTTTTATGTCTTTCTTTCCTTTTTTACGAGATTGTTATGGTCCATGTGCAATAAATTCTTAACGTTTAATTTCTTTAAGCAATATGCAAGTATTAACTAGTATCTGTTTGGTACACGTTAAAATTTTCATTTTTATTCTTCTACTCATTTTCAATTACACGTTTTTCAATAAAATAATATTTTCCATCACATCAATAAATTTTCCTTCATTTTCTAACCACACATTCTCTATCAATCTACTATTCTAGAATATATTCTTCCAAAATAATGTGGCTCAAACACACCCCTAATAAGTCTTAAAAAATATCTCATAATAACATGCGCAGGTTCAGTGCATTTAGTAGTAGATTACAAAGCCTATATAACTTTTGTATTTAAAATTAAAATTAAAAAAATAAGAAAAAAACATAAACTCGAGAAGGCACTAAGATGGTGTTTGGTGTAGATTAAAATCAGATTTTAAATAGATTGTGATAGAAGTTTTTAAAATGTGTAGTTGAAAAGATGTGGCTGATATTGATTGTTTGATTTTAACTTATATTAAAATCAGATAAAAATCTAGCCCAAATATGCCCTAAATATAAAAACAAACTATTATCTATGGAACCGTTTAATATTATTTGATATTGCACGATAACTTGCACTTTTATAGAATACTAGTAAGACGCACATGCAATGCATATGCCATAGTATAGTTGGTTATAAGATAGCGTAAATATATATAAAAAAAATAAAATATATTGTCTTAAACATCATTTACATTAAACTTAAAACGCTTGAAATGAATGTGACAAAAATAATATTAAGAGATTTGATTCAAAACTTATTTTCTAGACTTTGCATTTGAAAGTTTCTCTGTTCTTTATATATATATAAGATAGGTATAGATAATTAGGCGTTGATTCCCCGTTAAAAAGATAATGAAGTTCAATATTGCCGTCCTTTTTCTACCTATTGAGGTAAGACATTATGTCGTATTCATCTCGTGCTCATAGAATCTTCAATTCCATGTATCAGTTGCACCAATATTTAATTTCTTTACAAAGACACTATACATGACGTATGTAGTCAAGACTAATTAATTAATGATAATACAGTGCAGGATTTAAGACAAACCAAATGTTTCTATCAGTATTAAAATCAGAACACAACGAGAACTTCTATCATATAGGCAAAAAGAATAACAAACAATTACATAATTTCATAAATTCCTTCGAATTTCTTTTCAGCATGTTCTAATGATACCGTACTGCGTACATTAAATCAATTTAAAAAAGAAAAACAAAATAATCCACTTCATAGAGGATGTTTATCTACCAACACTGCATGATGTAGGAGGATTCTTCTGAAAATCATTGAGTTCCTTAAATATCCATTTCGACGTCATAAATTTACCTTTTTTAACCGTAAAAACTGAAGAAAAATGAAATTGAGAGAAATTGGTATGAGTATAGGGGTTGAGGGTGGGTAGAAAGGAAAAATTAATGATTATGACTTTAAGTTTAATAATTTAAGATAAAAACTAAAGAAAAATGAAATTTAGAAAAATTGGTGTAAGTATGGGAGTTGAGGGTGAGTAAAAAAGAAAAATTAACGATTATGATTATGTTTAATAATTTAATATGATTTTTATATTTAAACTTAATCGACAATATATTTATTATTATCACATTTTAATTTTTTTTTAAAAATAAATCGATCCAAATGGATATTCATATCGTGAAATATCGAATCAAACATTGTAGGAAAAATAAAATTCGAAAAAATGACATTGTAATGTGATTTAGATTGAAAAGAAACATAAACAATCACAACTTTACGTTTCACAATTAATATAAAATTATTTTTGATATTTAAAATGTATTGACAATATATTTATCGTGACCACACTTCAACATTTCCAACAAATCTTAAATAGCTTAAAATGCTTATTTGTAACTTAAAATATCGAATCAAATGTATAAAAAAATCGGTTTAGACGACTTGGTCGAGCCAAAAAGTCATACGGTTCGGCTAGCGACTTATGAACAATAATGAGAGAATATATTTTTTTATTTATGTAGGATATGCCTAATATACTGGAATAATTATCAATTTCGCCCTCGTTTGGTGGCCATTATTTACCAAAAACAATGTTTTGAATAGTAAATTTTTGGAGCATGCGAGATTAAAAAGTAGGAAAAAGAGTTTTGAATTACGTGTAGAATAATTTATTATTTGAATTTGTTGTTGAAAATGAGTACGTATAAAAAAAAGAATTTTAATTTAAAAGCAATAAAACCGCGGCAATACGTGTGTGTTTACTTATGTGTGTGTATTTATAGAGAGTGGGCATTTTGGGGAATTCATACTTTTGACTTATAAGCAGTAAGAAGTGATTGGCTGAAAACAATGAGGGGCCCATTTAGGGTTTTAACAGGCGGGTCGGGTTTGAAGTTAGAGTGGACCTGATATGGTTTGAGGATGTTTTGTTTGCACGGCTTCTACGAGCCCGTTTGATATTATTAAAATTCAATTAAAACTGAAAATATAGTCGTTATTAGATCTTACTCGTCTAATAAAAGTCAACAATAATGACTAATTTTTCAATTTTAATCCGATTTTAATATCTAACAAACATGCTTTATATTTTCTCTACCATCCACAAAGAAAAATTATGAATTTAAGGGGTATTTCTAGGTTGAGAAATGGAAACAAATTAGGTTAAAAGACAATTTTTATGTTATAAAATTAAAGGAATAAGAAAGAAACAAAAGAGAAGAAGAAGTAGTGGGAGTCAAAATTTTAGTGTGTATTTTATTGAGCATTATATTCAAAATTAGTTACAATCAAATAGACTCTTCTAGAGCATGTATTACTTATTTAACTATTCTGATAAGATCAAAAAACTATCAATAATTATCCTATAATTTTACAATACTTTCTCTTTGATGATTATTTGTACAACAAATGTCAAATAAAAAATTTAGTTTGACAGAAATTCGATGAAATAAAAATGCCAGGAAAAATTATAAATAATTATACCAAAATTAGGGTAATAAAATGACATCTCGTTAAAATCTTGTCAAGAAAATTTAATGAGACAATTTGATTGAAGAAAAAAAGAGTACATATGCTCCCCCAATTTCAACGAATCCATGTATTGTACGCCAATATTTTCATTAGCACAATTTAAGTGAAGTGTGTTTCATATTTTCTTGTTATAGCATTTGAGCAATATTCTTCATATGATACATTTTAACCTTTGATGACTTTACTAACATAATAATTCAAAAAGCAACCCTTATTTTCATTAGGAGTCTCAAAACATAAAATAGTATTATTATGAAGGTAAATGTTTTATAAGTCATGGACATTAGGTATACAAAGAATATACCCCGTCAAAACTTTATTAGGAAAAACCCTGTAGGAAAAATTATAATGAAGGAAAAATAGTATATTATTCTTTTAAAATACGTCACAAAAATTGTCTCATTAAAAACATTATTAGGAAAATTCAATATGACAAAACCTTGGTCAAGGAAAAAGAGTACAACATGTATTTATTTTTCTATGATATTATGACTTGAATTATGCGCTTCGTGCATATTAAATGTTTCAAGAATAACCTTAATAGTCATACTAGATAAGTTGACTATAATTGCCTTACAAATTTCATGCATTGTCCGGATAATAAGATACAGACTTGTGATTGCATACACTAGCTGATTGTGAAAATCGCTATGTTGAGATTTATGCATTGCATATTACGGTTTCATTTTTTTCATTTCTCTTTTCATAAGTATACACCTTTAGATTTTCATATCGTATAATTCAATTTAAATAGAATTGTTTTATTTTATATGGCCAATTATTTCTTCAATCGATAAGATTTAATAAATTTATATATCCTCGCTATTTATAATATGAAGTGATACATTGTGTACAAAAGTGTTGTCCATAAAATTTTCTTTTCATATCTGTTATTTCTCATAACGACATAACTTATTGAAATATCTTTAATTCCAATATTTCAAATACTTGATCTATTATGCAAGTTTATAATTATTTACGTCTATACGTTGATTGTATTCACGCTTCAGGCATGTCATAGATATATCAAATATAATATTAATAAATTGTCTTCACAGGACATCAATTCGAGTTGGAGTATTTAAAATGATGTGTGAAATATTGTTGATCTCTTTAATTAATAAATACATTTAAACAAAATTTTGAACTTTTTTTTTTTTTGAGGATCAAGATAATGTAATTATACATTATGTACATAATTTTTCAACTTCTTAATTCCCTTCTCGATGCGGAGAAAATTATTTAGTCAAACTGATAACCCGCAAACCGCGTTATATCATATCCCTAGGCATTCTACTATATACAATCGCTGACCACAATCTTTGGTTTGCAGCACTTGTCCTACATACAAAATCCATTGTTTTTTCACCTTAAAGTTATGCTTGCACTGATATGATTCGGGATGCGCCAGCAATTATCAAGATTTTGATGATTGTTGGAGGGAGAATAGAGTCAAGTTCAAAACTTTAAAGAGTTGATAATCTGGTCATTTACATGTTCGAGCAACGTAGTCCATAATATTGAAGAAAACAAGCCAATTGTCAAGTAACACGTTGGGGATGAAAGTTGAAACGGGTTGGAAAGCACTCGAATTTTTAATTTTAGTTTGAGACCCACTTTTAGCATAGAATAAGTTCTAATTTGAAGATTTGTATTTCTAGAATATTTGTAACCCTTGACGTAAGCTTTCCAAAATATTTTGAATCACCTCAATCGGATATCGGGAGTGGAATATATGACCAAAATACTGAAAGCTGTGCGGATCCAGGAAAAACTATTTTGACGCGAATTTCTTTATTTTGTTAGAATTTTAGTTTAGGTAAGATTTTTGTAATCTTTAAAGTGATATTTTCATTTTTCCATATTTTTCTAGGTTTAGTATAAAGAGAAAACCTTATTTCATTGTAACAAGAACTTTTTTTTTAACATAATGAAATATGGAGATTTTCTCTTTTCTTGTTCTTCATAAACATTTGAACCTATCAAATATATTATTATATTTATGACGTTCAATCCTAGAACTTATGAAAGGATTAGGGACCCTTTGTGACGTTCGCAAATCGAGATTCATTGGTTTTGTAATCAAGAGGTCATTAAAACTTTATTTTTGTTTAGTTGTTTGGTTCAATAATTTGCCAGTCGAGATTCTGCCGTCTACAATCTGAATTTTGGACTTTCCCGACGTTTTCAATTAATTTTGATATTTCCACGCTCAGGGCCGGCCTTGGCCCAAGGCCACTAAGGTAGTGGCATTGGGCCACAAATTATTAGGGGCCACAAAAAAAAAAAACCCAATACACCATTGGGCTAAAAAAAAAAACCTCCCAGGCCCAGCCCAAAAAGAAAAGGCCCAATAAAACCCCCCATCAGTCTTCATTCTTCTTCTTGCCTCTTCACGCCTCTCGTCTCTCTACTCTCTGCATGACTGCACTGCATAAGTTTAGACTCGCCGTTTCTAGCTTTAATCTCGTCGTTTCCTCTTCACCAATCACTCTCTTCACCGCCGCTACATCCGTCTCGGCGTCTCGCTACTCTCAAACCTCCGCAGCCGTCCGCCACCAAACCGCCGTCTTACCATTCCGTGTGATTCTACTCTACTTCCAATCACTTTTCTCTCTCTCAGGTATATTGCTATAATGCTATAGTGTATGTATTCAGTATTTTGGAGCTTGATGTTGAAACTGAAATATTATAACTACTGACTTTACCAATACCATGTTTGAATGTTTCAATTCTGATAATTTAACAATTAATTCATAGTATTGTATAATTGTATTGGGCCTATTGGCATTGCTTTAGACTTTAGTATTGAAGTCGTTACTGCTTATTGGAAATTTGGAACTCATTTGGCATTTAGCAATTTGAATTTGTACGTGAGCAGAGTAGTGGATTGCTGTGTTTGGAATTCCTTAAATTGAGATTGGTGAAATTGGAATTAGTTAAATTAAAGGCCATGTCTTCTCTTTAGGTGAGATTGTTTAAGTGATTAACGCATTAAGCCATTTGATTTCAACCCCAGATTGAGATAATTATGCAGCCATTGGGATTCCCATTTGTTTAAATATGTTTTTTTACAGTCTCAACTTCCATTTGCTGTAATAGTTTTTGTTATTGTTATTTTAGTTATTTGCTCAATGAGACTTTGTTCTTATCGTTCATAACTACATATTTGCAGCTTATTTATTATTGCTGAGGCCTAAGTGACTAAGTCCTTTCTTGCACAGAGAATTGGAAAAGTATGAGAATTTTCAGACATATCAAACAAGTTCTATTGCTCTTTGCTTATACCTATGTCTACTAGAAAATTTGAATTTGGATGTGCCAAAAGAAAAAGGAAACAAAAGGTTGAACAATTGATTAAATCTCAAGAGGGAGCACTTGATAAGTTTTTTAGTAGCAATAGACAAACATATAACGAGGACGTAGTCATTGAAGAAGAGTTTAACGAGAATGATAATATAAATAATACAATTGAAGAAGAACATTGTTTGATCAATGAAGAGGACGCAAAGGTATTTACTGACAGAGATAATGTTGCATTTTCCCATGACCTTATTGATCCAGCAAATTGGGGAAATATGAATACGAATTTAAGAGATTTAATTGTAACGAAAGGTCCTATAAGAGAAAATGATGTGATTTTTCCGAAAGATGTAGCAAATCGACACTTCTCATACATATTACGTTCGACGATTACCTAATGGAGAGAAGCATGATAGAAAATGGTTGATATATTCAAAAAGTTTGGATAAAGTATTTTGCTTTTGTTGTAAGCTATTCAAGAACGAGGGAATCCGATCTCAATTGGCACATGATGGAGTAAGTGATTGGAGAAAAAATTAAAATGCATGAAGTAAGTTGTGACCATTTCAATAACATGAATAGATGGATTGAAATGGAACTAAGATTTGAAAAAAGTGAAACAATTGATAAAAGTGTGCAATAACAAATCAATAGAGATAGAGAACATTGGAGACAAGTATTTGTGAGAATAGTATCTGTGGTGAAAACTCTTGCCGAAAATAATTTAGCATTTCGTGGAGATAATGAGAAGATATACCAAAAAAATAATGGTATCTTCTTAGGCATAATTCAAATGATTGCTGTGTTTGATCCCGTAATGCAAGAGCATGTTCGTCGAATCTAAAATAAAGAGATTCATTATCATTATCTTGGACACAAAATTCAGAATGAGTTGATACTCATGCTAGCAAGTGAGATAAAAAAAACAATCATTAAGAAACTTAAAAGTTCTAAATACTTTTCTGTTATACTTGATTGCACTCTCGATACGAGTAACGAAGAACAAATGACTATAGTATTGAGGTACGTAGATATTTCAGCAAGTCGAGTAAAGGTTGAAGAATTTTTTTTAGGGTTTTTATCGGTGGACGATACATCTGGTAATGGACTTTTTGATGAACTTGTGGGTGCTTTGAATAATCTAGAACTTGATATTGATGATATAAGGGGTCAAGGCTATGATAATGGTGCTAACATGAAAGGAAAACATAAAGGAGTCCAAAATAGACTATTACAACTAAATCCTAGAGCATTCTACACTCCTTGTGGGTGTCGTAGTCTTAATCTTGCACTTTGTGATATGACTGCTTGTTGTTCAAAAGTTGCATCTTTCTTTGGGGTGGTGCAACATTTATACACTTTATTTTCATCATCTACTAAACGGTGGAAAATCTTCAAAGAGAATGTAAATGGTCTTACCCTTAAACCTTTGTCACAAACTCGTTGGGAAAGTCATATTGAAAGTGTTAAAGCGATAAGATTTCAAGTTCCACGGATAAAAAAAGCTTTACTTCAATTGGCAAATGTAGATGATCTTAAGACAAAAAGTGAGGCAGAGAGTTTGGTAACACATGAAATTGAGAATTTTGAATTCTTGCTTGGAATGATTATTTGGTATGAAGTGTTGAATAATGTTAACAGAGTAAGCAAACATTTGCAAGCGGAAGACATGCATATTGATGTTGCTATAAACCATTTACAAAGGCCCATTTCATTTTTCAAAAATTATAGAGAATTTGGGTTTGAAATGGCCATGGTTGATGCTAAAGAGATTGCAAGTGAATTAGAAATTGAACCGATATTTCGTGAAAAAAGGGTTATACGTAGAAAGAAATAGTTTGATGAGATTTTTTATGAAGAAATAACACAATCAGCTGAAGAGTCTTTTAAGATCAATTATTTCTTATATATAGTCGATCAGACTCTATCATCACTTCAGAATAGATTTGAGCAATTTCAAAAATATGATGATATTTTTGGATTTTTATTTGATGTGAAAAGACTTAAATCTATTGATGATGATGGATTGAAGTGTTCATACATTAACATTGAAAATTATTTGAAGCATAATATGGTTTCTGATATTGATGGGGTATAATTATATTCTGAATTGAAAGTTTTACGGGAATCGATACCTGCAGAAATTATTGGAGCAATTGATGTGTTGGATTACATTAAGAGAATTGACTATTGTTTTGCAAATGCTTAGATTGCTTATAGAGTATTATTAACTATTCTTGTCACAGTTGCCTCTACTGAAAGAAGTTTTTCAAAGTTGAAGTTGATTAAGTCTTATCTTTGATCAACTATGTCACAAGAGCGATTGAATGTATTAGCTATGATTTCTATTGAAAAAAATGTGTTGGAACATCTTGATTTAAGTAGTTTGATTACTGATTTTACATCTCAAAATGTGAGAAGGTTAAATCTTATGCTAGTCTAATCTCTCGAGTTGTGAGAGAAGTTTTAACTTGCTACTCTATCTTTTGAATTATATAAAGTCTTCTTATTTAATATAAAAGTGTTATTCATTTAAATATTTAAATTTTGCTACACTTGTAAAAAAATGATTATGTTGAAGGGCCCCATTTCAATTAGTCGCCTAAGGCTTCTAAATTCTCAGGGCCGGCCCTGTCCACGTTGATCCCATACTCGGGTTCGCGTCATGCATGCTACAAGAACACCATCATTCGATCTCTTTCCGTTTTAGGTTAGAACATTTGCAACTGTCTTTATATCATCCCATTGTCAACATTTATACGAAAGTAGTCTCCAACAGTAGCTTGGTTAGTACATGATCGAATGATCAGAGAATTTGAATGATACAATCAGTAACAACTGGCTTATTTGATGCCTCGATGTTTTCTTCAAATGGTTAGTCATAGAGAAAGCAAGTTTGAGATCGACTAACAAATCCATTGATCACGAAAAGCTTGAAATATATGAAAAGGGTAAATTCAATTTCAAAGGAGCAAAAAATATATGAAACCCTTAATTTTGTTGGTTCTATTGAATTTAGGGTGCTTTATTGGAGGCCTAAAAGGATTGGTTCACAGAAAAGAATATTGAAGAAATGTTTGGACAGGGTTTTATGTCCCTTTAAATTATTTAGTTTTTATTCTAAGCCTGCCAATACTGCAAGTAGTCCAACTGAAAATGATTTTTTGCATATGTATTTTTGTTTGATTTTCTGCTTATTTTGAGGGCTGCTACAGTTTCTATTGGAATTTTCAATGTAAAAACTAATGATGGATTTTAGTGGAATTAAATTATAACTATTTTCTTCTACCTGTTTGGTGCACATTTTTATGTGACGGGGAATATGTTGTTGAAAAAGAAGGAAAAATTATTCACGTGATGGAAAATATTATTTTATTGAACAATGTGTTGTTGAAAATGAGTAGAAAAATGAAAATGAAAAAAAATAATGTGGCTCAAACATGGGCTAAGATTGGATACAGTTCGTCCTATGTTACACCTAGATATAGGTGAATGAGTTAATTCACTTGCGTCCTATACTACTAATTCTCAATCGATTGTATAAACCCATTTCATTCCGTGTGCATGTCGTGACATTTCATTGTAATGATACTAATGAAAGGTCGTATTTGGTCTTAAAAAGAAGCAATGTACAATGACATCCCATTGTGCAAAATCCAATAGCAATATTACAAGGCTAATAAACAATACTAGAAATCAATATGATTGAATTTTATCGAGTTCTTGAACATAGCGTGTCGTCGAAGATTATGCTCAAGAAGCTACATTTCATTCTAAAAGAATGAGTATTTAGAGTGTGTTTGGGTCACATTATTTTGAAAAAATGCATTCTGGAATAGTAGATTGATTGAAAATGTGTGATCGAAAAAGAAGGAAAAGTTATTGATGTGATAGAAAATATTATTTTATTAAATAATGCGTGGTTGAAAATGAGTAAAAGAATGAGAATGAAAATTTTAATGTGTACTAAACATGGACTTAATTATAAATGGATCCTTGCAAGTGACTTTTTGACGCAAAGCTGAACGATTTTTTATCTATTTTTGACATAAATGCAGCCAAAAACTGAATGGGGACCCAAGTGAGACAAATGGTAATGTTTGAGGACTGTGAGTGAGAATTTCTGTAATTTAAAAAGTCTCCTTCCCTCGATTAACCAATTTCAAACTTTCAAAAAACCCCCCTTTCCATTTGTTTTCAGTTCAGCTCCTGAACCCCTCACTGGTCCAGAAATTAAACCAAATCAATGGCGCCGGCGATGGCATCCACGGCAGCATCCGGGTCAGAAGAACAAGGCCCGACGCTGAAACTCATAGTGGAAAAGGGCCCACTTTCGGGCCAAACCTTCGACTTCAGATCCGGATCTCGGATCCAAATCGGCCGGGTCGTCCGCGGTAACAGTATAACTATCAAAGATGCCGGCATTTCCTCCAAGCACGTAGTAATCCAATTTGCACCAAATTCGCATCAGGATCCTGGCCCGAAAAGCTGTCAATGGACCATAGCGGACCTCGCGTCCTCAAATGGCACCATCTTGAACGACGCCAAGCTCGAACCCGCCGAACCCTGTGTTCTATCTGACGGTGACGTTGTCAAGATAGGTGAGCTGACTTCGATTAGAGTCAAATTTGAAGAGACAGGTCGCGAAGGTGAGGGTAATGTTGGAAAAACTAGGAGAAATCCGAGGCGAGGGGCAGCGGCTCAAGGACAGAAGGTGGTGGAATTGGCGGTGATTGATGAGGATTCCGAGTTAGGGATTGATGATAGATTGGGGGATAGGAATAATTTGAGGGGAAGGGATAGAAGCGGAAAAGATGTGGTTATGGAAAATGAAGGTGGAGAATTGGGGAAGAATGACGAGGGAAAGGTGCGTGGAAGGAGGACTCGGGGGTCGAATATGGCCTTGGACAATAGTTGTGAAGAAATGGGGAACGAAACAGAGAATGTGGGGAAAGTGAGTGTGAGTTTAAGGAGGAATAGGAGTGCCCAAATGGAAGTGAATTCAGGGGCTTTTGAAAATGGCAAAGAAGAAATTGCTGAAGAAATGGAATTTTTAGGGGAAGTTAAGGGGAAAGGAGGGAGGAATGTGAGCACAAGGAGGACTAGAAGTTCAAAAGAGGAAGAGAAGTTGGAAGATTTGGATGAAATTAGGGATGGACCGAGTTTGATGAAAGCAGGGCAGAGAGGAGGGAGTGTTAGGAGCACAAGGAGTTCAAGAAAGGAAGAAAACATCTGTGATACTGGATTGGTTGTCAATGAGGGTAGAAAGACAAGGAAAGGTACAAGAGCCAAGAAGAATTTACCTGTAGAAACAGCTGAAGAGGAAAAAGCGGTGGAAGAAATGAATGTGAAGCATGAAATGTGCGAAGGAGAGAAAGTGAAATTAGAAGAAGATGGAGTTGATGGGTTGGTGAAGGAGGGGACAAATTTGGGAAGAGAAGGTGATGCTGGATTGGCTAGTACCTCTGGGACGAAAGGAAGCAGTGCTGAAGTAGATAGGGAGGAAATGGTAGATTTGGACACGATGACACTTGGGGAATGGTTTGATTATTTGGAAGTTTACCTTCCTAAACAAATCATCGATGTCACAGAGGAGATGATTTTGGAGATGAGGCATAAAGCAGAGAAACTGCATGAATTTATGTTGCTAGAGAAGAATGCTAAGCAGAAGGATGGGGTGGCTATTGGCTAGATACCGAACTAACTTCTGCAGTTTGAGCTTTATGGTAATTTGTAACTGCATTAATCAC
Organism: Fraxinus excelsior; assembly: GCA_019097785.1. Lineage (NCBI taxonomy): Eukaryota > Viridiplantae > Streptophyta > Magnoliopsida > Lamiales > Oleaceae > Fraxinus > Fraxinus excelsior. The sequence goes on along the minus strand of CM032634.1, from coordinate 31,561,086 downwards.
CTTTTAATGCTTTATATTATCAGAAACTTTTGGTGGATTAACTGTACATTTCTGCATGTGTGCACATATTTTGCTTAGTGTCCATACTCCATAGTTCGGTGATGATTATGTTGTTGAACCAGTTATGCAGATTGTCAAATAGGTTTACCATCCAATGTGATGGCTGTGGTTTAATCTTATGTATGTTACACTCGATCAATTTAGTACATTGGGGAAATATTGGAACTATTCGAACAGTAATCTGCCAGCCAAACTTTCAAGGTGCCATATTGGCTAGAATTGGTTTCTATGTCATGTTCTCAAGTCATTGTCAAGTTGGTGCAATTTATTCCCATACAAGGTGAGGTTCTAGAGAACACAAATCAATCCATCCTCTCTTTGATTTCCTTTATTACTTTTCCAATTGATAATTGTAAAATGCAAATGCTTAACTTGTATTGTGTTCATGCACAAATTTGATTTAATTCAGGAAACCCAACTAAAGATGAACCATTTGAAACTAAATATAGATTTTGCCAAGAAGAGTGTTTTGGTAGTTTTGTGCTCAGCAGGGTTGAAAACATTGAATAATGAAACATTTAATAATTGATCAAATTTAAGTTCAAGTTGGGTTTGTCAAGTCGCGAAGTTGATTTTGAGAAATCAGAAGTGTAGTGAGTTGGCCTGTCCATTGGGTTTGTTTACTTGGATAATGTTTCTGGGCTGGTTGAGTTCTAAAACCATATCAAATGGTACATGCAGACAATAGCTTAACTGAATTAGGAGCCTTGACATAGATTAAAGGAGAGAAATAACGTAATGGAGGAAAAACTGATGTTAGTTATCTTTCTACAAAAGAACCTCAAATCTTAAGAACAAGGGGATAGAATCAATTAATTTTTTTAAAAAATTCTATCGTCTGCTTTGGAGAATGCCTTGCTTAGCTTTGATATAGACAGGAATAGTCACTATTGAATTGGGTAGTACAAGTTTTGCATGCCCGAATTTTTGTTTTCTGTAACATGCTGATCAGTTGATAAAGATAGATTACATCTCATTCTTTTTTCACTGCAGTAGAAGTTGGCCTTTGTTTGAAGTCCTCTTTTTGCCGAGAAAAAAAAAACTGATTTTGGTTGTTTTCACTTTTAATTTGTTTGGTGGCTTCTTATGTTTTTGTAAAGCAAAGGCATGTCATCATCAGTATGTTTTCTCTGGTTAAGGTGTCTTTAGTGCCTGCTGTATCATTGTGCTGTTCAGTTTTAATTGCTTATGGTCTCTACTTACAAGTTTCTATGTAAAAAATAGAAAGAATTGGAGGATTTAAATTTGAAGCACAAAATTAATAGATTTCTTCTGTACATAACCTGTATATCGAAAAAATGAAAAAAAATTCTGCTAGGTCACTATTCTTAATGTCGTAATTTATCGACTCAATTCCTTGAACTTGGAGCCAAGGGCATCATGGAGGTTGACGACGTAACAATTAGGGTTGTAAGCAAAAACCGCCAAATCGGAAAATTGAACCGAAACCGCATTTTAGAAATCGTCGGTTTGGTGCCACGTGGACCCGTCAAAGAAATGGTTTTGAACCAAACCAAACCGGTCAAAAACGGTTTGGTTTAGATTTGAGAATTTTAATTGCGATTTAAAACTAAACCGGATTGGCGAAAAAATATATAAAAATAATGATTTTTTTTGAAAATTCATCTAAATATGCAAAATTCAATAGTTTTGTCATTTGTGTGTATTTTTATCAATTTATAATTTTCTATTATATATATATATTATTATTACCAAATAATCCTAATTTATATCTTATAATCTCAAGACTAACATAATTTATCAAAAATCATTTTCCTCTTTAGAATTCAAATTTCCACGGTTGCTTTTGAGTTTGCATTCTCACATGGAGGTCAGATACTTGATTCCTTTAGGAGTTTATTAGGTGCAAGAATGATTGAGACTTGTATATGCGGAAAGAATTTGTTTCAAATTAAAAATGAGCATATAGTGCTGCACTAATATTTAGATGAAGTGAAAGCATTTAATGATTCAACGAAAGTTGTGGCAGGTGGTTTATATTTTCTATTACCATATTTTTAAATATTCTCTTATCTATTTAGTATCTAATTCTATGATGATATAACGAATGCATTTGTTTGACAATGGAGACTATGAATCACGTGTGACAACAATTGTTGTTTGAGTATATGCGAGAAACTGAATTCATAACAATATACAACGGTAAACTTGTGTAATTGTTATGTTTAGATATTATAAACAATTGATTTATTATTATGGTTCATTATTCTCTCTATTTAATCAGTAGTTTTGTTTTTTCAGATATGATGATTACGATATCTTCTTGAACATCATTATATTTTTTTGGACTTTATATTTAGTTTAGTAAACTTGTATTGTAACGTTATCGTAACGTCTTACCCTAAAATGATAAACAAAAACTATATTTTAGTTTATTATGATTTCACTTTGATTTAGTTGGTATTTAAATTTGTAGTAGATATATTTAGTTTGTTTTAGATTTATTTCTAGTAAAATATAAATATATATTGAATTCAATGAATTAATGTCATAAAAGTAGACAGACAAAAAAATATACGGTGAAATCGGCGGTTTAAAATCGGAACAAACCGTTAGGTTTAGGTTTGAGTTTTTTTCAAACCGTTCAAAATGGTTTGGTTTAGGTTTGAGTTTTTCTCAAATCGGTTTAAACGGTTTGATTTGAAAATTTGTCAAAAATCGTAAAAATCGGATCGCTTATACCCCTAGTAACAATTGTCACTGGTGCAACAGTAGCGGGTAGATCACGGCAAATTAAACATAAAAGTAATGGTCTTTGGATTCATTAAAAATAAAAATAAAAATTATTTTATATTTACTTCAAAAATGATATGTCCATATTATTTTATGTGAATTTTACTAATTTTTATTGCTAACCATGGTGTGATTGTTGTATTTAGTTTTGATATTTTTATTTTAAAAAGTCAATCTTGTTAAAAGAAATTCAAAATTTTATATGTTGAATGTTGTTTTAATATTGAGTAACATGATATTTACACTTAAAATGCTCGTGTAAGCTATTGGTGATTTGTTTGAGAATTTCAATCTCTCGTAAATGATCAAATTTTTTATTTGAGCTATAATATCATATTGAGTATTAGGAACCCATCTTAAATTATCGATGTTATTAAGAGGTGCTCATAGCACAAATCCTTGTATATATGATTATTATTTCTTATTTGGTTTACTGTATAAACTTAGCCATACATAAGAAGGGTTTCGAAGTCATCAAAAGATATTACATATTTCTTTTTATGAATAGTTCCTTTCCCTTTATAATACTGTCTACAAGGGGAAGGAAGTATTTAGGGACAAATAACCAAGGAAAATTGCATTACTTAATCATAAAAGCAAGCATTAACTGGGGTGGGGGCTTAGAGACGATATAAAGTACAAAGACTCATTCTTTTACAACAAAACACATATTATACCTAACTGCTATTCTATTTGGTCATTAGTTTTGCCAGACAAGTGCCTTCACACTTCGAAGAGTTGACATAACCTCAAGAAAAATCAAGTAGACTAGCCAAAGAGGTTTCGAAGTCAATTGCTGGTCATAATCTTGCTCATATAAAACGAGGCCGAATATCTAAGTCTGTGTTCTCGACTCATCTAATGTTGTCATTCAAAAACACATCACTCATCATTTTGTATGGTCACATATAAGGCTAGGGATGAGTGTCTTAATTGTGCAACCAATGATATTACCAGGTGCAGATGGAGGGGGCAACCCTAGGCTAAACTGCCCTAAAGCCCATTTTGATTTTTATAGGTAATTGTTTTTATATATAAATTCTTTTCTTCTATGTATTATCCCAATATAATTTTTTTTGTTGATTCCGTCTTTGAATACTACGTTAAAGTAGTTATCATGATATTTTGTACTTCCGATGTTCACGGAGGAGATTTTAACCAATGAGAGCCCTCAAGATAACACTTGTTACCGTCTAAGATTTATCTACTAGAGTTACCTTCTCTCCCTAAAAGTCCGCATTTGATAACCACTTCTAAATACGCAAAATAGGTTATATATAATTGTATCAATATAAGTAACCACAATTCTCATTTAACATGGTATCCCCTTCAAAATACTACACTTTTTAATTCGTTTTATCAATTAGCAACAAGCTTTTAGATTTCATATCAGACCTTTTTTTTGGGGGGGAAAAAGGTCCCATTTTCATGTCTATTGTGATAAAAACTTGAATTATATATACCTTCAGCTTGGCTATTAAATCAAATGATTCTAAATGGGTTGATATTGGAGTGGCATTGAATGCATTTCCCAATATCTGTTAGTTTGCATGCTACCCACAACGATTTTGCTAATTGTATATTTCAAGTGTAAAGTATAAGGTTCACATTATGTGATGTATTAAATTAGTGCCATTGATTGTTTAAAATGTTGTTAAAATCAATGAATTAAAAGTTGTCATTTCATAATAATATTAAACTTGATGTATATGTTTCACAATACGCCCATGTTTCAAATATCATCATCACATTTCCTTAAATTCATGGAATGACAACTCAAAGACACGACATTTACATGCTTCGAAATCCTTACCTCTTAGTCCTTGAAATAGTACAAAATTGTATTTGGTCTGCCTTACATTCTATCATTGAACTTGATTTAAAATTAAACGATTAGATATAGCGCCCGTTTGGCCCTCATTTTTTCTACAGTATCGCCTGACAAATTGACAATTTTTTTTTTTCTAAAATTTGGAAACAAACACTGGCCTCAGGTGACAGAAAAGGTACGGTTGAATACTGACATCACATGTATTATTTGGTGACTTTCAATATCAAATATTTCATTTTCTGTTTTTGCCCTTCATTTACGTCCACTTTCACACAAAAATAAATTTGACGTAAATTTTTTTCACACTGTTTGGCTCTTCTGCACAAAAAAAAAAAATGATTGTCCCGACCTTTTTTGAAAACAATAATTTTGACCAATTCATTATTCATGCGCAATTAGGAGAAATTTTATGTAGACATTTTCCTTGACGTCGACAAGTTAATTGAAATTCCAAACACATGAAGCCTAAGGAAAAAAATTATACTTCTAGCTTATTGTTAACATAGCGCTTGTGCCATATAATTGCGCAGTTGTAGCCACGGTATATCCTCCTCGACAATTGCATCTTGCTCTGCAGCAATTTCATCTTTTTTCATCTAGTAGGTCTATCTCAATTTCATCGTCATCCACTTCTTCCGCTCGTATAAAGTCCTCATCCATCCTACCGTTTCTCCGGAGGAAGTTATGTATTCCCATAGTCGCAACGACCACGGTGGTCTGCGCTTGCATATTGTAACCATGCATTCAATCAAGAATCTTTCATCTTTGTATCCAAATGCCGCACGCACGCTCGATAACATTACGGCGCGACGAGTGATGGAAATTAAACCATTAACGTGCATTTCGAAAACAAAGACGTTTCCCATCTGTAGAATTACCAAACTCTTGAAAGTGATATCGAATGTCAGAACCCTTATACAGAGCCATATACCTAGGCCTATGTGCAAACCCGGAGAAATCGACCTCCGGACTATGTACAACTCGGGCCAAGATGCGACTGTCATGTGTGTTCCTCGTGGTTCCCGGTAGTACAAAAGTGAAACAAAGATTAAAGTCGTAGGCCTCCAAAACATTCTGTGTTGGAATTCCCTTCTTACAACTAAAGTTTTCCCTTCTATGTCTTGGCAGCACAGCTCTGACACGAGTTCCGTCGATTGCACCGATGCAATCTTGAAAGAGGGGATAGCGGTCCGAATTCGGGTGATGGTGTGCTACACCTTCGTTGTACCTTGGATATGGTTTTATCATGTTTGCCGAGAATGCGAGGCATGCGCGTAGAATAAAGTCTGAACTTGACGATATCCTTTGCCGTGTGCTAATATGCACAAGAACATCCCGACCTGTTTGTATATATCGATATTTGAACTAGTCGAAACACCGTACTTGTCACACAATATATACGCGAAGTGCATAAATATGGGAGGATATGTCCTGAACTCTTGAAAATGTGTTTGTGGATAAATGTGAATATTTTGTAGCATGAAAATGTGGCCGCATCGCGTTGTCGGAAACAAATATCGACATGCTATATTCGGGGCCAAGAACTCACGAATAATGCGTTCAGCTATTCTACAATATTTAAGCTACGTGATTATATCCTATTCGAACTCTGCATAACAGCTTCGTCAGAACTCATATCGGAATCGGGCATATACTCGATATTGCAATCTTATTCGGAACAGAAGCACGTTGCTGAGTTGTTGGACATCTATGTGATGTGATTAGTATTTAGTTACGAACGTAGTGAGATCGAAAATGAACACGAACAAATGCACTTACAAAGAAACTCGTGCTACGCTTTAGACTCTTTGATTATTTACAGATGATGCATATGTGAATGATATATGCATGAATGATGATTTGATTTATAGACAGAAACTTGTATAATAATGAGCTTGTGGAAACAAATTACCTCCAATAAATGGGAATGTCACATTTGAGTTGTTTTTGCAAGGAATATATTCCCTGCAAAAGCTACCTTTCAAAGTTGACATAATTATTGTAAAAAGGCATGCCCGTAAAAAAATAATAATAATTAATTTCAACGTTTTCCACACTACACACATGTTTACAACAAACTTGAAATGTCTTCGACATAACAATAAAAAGTTCATGAACCAATGTACAACTTGAAGAAACAAATAAAATCCATAACATGAAGATCCCGTAGGAGGGCATATGATTAGCGGTCATAGTTTGCACGGGTTGGACTGATTGTCGGTGTCTTCGCAACATGGAACGAGTTCTTATTTTCACGCACGCGTAAGAACTACAACGTAAACAGGTGTAGCGGTGAGCCTTCCTCCACATGGCCAGAAGACAGCAGTTTGCTCACGCACTCATCGACCGAAAAGTCTGCATTCTGATGAGATCTCGCAATCGAGGCAAGATATGTTCCAACACTAATCATATGCTTAAGAGAAGCAGAAACCTCTAGAGCCATACTTTTTTTTCTTTCCTTTTTCCTTCCTAGATTTGAATTTCCTTTTGTCCCCGCCTGTTTCCCGAATATATTCATAGATGAGTGACCTCTATTAACGATGGGGCTGTCATTAGAATCAGCTCCTTCCGCGTTGATGGGAAACTTGTCGCATCCGTCACTATCTGTACCCAAATCAAAACCCTACTGTGACAACTTTGTTGGTGACAACACATACTTTGTTGAATCCCCAGTGTTGCCAAACAATTTATCGTACGTGTCATAGATCTCAGAGCAGTCTCTGTTTTTGTACTTCGCATATTTCTGGTTCTTCTACATGAAGGAGTTACCGTCAAAGTTGAAGCAGAAGAAGAAACAGAAAATCATTCAACTTAATGATACATAACCTGCCCAACAACAAAATGTGAGGATTTGCGAGGTATTGAGAGGATGAATAATAAGTGCGCACAACCCTTACCTTGATTTTAGCTTTCCACCAGTGCTCAGGGGCGACAATTGTACCCGTGCCGGAGTGGTATTCAATACCATTGCATCGTAGCAGCTCGAAGAGGTGCTTGTGCTCTGTTCGCAGTTTAGTCCAATAGTTTTTTAACTGCGAGATCGTCCAATTCTTGCCAGCTGATCTATTGAACAATTTACAGAGACGTTGCCATCCTTTCGTCGAGAAGCATTTGCCTCGTCGGTGACCTTCGGTAATGACAATTTCGCACGTTAAGATGAAGATTTTGTGCTCTCGCGGATCCCATTTTGCAGACTTCTGGAGAACGGGTTCAGGGTCCTGCAAGTGCGAGGACGCATGGTCGAAGTGGTAAGGAAAACCACTTCTGTATCGCTGCAACGGGAAAAGTTGAAAAAGGATAAGCTCACAATTCAAATAACCGAAATACAAAACTGTTCCAATTCACCAATTCCCCCAACTTCAATCATTTGTGAACTAATCCTAAATTATTAAGACACTCAGGAAGGGTGATGAGGAAGACCGTGCTTGTTTTCATTCAACTAGCATCCTGTGCGGAATATCACATCACAAAAAATGCCCAATTCCCTGGTTGTACACTCAGTAAGTTCGAAACAGAAGAAATCCATAATCCATGTTCTCTCCGGAGGTAAGACGTTGTTGAAGTCATATGTATAAAATTTTTATGAAATATATATGCATGGTGATATGCAGTGGACAAAAATGAGAATGCCTTGATGTACCATTGTAATAAATTTGAAATCTATATTTTAAAGGTAATCAACAGTGGGCAAATCGAAAGCAGAAACCATGTTTGAAGATGAGACTGCTCATCGTGTGTTTGGGATAATATTGCCGATGGGGTCCTTCATTGGCCATCTCAGAGGTCTTCGCGTTTGTGTTGTTGTCATAGGTGGAAAACGAAAATGAAACTGATGGACTAGGAGTCGAGAAATCGATGGTACAACACGATACACCATGGAGGAAGGGAGCGGGGACTGGGGACTGTTTATTTCCCGAGTATTCTCAGGTGGAAACCTCAGCGGTTTTGATTTACCGATGGAAAATGTTGTGTGTTTTCTGTGTGTTGAAAAGAAGCCCAAGTTAGAAGTGGCGAATGAGAATTGTTGAGGGCAAAGTATGGGTAGGTGGAGGGCAAATATGGTGTTTGCCCTAAAAATCAGAGGGCAAATTAGTCACTGGACGTTTCCAACGGCATTATGAGGTTTGGTTCAAGTCTGACAATGTTTGCAGTGTTTGGCACTTCTTTGCAATGGCTATTGTAGTAGAATTAGAATTTGAACAAAAAAAAAAATGAGAATCAAACACTAGCATAATCAAATGTATATTATTTAAATATTATCTTCAATACATTTTTTTATAGGTGTTGTTTATTTGTCCTTTCTCCCTATCATAGATCAACATGTACGAAGAGATTTCAATGCATGCCATTTGTCTATTTCAATAATGTAGTGATTTTTATTTGGTCAGTACTATGCTCTATTGTTGAAAAACTTTGTTTAAAACTTAAGCATTTAGACATATCCCTGTTAGGTGGAGATTAATATCAAATTTTTAGTAAATTTTGATAAAAAATAATGAAATATGTGTTTAAGAAATTGTGGATCTTATGAAATGTGTTGTTAAAATTAATTTTTAATTTTCTTTATTTGTTCCTATTAAAGTTCAACACGTACGGAGAGACTTGGACACATTACAATTGTCTATTCTAATACGTAACTTTAATATTATAATTAAGCATAAATAGTAGAAAATCCCATAAAAACGTTTTCATGCGCGATATACCCCGTATCTATTGAAAATCGTAGATACCCCCTCATTGAAACATTTTGTGCGAAAAACCCCCTACCATCAAGATACGTCAGATTTTTCGTTAAAAAAAGTAAAAAATGTTAAAATTAAAAAGGAATGATTGCAATTTCAGTACCCAAACTTTGTTTTTTACAAATTAAATATAAATTTTTTATATGTGCTACCTACAATCCTAACTATTGAAAACTTTATTTTTTACCTCACCCCACCACACTCCACTTCATCTTCTTCCCCAAAAATAATAAAAACAAAAATGTTTCCATCTTCAAAATAAATAAAGGATTTGAATGAAATGCCAGAAAGTGTAAGAAGGTGATGAATTATCATTAATCACTCTTGTTTGTGCCCAATATAGATTGTTCATTCCATCGAATATAATCCCATTTTTATAGTTAATATAATATGGTGTATAAACTACCAATTTATCCGCTCCAACACCATTCATTTTAATCCGCTCACCACCTCTCTGAAAAAACACTACAAAATCTTCGTCCTGCACAAGAAATTGGAAAAAACAATTAGATTTACAGATTTAAATTAATTTTTTCTTTTTTTTTTCCTTACATTTTTGGTTGCGGAAAAATGGTTCTGGTAAATTCGGCAAAAAGAAAAAAGAAAAGGAAAAAGAGACGATGCTGATATCGAGGAGGAGGAAAAGAAGAAGGAAAGTGAAAGCAGTGGCACTTTTAAATTCATTGCGACGACACCAAAGTTTGTACCTTGATCTCACCTCGACCCAGGTGCTGACAACTGGGGGTAAATACACTGGTAGGAGTGGTAGGAATTTGATTTATGTTACCGATCAAAAAGCAATCCCACATTTTGTTGCTCTAAATCCGAATGTGAAGGGTGATTCAGGTTAGTCGCATCATTATTCGAAGGATCCGCTTTTCGATGAGCTTAGGCAAAAGATCATTAAACGGGTTCTATTTTGGGTTTTGTTTTAATCTTTGTTGTTTATTTCTTGATTGAGTTTTTACATTCATGTTCTACTTGCTTTCCATTAAAACCATGAAACTCTTTTTCTTTAGTTGTATTTATTTCATCTTTGTTGTTTATGTTATGAAATTCGGATTACAAGATATGACGATAATGAAATAAATATGAAGAAAAATAAGAACACAAGAAATTTGAGGAGGACAATCCACTATAAAATCAATAACTTTGTATTTACAATATCAAGATTTCAATAGTTAATTGAAATCAAGGCTCTCAAGAATGTTCTCTCAATGTTAGAATGTATGATTATGATTACAAGTTGTGAACTATATATATATATATATATATATATATATATATATATATATATATATATATATACCCTAGGTTTGAAGTTGTAGATGAAAAGGGAGTCTAGAAAATGCGTCAAAAATCGAAACGGGCTTGGGCCCAAAAAATCTGTTGCTCGAGCGATAGCTTGTCGCTCTCTCGGCGAGTCAGCGACATGCAGGCGACAAACTCTAGGGGTTGTTTTTCACCAAGCTTGATCGAACTTCCAGCTAGAGAAATTGCGACGACTTTTTCCTCCGATCCATAATTTTGATCTCTTCAAAACCCTCAAATTTAAACTCCAATACCCACTAAAATTTGGGTCAAACCACAACAATTCTCCACCTTGAGCCAAATTCCATCACAAGAAATTTCAAGTCACAACTCTATCAATAAACATCACTCCTCCTCTTTAAATAAGCCCTAATGGACTAAATCAATGATAAACACTCACTAAGTTCAAACAATGTTCAAACTTAGCAAAGTGATTTTGTCATCATATTAGCAGGGTTATCACTAGTACAACCTTGCTCACTACAATATCACCACGAGCAATCACATTATGTACAAAATGATACCTCACATCAATGTGCTTCGTCCTCTCGTGAAACATCTGATCCTTAGTCAAGAAAATTGCACGCTGACTATCACAGAATAGTGTAGACATTTGCAAGTCTTCACTGATTTTACCAATCAATCCTCTCAACCAAATAGCTTCCTTACATGCCTCTGTGATGACCATGCATTATGCTTCTTTTGTAGATAAAGCTATTGTATTTTGCAATGTAGCTTTAAAAATTAAAGCAAAGCCACCAAGGGTAAACACATACCTTGTAAGTGATCTTATTTATCAAGAGCCCCTGCATAGTCTGATTCTACATAACTAATGACTACATCAGAATTTCTGCCAAAATGAAAACAAGCATTTGAAGAGCCCCTTAAGTATCTGAAGATCCACCGGACCGTTTTCCAATGTTCCTTGCCAAGATTAGCCATGTAGCTACTAAACGCATGTGCCAAATCAGGTATTGTACAAATCATAGTATACATGAGTGAACCAACTACATTGGAGTAAGGAACCCGAGATATGTAATCAATGTCTTCATCTGACTACAGACACAAGTTAGATGATAGTTTAAAGTGGACAGCCAATGGAGTACTGACAGCCTTAACTTTCACCATATTGAATCTTTCAAGTACCTTCTCAATGTACCTCTTTTGGTTCAAATACAATCTGCCAACCTTCTTGTCTCTCAAGATCTCCATTCCAAGAATGTTCTTTGCTGTACCCAAATCCTTCATGTTAAACTCCTTGCTCAGTTGTAATTTTATTTTTCTGACATTTGCTTTATCCTTGGCTACTATGAGCATATCAACATATAACAACAAATATGTAATTGATCCACCACTTTCCTTTCTGAAGTACACACAACTATCATAATTACATATATCAAAATTATGAATAGTCATGAATGAATCAAACATTTTATATTAGTGCCTCGGTGGCTGCTTCAATCCAAACAAAGATTTCTTTAATAACCACATATAGTCTTTCTTTTCTAAAGATATGAATCTCTCTGATTGTTGCATGTAGATGCTCTCCTTAAGTTCTCCATGTAAGAATGCTGTCTTGATATTCATTTGCTCAAGCTCCAACTTATTCTTAGCCACCACTCCAAGTAAAGTCCGAATAGAACTGTGCTTTACAACTGGTGATAACACATCTATAAAATCAACACCCGGAATCTGACTATAGCCCTTTACTACCAATCTAGCCTTGTATCTAACATCATCAATCCCTGATGTGCCTTTCTTTCTTTTGAACACCCATTTGCAACGAACCACCATTTTATCTTTAGGTAGTTCACCAAGTCCCAAGTGTTATTTTTGCTCAAAAACTCCATCTCCTCTTACATAGCAATCATCCATATGCTAGAATCACTGCAACTGACTGTCTCAAAATATATAGCATGCTCCTTAGTGGATTTAATGTCTTCAGCCACACTCAATGCATAAGCTACCAAATCTGCTTTCCCATACTTCTGTGGAGGTTTAATCTATCTGCGATGTCTATCCTTAGCTATAGAATACTGTGGTGTAGGTAGTGTAGGCAAAGCTGGCAAGGTATTGCTGTGTGTCAACCCTGAATTAGACTGATCTGTAGTAGATTGTTCTGCAATCCTTGATTGTTCATCTGAACTAATTTCCAACTCCACTCGAGTTGGACAATTCTGCTCCCTAGTTTTATTAAATCCTCAAGAGATGAACCATGAACCATTGCAAGTTCATCAAATATCACATTCTTACTAAGAACAACCTTACTAGTCTCTGGACACCACAATTCACACCCCTTCACACCTGATTTATACCCATGAAAGATACACTTTCTAGACCTAGGCTCCAACTTTCCATTATCCACACGAGCATAAACCGGGCACCCAAAAAATTTCGAATCAGAATAGCAAGAAGGTTTACCAAACCATACATCTTCTGGTGTCTTTTTATCAATGACAACTGAGCGTGAGCGATTAATCCGAAAACAAGCTGTAGTAGCAGCTTCAACCTAAAAAGATTTAGGCAATCCAGAATTTGAAAGCATACAACAAACATTTTCCATCAAGGTTCTGTTCATTCGTTCTGCCACACCATTCTGTTGAGGAGTTCTAGGCACTGTCAAGTGTCTCAAGATGCCTTCAGCCTGCAGAAGCTAAATCCATCTAAGCAAAACTCCAATCCATTATCAGTGCCCAGACATTTCACTTTCTTTCCAGTTTGCTTTTCTACCAATGTCTTCCACTCCTTGAAGGTCCCGAACACATAACTCTTCTGCTTCAAGAAGAATACCCAAACTTTCTTGGAGAAGTCATCAATTATTGTTAACAATTAATAATAGCCACCTTTAAATGGTACCCAACTTGTCTCCAAAGATTTGAATGAATATATAGTGTTCCCTTTGTATTGTGTCTTCCTTTAATAAATCTGACTCTCTTTTGTTTCTCAAAGACACAATGCTCACAAAAATCCATTTTGCTGGTCTTATGCCCATCAAGAAGTCCCATTTTATTTAGCTTCGCCATCCCATTCTCACTCATATGCTCGAGCTTCATATGCCAAAATTTTGTAACTTTAACATTTGTCAAAGAAGAAGTAGAAACTGCCGCATCTCCAACTACTATGGAACTGTGCAAAATATACAGTTGTGTAGAGTTTTTATGCCCCTTCATGATAACAAGAACACCCTTGCTCACCTTCAAAACTCCACCTTCATCAATGTATCTGTAGCCCTTTGAGTCAAGTACACTCAAAGATATGAGATTCCGCTTCAGTTCTGGAATATGTCTTACATTTGTAAGTGTTCTGATAGCCACATCGAACATTTTGATTTTGACTGTACCAACTCCAACAATTTTGCAAGACGCGTTATTTCCCATAATCACAGCACCTCTTGAAACTCCTTCATAAAAAATCAGTCCTTATTAGGATACATATGAAAAGTACAAGCCGAGTTAAGAACCTATTCCTCACTAGATTTAGTATCTCCGTAAAAAATTACAAAAAGCTCTCCACCACTTTGGCCATCCTCCACAACATCAGCCTCCGCTGTATTAGCATGTTACTTCCATTTCTCTGTTGCACCAACAACTTTGTTTCTAATTTTCAAGGCAAAGACTATAGAGAATGGTGTCCCTAAAAGTCACATATGATGGTGGTAGCGACCACAATAACATGAAAGCTAAATCCTCCTAGTCATACTTAACCTCCAATGTCTCCAAATCGGCCACGATTTTTTTGAACATATTTAAGTGATCATCCAATGACGTACCTTCAGACGTCCAGTGAGAAAACAAGCGCTGTTTCAAGTGTAGCTTGCTGGTCAAGCTCTTTGTCATGCAAAGTTGCTCCAACTTCAACCACAATGCAACGACATTCTTCTCCTTAAGAACATCTTGAAAAATCTGATTCGAGAGATGTAGATGAATTTGAGATTGAGCTTTTCAATCCTTACGCTGCTTTTCATCCTGCGTCTAGGTAGTGGGCATCCTATCAAAGCCAAGCCAGGCTTCCTCCAAATTCATTTGCGCCAACACTGCTCGCATTTTCACTTGCCATAATGTAAATCTCATGTTTCTATCCAACAACGAAATATCATATTTCATTGTCGCCATGTGAAACAATCAACCTTGCGCTCTGATAGCTCTTGTTATAATATCTAGATCACAAAATATGACGATAATGAAATAAAGATGAAGAGAAACAAGAACACAAGAAATTTGATGATGAAAAATCCATTATAAAATCAATAACTTTGTGTTTACAATACTAAGATTTCAATAGTTAATTGAAATCTAGACTCTTAAGAATGTTTTCTCTTAATTCTCTCTATGTTAGAATGTATGATTATGATTACAAGTCGTGAACTATATATATATGCCCTAGGTTTGAAGTTGTAGATGAAAAGGGAGTCCAAAAAACGTGTCAAAAATCGAAACGGACTTGGGCGTCTCTCAACCGGTAGGTCAGTGACAGGCAGGCGACAGACTCTAGGGTTGTTTTCCACGAGGTTCGCTTGAGCATCCGCTAGCTCTAGACTAACGAAAATGCATCGACTTTTTCCTCCTGATCCATAATTTTGATCTCTTCAAAACTCTCCAATTCAAACTCCAATACCCACTAGAATTTCGGTCAAACCACAACAGTTTATTTATTGATTTTTTTTTTTATATTTTTGGGGAAGAAGATGAATTGGTGTGGAAAATAAAGTTTTAAAGATTTGAGATTGTAGGTGGTACATATAAAAAGTTTGAATTTTTTTTGTAAAAAATTAAAGTTTGGGTACTGAAATTGCAATTATTTCTTTTTAATTTTGATATTTTTTTTTATTGTTTTTAACAAAAAATCCTATGAATCTTGACAGTAAGAGGGGTTTTCGCACAAAAAAGCTTCAAATAGAGGGATTTTCTGCAATTTCTAATAGATATGAAATATATCACAAATGAAAACGTTTTCAGAGTTTTTTTTCGGCTATTAATCCTTATAATTTATCGATCCAAACGTTATGTAAAAGGATAATTGCTTTAAATAATTGTGGAATTGGTACTCATTTATCTTGCAATGCCATGTGCATCATGAAGATCATCTTACCTATCTTATGTTAAGTAGCCCGAGATTCATCCTTTCTAGACACTTCAAATTTCATTGAGGCTTGAGATAGTAATCCGAATTCATTTCCAAACTAGTCGGCACATATCCTTGTCTAAATATGTTGAATATTCTATTTAAGTCTATATTATGTAACAAAATTTACCTTCATCCACGATATGTTATGTCATGATCGACCTAAATATATATTACTCTTAGTCATGAACCTATTACTTGAATTTATGTTAATTTTTTTTGCATTAACTCAAAAACGTGCAAGCCCATTTGATAGACAATGTTCTCGAATGAACTTCCTTCAAATTATATTTGCTTTGGTGGAGTATGATCATATAATATAACTTAATGCTGCTTTATCTAGTGAACGTTTGACAATTACATTGAACTATTCATATGGAGGAATACCTTTTAGTAGTGCAAATTGTCTTGTGTTTCATGAATATCATTATCTATAATATATTAAATATCACATCAAGTGATAATCATTTCTTAAACGATTTAAACCCTACTATAATTCAATTATTTCAATAATACTTTACTTTTTTTGTTTTTCAGTTTGTAATAAATACTACAAATTCATTATATGCCTGAATTTCGTGTTATTAATTAATATTTACATTAATCTAGATTCAGTGAATCTTGACTTAATGAATGTTGGTCCACATGAATTTAGAGCATGTATCTAAGAATTTTAATGGGTGTTTTAAGTTAATGTATTAGCAATTAATTCTTATGTACCAAAATTAGTATAAAAGGTTGTTCATTTGTAGTATTTCATTATCACAAAAAAATTGACTCATAGAAGTTGAGTTTTGAGACTACAATTTTCTTCTTTTAAATCTCAATTCTAAATTTTATTTTATTTAATTAATTTTAGACTCATCAAATCCACCGAATAAATTAGTATAAAAAATTACGTTTATAGCACTTATAAAATATTTCAAAATAACGTGCAATGTATTTCAACTTTGACTAGTTAAAGTAAATATACTAATTTTCACTAAATTTTCTCAAATATTTTTTAATAGTGATTGAATTTTAAGAATTTTTCAAGTTGTCACCAAACTTTCTCAAACGTTTTACAGTTGCCATTGGACTTTAAAAGTTCCCCACGTTGACTCTGAATTTTTCGAAATGTTATCTCATTCATCACTGCATCACTAACCATTTTAAAAGTTAACGAAATAGAAGATATGATATACCCAATGATAGATATTAAAATATTTTGATAAGTTCGTAAATCCTTTAACTTTTAAAACGATAAGTGATGAAACGACAGATGGAATAACATTTTCACTAGTGACAATTTAAAAAACTATTAAAGCTCAACGACAATGGCAAGTTGAAGAACTTTTAAAGTTCAATTAATTTTGAGTAACATTTATAAAAATTCAGTGGAGATTGGAATATTAACCCTAATTAAAATATTCATTTTTTTTTTCATTTCCCACCCTTACGCAGTTTAAGATATTTTTGGAATTGAATAGGCTTTGTAATTGGACGTAGATTGGATTGATGATAAAATAGAATTTTGGGTCGCGAACAGTGATTCGATTGATGATGAAGATAGAGAATTCTTGGTAAAATTACCTTGAACTGTACATTTCAATTTTCAACTTAAAAAATTAGGTCATAGTTAATTTTTTTTCTTTTCAAAAATCAATTTATAATTTAAAAACATATATACCCCACACAAACCATACCCACACAAGGTAATAACCCACCATGTATATAACTTTTCCCTAAAAACATTCTTACTCTCTCTATATTTTGAAAGAGAAAGTCTCTATTTATGTAATAACTCTGTCTCTACGTACATGTACAATTATGTAAAATCTCTCTCTCTCTCTCTCAACCTCATCGAAGCTATTTGATGGTGGTTTTGGTGCGGATCTGCGCATTGGTGATGGTGTGATGTAGGGCTGTAGGGTAGTGGTGGTTCGAATATGTGAATTTTTGGTGTGGTATGGTGTATGGGTTGTGGTAGTGGTGTTAATTTGGATTTGATGTGGATGTGGTGGTGGCGGCGGCGAGTTGGTGGATTGGAGGAGGTGGTGGCAATGTTGGTGGAAGTGGTGATAGGGTAGAGTGGATGGAATGAAGAACGAATGTCACCAATTATTGGAAAATTGTTATCAATTATTGGGTAGTTGTGACCAATAAAATCAGAATTTGTAACCAACAAATAATACGTGACTACATTTTCCATGAAAAATAAATATAATCAAACAAACCCTAAATGATTTATGTACCCGACTGTAATTCATTTTAAAAAAAGTTATTTTTATAATCAATGGTCAGTCATCGTCATTCAAGCATAATTCATATAATTGTTTTATATCTTGAGTGGACTTCCATTGATTTCTATTTCATTTTTTATATTTTAAGGCACCATAGTTTGGACGACGTTGAGAAGGATGTTTTTATGCATAATTCATATAATTGACTTTTAGATTGGGAAGTCATGGAGGACGAAGAATTCACTAAGTATTCGTTCTTGAGCAAGAAATTAAAGCGAGAAATACAGAGTCGAGAATTTTTTGAAGCAAAGACTTCACTGTTCGAGCAAAAAAATTCAATGGATTCTTCCTTAAGCGACAATTTTCTTGCTTAAGCAAGGATTAAAACGTGGCTTTCAGTTTTCTTTGCTGGCGTGAGAGATTTTAAGGGTAAAATGGACATCTTTTGGCACAAAATTAAGTCAAAAACCTAGATATTAATTTATCTAGAGAACGTATTTGACTTGGAAAAGGTTGGTCGCTCTTGCAAGAAAATACATATTCTCATATTGAAACCCTAGCAGAAGAAGAGAGGAAGAAGGAACTTGAAACATTTTTTTTTTTTCAAGTGAAGGTTGATGATTCAAGATGAAGCAACATTATTTTTTTTTTATTCTTCTGTATTTTGGGTGATGTTTATCAATTTAATTACGTGTTCTTGTAATTCGACGATATTAAGCTAAATTCTCTTTAGCTAGGACGGCAATTTCAAAAGTGTTTGGAGACTTTAATTTGATTTTTTCTTGTATTAGACGTTAAATACATGGTTTGTTTGCATGCTTGATATTACTTATTGTTTTCAATTAATAGAATGATTTGTAATTTATTATATGCCCTACCATTTTCATATTGAAAAAGTGTAATGCAATGAAATGAGGGGGTTTTAGAGCCTTTACCTCAAAGAAAAATGCGAAAAGTCAAAAGGGAGGAGTTAACTCTTTTTAACAATCATCGTAAAGTTCAATAAGAAATACACATATACTTTTATACTTTATATGATCTTTCAATAAATGTTTATCGATTTTTAATGCATTCTTATGTATCCGTATCTTTTTATAAAGATGAAGGAAGGTTGTAGGTAAATTTGTATAACCCTATTTGAGAAACATCATTATTCAAAATGGGATCGATGTTCAATTACCGAAAATTAATAAATAAAGTGGATAATAGATGTGGAGTCTTGAAATAAATCTAAAGATTAACCAACATAGACTTGAACTCCCATTGCTTAAGGGAGCAACCCAATTCCTTATATGTTGATCTATATTTTTATCTGTATTCGAGATTTATATCAATATACCAAATATGTCACAGAGTTGAAACAAATTGCTTCCTTCTTTTTAACTTCATATAAGTTTATACATGTTCTTGTTTTCATATATTGTATCCTCAATCAAAGTGATTGTCCATTCAAACTGAGATGAATTAATTAACTAAGGTTGTATGCAAAACATTATTAAAACGACATGGATTTCGTCAAATAGAATGTTCATATCCAACTGGGGATGAACTGTACTCAGTGGAAACAGTATTCTACCAAAGCCACTTGTGTGGTTTTCATTGATGTGGTACTTCAGTACGTCCATTACAGTTTCAAATTCATGTTGTAATCTCTGTCAATGGCCGTCTTCTTGTACGGATACCATCCAAATTAAGACACAGTCAAAGTACAGTTAACAGCTTAATTATATTAACGCGTAACCTGGCCTCGGCCGTCTGTTCTGTCCGAAAGGAACCAGCTAAACAACTTTACACACATGCATATGTTTTATGATCTGTCTGCAGTTTTTGTTTTAATATTTACTTTTAGCGACATCAGTTCATTATTTTCAAATATTTTCTTGATTAATTTACTCTTATAATTGCATATTTTTTTCTTTCTTTCTTTTCTAATGTATATTTTCTACACATAGATAATACATAGAATGAGACATTCAGAAAAGGGGACATTATGTTGCACGAAAACATGGGAATATTTTGTTCTTAATTTAAGTTACTAGGTCAATATAGAACGAGCCTAAAAGGGAATTTTTTTAGAAAGAAATCACGAGTAACTTCTTTATTTCCAATCTTTTTATCCTTGCACACGAAATAAGTAATGACAATGCCATAAGAACTCCTAGTGAATAATTACATTACATATGATTAAGCAAAGATTCGTTGATTCTGCGAGTATTTGAGAATTTGAGGATAACGATTCAATTACTAACTATTTGATGGAAAAAAAAACTCGCAATAGTTATTTAATTCAAATCAAGACCAAACTTAAAAAAAAGAACCGTTGCCTCGACACTGATATACCCTAATTTCCAGGTCTAATAAATGTTGCACCTACATTGTGAATCTCTTAGAAAAATATAAATAAAACCCTAAATTCATCCCAAGCCTTCGGTTAACTTTTATAGTCGCATGTGAAGAATCAGTCACATTAGTTGATCTCCCTTTCACAATTCAAAAGCATTTATTAAGAATCGAACTTACATAACACTTCCTATGAACCATACTGCATATAGAAACCTAATTCTATTCCTATAAACTTGACATGTAAGTAATAAATTTAATTAATGTATGAAGTCACTATCAAGTTCTTCTAACCAATTTTATAAGAACCAGTTTTGTTGCACATTGACAGAGTTTTTGTTAACTAGAAACAAGACAATTCCTAGCTAAGTACTACTCTCTATTTTTGCCAATATATATATGAAGACTGAGTCATGCCCTATAGACATTTTGTTTAAGCCTTAATGAAAGGGGAACATGGGTGTTGAAAAAAAAAAAAAAAATTAAGAAAAAAGTATTGACAAGAAACAGCATGCATCGAAGCCGGCTCGAAGGAAAATCCCAAAATACAAATAAAATATAGACAATATAAGGGGCTGATTATTGTACATCCCTTTCTCTTAATTTTCAACTTCCTAGGGAGACTTTCTGGAAGCAAAATTTGTTTGAGATGGAACCTGAAAAACATACAAATTCCCACATAAATTCAAGCCAAGAAAGTGATCGCGCTGAGGAGAAAATCAATGATGATGACAACACCGGTGTTGGAAGATCATACGAGTGTAATTTCTGCAAGCGTGGCTTCACAAACGCGCAAGCTTTAGGAGGACACATGAATATACACAGGAAAGATAAAGCCAAGGCGAAGCAGAAAGCACAAGGGGGATCTTCAATTCAGAATAAATATTCGAATGAAGATCATTTGGATTCGAGATTTTCCCCTCCAATTCCAACCACCGGTCAGCATCAAACAAACAATTATTTTGTCCCACGAGTGAACAATCAAGTCTACTTGCCCTCAGCAAACCCTACTTTGGCTCATGATCTTCATCAGAATTATTTGGCAGCTGTTTGGAGGCAAGAACGTTTTAATCTGCTCGAGGATAACAACGATGCAAGCCTCAGCCTGAGGATTGGTCCACCACCTACTATTAATCAAAACGTAGATGGAAGGAACGAAAATGAGAAGGAAACTGAAGTGGATTTGGAGCTTCGTCTCGGGCACGATCCATGATGAAGCACTCATTTATTGGTAATAAATTCAGTGTTGAAGTGCTACAGTGTACATATATCCGCGTGAGTTTACAGAAAACTTAAGTACTTCTAATTTGAACATGAATTATAAATACTTCTCCTTTAACTTTTGTTACAACTTATACATATATCGGTAGAGCAGAATTCAAGATTGTTTACCGATTATCTTTCATTCTGACTCTTGTTCTCATGTGCTAGCATATATGAATTATAGAAACAATTTTTATGGCATTAATTTGGATAATCCTTTTCGTTATTGATTTTAATGAAGGGTCCTATTGCATCTTGTATCAGAAGAATTTTCAAGTTTTAGTTAATTCTCTATCAAATTATACTTGGGGGCTATCAATCTTGAGACGTGGTATCATCTTTCTGATTTTAGTCAAAATTCGTTCAAGACCAGATTGATCTATTCATTCAGCTGATACAATAATTAATAAGAAAGCGTTTGGAGAACTAAAAATTTAGTCAATAGTTTCTTAATCAAGTCTGCATTCATGTATAATTAAGTTTTAACATAAAAATCAGTTTATCTCTGCAATTACAGTATTCTTGAGTTAGATATACGTTCTTCTTTGTGCAGGATATTGTAAGTTTCATTAGATCAAACTAAATGTGCATTCGTGAAACTAAAGTAACTAGGCTGGATAGATATAAGTTATAAAATAAAGTTATATATTGTCTAATAAGAAGTACCAAACATACCTTAAAAGTTTAGTTTAGGCTTTGTTTATTTAGCTACCAATCAAGAGATTAATATGAACCTTTCTATTAGTTTCTCATCCTTTGTGTTTGTAGAGAGTTTGGATCTTATCTAATTAGGTTTTAGGTTGTGCAGAATCTGTTCATAATGGGATACTACTGATGCGAAATGATTTGAACACAGTCATTACTCCTTTCCTAGGATATTTCATCCTAGGAAAATTCACTTGATTATATTTCTATCGGTCGTCCAGCACTTGTAAGACATTTATGGCCTTTTTCGTGGCAATCAACTGGGGATTTTTGACTTTTGTGAAATCATCCCCAGCTTGAAAATTGCTAAGAAGGCTGATATGATGATTTGAACCCGAGATATATAAATTGATTAAATTAATAAATTCAATCGAGTACAACTTTAGGAATTGAACTTTGACACGTGAGATTCAATGTGACAATTATGGTGAGATTGAGAGTCGCAATACTTTAACCATTATATTGAATAATTTATCCTCAATTCATATAACACACTTTGTATAATTGTTTTTAATTTCCTTAGTTAATACTAGTTTAGATGGTGTCTAATCTCACAGGCTACCTTGGGCCCACCCAAAAGTGTTAAAGAGACTTAATTATAAAATCTTCAATCACAAAGAGAGGTCGGACCATGAGACCCACCTGGTGAGAACGATCAAAACCCGTCGTTATATAGAAAAACATAATCGTGAATAAATTGAAGAAATGACCTCTAATGAGGTAAACACCTCATGGCAGCCAACAAAAGATGGATGGGAGTATAAAGCTTGTAGGAGGGCTTGGTGTTGTAATAACCGGTTGTAGGAGGGCTTCCTTAGGGTCAGGAGTATAAAGTTTGGATGGACACTGGCTTGATTGGGCATAACCCGCGATTTACCTCCGCTCAGAGTTGAGGCACCAGTGATGGGCGGTCCAGGAAATAGTCTAATGTTAGTTGGAATACCTGAGTATCAAAAAAAAAAAAAAAAAAAGATGGATGGGAGTCTAGCTTTGACAATAGTGTCATCATGCCCACTAATCAAGAGGAAGCAATTATTGTCTGGCTATAAGCATTAATGGTGACCTAGACCACAGGCTAGGTGTCATGATGTTTTAACACGATCAATCTCATCGGCCAAATCTCTTCAAGAGGGCGATGGTATGCGACAAAGGGCCACAAGCTCCTATTGAAAGGCCTATATGAAGGGGCAATGGTCCCATACACATGGTCTGAGTTAAGTATTTTCTCAATAATACAGTACAAAACACTTCCTAATGAAAATATCCCTTTTCATTACAATATTCCAGCAATTAACTATAGTTATTCTACAAAACTTCTCTAAGATTGATCTATAATTGTCAAGTCAATTTTAGCCATCAATAGTTTAACTCTAGAGAAAGGACTCGATAAAACAACCAACATTTCCAACACAAAACTTTCACACGGTGAACATTCTTCACGATGATATTTCCATCTAACGATGGACTTTTGGCTATTCTCACCAGGTAGGTCTCATGGTCCGACCTCTCATTGTGATTGAAGAATTTATAATTAAGTTTCTTTAGTCACTTTCGGGGTAGGTCTGAGGTGACCCCTTGAGATTAGACACCAACAAAATTAGTATTAGCCAAGGAAACTAAAAATAATTATATGAAAGTGTGTTATTTGAATTGAGGATAAATTATTCAATATGATGGTTAAAGCCTTACGGGTCACGATTTCACCATAATCATTAAATTAAATCTCACATCTCAAATTTGATTCTTAAAGTTGTGCTCGATCGAATTTTCTAATTTAATCAATTTATCTCTATCAAGTTCAAATCATCATATCTATTTAAGTTAACTCACCATTTAAATATGAATAAGTCTCAACTAAATACATTAAGAGCCCGTTTGAGTCCAATTTATTTGCTAAGAATGTATTTTAGGATAGTAGATTGATGAAAAATGTGTGATTAAAAAATAAAGATTTTTTTTGAATTTACGTGTAATATTATTTTACTAAATAATATGTGGTTGAAAAAAGAGAAAAAAATATATTTTGAAAATAATAAGGATCAAACAAAAGCTAATTAATTATCCAAGAATTCAAATAAAGATCGGAACCATAATAAAAGTGTATCCTACCTTTTAACCAAAAGTTGAATTTTATTATATAGTCTAAATTTATGACTAACTCCACGTTCATTAAGAAACCGATACATAAAATAATTAGCTCTTCAAATCTAAAAAAATGAAATTAAAGGTTCAAATTTAGATTACATCGTCCGTCCTAACTAATGATTTAATTATACATCATAATAGAACAAAAATAAAAGGATTTTGGAATGAATAATTGGGTTTAAAGGAAAAAAATGAAAAAATATATATATATATATATCTTGCACCAAGAATTCGTCTTCTTCACGCCCAAGTCTTAAAACCCTAGCCATTATCCTCTCTATCTTCTTGTATGTTCTCAATTGATCCTCTAGCGTATCCTCCCTTTATTTGACCCAAAATAAGCCTTTATATAGTGCTCATACCGCCTTAATTGTCATGCCATCGAAAGGAACAAATCACCCTCGGTGTAAAATTTGTTTAAAACCTTTAAAACCCCCCTGTTCTTCCAGAAAATCTTTAATACTGATTTCAAAACTTTAGAAAGCATCCATGTTGGTCACCAAACCTTCATAATCATCCAATTTTGGTCATTTTCAAGTTTTGAAAGTGTGAAAATCAGTCCCTAAACTTTTTATAAGTTGAATTTCTCTCCCAAAACTTTTGATGTTCCTCCAATTGGTCTCTTAATGCTTCTTATGGATCACATGATATCTAGTTCTTCAGCTGATTTGAACTAACTCTAATTAAGATCAAAATACTCATTTTTGCTATAAGTACCTTTAAGTCCGAGTTTTACACACGATGATATAATTTACACTAACTTACGTAGAAATCCACTCACTTACATAGAAATTAAGTTTATAAGCATGAGTAAACTTATCAGTTGTGCTGTAAAAAGAATTGGCTGCAGGAAGAATCACTAAGAATTTGATAATCTTTTATTTAAATTTTTTTTTTGTATGTTTTAAAATTGGCATTTTGTGAAGAAAAATAATTTCAAAATTTTAATAAAGTTACACAATAAAAGCACAGCCCATATATTAGAAAAAGAATTAACTAGAGTAGGGTTAAAATGTAATTTAAAATTAGAAAATTGGGAAAACAAAATAAAAATAAAAATATGAAAAGTTACATTTTTGCTGCTTCTCAAAATCTAGATGCAGATTCTTCTATAATCAGTTCTTTAAAATTTATCAAACACCTAAAACAACTTGTAGCTGTTTGAGAATAAGAAATTGAACTCCAAAATCAATCCCAAATAGAGACCTTAGTCCACAAGCGGTGCTTAAGCGCTAAAGAGGTGAAGTGTGTTTTCCAACAAAAAAGTCCGATGAAAATAAGTACAAAGTGAAATGTAGGTATCACCTTGAGATAAAATATTTCATTGTATGGTCTACGTCTTGAGAGGCTAAGGCGCGATTAGTCATCGATGGTGGACACCTGTGTATAAAAAAATAAATAAAAAAATAAAAATTCATTGCATAGGGAAAGTGTACAACTCAGAGAAATATGATGTTCATTTCATTGAAACATATTACAACATTGTCACCTGAGATGACATTGTGGTGAAGTAATTTCCAAGCTCACTCAATGTTTAAATGAAATGGATCGATTGACATACGGGATCAACTTGAGCTTGAGTTTCTCATGCGTTTATAGTAACAAGTGGAAGGTTAGCCTTCTAGAACATGCTGGGACAATGTAGACAAAAGATGAGGCTGTCGTAGATTATATATATTGAACGTGGAGAAATCTTGTTCTCAACTCAAAATATTTGAGTCATCCTCCGTCGTGTGATTGGTGTATGCTCTGGAAAATTACTTTATAATCTTCGTGCAAACATGCCCCATTCTTTTGAAGAGTTGGAGACGTGCTTCTGTGATTCCGATTACATGAAAGTTATTTGCAGATTTATCAATGAAACAAGAAAGTCACCTGGACAGTAAGCATGAAAATCCACGACAATTTCCACCATTCCCCAAAAAATTTAACAAATCTCTTCTATTCTTCTCATATTATAAAAATAGATGAAGTTATTATACTCATATAGCTATATAAAATATGCCTTGAATTTATTCTTTTCCTCAAAAATTTCAGCGTGGAAAAAATCAGTTCCTCCCCATAAATAACTAATTGTTTATTGCAGGAGCTTAGGCAATCCATATTCTGTCGTGTGAAAATTAAAATTTGATCAGAAAGGAAATCGAGAAAAACGCGCTTAAAGAATACTACTTTGATAAATAAAAAGATAAGAAAGGAGATGGAAAAGATAAAGAGCTCTTTGATGATAACAACATTAAACTGTCAAACCGTTTATAAAGAAGATTGAGATGATGATTTTTGCTTGTGCATTAATTCTCTTTGTTAATTATCATTATGGCTACATAAATATGTTGCACGCTTAGTATTTGTCTATTTAAAACAAAATATTTCTTGGCTAGCCAGTAGTAATGTTTTGCTTGCTCGTGCATCAAATTATTACTATTTATGTCTCTCACTCCGATAGGAAATTGTGAGAGGTAGGACGAGGACGGGGCAAGGTTATGAAAGAGTAAGGTTTAAAATATCTCCACTTCAAGTCCCATTATTTATTTGTGTACATATTTGTAAATGTTGGGTTTTTTGATATCCAATAAATCCGGGCTATGATGTTAAACCGTTTTGTTGGATTAGTCTTCATAGGCCTCGGCCGATGATTGAAGTGGAATGTCGACACCACAATAAACGTACCATCCCGACACCCTAAGTGAGCCATTTGAAGTAGCCTAATTTGTTTAGTGTTGCTCATGGCTCGGCCCATTACCTTGGACGGCTTTTAGTTGATAGCCCACTCGTTTGTTGAACTTATTGGGCCTCTACTTGTTTAACCTAAAAGCCAACCCTCGTGATATATATACTACCCGGTTTCTAGTGTTTGAGTGTGGGGGAGAAAAATGTAGTAGCCGTGGTTAATTGGGTGGAGGAGCGTCCCTTTGCCTTGGTGGTTCCGGGTTTTGCTTTGTGCTCGACCTCTCTTCTTCTTCTAGCCTTGGTGGCTGATTATTGAGGCTACTAACACTCCACACCTTGTCCTTTGTGGGCTAAATACTTGGGAGCAACCGGTAGATGGGTTGGTGTCGTTTGGAGGAGATGGGTTTGTGTTGTGGTGTCGATTGTGGTTTAATCTGAGCTCGGTTTTGGTTGATTGGAGGCCCAAATTCTCACAAATGGTATCAGAGCAAGGTTATGGTGGTTTGGGCGAAAAAATCTAACCAGAAATCGACCAGAAACGGAGCAGAACCGAAGCTGGAGAAACTGTCCAGATTTTGTGCGAAAATCAGACCTGCAAATGCGATTTCCGGCCAAACCAGAAGGAATTTGGAAAAAGGGACACCACTGGGAGACTCAGCAGGTGGAGGAGCTGCTAGGGGTGTGGCGCGTGTCGGCCGGCGGCGGCGCGTGAGGGCCACGCGCATCTCCGGCGGAGGCGCGTGGGGGCGCGTGGAAGCTGATTCTGGGGTTGACTTCTTCAGGCAGTTTGTCGAGGACATCGAGATGGACCCTACGGTGTTTTCGGATTTCTGTTTCGAGCACTACAGTGAAAGTGGACGAGTTTGCGTTTCGACGTTCGGGTGTCGTGCGTCGTTTGTGTTGCCGTGGTTGTCGGAAGAATCTAGGACGAAGAGTGACGGTCCTAAAAGTGGTGAATTCGCAGCTCTCGATATTTACGGACCTTCAGACGTGGTCCGCTCGGTATTGTGTTCCTTGCCTTTTATTATTGCAGTTAAATTTATTGTGTAAGATAATTTATTTTTCGCATTAGAAGTCATCGTATGGGGTGACATTAGGTTTGGGGTTACCGTGAAGGGGTAACCATTACTTGTTGCTAGACCTAAGAATTACTTGTTAATTATTTGCCTTAAATTCTTTGTGAATTTGTTGCCAATTTATTTTTCATTATTAGTATTGCACGTGATCTTAGGAAAGTTTATTTGACTATTCTATGTGAATTGTGTCGATGCTTTGCTTGTGGTCGTTGTTGGTTGTATTTTGTGTTTTGTGCATTTTTGGGTAAAATTACGACACATTAAGAGTTGTGCATGTTTTAATGAAAATGTGACTTTATTTGGCAAATGTGATTTAAGGCATATGCGAAAAATAAAATGTGTTTTAACTGCTTTATTTTGGACATGGTTGAAATAGACTGTCCTATGGATGACAAAAGGAAAGATGATGAGACGAAT
Organism: Fraxinus excelsior; assembly: GCA_019097785.1. Lineage (NCBI taxonomy): Eukaryota > Viridiplantae > Streptophyta > Magnoliopsida > Lamiales > Oleaceae > Fraxinus > Fraxinus excelsior. Next base: position 31,532,429 of record CM032634.1, on the reverse strand, counting down.
TCTGTTTTTTGGGTCGAGTGATGACCTGTGTGAGGTTTACTGTGTGTAACCTTGTTACTGCATGTGCATCCGTGAGTTATCCTTTCGCATGTGTGTGATTGCTTAATTCGGTTGCGTGATTATATGTGCATTTTTCAATATGTTTGATATGTGCATTGACATGAATTGAAGTGATCTTATTACTTGGTGTAATTGTCAGCATGCATAGTGGGTTGAGATTTATGGCATACTCTGTTTGCTCTATGAGTGGTGTAAGAGAGTGTGGTAGTGAGAAGTAAGAGGGGCAGCCATTTTCTCCTTCATCTTTGTGTGTGTGGTTTGTGAGATTATGTGAGGCAGCCTGTGGGGGTTTTTTCTTCGTTCTTTGTGTAAGCCTCTTTTATGAGTGTTGTGAAGTAACCAACTCTTTCTTCTATTCTCTTTGTGAGTGCCACATTCACCCTTCCCTTTGTGGAATTTAGCCTTTGTGGATTTTTTGAGCGTTGGTGATTGGAGTAACCTTGTGGTGCATGGGTCAATTTTAATTGAGCCCTAACCTTCGTGGTCGCCGGAAAGGTATTGATTTGCCATAGTGGAATTTTGATGCATTTGCAGTATGTGGTATGCCTTTTGGTAAGGTGGAGTATAGATACCTAGGAGTACATTGGTGATTGTACTGTGGGATGTGTTGTGTGACATTTGGATCACGGTAGAGAGGTGATTAAATGTCTGGAATCCTTTATATGTAAGAAACCCTGATCAGGTGGAATGCAAGTGAGGCACTTCTATCACTTCTATTAGGTAGAGACCCATTATCCACTTAGGTTGGAGAGGTGATGTGGTGATAGAGGATTATCCCTAGAACGTAGGATCTATAGAGACTTACCGTTAGACATGTTTGTTTGAGTGATTAGTCTAGTGAGCATGGTGGACGATGAGGTGAGATATGTGTTCTCGAGGTGAGTGAGCAACACAGAATGTGATATGATAAGTGTGGTGAGATCTTTGTGAGGTCATTTATGCATTTGTTGCGTATGTGTTGGTAGTTGATTAACTTGTTAATCTGTTGTTCTGTGTGAACGTGTGTGATAAGATCTCTGTGTTATCCTATATGATATCTATGTCGCATGTTTTATTTGCTCTTGATCGATTGCTATGCTTATCTGTTTCTACTTGGGTGTTCTTGACCTTAGCCCTGGTAAGTATATGGAACATGTATGATGTGTTTCAGGTGGAGACACGAGGTAAGGTCTGTGATGCCAATTTTATTGGTTACTTTGATTGTGCAAGTGTAAACTGTGTGTTTTGTCTACTTGCAGATTTATTGGGATCAAGGTGGAGATTTGTTGGGTTTTTTGATACCCAATAAATCCGGGCTATGATGTTAAACCGTTTTGTTGGATTAGTCTTCATAGGCCTCGGCCGATGATTGAAGTGGAATGTCGACACCACAATGAACGTACCATCCCGACACCCTAAGTGGGCCATTTGAAGTAGCCTAATTTGTTTAGTGTTGCTCATGGCTCGGCCCATTACCTTGGACGGCTTTTAGTTGATAGCCCACTCGTTTGTTGAACTTATTGGGCCTCTACTTGTTTAACCTAAAAGCCAACCCTCGTGATATATATACTACCCGGTTTCTAGTGTTTGAGTGTGTGGGAGAAAATGTAGTAGCCGTGATTTTGAGTGAGAGGAGCGTCCCTTTGCCTTGGTGGTTCCGGGTTTTGCTTTGTGCTCGACCTCTCTTCTTCTTCTAGCCTTGGTGGCTGATTATTGAGGCTACTAACACTCCACACCTTGTCCTTTGTGGGCTAAATACTTGGGAGCAACCGGTAGATGGGTTGGTGTCGTTTGGAGGAGATGGGTTTGCATTGTGGTGTCGATTGTGGTTTAATCTGAGCTCGGTTTTCGTTGATTGGAGGCCCAAATTCTCACAGTAAATATAATTTAAAATTTAAAAATAAAATAAAAAATAAGAGTTGAGGAAGAAAAGAAACCATACTACCCGAAAGCTTACTGCCTAAACAAAGGATACCATTTCAGGTGTTTGGGACAAATATCACGTTCCCCATTCTCATCCCGATTTCAAGACAAGGAATGATTTCGCATTAATATTGAACTGCTCCACTGACTTCACCTTAAGGAATTGAACTCTAACTCCAAACATGTTTGCCCAGACTTTAGTCATGTAGACGTGTGAGATGAATATCGAACGTGGTTGAACTGAGATGTGGGCCCCAATTAAACATAACTACGGGAACTCTTTTAATGATGAATTCTTGTGGTTGTGGAGCCTCCATGGTAACCCGACCTGCAATTTAGAGATGATCTAGACCTGAGGAATATGTGATCTTACTAGTGAGAATAGGTGGAAGGTCATTGCTTGAGGACGTGTGTTGATTGTGCATGGATTATGATGATATTGTGCATCAGCTAGACATGGCATATATAAATCAAAGGAACTATGAATTGATAATACTATGTAGTTCCAATTATTGATAATTAGTGTTAATTGAAAAATGTAAAATAAAATTGTAGTGATTTTTTGCTCTTAATATTGAAAAGTAATCACTTGAATAAAAATGTTATTCAGAATTCTAGCACAACAAGGATCATCCTCCATGGTTAGTAACAGAGGTAAGAGAATAATGTAAGAATGACTTGCATATTTCATTGATTACGAGATTAATTTATACACATTACAATGAGAATAATATTCCTTGATTATGTCGTGGAATCATGTCCTAGAATCAAGGAATGTATCATGGGTGAATCAATTTACAGATTATAGAGATCACATAGGAAAGATACTAATTGTATGCCCACAATATCAGCCTATGATATCTGTCTATCATGCCCCCGCAAGATTGTGCTTTCATCACGGATGCCAATCTTGGACCGATGGAGAAGAAGTTGCTTCCGAGCAAGTGCTTTGGTGAGAGAATCAGGGAGCTGATCGTTAGTATGAACATGAGACACACGAAGCCGATTATGGAGAACTTGATCCTGGACGAAATGGAAGTCAATATCTATATGCTTCATGCGCGAGTGGAAGGTCGGATTCTTGCATAAGTATGTGGCTCCAATATTATCACAATAGATGGTTGGAATCGAGGTGTCAGCAATTTGGAGTTCTTGAAGAAGATTGGTGAGCCAATTGAGTTCTGCAGTGGTAGAGGCAATTTCTCTATATTCAGCTTTGGTAGAACTACGAGGCAACAGTATGCTGCTTTTTGGAGGCCCAACTGATGGGAGAAGCACCAAGGAAAACAAGATAAGCTGAGGTTGAGGTACAATCATCAGAATTACCAGCCCAATCAGAATCAGAGAAAGCACGAAGCGTAGGATTGATCTCTTTTCAGATAAAAATACCATGAGCAGAGGTACCTTTTAGATAACGGAGTAATCGTTTAACAGCTGCCCAATGATGTTATGAGAGACAATGCATGAACTAAGATAACTTGTTAACGGTAAATGAGATATTTGGTCTTGTTAAGGATAGGTACTGCAGGGAGCCAAGAACATGTTGAAACTGAGTAGGATCAGTTTGGGCACTACCATCGTGAAGCTTCAAGGTATCTGTAGGAGACAAGGGTATAATGACTGCCTTGACATCCAACATGCGTGTTTTTGTCAAAAGATCAATTATGTATTTTTTGGGGGATAGAAACAGACCATGAAGGGTGAAAGTAGCCTCAACACCCAAGAAGTGATGTAGGGAACCAAGGTCCTTAAGAGAGAATCGGGTTTCCAATTGTTGAATGAACTTGTGAATAGATGAGGACTTATTTCCGGTGACTATGATATCATTGACATAGACCAGCAAGTAGATAATTGTAAAGCCTTGATGCAAGATGAATAATGAGCTGTCGGATTTCGAGTTCATAAAACCTTGAAGGAGTAAAAAGTGACGGAGTTCATTGTACCATGCACGAGGGGCCTGGCGTAATCTATAAATTGCTTTTCTAAGCTTGCACACATGATTGGGATATTGGGAATGTTGAAACCCAGGAGGCTGCTGCATGTAAACATCGTCAGTAAGTGTATCCTGCAAAAAAGCATTATTCACGTCTAGTTGTCGCAAGTCCCAACCATAAGAGACAGCAATACTTAAGATGACTCTAATGGTTGTAGGCTTGACAACTGGACTGAACGTATCTGTAAAATCAATACCGGGTCGTTGGTGGAACCCCTTAGCAATTAGTCGAGCCTTATGACGAGAAATGGTTCCATCAGCGTTCCTCTTAATCTTGAAGATCCATTTACACCCAATAATGTTTTGAGAATGGTGAGAGGGTACAAGGTTCCAAGTATTGTTAGAAAGCAAGGCATCATACTTATCACTCATAGCCTTTCGCCAATGAGGAATTTTTTGTGCCTGGTTTAGTGTGGTGGGTTCAAAATAGTTGGCTAAGACAATGGTTGTATAGAGGTCAAGAATTTGATGAGGTTTAAATATATTATGTTTTGATCTGGTTACCATTTGTGGTTCAGGAAGACATGGTGAATGTGAGATATTGGAAGAGGATGAAGAAAGAGAATTACCTACTTGATCAGGAGATGATGATGGAGGCGCTAAGTGGTTGGAGGTAGAACTTGATGACATCATGTCAGATATTGCTGCACCATCATTATCAGGAGAGGCGGAATTCAGCATTAGTGGGGATTGAGTGGTAAGTGCTTCTGATTTTGTGGGGTGAATAATTGTTAATGATGGAATATTTGAGGAGTTTTTCGGATTGAGAAAATCTGTTTGGTCAGAGTCAACAGAGAGTGGTAATTGTGAGAGATTTTTGGGATACTATTGTGAGAGAGAATCATCTTGTAGACGTGTATCATGGGGAGGGATGGGGTATTTGTTGGAAGGGAAAATGGGATTCAAAAAAGATGGCATGTCTGGTAATAAATGTTTTATTTGTGGAAGGATCAAGACAAATATACGAATTATGTGAGAGTGAATAACCCAGAAAAACACATGGTTTCGAACGCGATTGAAGTTTATGAGAAGTATACGGGCGAAGCGAAGGGTAACACAAGCAGCCAAAAACCTTGAATTTATGGTAATTTGGTTGTTTGTGAAACAGCTTTTCAAATGGAGATTTAAAGTTTAAAACTGGCGTAGGCATACGGTTAATGAGATAGACAGCAGTTTGAAAAGCAATTGACCAAAAACGTAACGGCATGGATGCTTGATGAAGCAAGGTAATGCCAATTTCAACTAAGTGGCGATATTTTCTTTCGGCGGAACCAACAAGTTCAGGTGTGTACGGAGGCAGGGGTAGAGCCAGCCTGTCGAAGTAGGGGGTATCAGAGTTGAAGGGGTGGAGGTCCACGGGGGTTCGCTGCCCCCGAAATTTTTTTTAGAACATTATCTGTTAAAATGAAAGAACTTGGTGCTTTGTCGTGGAGAAAGGAAACAAATAAACATAAATTAATGTACATTAATTGAATACTTAAAAGATGGTAATGCCTTCATGGAGACATGTCGGTAATCAACAATTATTTTTTGGGCGCTTATAATTCTATTGGTTTAAACTTCAAAATTAGAAGTTAAAACTTAGGCATATATGCATAATGCATTTTAATTTTTATAGTAGAGGAATACAATTTTTTAGCATTCTCGTTCAATTAATAAGATGTAAAGGGTTTAAAGTATTGCCTTCCTCTACTATAAAATGTCTCACACAGACACCATAACACTTAGAGAACTTGAAATCTCAGTATTCCAAGAAAAATGCACAATATGAAATTCATGAAATGTTTTTTCAAATACAAATTGGTAAATACAAAAAATAAAAATAAAAAATAATAATTTAAAATTTTTTTAAAATATTTATTTGGGGGGGGGGGGGGGGAGGGGTTCGGGTCCCCCCAGGACCCCCCCTCCTCTCCACCCCTGTACAGAGGGGACTTGAGATGTTGAATACCATAGTTAGATAAGAAATGACCTAGACTTTGGTACTCACCACCTCCATCTGAATACACAGTCTTGATGGTTTTTTGAAAAAAAAAAATTCTACTAATTTTTTGAATTTATCAAAGATCGCAAGAACTTCTAATTTTTGTTTGAGAGGGTAAAACCAAGTGTATTTAGTAAAATAATCCACAAAAATTATATAATACTGGAAGTTATCATACGAAATAACTGGCGACGGACCCCAAACATCGGTATATAAAATTTCTAGAGAAGAACATGATACACTTGTCTGACCAAATGCAAGTATGTGACTCTTATTACAAAGGCATGAGTCACATGGAGCAATACTAGTGGTAGACTGGGAAACTGGAAAAGAGGAATTGGTGATAATTTTCTACTGGATAGACACAGATGGGTGGCCAAGATGACAGTGCCAAAGATTAGTTGAAGCCGTTGTAGTGGTAGTGTAGGCGGTGGGAGTGGTGACTCTAGAAGATGATGATGGTAACGGCCACTCATATATGTTGTCTTTATTCTGGCCTCGAACTAAGAATGCCTCCTATTCAAATCCTTCACAAGAAAAAAAATCAGGAAAAAATTCAATTGATGTGGAGTTTTGCTTAGAAAATTGGGAAACAAACAGTAATTTTTTCTTGATGTGAGGGGCACACAAAACATTATTGAGGGCAAATGAAATATTCGAAGAATTAAGTTGAGTAGAACCAATATGAGATATTGGAATACCGTTACCGTCCCCAACCATGACATCCTCATTACCGTCATATTCTGAGTGGATTGATAAGTTTTGCAAGTTTGAGATAATATGGTGTGATGCTCCCGAGTCCATTATCCAATTTCCTCGATGTATTGATTGATCAGTAGCAGTGAAGTTTGCTTGAGGCCAATTTACATTATGATTGGGTTTAGGGTAAGATCGGCATACCTTGGCGGTGTAACCAATCTTATCACACAATTGACATACTATTTTGGATTGTCTAGGAAAATTTGAGTTTGGTCTCTATGAAGATTGTTGTGAGTTGGAATACATTGGTATAAAGTGTCCCACATTGTCGCCCAAATTACTCCCATATGAGAGAGAATTAGAGGGTCGATAACTTTGATTACCTTGTGCATTACCTTGGAATGTTTTATTCCTATAATTGTTGTTTGGTCCTATGCCATTGTTTGTGTATCCATTCTTTGGTCTGTTCTTGTAGTTGGGTCGATGTTGATTGTACTGAGCTGTGATGAGTGAGGCTATCTTCTTTCCCTCTTCATGCTTCAGAACGGTCTCATGGTCTAGGAGCTTGTCATGAAGTTCTTCAAATGTCATGGCTGTATCCCGAGTCCGTACATCAGCATTCAAATCTTTGTAATCATTGCTAAGACCGTTGAGAGTATGTGCAATGATCTCAGAATCACTTAAAGGATGTCCGATCAAGGCGAGATCATCAATAATGGTTTTAATATTCTGCATATATTCAACTATTGTGATACCTTCTTATGATGTTTTCATAAGAGTGGAGAGAAGAGTGAACATCCTAGTGTTTGATCGGTTCGCGAAAGTAGTCTCCAATTTTTCCATGCTTCAACCGAGGTTTTGCATGAAGAGATAAGTGGTCCTATGTTACCTGCAAGGGACGCCTGTATAGCCTGCAATATTAGGCAATCCTGCCGTAACCAGAGTTTGTGCTTGAGATTCGAAGAAGGCTCGTCATTTCCATCTTGCGTTTTCATTTGATCCGGGCAAGGAAACGTGCCATCAATATAACCTGATAAATCATAACAAAAAACAAGGTTAGAAAATTGTGATCCCCAGGAGGCATAGTTTCCTCCTCTTGAGAGTTTAGAAGGAATTTGTGAGGCTGTATTGATCGAAATGAGGGTATTAGGTTGAGATGAAAGGTTGTTTGTAGTTGAGATTATCACTGGAGTTTCAGAGGTGGAGGATTTTGAGGTTGGAGAAGAGTCAGCCATTGCATATGGGAAGGAAGATGAGAAGGTCTAAGGATCAGATATGCTTTAGAAGCAATAGTGCTCTGATACCATAATAGAGTTAAGAGAATAATGTAAGAATGGCTTGCATATTTCATTGAGTACAGGATTAATTTATATACATTACAAAGAGAATAATATTCCTTGATTCTGTCCTGGAATCATGTCCTAGAATCAAGGAAAGTATCAAAGGTGAATGAATTTACAAATTACAGAGATCACATAGGAAATATACTAATTGTATGCCCACAATATCAGCCTATGATATCTGTCTATCAGTTAGTGAATTAAATACAATAAGAATTGTTGCATTAATTCCAATTTAGCATAATATGTTTGACATATTAGGCGTGAGATGTTTTCGAAACACATGTTCTTGTGTACAGGTGATCCTTACGTAGAAGAGAGGTGGCCGGACTTCTATTAGCATGTTTTTTAGGTCAACCGTATTTATGATGAGAATCATGGTAAGATAGCTAGCGAGGACAATGATCTGTTAATCGCATGAAGGATCAATGACGAGGTCATGGGTAAAGAAAGTTAAAAAAGCTATGGGAGTGATTGCTTAAGTTACGACGAAACATCCATCACAACAAGGAAAGGAATAAGATTCACGTTGGGTTTGGAAGAAGACATAAGATGGATTAACTTGGTCTAAGCAGTGGACGAGGGAACTAAAAAGAGTAACTATGCGATCGCATAATATATCTAAGCAAGCGATTCATACCTCTATATCGAGAATCAGAGTGGCACTTTTAGATGAACTATGCGACCACATGTCCATATACTATGGGGCCACATAGCACAAATCTGGGGCGACTTTTTCAATTTTTGGAAAGAATCTTACTTTATTTAAAACTCTAGTTTTATAGTAATTTTTGATAATTAGAATATTAGTTCTGTTTTTTAATTAAGTTTTACGAGCTCCATATAAATAGAACTCATTCCATTTATTGTAATAACACACAATTTGAGGAATATTATTGCAATGTATACTGTTTTCTTCTCTTTTTTATCAAATTAATTCCGAACTTATCAAAAATTAAAGTCTTGTGACGTTCAAGTTAGGTTCATAAATTTCGTGATCACTGGATCAATATATTGTTGCAATGGTCTTGATTTTTTGGGTCAAACTTTCTTTCAAACATCAATTCTTGGATTTCTTGAGCTTGATCTAATGTGTCATGGGTTTCATAGCTAATATTGCTACGTGAGTTCGTATTGGTTGGGATCAGAGCTTGACTTCAAAAATCAAGATATATCATTTAATTTTTTGTTTGTTTTTGTTTGAGTCTTCATTTTCGTTCTTCGTGCTCTTTATCTTTTGAGTCATTCAATCCAATTAAAATACCAAAAAAAATTCAAAAATTATTTGTGTACTAAATTAGTGCCCAAATCAGTTTCTTTTCGATTTTTTTGTGCTATTTGTTGAATTCTCGCACATTTAATAAAAAAATAAAAATTTACCCAAAGAAAGTGTCCAATTCGAATCTAAAAAACACTTTTTCGAATTTATCTTTGACGTTTCCATTCAAAGTTCAATTGCTTACTTTCTTGAATCATTCTAGATCACTTTCCTTACTCAATTTTTTATTTGAATTTCACAAAGGTTGAATTTTTTTATTGAGATCAAATTAATTCTTTGAAACACTTGCAAGAAAGCATTGATGGGAAAAAGACAGTGAGGAGACTAATTGAGGAAAAATTCAAATTGAGTGATACCCGAGTGTACACACGCGAGGCACATATTATTCTAGATTTAGGGCGTCATACAAAGACGATTCTACTTCAAGCGGAAAAAAATAGTCAAGTCATCATAATGAAAGATATGATATGACGATTTGAAAGGTTGTTTGGTGATATGGGAAATAGAATGGATAGGCAAGAGGCGTAGATAGAAAGGCAAGACACATTACTTATTAATTTACTTAGGGAACAACTTGGAGAAGTTCCTAACATAAGGAGGTAAGATAGGCATGATCCTAGAGCGCATAACTGTGGTGAAAATGAAGCAGGTGTACGGGATCGTGGTCAAGTAATATAATGAAGAATAGAGTATCGAATCCACGAGGACTATGTGTTTGATCAAGTTAAAATTAATTGTAATTTTAATCGAATAGCAAATAAATTTTGTGATTTTTTCTATTCTAATACCTAAATTATCAATTAAACTAATGAAAGTAAGTAAATGTATTTTCAGATATGTGAGATGCATTGCTAAGATATCGAATCCCCCTTATTATTTCATTTTTAAAGTGTGTTTGAACCACATTATTTTGAAATAATGTATTTTAGAATACTAGATTGATGGAGAATGTGTGGTTGAAAAAGAAGGAAAAATTATTGATGTGATGAAAAATATTATTTTATAAAAGAATGTGTGGTAGGAGATGAGTAGAAGAATGATAATGAAAATTTTAATGTGTGACAAACAGGAGCTTAGTGTAACAATTAAAGTGACAATTTGAAAGTATTCATGTTGGTCAATGTTCTTAATTTAATTGAAAGGCTCTCTCGATAGCGATCAAATTTATTCCCCTCATGTGACTCTTTTATTTCTCGATGAAAGATGCAAACATGATAAATATATTAACAAGTACTAGAACACCTATTGAAATCATATAAAGTATAGATGTATATCTCTATCCTCTATCGAACCTTACAATATTTATTATATTGTGCTTAAATCCTATTATCTCTCTTGATAACAATAAAATCTACTAACAATTCAATTGATGATCAAACAATTGAAAAGATCGATAAAAACGATAATAAACATCCATAAATCAAATCAAATTAAAGTCAAAAGAATTAATTAAAAACTAAAAATATCATAACAATGGTTCATCTCATTCTAGCAACGTATAAAATTAGCCTAACATATCGAAATTATAAGAAATCATATTTAAGTGAAAAGATATAACCTGAATTTTTGATAAATTAAGAAGATGAAGATGAATTTTGAAATCTTGAATCTCTTCAATGAGTTTTTAATAAGTCTCCACTTGCGCCTTCTTTTCTTTACCCAAAAATTAGGTATGAATCTTCACTTGATTGAATTCTTGTAAATCCTTTTCAATCATCTCACAAAAATTATGAATTTTCCTCTTTTGATGATAATAATGGATGAATATTGGAGTATAATATGTATATGAAAGGTTTCCAATATGTAATCTGGTGTTATATATTTGTAGGAGTCGAAAATTGGTTGAAAATCACGTCCAAATTGACTTACAAAAGAGTTTCAATTGATTAAGGAAAGTTGCATTCGCGCGTAGATTTTTTTGTCTTTGCACAAAAGTCAGTATTTTGGTCATAACTTTATCTCCTGATATTTGATTGATACGATTCAAAATGGTTTGAAAAGATAATTCAAAGGGATACAACGTTGCTAGTGTATAATTTTTCCAATTCGGATTTTTACTATGCCAAATATCGGTTTCAATTTTCGACTAAAAATTTGGGATATAACTTGTGCGATTGGAAATTGATTTTGATCATATTTCATTCTTTTTTGAATTCTAATTCCATCCAATTGACTCATAAACATCTTTCATGTATCATCTTTTTGTTTGAATTAACTATTGAATATTTTCAATTTGATCCTCATTTTTCATCATTTTTCGTTTCTGTGTTTCGATTCCTTGTTCAATCATTGAGTTTTATCTATATAATATAAAATACAATAATTTAGAATATATTTTGTCAAAAGAACTACCAAATATCGATATTTTAGGATCTCGAATAAGTGTATTTTATACACTTATCAGTGAAAATGAAGCAAGTAGTGGAATTGATGATGCATTAATGGAGGCAGAAATATGAAGGATGATGAATAAAACATATAGGCATGACATGAGGGCTAGAAATTATGTTGGAGGTGGAATTGATAGAAATTATTTGCAATATTAAAATAACAATTCATTCATTCAAAGGAAGAAGCGATCCGGAGATATATTTGGAGCGGGAGAAGAAGATAGAGCTTATATTTGATTGCCATAACTACTTTAAGGAGAAAAAGGTAAAACTTGCTATCGTTGAGTTTACTGATTATGTTATCATTTGGTGGGATCAAATAACATCTAGAAGGAGGAATCATGAAAGGCCTATTGAAATATGGGGAGAATTGAAGGCATGAAGAAGAGATTCATTTCTAATCATTACTATAGGATTTTTTTATAAAAAACTACAAAGCATTTATCAAGGATCTAGGAGTGTGGATGATTATCACAAGGAGATGAAAATTGTCATAATTAGAGCAAATGTTGATCAGGATCAGGAGGTTACCATGGCCCGATTTTTGAATGGTTTAAATATGGAAGAACTACAACATTATGTAGAGTTGGATGACATGCTATATGTAGCTATGAAGATGGAGAGGCAGTTGAAGAGGAAGGGCAATTAGATACCCATCGGGTTCTTCGGGTTGTAACTCTTTTTGAAAACTAAAGTGGGATAACAAGAAAGGTGATGCGACTATTTCAAAAATTAGATATGAGCTATCGAAGGGAAGATATGAAGTTGCTAGCAAAGCTACACCCCAAGGTGGATGTCCAACCCTCTAAGAATCGAGATATCAAATGCTTTAGGTGTTTGGGATCGGGACACACTGCTTCTCAATGTCCAAACAAAAGGGCGACGATCTTACAAGATAATGGAGAAGTTGTGAGTGATAATGATGATATTTATGATGACATGTTGGAATTGGAGATTAGTGAGAAAGTGATATAACTATTGGTTACACGACGAGCTCTTAGTGCTCAAATCAAAGTGGATGACTTAGAGCAATAAATGGAGAACATATTTCATAAGAGACGCTACATCAACAACCAAGTATGTAGTATGATTATTGATGGGGGTAGTTGTACCAATGTGGTTAGTACTACACTTGTTGAGAAATTGAGATTAATTATGTTAAAACATCATAAGCCTTACAAATTGCAATGGTTGAATTAATGTGGAGAGGTTAAGGTGTATAAGCGAGTGTTGGTGAGTTTCTCAATTGAGAGGTATCATGATGAAGTGATATGTGATATATCTTCTGTGCACGTTGAGAATATTTTGTTGGGGGAGGCCATGACAATATGATAGGAAGGTGATGCATGATGGACATTAAAATAGATACAACTTTACTAAAGATGATAAGTTTATAATTCTTGTGACGTTAACACCAGTAAAGATTATGAAGATCAACTCAAATCGAAAAGTGATGAAGAGAAAAGATAGTGAGATTGATCTTTCACAACAAGAAAGCGAGAGAGGAAAAAGTGAGGTGACTAATTTTGAGGAAAAAAGAGTAGAGTCACAAGAGAGAGAAAGAAAAGTCTTATAAGATGAATAAAAATGTCGAAAGTGAATTTCTTTGTGTGAGTAAGTTGAAGATGACGTAGCTGAGAACCGACATATGATCTTGTTGGTTTATAAGGAATCGCTTCTCAACTTAGAGGAATCTAAAACATCTTTCTCTAGTTTGACTACTTGTTTGTTGCAAAAATTTGAAAACTTGTTTCCGGAGAACATGCCTAGTGGGTTACACCTATTCGAGCTATTGATCTCTAGTTTGACTTCGTACTTAGAAGTGTACGCCATTCCAAACAGGCTATCTTATCGAAGTAAACCCAAGAAGACCAAGGAACTTCAAAGGCAAGTGAAAAAATTGATAAACAAAATGTATGTAAGGGAAAGCATGAGTCCATGTGTCGTGTCAGTGCTACTTGTGCTGAAGAAATATGGGACTTGAAATATGTGTAGATTGTTGAGCGATCAACAACAGAACGACAAAATATCGTCACCCTATACCTAGATTAGATGATATGTTAAATGAATTACATGGATCATACATGTTTAGTAAAATAGATCTAAAAGTGGACATCATCAAATTAGGATGCGAGAGGGGGATGAGCGAAAAACTGCATTTAAGACTAAGTATAGTTTATATGAGTAGTTAGTCATGCCATTTGTACTTATTAATTTACCTAGCATGTTTATGAGATTAATGAATCATGTCTTGTATGCATATATAGGTAAATTTGTAGTAGTTTACTTCGACGATATCTTGGTATATAATAAAGATTTAAATGAGCATATATGACATTTAATATGTGTGCTTGTAGTCTTAAGACAAGAATAATTTTATGCTAACTTTAAAAAGTGTACATTTTGTCCTTGCTGATACACATTAAAATTTTTATTCTCATTCTTCTACTTTCAACCACACATTCTTCAATAAAATAATATTTTTCATCACATCAATAATTTTTCCTTCTTTTTCAACCATGCATTCTCCATCAATCTACTATTCCAGAATACATTTTTTCGAAATAATGTGGCTCAAACACACCCTTTGTATGTAAAAAGTTATTTTAGCTTTTATAGGTTTTTTTAAAAATATTTTAGCACACTTAGCACACAACTCACGGAAATTGTATAGAAAAGTGTAGGATTTCATTGGGACGTTGTACAAGAACATGCTTTTAATACTAATTAGGATATGTTGTGTATTACACCGATTTTATCAATACCTAACTTTAACAATACATTTTAGATTGAATATGTGCAAAAGTAATAGGTATTGGAACTATCTTGATGCATGAATGAAGATCAATAGGTTACTTTATTGAAAAGCTAAGTGGAGCATCTCTCAACTAAACTACATATGACAGAGAGTTGTATGCACTTGTTCGAGTTTTGGAGACATGTCGCACTACCTATGGTAAAAGGAGTTCGTGATTCGCATCAATCATGAGTCCTTGAAACATTTAACGGGTCAAGATAAACTAAACAAGAGGCATGCAAGGTGGATGGAGTTCATCGAGATATTTTCATATATTATTCGTACAAACAAGGTAAGGAAAATGTGGTAACGGATGCATTGTCAACGATGAATGTACTTCTAACTTCTTTAGGTGCTAGTTACTAGGATTTGAATATTTTAAGGACATGTATACTAATGGCCCAGACCTTCATATATACATGAATTATGTGACAAAATGTGCAATGGATAAATTCTTTAGGTATGATAGATATTTATTTCGGGAGAATAAGTTATATATACCTAGGTGTTCAATGAGAGAATTGTTAGTACGTGAAGTACATAATGGAGGTTTAATGGGTTACTTTGGGATTAAGAAGGCTTTGGATATGTTAAATGAACACTTCTATTGGCATAAGATGTAGGTTGATGTTGATCGGATTTGTAGTAGATGCATCACTTGTAAACATGCTAAGTTTAAGGTTTTACCTCAAGGTTTGTATAGGTCATTGCCCATTCTTAGCGAGTATTGAGTTGATGTGTCTATGGACTTTGTGTTGGGTTTACCTAGAACTAAGAAAAGAAGCGATTCAATATTTGTGGTGGTAAATAGATTTAGTAAGATGACTCATTAATTCCATGTCATAAAACTAATGATGCCATTAATATTGCGAATTTATTCTTTAAGAAAGTAATACACTTACATGGGGTACCTAGGAGTATTGTATCAAATAGGAATGTTAAGTTCCTTAGTCATTTTTGGAAGGTTTCATGGGTTAAGTTAGAAATTAAGCTATTATTTTCTACAACTTGTCACCCACAAATGGATAGGCATACGAGGTTATTAATAGGCCACAACTGTTGTACATATAATCAATAAAAACTTGAAGAGTTGGGATCATTTCTTGTCATTCATAGAATTTGCATATAATAGGGACACACATTTTACTGCTTCTTATACTCCATTTGAAATTATTTATGGTTTTAATTCACTAACATCATTGGATTTAATTCATTTACTTGTTAATGAGAAAGGTAGCTTAGATGGAAAGAAGAAGGTCGAGTTGGTAAGATCTCTCCATGAGAAGGTACAATACCGATTGAGAAAAAAAATGAGTATTATGCTTCTTAAGAAAATAATAGACGAAAGTATGTTACATTTGAACCAGGAGATTGGGTTTGGGTGCATATGAGAAATGAACGCTTTCCAGCTTAAAGAAAGTCAAAGTTGTAACAAAGAGGAGATTGACTGTTCCAAATACTTGAAAAGATCAATGACAATGCCTATAAGTTGGACCTTCTAGTTGAGTTTGACATTTATGCTACTTTTAATATTTTTAATATTTTATTGTTTGATGTAGGTAGAGATTCGAGGGCAAATCTTTTTGAAGAGGTAGTGAATGATGAGAATCATAGTGCGACAGCTAGTGAAGATAAGGATCGTTGATTGTGGATGAAGGACCAATGATGAGGTCACGAACATATAAGGTCAAGAAAGCTATGTGAGTACTAGCTCAAGCTATAGTGGACGAAATATCAATCACAAAACGTTTCATATTGAGTTTGGAAAAAGAAACAAGATGGATCAACTTGGGCCAAAAGTGGACAAGAGAGATAAAAAGAGTAATTATACGATTGCATAGTATTTCTAGGCATGCGACCACATGCTTCTATTCCGAGAATCAGAATGGCATTTTTAGATGAACTATGCCACCGCGTGTCCATACTGATGAGAACCACGTAGCAACGAACACTACGCAACCCACAACGAGATTGAAGAACCGAAGAAAGTCCAAAAGATAATCCCGATTTTGAGTTTGAACTAAGAATTAAATGAATCAAGCAACCAATCAAAAACGGTGTTTGAAAGATCTATTGATTACGTGATCCGCACTCGATGTTGAACGCTACAAGAATCATCTTCATAAGTTCAGATTGTTCTAAGAAGAATGAAGTTGAAAAACACAATAGCCTCTTGAATATATTTCAATAATAAATTTGTCAAAAGGTCCATACGTTGAATAATGAAGTTCTATTTATACTAATGGCTAGAAAACCTAGTAAAAATGTAATTAGATTACAAAATATTGTAAAATTGGAAAGAGAATAGAATTCTAGTCTAACAAGGAAATTCGCGCAAAAGGAAAGTTTTCTGTCAACTTGTTCTCACCCTGTTTCTGTGTGACTGCAAGTCCAAAAGTACTATTCGCCCTCGTGACCTTGTGCAGAATCTCGTGCCATTTTTGGAATGTACTCATGGATGAAAATTTGACAACCGAACTGAACGTTATGCATGTTTTTTATCTACGCTGCTCGATTGCTACATGAATCGAGTTGATCCGTTTGGTTTTTTCTTCCAAATCCAACATGAAACTTGTTCCTTGACTAGTTAACTTTGAAACTTTGTCCACCATAGCTTGAGCAAAAATCCAATCACATCTTTCACTCGCTTTGCCCTCGAACGTGTCACCGGACCTCCTTCGATAATCAACGGGTCATGTCCTTGGCTTGTTCTCGTCGGGCTCGACTCCTGGATCATATCATCCCCTCCATCTTCAAAAGGATTCATCCTCGAATCTGCACCTGCATTGAAAAGAGAGAGATCAGACACATTAAAAGTTGCTGAAACATTATACTCACTTGGAAGATCCAATTTGTAAGCATTATCATTGATTTTCTCCAAAACTTGAAATGGACCATCCCTTCGTGGTTGCAACTTTGATTTCCTTTGTTCTAAAAAGCGTTCCTTTTTTAGATGTACCCAAACCCAGTCTCCTGGTTCGAATGTCACGCTCCTTCGACCTTTGACGCGAAGTGTTTATTTTTACTTTCAATTTGCTTCATTACCTTCATGAAGTTATTTCACCAACTCGGCCTTTCTTTTATCATCTAAGCTACCTCGTTCATTCATAGGTAAGGGTATTAAATCCAAAGGTATTTGCGGATTAAAATCATAAACAATTTCAAATGGCAAAAATGAAGTAGTAGAATGCGTGACCCTATTGTATGCAAACTCCATGAACGGTAAACACTCTTCCCTCATGTGGCTTCCCTCTCTTTTGTTCTCCACTAGCCACCTCAACATTTTCTCTCATGCTCACCATCTCACTATTTTCTTTCTTTTTTTCTAATTCTTTCACTCTCATGTTTTCCTCATTTTTTAATTTGATTTTATCTTTATACACTTGTGCCGGTGTCAATGGCGCAAGGGAAATAGCCCTCCCATCCTTAACAAAATTATAGCGATTCTTGTACCCATCATGAATGACTTTCCTATCATATTGCCATGGTCTATCCAACAAAATATGCCCTACATGCATAGGTACCACACCACACATAATTTCATCCTTATATCTACCAATGCATAAACTAATCAACGCCTCACTTTAACTTCTCCACTATCATTTAGCCATTGTAACCTATATGGCCTAGGGTGCCTCAATAAAGTTAATCCCAATTTTTCAATAAGATTTGTGCTAGTCACATTAGTACAACTTCCCCCATCAATGATCATGATACATACCGTGTTGTTAACGTGACATCGTGTATGGAATATGTTTTCCCTTTGTTGCTCCAAGTCATCTGTCTTGATTTGAGTGTTGAGAGCTCGCCTCGTGACCAGTAACTCGCCACAGCAAATTCAGTGTCATTTCCTTCACTAACCTCCTCTAATGTCGGCATTCCTTCATAATCATCCTCACTGTCACTCACCACCTCTCCATTGTGTACTATCATCATTCTTTTATTTGGACATTGAGAAGCAATGTGTCCAGTTCCCAAGCACCCGAAGCACTTGATATCCCGATTTCTAGCTGGTTGTGGCTCTAATTTGGGAGTTGTTCTGCTAGCTCTATCATCTTTTTTACTTGGTAGTTCAGTTCTCTCTTTTACAACAGCTCTATCACATTTGTTATCCCACTTCAATTTCCAAGATGAATTAGACCCCGAAGCACCCAATGGTTGCCTAGCTGTCCCATTCCTCTTCAACTGTTTCTCCACCTTCATGGTCACATGCAACATGTCTTCAATTTCTACATAATGCTGCAACTCCACAACATTAGCAATGTCTCTGTTCAACCCATTTAAGAAACAAGCAATGGTGGCTTCCCGATCCTCTTCTACATTCGCCCTAATCATCAAAATTTTCATCTCCTTATGGTAGTCTTCTACACTTTTCGACCTCTGATATAAACCTTGCAATTTTTGGTGCAGCTCCCTGTAATAGTGACTAGGCACGAATCGCTTCCTCATGATAGTTTTCAACTCATCCCAAGTATTAACTACTCGCTCCCGATTCATCCTCCTTGATGTAACCACTTGATCCCACCAAGTTATAGCGTAGTCAACAAACTCAAGAACTGCAATTTTCACCTTCTCCTCCGAATAATTATGGCAATCAAATATTAACTCCACCTTCTTCTCCCACTCTAGGTAAGCCTCCGGATCACTCATTCCCTTAAACGATGGAATTGACATCTTAATATTGGCCATATTCCTATCCACTTCATCTCCAAAATGACTTCTACCCCTTCTTTCAAACCTACTTTCTCTACTCCTCATCCTTCCCATATTACCCACCATTGATGCACCATCATCCATATCACTACTAAGTCCATAATCATCATGCACATCCATCATAGGCTCTCGCATACCCGATCTCCTTGCATTTGATTGTCCCCTATGAAGGTTTGCCACCGATGTATCTAACCTATCAAGCCTTTCACTCACATCTCCAAGCACCTGCTCAAACCGCTTTATTGCATCATTCGCTATGAGATTTTGATTCGGCTGCCTATTTGAATTGGAACACTCTTTCTTTGACATCCTAATTCTATTAAATTTTTGCCTTACAAATGATCACACGTGTATCCCTCAATTATTGACTTTTTCCCTTTATTAATCTCGTCACTCTAGAGGTGGCAATTGAGCTGAGTGGCTTGTCGGCTTGGCCCATACTGTTCATGCCCACGAGCCGCTCGGGCTCGTCAAAAAATGAGCACGAGCACGAGCCGAGCATGCTCGGCTCGTAATAGTATCGAGCTGTTCGCCGAATAGCTCGTGGGCTCGTCTTAGCCGAACAGGTCGTGGCTCGTAAAAAAATTTAAAAGGTAAAGGACCAGAACGGTCACTGACATAAATTCAGTGACTGTTCCGCAAATGGTCACTGATATTTAAGTGACTGTTTTGGTCCTTAAATTTTTTTCAATTTCAGAATTTTTCCTCTATAAATACCCACTATAATCAACCATTTTCCCCACCAATATCAATCTCTCATTATTTACTATATTTATACTCTACAATTTACACTCTTCAATCTCCATTTATTAATTATCAGCAATATCATTCATTCATTCTATAATCATCCTCTACATTTTTTTACATTATTTCTTGTTATTTTACAATTCATTTCATACACTACTATATATAACACAATCTTCATTCACTTCTCAATTCTACATTTCTACATTCAATATCTATTATTCATAACAAATGGATTCACGATCATTTGTTGAAAACTTGTTCGGTATGGGAAACGAAACACAAACACCTGCTCAAAATTAATTTGGGAATGAATTCTCCGGTCTCAATGAATTATCAATCCCCAAAAATATTGAAGATTTCGACGTTCGTGATAGTCATCCAATTGATTTGGATGACGTTGATGTTGCAGCTAGTGTTCCAATTGATTTGGAACAAGATGAAAAACCTACATTAAATATTCCCGATGCAAGAGGGAAGAGAAAGGGGAAAAAGCAGGAAAAATGTTAGGACCATTTCAAATTGGTTTCCACTGGTCGTGTGGTCGATAGAGTTCCAGAAACCAAAGTGGTATGTAAATACTGCCAACAACGATTGGCATGGCAAAAAGGCATTGGAACCACTCACCTCAACCGTCACTACAAATCATGTTCGGCCAAACACGAGCTTCTTCCAGCTGGTTAAACGCAACTACAATTTGGTACTCCAGAAGCCGGTGGTAGTACTACGCCACTTTCTACATGGATGTATTCGGAGGAAGAAGCTCGAATGGGAATGGTGAAACTCATTGCCGTGGTGGAGTTGCCACTAGCAATAATGGACAGCCAACATTTCGTTAACTACGTCAAAAGATATCTTCAATTGAGGTACCAAGGGGTAAGTCGAAATACTCTTCATTCTGATACAATTGCATTTTTTCATAATACAAAGCAACTATTGATTTCGGATTTGAATAAATATGGGGATGTGATATATTTAACTTCAGATATGTGGGAAGTGATTAATAAGAGGGGTTATATGGCTGCAACTGCACACTATATAGACCCACTTTGGGTCATGCATAAAAAAAATATTGCTTTTAGAATTGTTGAGTATCCGCACAACGCTCAAACTATATTTAATGCTATTATGTTAATAATTAAAGAATATAAATGTGAGAGTAAAATTCGTTCTTTTACGTTCGACAACGCTACTGTAAATAAGATTGTTATCGATAAATTGCATAGAGTACTTCAACCTGATTTCGGTGGCTATTTATTTCATATTCGATGTGTATGTCATATTTTTAATTTAATAGTACAAGATGGTTTAAAATATGTTAATGATGAAATTAACCGAATTAGAAATGCACTTATGTATATCACATGTACACCTATTAGAAAACAAGGATTGGAGGACTTTTGTGCAGAATCTGGGATGACGGATACGAAAACCTTTATTACTGACGTAGACCATAGATGGAACTCCACGTACTTATTACTAAAATCATGTGAAGATTATGAAGCGTATATTACTGAATTTTATAACAATAGGCATGTTAGAGACGAAGATGAAACTATCTTGAGTGAATCCGATTGGAATATAGTTTTTAAAATAAAAAATTTTTTGACAAGTTTTTATGAGTCTACAAATATATTGTCTGGTGTTTATTATCCTACTAGTTGTATGATTCTTGAACGTCTTTATATAACTGTTAGAGTTTTTGTGAGATTTCAAGTTGACCCCGATTTTCATGCTGTTATATATTCCATGGAACTGAAATTTAGAAAATATTGGGAAGACTTATCTATGTTATTTCCTTTAACATGTGTCATGGACCCCCGATACAATTTATCGGGTACTAAATTTATAATTGATTAAATGTCAAATGTTTTAACTTTTACTACACCTGTTACTTATAGGAATTTGGAAACGACGTTCCGTGAAATATATGAATTATATGCTTTACGATTGGGTGCACATATTAAGCATGTACCTACACATACTCCTCCTACTAATATAACAGATGACGACGCTGAAATTTTGAATTTATTTGAAAGCATGCACTCGTATAGATTTGATGCAACTGCATATGCATGTGATTCCTCTACTAGTAGTAATAGTAGTAGTAGTAGTAGTTTGACTTCCACTGCATGTACTTAAACTTCCAGTCGTAGTCAAAATCAAAATGCGTTGCCACATGAATTAATTGACTATTTTAGTCAACCTTTGCTTACAAACAAAGTAACTAGTAAAAGTTCATAATATGTCCTTGAATTCTGGCGAAATAACGAACGTTGATGACTAGTAGTTTTTGCAATGACAAAAGATCTACTAACACATCCGGTTAGCACTGTAGCTTCGGAGTTTACTTTTAGTGTAGGGAAGAGTGTTTTCTCTGAGGTCAGGAGTCGACTAAAAGAAGATATTTTAGAAGCGTTAATATGCGTGAATGATTGAGAAGTTGCTAATTATCGAATTCAAGATAAATATGCCGAAATTGCATGTAACCAAGTAAGTGATATTTAATTTCACCACGTTCATCACAATATTTTATTTTCAAGCCTTTATAATTTTTTAAAAAAAAATTGTATATGTAACAAGTTGTTTGTATACAATTTTTAACTCCGTCTACTCGATTAAAGGAAGTAGCCGATCCCAAACTCGAATAAAAGAGGAGTATTTATCTTTTTTTTTAATTGTTAAAAATCAAAACGTTTTGAAAAATATATATTTAAAAAATTGTTTACAAAATGTGTTTATATATATTTTACTTTAGGTTCTCATTTCTCAACAAATAAAATTTTGTTCTTATTATTTTAAAAATTAAAATTGTTTTGAAAAATGTATATTTAAAAAAAAATTTAGATTATGTTTGTGTGTGTGTGAGTGTATATATATATAATTTAAAATAGACGAGCTGGCGAGCCAAGCGGCTCGTTTTGGGAGAGTTCGGGCAAGAGCCGAGCTCGCTCAAAAACCAACGAGCCGAGCTTAAGCTTGGCTCGTTGGTCACGAGCCACGAGCTCGTGCGGGTATGGCTGGCTCGGCCCATTGACACCTCTACGCCACTCTACCTTTTACCACTCAGTACTTTCGTCCAATTACTTCAAAGAACAAGGTGAACTCAACCGATATTGTATTCTCGTGGATCCAACTGTGTATTGATCACGAATTGTGATAGGAAAAAGAAAAAAAAAATGAAAAATGACTCCAGAAACGAAAGAAGTGAAATTATGAAGAATGAATTCAATGAACTATTCAAGAAAGAAAAAATGGAATAAATTTTGAATGATTTTTTTTACTCAAATCTAAAATTTAAACTATTGGAAATTTTTCGGTAATAGCAATACTTTTTTTTTTTGGATTTTTTACCTCGAAAATTTAACTACAAATCCAGCAAAACAAACAAAACTTGATTTGGACTTGTAATTAGTCCGAAAAATAATTTTGACTCTTTTTTTGTAATTTTCTAGATCAAAACTCAAGAAATAAGACGGACCCGAATAACAATGGAAAAAAAAGAAAAAGCAAGACTCAAACAAGAAACAAAATATATAACCTGATTATTTTGGAACCTTGCTCTGATACCAACTGATGAGAACTACGTAGCAACGAACACTACGCAACCCACAACGCGATTGAAGAACCCAAGAAAGTCCAAAAGATAATCCCGATTTTGAGTTTAAACAAGAATTAAATGAATCAAGCAACTAATCAAAAACGGTGTTTGAAAGACCTATTGATTACACAATACGTTGATCCGCACTCGGTGTTCAACGCCACAAGAATCATCTTAATAAGTTCAGATTGTTCTAAGAAGAACGAAATTGAAAAGCACAATAGCCTCTCGAATATATCTTAATAATAAATTTGTCAAAAAGTCCATACATTGAATAATGAAGTCCTATTTATACTAATGACTAGAAAACCTAGTAAAAACGTAATTAGGTTACAAAATATCGTAAAATTGGAAATAAAATAGAATTCTAGTCTAACAAAAAAATTCGCGCAAAAGAAAAGTTTTCCGTCAACTTGTTATCGGTCTGTTTCTGTGTGACTACAAGTCCAAAAGTACTATTCGCCCACGTGCCTTGTGCAGAATCTCGAGCCATTTTCGGAATGTACCCATGGACGAAAATCCGACAATCGAGCTGAAAGTTATGCCTATTTTTTATTCACGTTGCTCGTCTGCTACTTGAATCGAGTTGATTCATCTGGTTTCTTCTTCCAAACTCAACATGAAACTTGTTTTTTGACTTGTTAACTTTAAAACTTTGTCCACCATAGCTTGAGCAAGCAATCTCATCGCCTCTTTCACCTGCTTTGTCCTCGAACGTGTCATCGAGTCTTCTTTGATAATCAACGGGTCCCGTCCCGGGCTTGTTTTTGTCGGGCTCGACTTCTGGATCATATCACATACACTATGCGGCTGCATATCACAAATATGGGGCAAATTTTTCAACTTTTGGAAAGAACCAAGTTTATTTAAAACTCTAGTTTTATGGTAATTTTTTATATTAGAATATTAGTTCCATTTTTTTAATTAGGTTTTATGAGCCCTATATAAGTAGAACTCATTTCATTCATTATAATAACGCACAATTTGAGAGATATTATTGCAAGACATACTGTATTTTCTTGTTCTTCATCAAATTAATTCCAAACTTATCAAAAATTAAATTATTTTGGCATTCAACAATTCAAGAAAGGTTCATAAATTTTGTGATCATAGGATCAAGTATAATTGCAATTGTCTTATTTTTTGGTTCAATAATTTACTGGATCGAGCTTTCTTTCAAATGTTGGTTCTTGACTTTCTTGGGCTTGATTTAATCCGTCGTGGGTTTCATAACTACAATTGCTAAGTGGGTTCACATCAATTTACATGGAACAATGATAAATTTTTAAAATATCTCACATAGTAAAATCTCTATAAGATAATAATGTTGGGACCGAGAAAAATTATTATTTTATAGGGGTTATTAATTTATCAACAAATGATTATTTATTAATTTATAGAGTATTTTATATTTTTATAACTTGTATTATATTTTACCATAATACATGGAAAAAAAATTACAAAAAAATAAAAATAAAATTGAATGTGATGAAATTCTAAATTTAATTTATACAAAAAGGCACACGCATACATACATTAAAGATGAGATACTAATGTACATGCATTAACTTCAAAGTTCAATATTTTGGAAGACTAATTGTTCAAGTTATTTCATGTGTATATTGAATATAATTCTGCATCATTAGTATGAACTTGTATAAATTTAAGAAATTATTTTATATATTCTTTGGGCCTTAGGTCTAAAAATAAATAAATTATCTTATGTATTTAGCAGGGTTATTAATTTAATACATTGATCTAAGTTGGGACCAAAGAATTTTATTTTTTAAGCTAGATTATTAATTCATCGAACATTCATTTATCGAAGTTTTAGTGT